>OY856188.1:238675710-239315710 GCA_963693315.1 Diogma glabrata | reverse complement strand
TCGGGCTTTTAACAATTTGGAATAGGCCCTGAGACGCGGCAAAAATTTCTGCCAGTTTTCCACTATTGTCAACATCGTCGGTCGATTTGGAGAATTCCAACCATGATTTGTTGTGGACGTTGAAGTCACCGGTAACGATAACTTCACAATTAGGGGACTTTGCTATAATCTCGTCCCCAATTTTTGTCAGTATATTAAAAAAGTTTGGGTTACGTTTGTTGGGGGACCGGTATAAAGCTATTGTAAAAAAAGTCATTTCTGGAAGACAAATCTTTAAAACCATTGTATTGAAGCCGTCACCGTGTAGTTCAAAATTTGGAAAGCGCGTGTACGCAACACTCTCATGAATGAATGCGCATACGCCCTGATGGAGTTTGAAAGCTGATTCGAGCCTATATTTGGAATTAAGCGATTCTATAAAGAGAAAATTTTCAGAAACTTGTGTTTCTGTAAGGAATAGAATGTTCGGTTTGTCGTGCTCAAGATGATGTTGCACGTGGTCATGGTTAGCGTTCAATCCGCAGATGTTTTGAACATGTATTTTAAAATTTTTTATTGATTCATATATGTTTTGTCCCTGCAAATTCCGTGGACATGCCGCTTTATGGGCGGGTGGATTGCGCAAATTTGCTTTACCACTTGCAGACTTATTTTTTTTCGGTTGTACTGCCATATATATCAAAATGTTTATTTTATTTTTTTGTGTTTTATTTTAAAATGCATAACTAAGTAAAAAATCCTATCATACTACAAAATATGACATATGCCAATATTTCATGATAAGATGAAGAAATAATAACAAAATAATAAGTGAAAAACAAATTGTGAGAAATTTGCAGAAAACAAAACAAAACTAAATGCCAATAATCCAGCTGATGCAGCGCACCCCAGACGCACCGCCCACCACCTTAATCGAGGCACAAAGTCCACACATAACTACGTGTTGGTTCGATTCCTCGGAAGAGCTAATGAGCGGTACCGCTACGGAACGCTGCCCAGCTAAGACTGGAAGTGCTGCCGTTGAGTAATTAAAGTTCGTCCGCCAGCACCCTAAGATATCATCTTGGCTAATGACATCTCCTGCCATTGCCAGTGGTATGTGATATCTCACGCTAACTCATATGTCAATGGCAGGGACTGGAGTACGCAGGGTAGTCAGACCCGTAGATCAACATTGATCATAATCGATCAAAATCGATCCCTCCTGCGGCAATATATATATATATATATATATATATATATATATATATATATATATATATATATATATATATATATATATATATATATATATATATATATATATATATATATATATATATATATATATATATATATATATATATATATATATATATATATATATATATATATATATATATATATATATATATATATATATATATATATATATATATGTATGTATATATATATATAAAAGGAGCCATCATTATCTTTCTAAAACTACCACTAACTCAATTTTTTCCAAAAGTGGACTTATTCCACTTTAAAAAAAAAACGGTTCATATATGAATAAACTGTTCAAAGATAACTGAAAAATGTTTGTATTGATTTTGGAAAAATTTTTATTTAAACAAAGAAAACATCTAGAGAAAACACCTCAAACTGAACCTCTACTAAAACAAATATTGCCACGCTGATGCTAATTTCACCACAGCTCTGAAAACAAAATATAAGAACTTTGAAGAAAGCTCTAGTATCGCAACAGACATAAATTCTATTGTACAAACAGAAAAAAAAATTATTTTACCGTAAGTAAAGTGTAAAACTGAAAGTTGAAATGCAAATCTGTTACAAATCATACTCTAAGCATATATACCAAGTTTAATAAAAATTCAAAATCAATTATAAGGAACCGATGTTATGGATGTTTCAAATAAATAGGTTCCCCTGAAGGGGTCTCAGTTCGTTGTCTATTAAATCCCCATCTTTTGTCAAACTGCTATGAAAATTGATTAATAAACGAATGTTGTATGCTCCAAACATATATAAAACACAAAGTGAGAAAAAGCTCCTCTTGTATGGTGGACCCCCAACCCTTTGTTCAATGTACCCTAAAAGCTAATTAAATCTTTTTCATAAAGATTAAAACCTTTGATAAACGTTTCATGGAAATCGATTTGTAGCTGAAGGCTCTAGTAAGGATAAACACTGCAAAAAAATTTGTTATAATTGGACTTGACATACCGAAAGTTCCTTAACCTCAATACGATTTCAATCCAGGATTAAATTTTATTGTAGATTTAAAGTTAAAGATGTTCGGGAGACCGCTCGCCTTTTAGTTGACCTAGATCTTATACCAAAGTTTCATCAAGATCCAATGCGTTTTCATCACGATACCAACCACCCACAAACATACGCCTTTTTACTTCACAAACATATTCAATTGGGTGAAATAATGCATTCTATCGAGTATTGCGACACTGATGTGTATGCTTCACCACAGCTCTGTAAAACAAAAGTTCTGGATATATAGTGAGATAAAATTTTTCAAATACTTCGATGAATGGATAACCGATATTATATATTTCGCGTAGTTCTAATTATAATTATATTAAAGAAAGCTGTAGGATCGTTTATGTCAAAGTGTCATCAAAATTGATTAATGAGCGAAATTTGTATGCTCACAACAAACTTTAAACACAAAATGTAAAAAAAAAGCAGTTGTATGGTGGACCACCCACCACTTAAGTTTCATCATATTCACACGTTTCATATACACACTACATTGTTGCAGCCTGTAGTGTTAATAAAGACACTGGAAAAATTTCAAAAAATTGCAATACACATTTGCATTTTTTTAAAGTTTCATCATAATTCATTCACTAACGAATGTTGTATGCTGCTCCCAACAAACATAAAAAAAGTGAGAAAATCACCTGTTGTATGGTGGACCCCCAATTCATCGTCCAATGTACCTGTTGTCGTCTCATTTCCCAAAACAACGGAATTTTATCATTTCAATACGTAAACCAGTCTAGGACCGACATTCTATTTTATCATTTTATTGTCCATTATAAAAAGAAGGATCAACCACATACAATTTGTGTTTGTTTTGTTTCAGTTATTAAAAATTATATGAAATGACAATAAACCATAAAATACGATAAATCATTAACTTTTCAAATGAACAGATGACAACCACCACCATCACAATTCAAAACATTTTCAATATCTGATTGCATCTGATAGTATCAACAAAAATAAAATATGCAATTACAACTATATGAGTTTTACTTTTGTTTGTTTATAACAGAGCTAAAGTAGAAGAATATGTTTATGAATTTAAGCAATACGCATTGTGAGGATCGTGCTAATTCACATTGATGCCATGTGTATTTGCGGAAGTTGAATTTTAAGAACTAGCAAGTAGTTACATTATAAGGGAGAAAAAATAGAACAGTGTGGTGATCGAAGGAAACATATCTTTGACTATTCGTTGATTATTAAATCTCACCACCAAAGCATACATTTCTTCAATCCACCAATACAGAACCTGAACTCGTTCTGGAGGGGGGTGAAGACTCTCTTATAAATACTACTGCTCCTAACTCACGTCAGATTGCGGCATAACATACCCTAAAAGGTAATGAAATTTTTATAATCTAGATTGAATGAAACCTTTAACTAAAGTTTTATGAAAGTAATATGTAACTGAAGGCTCTAGTAAAGATAAACACCGAACAAATTTTAACAGGAAGTGACAAACCGAAAGTTGGTATGCAGAAATATTGGAAACAGTCCTAAAAACTAATATGCAAAGTTTCAATACAATTGGGTGGCTGGACGATTGGGTGACAAAAACGTATAGCATAGCGAGAGGTTAAATGGTGGACCTTTACGGACCACAAGACCTCTTTACTTCACTTTTCAATTTGGAAAGAAAATGACATAAGATTGGCGTTCATTCCCCAAAAAAACTTGATTTTGAAATTTACTTTTGTTTTTAGATTTCAGAATTTAAAGAGGCTATTGAAATGATCTTCATAGTCCCAGCAAAAGATAACTTAAATCAATTGTTTGATAAAATCAAAGCTCTTTAGAAATTTTGAAGGTTTTCATATCAGATATATGATACGGTATAGAATTCTATGGAGCTCAAAACTGTCATTTTATATTGACTGCAAGGAAATTACTCGGTTTGAACCGGTAAGTTGTGAAATTTCATTTGGTTTTTGTTTTCTTATGTTCATGTTTTCTTGAAAACGTTTGTATACACAGGTTTTTTTCTTCAAAGTTTGATGTGTTTCATCTCGAAAAAATAAAACTGAATGGCGTAAGCCAATATTATTTGGTGTTGGTTGACTCATAAAATAATTAACACAATACATTTTTTTCACTTTAGATTTTTAAAGAAGAATAAAATAACGCTGTTTGGAACAATCTACTATGTTGCGTTGTATACAAAAAAAAGCTATACTCCGAAAACAAAAAACGGTCGGTGCATTTGATTGAGTTAACAGATATAAAGATATATTAAAATGTGTTTAAGTGCCTAGATAAATACAATTTTAACTCAAAATCATATGTTAAATATTCCATGTCATGGCATCAAGTATCAACTATGTTATGGAAATTTCACTAAAGCACCAATTTTTTAGTGTAGGTTCAAAATTGTTTCCATTATTGTAAGAGAAACTTCATTGAACATATTTAATTTGATTGGAATAAAACTCTCGTTCCCTGATTTTCATAATTATGAAGATATTGATTTTGAAATTCAAAGCAAATTCGATTTCAACTTATATTTGGAACAGAAAAACGAAGAAAATATTGTTGTGGAACATTTGCTATATTTTTTATGGATGTATGGAGGAGAGTTAGAAATATTACACATCGATCTCTTTAAAACTGAAAAAATTGATATTGTTACCGCAAGTAGTTTAATTGAGGAAGTTTGTCCAAAGCTTGAATTCAATTTAAATGGTCTAAAAAAATGTTTTAAGGAGAACAAACTTAGCTCCTACTACAGCAATCAAAAATAATCTAGCCAATAAGTCAGAATCATTCCAAATTAATTCTGATGTTCCATTGAATTTAAGTGATTTTTGTTATACGTCTATAACAACATTTTTAAAACCACTTCAAAAAAATGTAGTTACTGTATTTGGGTTTAGTTTAAAATATTATTTGCAAGTTAAATGGTCTATCTTAGGGCAACAGAGAATCCATTTTTGAAAACTGACTTTAAACAACAACTTACTTAGACTATAATGGCAGTTTTGAACCATGGCTTACCAATAAAGTTTTTTCACACATTCCTAAAGTTTATAAAAATAATTATGACTATTCTCTAAGCCGGTGTCCAAAAATAATTATAAACTGTTTCTCAAAAATATTGATACTTCAGAATATATATTTAACTTAGGATGATTTGCAACATATCCAAAACATTTCAACCACATATAAAACGCTAATTATTAGGGCAACCAAAAATATGCACTATAAAAACAATTTTAAGCGCTTAAAATATGCTCTAAAAAAACCATTTTATGCATTTAAAATATGCTCTAAAAACCGAAAGAAACCATGGAAATATATATGTTTTCATAGTTTTGTTTTTAATTCGGTTCCTAAGAGGTCGCTGTGCTTTGATCATGGGGCTAGCTGGCCTGAGATAGTGAAGTATATATCTGAGCTTTTGTGCGCTATCATATACTGCTGACCCGAGATATTACGAGTGTCAGTAATGGTAGTACTGCAGATATTGACAACTATTAAATATTAATTACATCAGTTGATTAAATTTTTTTACTAAAATCTAAACTGCCAAAATCCCGTAAATTTTTTTTACTAAAATCTAAACTGCCAAAATTCTTTCGTTCTCAAAAATTGTTACCAAAAAAAATTTTCTAAATTTTTCGAAGTTATCCATTTCATTCGTTATTGTTCTTACAACGACGATGTAAATGTTTCTGCTCAAACATTACCGAAACCATTCTATTCGGAATTAATAAATTTGTTTTTCAAAAATGAAACCCCAACAAAAATATTTGCATTAAATTGACGCTGATATAATCGTCACTGGCCTTGCAATGAAAGATAATTTGTTAGCAAAACGCTGTGATTCGTACTAAAACTCCTAAAGAAGTACTCTAAATTTTGTCTTCAGGAGTTAATATGAAAGACCTTCTTTCAAACCGAAAAAGATTGAAAAACTTTTAAGGCGGTTTAAAATCATCAAAGTTCCCATACCATTATCCCACATATTATTCTAAAAACATTTTCAAAAGAATTTTCGCGACTTAAACTAAAATCTTCCACAAATTTTATAAATATGATATTTTTCTTTCATGCTATTGGTCAATTGAAAGTTGCTCGTAATCAAAAAAGGAATGGAATGTGATATTTCAAATTATACACCAATAGCCCAAGGTACAATTTTGTCTATCACTCTATTTTTAATTTATATCAACGAACTGTTGGAAATCAGCACTAAACCAATAAATAGTTTTGGGGACGATAGTACACTGCATAAGTCATTTTTCTCTTATTTTCAAAGGGTAAATGCATGAACAAATAAATGGATAAATGCATGTCGTAAATAAAACGAGAACCTAAAAAATGTAGTGACCAAAATTTGGTCAATTTTAACTCCATCCAAACATAGTTACTGATTGTTTGCAGAACGAAGGCTCAGCAACGATGGTTCAATTATTATGTGTAAGCATTTGTTTATTGGGAGTCACAATTTCCAATGAATTACTCTGTAACGACCTCAAAAGGCCGAAAAAAAAGAGCGCTTCTTAAAAAACTGATCTCCGCAATAGATGTGAAAAAAATAAAAGTTGTCAAGTTCGGTACACTCCTGCCTGGCTCTTTATGAGTCCGTTAAAAAACATGCTATACGAATTGTATAGATGACGAAAAGTTAGGATCAAATCTTGATTTCCTACAACATGTTCACACTGTTGCTCATGGCCCCGAATGCCCCTTTGGACCTAAATGCTTTCTGCCCGAACTGCATATAAATGGTCTGCCCTAATTTTTTTCGCAAAACCATAGAATTCATATAATTTGCCGTAAGTTTCATCAAAATGTTTGAATGGAATCAAAGAAAATTTAAAAAATTTGCTACATCAAAAAACATATTTTCAATGATAAGAGTCTAATATCAGTTGAGAATTCAACTTGAGTAAATAGTGTAATTCTTGAAGATTCAACTTCGAAATATCATTTCATTCGTTGATAGCGCGACTGCCAAAGGATCTGAACTCATTGGCATTACTAAGGTTAAGAGTTCGAATCACAACCGAAATCCGCACAAGAGAAAAACCGCGTTTTTTCTGAAATAAATTCAACCACACATTTGAATTGAAAAAATTCCGATTATTTCCTAAGTTACTCGAGATCATAATAGCTCACAAAAATGCCAAACAGTTAAACTGTAGAGATCACTCACTGCCATAGCGAAAGAATGCAGAGAGATTTCTTTGTCCGTACAGCGTACAAATGGAATGCGTTCAAATGGAATGCTTTAAAATGGAATACTTTGCACAAATTAAAATCTTTAAAATATTAAACTATTCTTGACACTTAAACGAGTCAACGAAAATTTCGTTTTCCATTTGCAGCCTATAGCACATCAAAACACAGAGCAACAAATTGCAGAGAGGTGGTTTTCGTTTTGAAATTCAATTTACTTTTAGCGTGCATTTTATATAATTGTTGGTGAATTACGATCTGAGTTAAATCTGGTACAGAATAAAAATAACGCATTTTCAGAAATATACGAAACCAAGGGTTATTCAAATTACATAAAAGAATTGTAATCTTCCTTAAAAAATATCAACCTTCTACATGACATTCCACTCAACCGGTTCCCACCCCTTGCCCCTCAAAACACAGAGCTCTAGCTCCAATTTCTAGGAGGTTACTATGTTTTTTTTATAGATGAGATTGCTAGCATATTACTATATGTGTTATTAGGGTTTTCCATATTATTCACTGTTTGTGTGCTTTTGTCACTTTTGAATTAAAATGCAATATTTAAAAATATACTTTTTACTGTTTATTTTTAAATTTATTTATAATAATAAAACTTCCTTATAGTAACAATTTGATTTTTATTTTTTTATTTTAAAGAATATCGATTTCGACTTACGTCATCCTCAGTTCTTAAATTATTATTGCTAGCATATTGCTTAAATTTTCTACAAATTTTGAAATTTACCAAATTCTATGCTTTCTAAGCCAAGGGGATGGGACGCATACAACCCAACACAAGCATTTCCAGGAATGTGTCAACAGCCAAAAAGCTCAACCTCTCATATGACACCTATCTAAATGCCATAATAAGCGGTAAGATTTTTATACGATTACTAAGCTGCTTAAAATAGGACAAAACAAAACTAGGATTAACAGCTTTTTATGGCCGTTCTAAGACCTTAGATTGATAGGACCTATAGATGCTCAGAAAACCTATTGTAAAGGTCCAGTAAACACTAAAATCTTGGCACTAGCGTTCCATTTTCAAAAGACAGGACCCTAAATCTTAATGCCGCGGTGGTAAAATGTGCCCAATCTTTAGATGCTCATATTTTTGTGCATATTGTCACCATCAATTTAGAAAAAAAATGGTAATTATTTAAAAATATGCAAAAATATGGACTTTGGGTGAAATATGGAATAATATTCCCTAAAAATATGTATTAAAGCTAAAAAAAGCTCATGATTTTGCAAAATATGCAAAAATATGCACTTTTGGTGAAATATGCATTTATATGCATTTTAGAGTAAAATATGCAAAAATATGCTCTAACAAGTAGGGCTCAAAAGTCTTAGTTTTACCTGAAACAGATTTCAAGCTTAATCATTTTTTAATTAAGTGCTGTTAAAAAAACATGCTAGTGCATATTTTTGGTTGCCCTACTAATTATCAACAATTGGTCAAATTCAAGCGGTGAAAAATTGTTAGATTTAAAATTTGCAAGCTGATTTAAATTGAGTATATTTTTAATACTTCTTTGATTTTTCATATTATAATACAGCAAATGCAGTTATTCGTTTTGTTTTTTGGTGGTTGTTACGTTTCCGCGTCACAATCACTTTAAGTTTAAGGAGACAAATTTGTTTTACCAAACTGTTACACCATTATTTACCGCCGTGTGACATCAATTATTACACGTAATTTATTTACTAAATTATAAAAAGCATTGAACACTTTATTAAAAAATGTAGTTATATTTTTAAAAATAATTTAATACAATAAAAACATAAACCATTTTCAAAAGAACTTGCGCCGACTCTCAAATATTCTATAAATCCTAAAAATCTGGTATTTTTCCATCCTGCTGGAAGTTGGCCAATGTCCAGCTCATCCTAAAAAAAGGAACGAAATATGATATTTCAAATTATAGACCAATAGCCTTACTCCCAGTCCTGTCTAAAATATACGAGCACTATATTAATTCACACATATCCAAATTTTTGGAGATCAACTATTTTCATCAATGGAAGACAACCATTTGATATCTGACAGCCAATACGGTTTTAGAAACAAAAGATCAACAACTGATCTATTGAACTGTGTCGCACATCTTTTGAATAGCATACTTGAGAAAGGCGGTGAAACGTACGTGATCGCATTAGACACCTCAAAAGCATTTGATCGAATCTGGCATGCCAACTTTATCAACAAGCTCGTTGTGTACGGTTTTCATCCCGCAGTCATGAAGTTGATTCAAAATTTTCTGTCTAACCGATACATCTCGATATCTATAGATGGCTTTTTTTCTGAGTCTAAATTAATGGTGCACCCCAAGGCTCAGTTTTATCTCCCACTTTATTTTTAATTTATATCAACGAACTGTCGCAAATGACCAGTAACCCAATAAATAGTTTTGCAGATGATAGGATGATAGTACAGTCCACATTCCACAAGTCATTCGTCTCCTTATCTTCTAAGAGCAAACGCATGAATGAATAAATCCCGCCCGGAGAGACGCTGCAATAAATGTAAACGAGGATCTATAAAAAGTCGCCGATGGGGGTGAAAAAAATTTCAAAGACATCAAAGACAGAGTTTCCCAACGATATTTCAACTAATATGTGTGACGAACAAATAGACGAATGTGAAAACAGATCCATAATGCCTCAGACATATTCTTTTCACCGTTTAGCTCGTCAATCGGTTTGTGCAACCAGTCAAATTGTCGAGATTACTAACTGTCATAATAAGAAAATGCAAAGGGATTTCTTTGTGCGTACATCGTACAAATGGAATGCTTTGCCCGAATCATTAGTCTCGAGTGCATTCAATCCACAAAGACTTATAAAAATGCGTCCAACAACACACACCAACACATCAAGACACATGTTGTTGTGGGACCTAGGTCTTAAAAGGTAAATATATGTTGTTGTGACACATATTGTAATTCCTACTACACAACACTTTTTATTAAAAAAAAATAACTTTCACGACATAAAATATAATTGAACGGCTTAAAATAATTATGGTGGTGCTAAGTATTTCTCTGAACGAGCTCCAGCTTTTGGTACTTACAACTAAAAAGAAGAGCTGGAAAATTAGCATTTACACTGAACACATAGAGCAATTTCTGAGTCAATCTGGATCTTTTTACATTAATTTTAAGATCACTCCCTCAAGGTATAATAAGCAAATAATTTTTTCATTTTACTTCGGTTTGAAAGACCTTAGTATTGCATTCATGAGCTAAAAGTGAAATTCTTACCCCCACATTTTTTGGCATTTATCGACGTTTTAGGACCTACTGATTCTAAAAAGCAAAAAAAAAATGTATCTCTGTCTGCCGGCCGGCACAACCGACGAAATCTAGAAAACGGCTAAAGGCATTTCAAAAATTTTGAATTCTAAAAATATGTACACTCAATGGTAAGAGCCGAAAGGACGATGTGTTCGATAACTGTACCGGAAGTGTGTCAAAACAAGGAAATATGCATATTTTTTCCTTAGAATCGTTCATTTTAAGTGATAATGAGTAGGAACAAAGAATGTGGAGAAATCTGGATGGAATTGGAATCTCCAATTCCATCCAGATTTCGGAATTGGTATCTGAGATCAAAAACTAGATTATTGCATTATAAGTTTGTCAAAAAAATTTTGTCAAGTGTGTCAAAAGAAAGATTTTTATTTATTTTTTTAGCCAATTTTTTGGAACAAAATAAAATTATTAATTTGTTAGACATGAAATTTTATTATTATTATTGAGAACTATGGCATTATAAGTTTGTCAAAGAAATGTTGTCAAGTGTGTCAAAAGAAAGATTTTTATTTATTTTTTTACCCAATTTTTGGAAAAATAAAATTAAATATTTGTACGACATGAAAATTTATTATTATTATTGAGCATTATAAGTTAGTCAAAAAAATAATATCAAGTGTGTCAAAGGAAAGATTTTCATTTATTTTTTTTAGAAAAAATTAAAAATAGTTATTTGTATGAAATGTGATGTATAATGAACATAAAATTATTATTATTGAGAATTTTATTGCATTATTAGTTTTCTGTAAAAAATATTATCAAATGTGTCAAAAAAATGATTTCATTTATTTTTTTAGATAATTTTTTAAGAAAAAAGTTCAATTATATTTACGTAAACAAAAAAGCTGTTTTTGATTACGTAAATATAATTGAACATGGAAATTTTTGAATTTGTTATAGTTTTTGAAATATTTTTGTAATTTTGAAAAAGTTTCAATTTTTGATTTTGTAAGAATTTCTGGAATATTTTTAGCATTTTGAAAAAATAGAATTTTATATATATTTTTATTATACAATTATTCAAGCAAGCCTTGAATCGATAAGTCAAAAATTTCATTAAAAATTTTTAAAAAATATAAAAATGTTTTTGTGAATTTTAATTAATTTTAATTTTTTCTAAGTGCCGTGTGGCGATCGGTTAAGAATAAGGCCACGGGCAGTACCACCTGACGTTAAAGGCAACTAATGGTACACCGACCCACTCCCGGTTAAAGAAGCAACCTCTATCAAGTGCCAACGGCCTACGGGGGGGATGAGCAAATAGAGGAGGGAATTTCAATTTCTTGTTCTGAAAATGAGAAACTGTTTTTAAAGGCGGACGAACTAGTATAACTGAAGAACGGCATTGGGATGCATAAGGCAACAAGAAACCACTGCATTAAAGATCTATATGGATATCACTAGTAACAGCAACTCATCATGGATGCTTCGAATGTAAAAAACTCCGGACGTAAAATAGCCCCCCAATCGGATGTCCGAGAGGGGACTACACAAGAAGCTTTTATCACTCAAACGAAATTAAAGAACAAAAAGAGATCAAAGAATATAAAACGCATAGGTGTCAACACCTTACTACAAGCAGGAAAACTCGAGAATCTTAAAATGGAAATGGATATATAAGAAAAAGTATAAAAAGAAAAAATAAAGTATAAAAATGTAACAAGTGATCAAGGAAAACAAGAATTTAGACGATGGAAAAACGAAGTAATCAGAAACTGTAGAAGAGACAAGGAAAATTATCTGAAAGAGATCTGTGAGGAGATTGATATTGAACTCAAAGTTAACAATTTAAACAGAGCATATGGGATGGTGAAACAATTCTTTGGAGAAAAGAAAAATAAAACATATGCAATAAAACATGACAGAGGTGAATTAATGTATGAAGAAAAACAAATAACTAAAAGATGGGAAGAATATCTCGAAAAACTCTATGGAGACGAAAACAGTTTTGAAGTGCTAAAAAAAGAAGATGAAATCGATCATTGATGATATACAAGCTGAACTACTTAAAAATTGTGGAGAAGAAACAAAGTCCATACTCTATCAAATGACTTGTAAAATGTATGATAAAGGAGAGATACCTGACGATTTCATCAAGTGTCTTATAATTTCGATTCCAAAATAAGCCAGAGCACAAAGCTGTGATCAGTTTAGAACTTAAAGCTTGGTATCTCATGCCATAAAATACTCACACAAATAGTACTGAAAAGGATAGAAAGAAAGATTGAAAATACTTTGACAGATGACCAATTCGGATTCACGAGGGGATGGGCACGAGAGAGGCAATATTAAGTCTAAGACAAGTAATAGAAAAAAGGAACAGAAAAGGAAAAGCTACTTACACATCATTTGTGAATCTGGAAAAAGCATTTGATAACGTAAAATGGAACGTAATGTTCAGAATGTTAAAAAGAATTGAAGTGACATAGAAAGACAGGAGAATAATTCACAGTTTATACAAAAAGAAGATAGGAGTTGTAAAATGTGGAGAAACCAAAGAAGAAATGGAAATTAAAAAGGGTGTAAGACAAGGCTGTTCATTATCTCCACACCTATTCAATTTATATCTACAGGAGGCAATTAACAATCTAAGAGACGAGAGTAGAGTGGGTATCAACATCCATGGAGAAACAATAGACATGTTAAGGTTTGCAGATGACATTGCCATTATAAGATTGCCATTATGAGAATGAAACAGACCTGAGAGTAATTCTAGAGATTATGAACAGAATAAACAAGAAAAAATCAAAGATCCTAGTCTGCAGCCGGAATACAGAACCCATCAGAACAAACCAGATTAAAATTGATAGGGAAATACTTGAAAGAGTGAATGAATATAAATATCTAGGGAATATAATAACAGAAAAAGGAACCTGCAAGAGAGAAATAAAAAGTAGAATAGCTCAAGCCAAACAAGCATTTAATAAAAAGAAAAATTTGTTTACATCAAGAAACATAGATTTAAATATAAGAAGAAGGCGGGTTAAAACCTATGTATGGAGTGTTGGACTATATGGGACCGAAACATGAACAATAGGAAATAAAGAAGAAAACAGATTGCGAGCTTTCGAGATTTGGTGTTGGCGAAGGATATTGAAAATAAGTTGGATAGACCACATAACAAATGACGAAGTATTCAGAAGAATTGGAGAAGAAAGAAGTTTACTAGAACATTTGCAAAAGAGAAGACTGAATTCCATAGGACATGTCTTAAGAAACAATGGGCTAATGTCAAAAGTGATAGAAGGCATGATAGAGGGAAAAAACGCAAGAGGCAGGCCGCCCCTAGAATACATCAAATAAATTCAAAAAGATGTAAATGCACCATCTTATCATGATCTGAAGAGAAAAGCAGAGAATCGAGATGAATGGAGAGTTGCTTCAAAGCAGCCGAATGGCTGCTGACTTAAAAAAAAAATATATTTTTAGAATTTTGATTAAAGTTTTAATTTTTGATTTTGTAAGAATTTTTGGAATATTTTTAGAATTTTGAAAAATTTAAAACGTTTGATTTTATTATAATTTTGGAAAAAGTTTCAATATTGGAACGAATTTTGGAAAAAGTTTGAATTTTTGAATTTTTAAGAATTTTTGGAATATCATTAGAATTTAGAAAAAGTTTAAATATTTGATTTTATTCTAATTTTTGGAATAATTTTACAATTTTGAAAAAAGTTTTATTTTTTGATTTTGTAAGAATTTTTGGTATATTTATAGAATTTTGAAAAATTTTATATTTTCGATTTTATTATAATTTTTATAATTTTGGAAAAAGTTTCAATTTTTTATTTTGTTATAATTTATGCAATATTTTTAGAATTTTTGAAAAAACTTTTTATATTTGATTTTGTAATAATTTTTGAAATATTTTTAGAATTTTGTTCGAAAAAAGTTTGAATTTTTGTTTTTGGATTTTGAGATCAATTAAACTCAAGTAAGTAAAGAAGTAATTGGAATTTTTTTTATTCAAAGGTATGGTTTGAAGTTTCTCAGAAAAAAAACTCCACTTCACATTTTTCGTGTTTCGGTTGGGATTCGAACCTACCTCGTCAGTGCCCGGCTCGAATTCTTGGGCAGACACGCTATCGATTACGCACGCTTACGATTAAACGATTAAAATTTTTGATTTTATTATAATTTTGGAAAAAGTTTCAATTTTTGATATTGTCATAATTTTTGCAATATTTTTAGAATTTTGGAAAAAGTTTGAATTTTTGAATTTTTAAGAATTTTTAGAATATTATTAGAATTTAGAAAAAGTTTAAATATTTGATTTTATTTAATTTTTACAATATTTTTGGAATTTTGAAAGAAATATGAATTTGTGATTTTGAAATATTTTCTCCAAACGCTAAATGGAGAGTTTTTCGAGTAGTTTGCTGATTGTATAATATTTTCACTAAATTATATTAATTTATGATCTGTTATAATTTTCCGATAACGTATTGATGTTTCGTGTTAATTTTGTAATACATATCTAAACAGAGATAAAAAATACTTTAACAAAAAGTTATGTTATATATACATCACTGCCCAAAACTAGAAACCATGTCCTCATAAAAGTTTTTTGCCGAAAACTGTATCAAAATCCTTAACCCAAACTGAAGTCTTGATATCTAAGAGCTTGAGATTTCAGCCCCTCCATATTTTATTTTTATTTTCTAAATTTTAAATTTCAGTTTTTTGTATAAAAACGGGGTGAAATATTCTTTGAGTATTGAACAATTATTTTCGTTTAGCTTAATTATAAATTACTTTCGCAATTTTCGAGCTATTAAGAGTGGTTTATCTCAGGGTTGGTTTGAACAAAAACGTATATTCTCTTTAGGAATGTTGGCATGTTTGATTTAATTATTGATTTAGAGGTATCGACTATCGTATTTAATTTCGTTCTTTAATTCATTCAAAAATGTGACAGTCTTTGATGCAGAATTCTGAGTATTAGTTACAAATATTTTTCCTACAGTTTGTTCATAAACTAATTCTTCGGGACTGAATTTTAATTTTTCTTCTATTATTTGATTAACCTTTAATGAGACTAATATCATTTTTAAATTGCGTGTTAAAATCCAACTTCCTTGTCTAACTTGAGTTTCTATCAGTTTCTGAATTTATTGCTGAGATGAGCAACTTATAAGAACTGGAAATTGTGGACCTTCAACCAAGAATTATAAAAATTTTGTTAATGAGAATATTGCTAGTAATTTGCAATCAAACGTTAAATACTGCGGGAGGTTGATCTTAGAAAAAATCTTACAATTTTTTTAGGTTTTACATTGTAATCAACGCCAATTCGGTGATTATTTTTCTGCACCAAATGAGGATTCACGCCAATACCCAACTCGATCATGTGATGAGCAAATGGTAGGTGTTTTTCTTATTCTTTGGTTGCATTTAAACTTTATCATTTTATAAAAAAACTAATGCTTCAAAACTCTCGTTGTGTCACTACCGCTGTAACGAACTATAGAAACTGCGAACACTGCTCCGAAGTGATAATGATGTGGGCCCATAATTTTTTTAAGATACGATAATTTTATAGCCTACCGTGTTGATACCGACCTAGTTAACTCCTACAAGGACCATAAAAAATTATAATCCCAAAAAATTATAATCCCAATTATATTCCCAACTTTTCAATTCATTTACAGCTTACTGCACACTCCATTCTTAAATACATATATTTTTGATAAATTATTTCCGCTCACGAAATAAATCGAAAATAAATTGTTTTCAATAAAAATAAAAACTGTGAAAATATTTTTCTTAGAAAATAATAAAAATAAATAAATATATAAAAATGAAATATTTATACACGGAAAACTTTTCAGTATTACTCGTAATATTGAGTTATGAAAAAAATTTGTTACTGAATGTTAGTTTTATTGAAATTGGATGATGATTTATTGACAAAATTTGTAGTAGTTTTCCTTGTTTGTGGATGTGATGCATTAAGTTTTATAATTTGTTTGAAATATTATAATCGTTTTGAGGTTATGTTTTTTATGGTTGGTGTTTTTGTAAAGTTAACTACTACTCAAGTATCGACAAAAAAATATCGATTCATATGTAATTTTAAGCCAACTCTCTTTTGATCGAGGTATAAGGTTTGCACTCCACAGTTTTCCAACTGATTCAAACACTTCTAAAGGACCCCCAAAAATATTAAATCATTATATTCATAAACAAATGTTCGTCAACTCTGGAATAATGCGTGGGTGTCAATGAACATAGCAACAAAATTTAAATAGGCACAAAAACTAAAGAAGAACTAAAACTTTAAACAAAACAGATTTTTTTTATTTTATTATTTTAATTTTTTTTTAGTTTTGTCTTCATTTTATTTATTTAGTTTTTATTCAAAATAATAATATATAAACGAATGATGTATTCTGCATATCGGAATCTGTAACCATCACGAACCACGCTTTTTCGTATAAAACAAAATAATTTTGAGATTTTATTTCATTTTGAAATTATTTAAATGTAAATAAATAAAACGAATTCATTTGAAAATGTTCACGCATTCATAGAGATTCTCAAAGTTTTCACGATTGTCGGAGAAAAAATTCAAAATGAAAAGCCATCATTAGCGGGTAGCTTTACACTCGTTTCTTTAATAGATAGAACAAAAATATTTCAAATCTTATCGAAAAGGTGCTTGGGAGATATCATTCAAATAAACCCTTTTGAGAATCACTGAATAACTTACTTTCTGTGTGTCCCTTTTCGATCTCTCATTTAATTTTAATTCGTTGTTTTTTTTTCTTTAACTGTTTGGTTGGCTGATTTCTTGAAATATTCATTGTTTAAGTTATTTCAATTCCTTGCAATTTATATATTCATCTTAAGATTGTTTTGTTTTATTTAATTTTATTTCTACTTCTTCAAAACAACGATGACAATAATAATGACGATGATGATTGTTAATGATTAAATAATAATTTAAAATAAACATAAAAAATATAAAAAAAATAAGTTTTAAAATAAGTGGAATTGTTATAAAAATGTTTTGGAAGCTTTAAGTAGAAAATTTAAATATTTTTGATTTTAATTGTGTGGTGACTACTAGTCGAAATGGAAATTATTTTTAAGAATACCATTTTTATGTTATACAGTCGAGAAGGATACCCATATGTAGGGACATCGGTCTGCTCAGGAAAAAATCAGACTGATATTAAGATTTCCATTGTTTTTCTCTATTTATCTTTTATAAAATTTTGCTTTTGCATTGTAATATATTGGACGCACAAGTGTCACGATTTTTTGACACTGTGATATGGGTGTGGCTTACCCGATGTACCAGAGCTATGGTGGGACTGTTATCCACTATCATATACCATAAGCCCGTTATCATATCTAGCGGGAGCGGAGGCTCTGCCTAGTCGCCTGGGTCGTTGTTCGATGCTACCTTAGACAATAATATATGAAAAACGTGATCTATACATAGGTAAAAAACAAAGTTTGAGCACCATTTTTCATTTTCCTGAAACTGCAGATAAGTAGTGCGGTTAAAAAAAATAGAGGTTATTTTAGAATTTTTTTAAAGTGCATAGTTTGAGCATACGGAGCACCCCAACATGCATGAAAAATGAAAATTTTGTCAATCCGAGGAAACTTTGAAATTAAATTGCTTAATAATGGCTCAACCGATTTCATTTAACTTTTTTGTTTGGATTAGTTATTCTTTTGAAATTTATTAAACGTTTTTTAATAAATTTCAAAATTATTTAAATATTTTTCTTATATTGCACTACAATAAAGTTTTTATTTTTCCTCCATAAATCGTATTCGAACACCGTTAAAGAAGAAATTTTTTTATTATGATCTTTGTTTGTTTGTAATGTTTGGAAAAAGAAATATAACACTAACGAAACCGTCATAATACTTCTATTAATTCATTGTATAAACGTTTGTATCAGAAACAATATTATTTTGTTCAATGAATTTCAAATTCAGAGACAAAAATGTTAGTTGGGATGCATAGTAGGTGTATAGGCACTCGTTTTTTGTTTCCTCATTTACATATTTCCAATCGGGAAAGCATGAATGCTTCCTCACTTCTGTAGGCGTTTATACCATCCAGCATTTGTACCATCCTTTCAATTATGTTATAATAGCTATTTATGTATTAAGGGCGTAATGTTAGTCTTTTTCGCTTGAGAGTTAAATTGTTGCTGGAGGCGTTAGGCGAGAACAACAATCACTCGAAAGCAAAAAAGATACTTTATGCCCGAATGGCATACAAGATTTTTTGTACGAGTAAGATTCTGTAGTATTTGCATAAATAAAAATACAGATATGTACACAAAACAGTAAAATTTTTTTAGAAATTTATTTTATCCGTTATAATTTTAGGCATTGTTATTTCAACTATAGGCATTGTTATTGCAATAGGAAAAAAGGCCTGATGTTTTGAAACGTAAAAGTGCATTTTACGGTTTACTTGTACAAAAATGATTTTTTTATTCGCCTACATATTAAAGTGTTACTTTATTACTGTGATTTGTGGCCCTAAAGTGTCACTTTTTAACCATATATTTTGTTGTCATAGTTACGTCCAAAAAAGCAAAAAATATTTGTATTTGTTTAAATTCTATAAAAAATAAAATTTTTTATCAAAGCAGCCCTTAAATTTAAAATTTCATAATCCAATCAAAACAATTTTTATCATTATTGTCATAGTTATACAATAATTTGGAAAAAATAACAAATATTTTGTCAAAGGTTACTTGTTCAACATATTTTTATTTCAAAATTTATGCAAATTTATAATTTTGATCTAGAATAAATAATTTTTTTAAAAATATTTTGCTTGCGGCGAATAAAAAATAGTATATGATGCACGGACGTAAGATATTTTGGACATAATGTGGGTCCATATGGCTCCACATACGTCCAAAATCTTTAACGTTACGTCCTTGCCTCATAATGTACTGTTGCTATATACGAATCCGGATTGAGAAATCTCTTATTTTATCAATTTTAGCCTAAAACAACTTATGGTTGAATATAAAAAGAAAATAATTTAACATAAAAAAAATCAAATAAAATAATTTAATACTAAAAGCAAAAATTCTATAAATTAATCAAACCTCAAAAATAAAGCTTAACTATCGTTTTTCCTAAGAATCGGGCAGAAAACGTGGTTTTTGGAAAAATTTTTGACTCGATTTTGTGATTTTGGTATCAATCGATCGGGCTTGGCCGTCTCCCGAAAACTTTATGAGATTGGGGTAGTAGGATCCACGCCCACCCCTTTACACCCTCTTTAAGTTTCAGCATATAAAAATCTATATAAAATAAATGGGAAGAGATAAAAAAAATTTAATGGTATCATTATCTTTTATTCAGACCAGCGCAACATTTGAGCCCAAAAGTTGGTTTGCACCTTCACCCCTAACCAACCCCATGGGTGGGGTTGACACATTAAATGAGTAGAATATGTCATGGGGGTATCGTTAGAATCAGAATTTCATAACAAATACAATCCACCATATAACCTTCTGATCGGTGACATAACCATTTTTTACTCCCAAGGGGGTACCCTTATCGAAGAAAAAAATATTTTTTTTGCATGTCATGTTTGGTGTCGATTTCAATATAATCGGGGATGCTGAGTTCAATGATGATAATAAAAATGGGGGCCGGACTCGGGGTAGTCCAAAAAGGGGTGGAGGTTGGGGGGTCGGTTATAAAAAATTTCGAAATTATCGTCTTAATTAAAATTGGGGTCGGACTGAGGGTAGTCCAATAATAAGTGTGGGGGGGTTAGGGGGTCAGTTATACAAAGTATCGAAATTGTTGTCATTATTATCGATATTTACATAATCGAGGATGCTGTATTCAATGGTGATGGTAAAAATGTTGACCGGACTCAGGGTAGTTCAATAAGGGGTTTGGTTGTGGGCTGGACATGAATAGAATCAAAATTATCGTCATTATTATTGATTTCAACATACTTGAGGACGCTGAATCCAACAGTGATTTTTAAATTGGGATTAAAGATATAAGAGTGTCACTAAAGGGTGGGAGTTTGGGCATAAAGCCGAAAATATATTATGGTGCCGATTTTGGATAAATTGAGGGTACTGAATGCAATGGTGATGCTGAAATTAGTATTTGGGGTCCAGGCAAGAAACTAGAGGTTAAGAGTTTGGGTCTATATTATAAAATTAGGGAAATGTTCAAATATACATAATAAATATTGGTTTTTCTATGAATCGAGGATACTGAATCCAATGGTGGTCTTGGAATATGCAATTAAGCAACCACAGGAGCAAAAGCAGAAGCTAGAGGATGGGGGTTCAAAAAAAAGTTCAAAAAAAAGTCCTATTAACTCTTTGAAGTGTTCAATTGAACTTGAAAATGTGTCAATAAATCTCTTGAAAGAATTGAGAATACGGAACGAAACACAAAATAATCGAACAAAAATATTGGAAGAACTAGATTTACTCTCTATCGATTCTCTAAATTTGCAGAAGTAAGAAAATACATCATTTCAAACCGAAACTTACGAAATTTTATCGAATAAGTCAGAAATGGAAGTCGAGGAAAATGTAGCAGAAAACAATTCTTCAATGAAATCTTTGAATAGAACTTGAAAAACTATTAATAACGCAACTCTCTAAATTCAAAGAAGAAAAACAAGTAAAATATGAAATGGATTCTACAAACTTATCCAAGCGTGTTAAAAAAATGAAAAGACTAAATATCGTAGAAGATCAGGAGGTGCAAAATGTAATGCTAAATGAGAATAAATCAAGCCTCCAGAAACTACAAAGAGATGCAGAAATAAAAGAACTTCACAAAATCAACTCATTGAACTGAAAGAATCGATAACAAACAACGAAAGTAAATGTAGAACTCGATCTCGAACTAAAAAAGAAATACTCCTTGATTAGTTTTTAAATAGAATAGCATTATCATTGAAATTTGAAATCAATCCACACCTAATCCGTTTCCATTGAAGTTCGACTCTAAAGATCTTGTAGACAAAGGATCTGTTAGGCTTTTAGGAGTAGAAGTTGAAAATAATTTGAAATGGAATTCTC
Source organism: Diogma glabrata (assembly GCA_963693315.1). Classification (NCBI taxonomy): domain Eukaryota; kingdom Metazoa; phylum Arthropoda; class Insecta; order Diptera; family Cylindrotomidae; genus Diogma; species Diogma glabrata. The sequence continues at coordinate 239,293,890 of OY856188.1, read as the reverse complement.
ATATTTTTAACCTAGCTAAGAACGCTGTTCAAAAATTGGGCTTTTTGGGACGATGTCGTAAGTTTTTTAATAGCGAACAGCTTCTTTTAATTTACAAATCATTTATACGTCCCTGCATGGAGTACTGTTCTCACATATGGGGTGGAGCTTATTATAGTAGTTTGAAGTGCCTTGATTCTGTTCAGCGCAGAGCTGTTAAACTGATTGGCAACTCAACTCTTACTGATGAGCTTGATTCTTTACAGCACAGACGAAATGTTGCGGATTTGACAATTTTCTACAAATACATTATGGATGAACGAACTTCTGAAGAGATTAAATCAATTTTACCTGAACTAGCAATTCCATTGCGTAACACCAGAGCAAATGTTATAGCCCATCCTTTTACGGTTCATATAAAAAGGTGCAGAACTGTTGCCTTTCAGCGTGATTTTTTCAACAGAGTCTCTCATCTCTGGAACGCCTTACCTTCATGGGTTTTTCCTGATAACTTTAATCCTCAAAGTTTTAAAGTTAACGTCCATAAATTTCTAAAAGAAACTTAATTTATTCAAACTTAACCACACTTCCTAGTTGGCATGGTATCTTCGGATATTCAGAGACGTTAATTAATAATTTATTATGATTAACACTAAACATGCCTAACTTATAATAAAAAAAAAAAAAAAAAAATCAACAAGCAATTACCGAAATAAATAGCAAAACATTTTCGTTCAATTAGTAATACATAGTGTTTTTCATAGTACAAATTTTTTATTACGTGGTTCTGCATTTCAACATCGCTATTGGATTCAGCATTCTCGATTAATAGAAAAACCAATATTTATTATGTATAATTGAACATAACCCCAGTTTTAGACCCAAACCCTTATCCTCTAGTTTCTTCCCTAGAACCCAAATACTAATTTCAGCATCACCATTGAATTCAGTGCACTTGATTTATTCAAAATGAATACTCATAATATATATGTGAACATTTTCGGCTTTCAGCCCCCAACTCCCACCCTTTAGTGACACCCTTTTATTTTTTATATCAATTTAAACATCACTGTTGGATTCAGCGTCCTCAAGTATGTTAAAATCAACACTAATGACGACAACTTTGATACTATTCATGACCAGGCCCCAACCCCCACTCCTAATTGAACTACCCTGAATCCGGTCACCATTTTTATCATCACCATTGCACTCAGCATCTTTAAATTATGTAAAAATCGAAATAATGACGATAATTTTGATACTATTCATGACCAGACCCCAATCCTCACCCATTATTGAACTAGCCTGAGTCCGGTCAACATTTTTACTATCACCATTGAACTCAGCGTCCTCGATTATGTAAAAATCGATAATAATGACAATAATTTCGATTCTGTGTGTAACCGACCCCCAACCCCAATCTATTATTGAACTACCTTGAGTCCGGCCCCAATTTTTACTATCAAAATTGAACGTAGCATCCCCGATTATGTTAAAATTGATAATGATGAAGCTAATTTCAATATTTTTTATAACCGACCCCAAACCCCACCCCTTATTGAACTACCCTGAGTCCGGTCAACATTTTTACCATCACCATTGAACTCAGCATCCTCGATTATGTAAAAATCGATAATAATGACAATAATTTCGATACTTTGTATAACCGACCCCCCCAACCCCTACCCCCCCCCCCCCCACTTATTATAAACCCAGAGTCCAACCCCAATTTTGATTATGACGATAATTTCAATATTTTTTATAACCGACTCCTCAACCAGCAGCCCTTATTGGACTACCCCGAGTCCGGCCCCCATTTTTAGCATCATCATTGAACTCAGCATCCCAGATTATATTGAAATCGACACCATATAGGACATGCAAAAAAAATATTTTTTTCTACGATAAGGGTACCCCTTTCGGAGCAAAAAATGGTTATGTCACCGACCAGGGGGTAATATAGAAGATTGTATTTGTTATGAAATTCTGATTCTAACGATACCCCACATGACATACTTTACTCATTTAATGTGTCAACCCCTCCAATGGGGTTGGTTAGGGGTGGAGATGCAAACCAACTTTTGGACTGAAAAGTTGCGCGGTTCTGAATAAAAGATAATAGTGCCATTAAATTTTTTTATCTCTTCCCATTTATTTTATATAGATTTTTATATGCTAAAACTTAAAGATGGTGTAAAGGGGTGGGGGTGGGTTCTACCACCCCAATTTCATAAAGTTTTCGGGAGACGGCCAAGCCCGATTGATTGATACCAAATTTGTAAAAAAAAATTTGGAAAATTTCCGCGACTGCCCGATTCTTAAAAAAAACGATAGTTAAGTGTACGTACATATGATGATTAGTGTTTCCAATTATCCGTGATTTTAACTATCTGGATATCGAATAGTATGTAAAGTATTTATCCGGATATCCGGATAATAATCCGGATAGTGGATTTAAATAAAAACAATATGTAGTTTTAAAAAATAAAAATTAGTTAATAATTTATTTTCATCTGAAAAATAATATTTTAAAAATACAAGAGCGTTTAACATTGGAAGCTGCAACCAATTTCTAGTTTTCGTTAAGAAGAAACTAGCAACCGAAAAGACTCTCACTTTCGTTCGAAGTAGGTTGAATGGTCTTCAAAGCATCAAACAGCTTTTCTAGGTAAGGAGCGAGTGTTTTATTTATGCTTTTATAAATTAAATTCCTTGTCCAGTGAAGAATAATTATTTTAACGATTAACTTTACTATGTATTTTCGATTGTATTTTTCGTAAATTCCATGACTAAAGTACATTCGGTAAGTTCGGTCGGAGTTGGAGAATTTTCATTTTCTTTAACTTCTTGTTCCACCATTTTTAACTTAACGTTTTCGGTTGTTTTGGTATCAAGAAACAAAGTTTTTATCAACGTTTTTGCATAATTGATAGCTTATGATTTAGAAATATAACTAAAATCGTCAAAATTATTAGTTTGGAATAGTGTTGAATTCTGCACCAACATCATTAATGAAACTACCTCAACATTTCTCGTTTTGTTAATAGACAGCCTTAATGTGATTAACTTTAAATATTTTCAAATTACAAAAAATTGAACCGTAAATTATGACACAACAAAATACTGTTTTTTATTTGTAAATAAATTACACTTCTAAAAATTCAAATTCAAAACAATTGCTGGAATGATAATTTTCCACTGCAATTCAATCAAACGAAATCGTCTAAATGAAAAATAGTATATTTTCCTACAAGAGATGAGAACATTGTTTTTTCGCAAGTGATCACATTTGATCACGAGACGCGCTAGCGTTGAGTGAGATATGTTTACGAATGCAATTTTTTCTATGATAGTATATATATTATCGATATTTACTTTAAATTATAAAATAAGTTTTTGACAACATCTCATTTAAAATTCATATTCTATTTTTTCATGGTTGCTTTGTTTAAAAAATTTTGTAAAATTATATGAAAAACCATAGCAACTATAATTTGTTATTCTTTTTACACTGTAGTTGAAAAAGAACCCATTTTCACAAGAAATTAAGCGTGATGAAAATGGAATTTCTATATATGCTCTCATAGAAAAAGTAAGTTTTTAAGATTGATTAAACGAAAACGTCTATTATGAAAGGTTAGTAGTAGCTGATTAAAATTTTTAAGAAGGTAAATAGCGCAAACAATTTTTTTTTCTTTAATTTAGTTATCGGATTTTTTTTGTGAATTATCCGGATATCGGATAGCAAAATTTTTACGAATTATCCGGATAATTCCAATCCGGCTTAAACCGGATTGGAAACACTAATGATGATCCACTACAAAACCCATGTAAATTGTTTGCACTTACTTGTAATCGCATTATTAGTCCAATATATGCAACATAAGAAGATGATATTCGTTTCCTTCCATGCTGTATATGTATTTTTTCCAAACTTTTTAGTCTTCATAACTATCATCCATTGTTCCTTTGTTTTCTTGTGCATTAAATTCATCACTATTAGTTTTATTGAAAACAATTAACACAATTTCCTACATCCATACAAAAGTATTTTATTTTGTTTATCTAGATGTGAGGTAGCTAATACCAACGAAATTTGCTACCCAAATTCCAGTGATACATTTTTGCTGAGTCTATAAATTTGCGGTGAGTCTATAGATATGCGACATGTGGGTGATCGACAATTATAGACAAAAAACCAAGTCACTTTGGCGCCGAATTAATTACATTATTGTTCGGCTAACTTTTGGTAAATTTTTAATAAAAATGGATATGCGATATTTTTTAAAAACAAAATGATGCCTGTGTTTATTTATTGAGTGCTGCCGCTGTAAAGAAAATGGAAAGAAAATCGTGACACTTAACTGTTGCCTTAAAAAAATGAATAAAAAATGGCATTACTTTACTGCCGCCGTAAAAATAGAAATCATGGCGTTACTTTGCAGCCTGATTATATGTCAAAAGTAAGAAAGTAGCGGCAGTAAAATTAAATTTTACAGGCGCTTGCCAAAAAAAATTTTTCCGGCAAACGGCTGTAATGTTTTTCTTTCCTGTCGCTAGGGAGAAGGTTAAAGTCTTACAATCGAAGCGGCTGTAAAGCAAAGCAATTTTTATTTTATTTTTACGGCGTCAGTAAAGAAACCATTTTATTTGATTATAAAATTTTGAATTATTGTATAACTATAACAACAAAAAATAACAAATAATCTGAATGGATTTTGAATAATTGTATAACTATGACAACAAAAAAAAACAACTAGTTTAATTGGAGTATGAAATTTTGAAGAATATTTGAACAGAATAATGTAATGAAACTATTAATTATCTAACAGAGAAAATAATTTAGCAGTATCAAAATAAATCAACAAACATTATATAAATCAAAATACAAAAAAAGCTTACATTAATTTATTTCTTCAATGTTGTCTTCTTCCCAAAACCAGTCCTGTGAAACCAAATGTTGATTGTAGGCTGTAATTCATTTTACTAAACGTATTTTTATTTTTTTTACCATGAAATGATAAAACCAAACTAGATCTGTTAATTTGAAATGCATCCTTTATAGTTTGATCGAATTTATTCACACGCCATAATTATTTGTAGTCCGAACCTCAGCACTATAATTAACTTTTTTAGTTGTTTGTTAATTGACATCAAATTTATACATTTGTTTTTGCGTTTAACATGTAACGGAGCGGAATGAAGCGCTCACCGTAGCCGTTAAGTATAAAAAGTGTGTTGAGCGGTTTCGCTATTACTTCACCTGAATATATATTTTCACGTTCTTGCATTTGAATTTGTGTTTTAGATTCGTTTTTTTCTTTTCCATTTTACTTACTAAATACTTTATCAAACAGTCCCGACTAAACTTCATTACACTATAAACAAATAAATAAAAAAAAAATTCGATATCACAATTAAAATAATTTAATTTTCTATACAAAAAAATTTGCATTTTTTTCTATTAAATTTACATAATAATATTTTTTGTTTAACTTTAATTCACTACTGAACTTCGATTTAAATTTATTTACTAATCTTCGATCCCAAAAATTTGATCGCTTATATACACATATTATAGGTTTTCTGTTTCCTTCTCCAATTCTACTTTTTACGAATTAAACAATCATTTATGCAAAACATGTTTTGCAATGTGTTATTAATTGAAATTGAGTGACGTATCTAAACCGTCAACAAAAAAACACAGTAGTACAACACAACACAAATGTCTCTACGCTTATTACAATTGAAGAGAATAAATTAACAAATTATTAGCAAATTTCTTTGAATATGAATACTATTACTTTAGAGTAAAAATTGAAAATAGTCCATCGTTACAAGCTTAAAACTCGCCACGCTCGTGGTTCAAAATTTTATACTCGTGAGATATTAGAATGATTCTATGCGCGTAATACTAAATATTATTCTTAGCTATAGACATTCTACTTAGATGCATTAGTTTGTTTAAAATTATATTTTTTATCACCTTGAAGCCGGGCATTCATATACAACAGAAACAGAATTTCATATAAATTTGATAACAAAAAAGCCTGTTGCTGTAAAATTTGTATGGAATTCTGTTTTTGTTGCTGTTTTATGTGATTTTCAACCTATAGCTAGGTTTTAATTAGTTCTAATGAATTTAATCTATATTCAAAACAATGTAAACAAAAATTTAAATGAACTGTTCGGTTTTTTGCTTGTGGATGTAGTTGTTGTTGATCCAATGTGGTTCAGTAATTCTCCATTGACCCAGAAGAGTAGTTATTATCCTATTGTTATCTTATTATTCAATAAATTAATATTAATTTTCACATTTTTTATAAACATCAATTAATACATTCACTTCTCTTTCTAATTGTTTAATGGCATCAATAAATTTTCAACAGGAGTCTATTTTACTTTTATTTTGCTGTATTTTTAATTATAAACAATTAATGTTTATATTTTTAGATTGTAGTCAAGCACTCTTCATTGTAAGATCAATGAAGTGGCGTAGCAGGAGGCGTACCTTGCGAGATTGTTTTAATAGCCCCAAGCTAGCTATTTCTTTCTCGTCCCCCGTAGGGACGAGAAAGAAATCCTGCTACTCCAGCACAAATAACTGTATAGTACGCGTGTCAAATGATCAGCACGGTTTGAACGAGAAGGCAAGTGAAATAGATAGACTCTGGCAACCCCCGCAAGTGAAAGAACCGCAATCACCACGTCAAATCCTCCCATATTAAATTACATTCACTCACGCACCCACCCAAACACACACACACACTCACACACGCACACACATCCACACACACACGCACCATGCACATTGCAACGTGTAAAATCCAGACAAATATATAATTGCAATTGTTAATGTAACTCTAAATGCAATTGAAAAAAAAACTTATGAACTTCATTTCGGTTTTTCCAAAATCGGTAAAATATCCTTCTAGCAAGTGATCGAAAACCAACGAGCAACTGTATATTATTGTTATGAACTCCGTTAAGTGCTACCATAAGTGCTACTTTAACTAAGGTGGACATAGAAAAATTTTAAAATTACACAACAATTAGTGTACTATTGCTTTTCACATCTCAAAATCAATCGGTTTATGTCATAATCACTAAACTTACGTCATTCATCAACAAAAAGTAGAAAAATGTCCGCCATAACTCACCAATCCAAATTTCAATGCCAGCTCAATGAAATTCTATTGTCAGTCCACTGAGAGTGAACCGAACCAGAATAATTGTGATCGACCACGTTACTTTTAGTTTTAAATTCCAATATTATTTTTTTTTGTTTTAAATCGAATTATTTTTAATTTTAATTTAATGTAGGATCAAGAAAAGAAAAAAATGCACACAAATAATTTTCACGTAGATGTCAAACCGCCCAACAGCTGAGATGTTATTCGACCAAAAGTCCACTAAGACAGATTCTGTGTCTTCAACCACGTATTTATAGTTAAAGTCACGCCGCTTGTAAACAATAACAAATCGATAAACACGATAAGTTGTTTATCGGTTATTCTCTTTCGTTAAATATGTGTACCCACTAAAGAGTCTACACTATTAACCCGTACCAAAACTGGAAACGAACCATAAACAGAAATATTGATTACGAAATGATTGTAAGAAATTATATATGGAAACAGCGCGATTACGAATTAATGATATTGCACAACTGTTTTATGATAATTTTAAACAGAAACTATTGCGATAGACGATCACGATCTGAATATAAGAAATTAGGGTTGAAAAGGTGAAAACAACTACGTAAGTTTCGGATAATGCAAATTCAATGCGTGTGGGCAAGTAATGCGACTCGACATTACGAAAAATGAATAACAGCTTCAGTACAAGATTAATACATGAATAATAAAACAAGCATGTTTCTTATTACTAATTTAAAAATGTTCTTAGATTTAAACAAGAAAATTCTTAAAACATTATATCTGTAACAATAACAAAGAACGAGCGTTTCTTTTTATTTTAACTTTCTTACACCACCACTAAAATTTGTAACATTTATTTTTTATATTATCCAATATGCCAATATTTTTAAGAACATATTTTTTCTAAATGTTTCTATTTATTTTCTACCAGCGTTCGAATTTCTACTTTATTCTGCCCTCAGTTTTTCTATTCCAAAATAAAATGCTTGAAAATAAAAGCCTCTCCTAAAGAACTAAATTTTATTCTCTTATTTTTCGCCCTCAGATATTTTAATTTTATTTTATAATAGCTATTTAGTATTAAGGGCATAAAGTATGTCTTTTCCGCTTGAGTTGAGAGTGAAATTGTTGCTTAAAAAAGATACTTAATGCCCTAATTGCATGCAAGATTTTTTGCACGAGTAAGATTCTGTATTATTTGCATAAATAAAAATATATATATTTACACAAAATAGCAAAACATTTTTAGAAAATTATTTTATCCAAGTAGTTTTTCAAAATAATAGTAATAATGATAACTTTAGGCATTGTTATTTCAATAGGAAAAAAAAGGCCTGCTTTAGGAACAATTTTTGAATTGTAAAAGTGCATTTTCCGGTTTACTCGTCCAAAAATAAAGTTTTTATTCGCTTATATATTAAAGTGTTACTTTAATACTGTGATTTGCGGCCTTAAAGTGTCACTTTTTAGCCACATATTTTGTTGTCATATTTACGTCCAAAAAAGTAAAAAACATTTTGTATTTGTTTAAATTCTATAAAAAATGGAAATTTTTATCAAAGCACCCATTTAATTCAAAATTTCATTATCCAATTAAAATATTTGTTATTGTTTGTTGTCATAGTTACACAATTATTTTGAAAAAAATAACAAATATTTAGTCAAAGGTTGCTTTTTCAACATAGTTTTATTTCAAAATTTATGCAAATTTATAATTTTGATTTAGATTAAAAATTTTTTTTAATATTGTGCTTAAGGCGAATAAAAATAGTATATGACGCACGGACGTATGCTGTTTTGGACTTAATGTGGGTGCAAATCTCGGTCTCGGCTAACGCCTCGGTTTGCAAACTCTACATCCGTCCAAAATCTATAGCTTTGCGGCCTTGCTTCATAATGTACTATTTTGTACGAGCAAACCCTAAAATGCACTTTTACGATTCAGAAATTGTTCGTAAAGCAAGCCTTTTTGTCCTATTGAAATAACAATGCCAAAAGTGAAATAAAAATGCCTAAAGTTATTATTACATGCGTTCCTTTGGAACAAAATAGCTGCTCAAAGCAACTTTTGAATAGATCACCAATGGAACGCCAAGAATTTGATAATTTTTCAATTATAGTTACACAATTTTATTATTATCCAAATGTTTTATTTTGGACTGATATTAGATCTGACAGGTCCATTTTATTATTAAAAATACCAAAACACGTTTATAGCCGATCTAAATAAAATCGAAAAATGAACTGCTTTTCACCTACACAACTTGTTCGAGGTAGAGTAGATCAAAGCAAATTTGAGTAAAAATTGATTTTCAATGGAACGCGCCTATTGTTACTTTTATTTCGAAAAACTACTTGGATAAAATAATTTTCTAAAAATATTTTACTATTTTGTGTAAATATATGTATTTTTATTTATGCAAATAATACAGAATCTTACTCGTACAAAAAATCTTGTATGCAATTCGGGCATAAAGTATCTTTTTTGCTTTCGAGTGATTCTTTCTCTCGGCTAACAACAATTTAACTCTCAAGCGGAAAAGACATACTTTACGCTCTTAATACATAAATAGTACATTATGTAACAATGTTGAGATGTAAGCTATTATTGACCGAGAACTTCTATATTCTTGGGCACGTAGCACTTAGGGATATAATTTTCGAGGTCTATGTTTGCCTTCTTATTTGAGGTATGCATAGAATTTTTTCAACCACTTTCCCTAATTATTAATTATTATATTTGATTTGATTAGATTTTGATATTAGTCATTTTCGATTTAATTGAATATGCATCTTAAAATATTTGGTAGCCTGGAAGTATAGTTTCATACTAATACAACGAAACAAAGGAATGCAATTATTATTTGTTAGGTTCATTTTGATTAAAAATAAATTAAAATAAATTAAATAAATTAAATAAATTAAATTTCAATTAAAAATAAAAGAAAAGTTGTCATTATTAACCTAGGTAGGCTTTTATTATTATTATTGACCTAGGGTGAAAAAAATTACTTCTTATTAGAGCAATTGAGTAAATAATGGCGATTTCTCAGGTTAGTAGTTAAAAAACTTAGTTATTTTTTCAGTCATATCGAACGCACTCATTCTATTACAAATTTCAAGCAACGTAAACCAAAAAAAAGGAAAACAAAAAACTTATTGTGAAAAAAATCTCTGAGAGGAATATATTTATTTTGTTCAAATAATTATCTCCCAACAAAATCTTTTCTTGAAATTTTTTATTTTGCTCAGCAAAATTTTTTCGTAAATTCTTTTATTTTATCTTAAAATCAAGGGAGAAAAACAAAAAATAGAAATAAAGCTCACATTATTTTTAAGTGTTTGCATGCAACGATATGAAGTTTTTATCTTAATGTGTTTGTTCCTTACATATTAACAGCACAAGCATACTTGAGTGCATATCATAACCTTTATTTTTGTTCGATTCTAAAATCATATATTTTTTGGTATTTTTTATGGCATTCGTTATTACTGTCCTAAAGTTAAACGACAACTTCATCACTGTCGGAGCTTAAACCATCCCGTTAAATGAATTTATCCTTTACCTATAACGAAAAATATGAAAAATATTGGTCCAAAAGAATCTGATTAATTAATTGGTATTCAGTGACAAATTCTAAAAAATTTATTTATGCGAGTGAAATAAATTGTAAATGTTTGTAATAATTAATGAATTTGTTTTTTAAACTTTCAATATGACAATTGAAATTAATTTTATTTCTATTATGCCACCATAAATAATTTTTCTTTTTATGTGACAAAAATTTAATAACATAAGTTATAAATATTTTCGATTTCGAAACTTTTAAACACAGAAGAAAAACAATTTTCAAATAAATCAAAGGTGTAATAAATTTACCCCTGAACCCATTCCATTTATATTGTTTAGGAACAACCCACGATTTTCATGAATTATAAAATTTCTAAATTCTTTACAGTTGACAATAAATTTTCTTATCTGTTTAAGTTTATTATGCCGTTGTTGCTACTTTTGTAAATACGCATAATGCATTTCTATAATTGTTTATTTAGAAACTTAAACACAGTTATAATCAGGGTATGCGTCAAAGTAGTTGGCCTTTCAAAAGGCTGATAAAATTATAAAAATGTTTCGAGATTATTACGAATTAGAATTATTTTTCCAAACACCTAGAATATTTGATTGGTTATATGATAAACCGAAATTACATTGTTTACGCTTCCATTTTACCAACTAGCTCTCGTATGAAATACGCGAAATGAAACAATATAATTTTTAGAAAAAAAATCCACATTTTTATTGCAACATTTACATGATCTTGTAAGTTGTAATTTCTATTTGTTGCTATTTTTTTTTGTTATTTTCGTTTCACAATTTCACAAATAACAGACAAAATTACTATTATAATGTGTTTGTGAAATTCAAAAAGAAAAAGCAAATAATATAGAAAAGATCAGAAAAATTAAAGAAAATTATTAACGGTAATTGAAAAATAAAATTATATTTAATTTTAGAGAAAGAACAAAATATATTAAATGAATAAGGAAATGTGTGAAAATTATTGTTTAACATTTTGCCATAGGTCAACTTTTAACGGTTTATTTTTTTAAATTTATAGAAAGAAAAAAATGTTATGTTTTGTGTTACATTAAAAATTCAATGAACAGGTAAATAGTGGAATGTGGATTAGAAAAATTTGTGTTTGTTTCAAAGATCTGTGGAAGGTGTTTTTTGGAGCGTTGTATAGCGTTGTATATAGCGTTGTATATACAATTGTGATAAAGATACATATATTTGACTATAACGCATCTAGCTTATCTCATTCTTCACACAAAGTTTGGTTATAATATCAGAATAAATAAATTTAGATACCATTTCCTTATTCGCTTCAAAGTTTTTGTTGAATGTATTCTTGAATGTTCAAAAATTATGTTGAGTTTATTGTAATATACAAAAGAATATAAAACTTTTAACAACTTATTCTTCTTCATCCTACTAAAGGTAGATTTTATTCATTTCTGTTGTTGGATAACGAATGACAATTTATCGGCCGATTTTCTTATTAACTACACAACACAAACTCATAGATATTAAATTTTTTTATTGCAACGATAATCATATACCTACCTACCTCTTGCTATATCTAATAGTTCCATCTTATCTACGAGCATATCGTAAAATTGTTTCTATCTTAATTTTTATTGTCTTTTATTTATTTATGTTAACGAACATAATTTACCTTTAAGTTATTTGTTGGTGGGTTTGAGTTCGTAATGTTTTTGCTACATATAAGTTTTAATAAAATAACTTAAACAAGTTGTTATATTAGTGACACATAGTTGAATAAGTGATAAATTTACTCAAATCTCATATGAAAATCAAAATTTAAATTCCTCTATATAATTATCCCAATATGTATGCGGTTCCTTTGCCAAGCTAAATATTTTGTATCGTTTACAAAACGATATATGATAGAAATTAAAATAAAAAATATAATATGGTATCGCACTCTAGGGCACGCACGACTTGATTAAATAAATAAAATGTAATAAATAAGAATTATAAGTTTATAATCTGTACAACAATAAAAATTCTAAAAAATGTTTTAAGAAAAATCGAATAAAAATAAAACTTTACTAGAAAAATAACAATTCGACCAAACCTTATATCTGAATCATGTACTATTCGTCAGTGGGAGGAGTTCTATATAGATAAATAGATAACATTTGGTGATGTAATATCGTCCTGCGATTTAAAAGATGAACTGTACAACAATACTTGCAGCCTAGTTCCAAGTTGTTTTTACTAATGTAATCCTCCATATATTTGACGTCTAATTATTCTACTTGAAAAGTAATGGTCTCCTCTCTACCTGTCAAATTTCAATCCAATCAACTCAATATTAAGTAAAATAATGACTCAAAAATTATTTACTTGATTACTCGGTGGAGAAAGAGAATGTTTGATGCATATTACAGTCCATCGTTGTGTTAAAAGGCGATTATTATACATTTTATTCATCCATTCTGTTGAGATTTTAATGTGGCAACAAGCCTTGTTCATTCTAGTAGATGGTATAAAACAAGGGAATTATAGTTATTATTAATGTCGAAAGTTTAATTGCCTCCAAAAAGATAATCAAAAAATAAAACTACAAAAAATTATTGTATTATTATAGTTATAACTAATTAAAATTGAACTTAAATTAATACGAAAAATTAATAAATAATAAATAATTAATTAATTATTATTTATGCCGTCACATCAACGTATGAAACATTTGTTACAATTATACAATTCTGGAATTATAAACGATTTTATAGACAAACGATTTTATCGACATAGCAAAAATATTTTTTTTCTATTTTGCGTCTAAAATAAAGTCATTTCGATACCCAAATGCCTATCGAAATGGCCTTCATTAAGATACGCAAAGTTTTGTTTTTCAAGGTTGGTCACATTGGTCATACAAACGTCAGTGAAAGTTAAAACGAATAATTATATAAATAAAATTATTCTTATTAATTAATCTTATTATTAAAAAATAATCTAAATTAGTGTTAAATATTTTAATTAATTAAAATAATTAGTAATAATAAAAAAATTTCAAATTGACTATATTTTAATAAAATACACATTTTATGAAAGCTAGTTTTGCAACAAAAAAATATATAGAAATATGATGAAACGCAGAGCTTACTATTTTGAATTGAAATTTTTAGAAATTTTCAGAAACATTAAAACAAAAAAAAATATTTTTTAAAATTTCAAGACAAAAATGCAAAATAGAAAAAATAGTATAAAAAACTCGTTTCATAAGACGTTTTATCGCACTTATCCTTTAGAAAACTCCCCGCTGCGCGGATCGTTTTCTAAACAGATTGAGTGCGATGAAATCGTCGATTATGAAACTAGTTTCTTAATATACTATTAACTGACATATGACCGAGATTTAATTTTCCAAAAAATCTCGGCCTTAATTCAATTTTTTTTTAATCAGTGCCGAGATTGAATTCATAAAGTAGTTGATTTAATAACGAGATTAGACTTTCGGCACTAATTCAAGGGACTGTGAATTGCATCGATATGATTAAGTTTTTTAAGAAATCTCGGCAGCAATTTAATATTTTTTAATTAGCGTTAGTAAATTAACAAATATGTACATTTATTTTTGCACGACATGGTTGCCCTTTGACTTCAATTGACATTTGTTAACTTCTTTTAGCTCGACTACCGTAGATTCTTTTTTCATCAGAATAACTCTTCGAAAAAACTCTGTTTTTGTAATTATAGAAATAAAAAAATTAATGAACAAACTTAATACCAAAAATGCTATGAAATAATCGCCTGATTTTAATGCATAATGCTAAGGTTCACAGCTGTGCTGATTTCCCCACCACTGATAGGGATTAGATTAGGCTCTTATGCGGCGTGTTACACTTTAATCTATCCAGGTCGAACCAGGCGACCGAATCATATAGGACAGACTTATACTGAACCAGGACAAATAATGTGTAGAAGGTATTCATAGTGCAATCATATTTGATTTCTGATAGTTGCCGGTTGTAAAATACCCTACTATGACTTGTTATAGTCCATCCTGATCCAGCCAGGACGATAAAAGCACGTGTCAGAACCAGCACCGTATTTACAAGCTTGAAAGCCTAGACCAAAAAAAGATCTACCGCCACTCCCTCCTTTGTATTGCTGTGTGCGAAACGATGAAATGATAACAGATGCTAATTATTAATTGTCATAATTTTGTCTTTTGAAATTTATATTCACCATAAAGAAATGTCAGAATTTGATATAGCTTTTCAGCATCATCAAATTATGGCAAAAGTCTTTTTAACCGCCAAAGTGATTTTGGATTTCATTCAATCTATCCTCACTTTATATTTACCTCTCTAATATGACGAATCCATTGGATATTTAATTGGTCATTGGACATAATCAAAATCTATCATCCTATAGATCGAGTGCACTAATGTAAACGCTTTGGTGATATGTGAGCCCATACCTCAACCAATAAAAGTAATATGAAAAAAAAATTTTTTTTTTCAACTTATGTTAAAATTGTGTTTTTACAAATTTCAAATTCAACAAAAATTTTGTTGTGTTGAATATTTGTCGATTTACACACAGCCTATCTCATAAATTTAGAATAAGTTCTAATAAAAATTGTTTTTGGACCGATCCAAAACATTTATGTAATTTGCTCTTCGTCTAATACTCGATGGAACGTCGTGTTCAGTCCCTTGCTAAACAGTTTATCGCTAAATCAGATGCTTGTAAAAGCTTAACTGAAAAATATAATACTATCATTAGAGCATTGAAATATATAAAAAAAATATGTTACAGAAAAACAAATGGTTCGAAATGAAGTAGGAGGCCTCCTTAATCAGCTAAGTTTGTTCGACAAGGTCGTTCTGTAAATCATTTCGAATGCGGTTTTGTGCATACTTCATTCAGTTAATAAGAAGCTGCTGTTAATTAAGGTAAACCAGTTCCGTGATCAGTATGAAATTTATGAAGAGATGGCAATGGAACAATTTGAAGTGCAAGAATCATAAGGTGAACAGAACAAATAGACGTAGGACATTTCAAGCTGATTAAACGCGAAAAGAAGAGAGTCATACAGTGCGTAACTTAAGTTCCGTGGTAGCACGTACCTCACCATCGTAAATTAGATCGCTTGTGGGTTGAGCTTTTTAAAAGTCGGAAAGTTTATAAAGAAATTGCTGTAAAATTTTCATTTTTCTTTAAATCACGAATCTCCCAATAGAGTATATCATAATTACTGCGAGATTACTTATTTCAATGTACCCTATGAACTTGGATAAATCATTAATCGACGAATGTGTGGATTTAAAAAATTACATAGAAGTACTAAATGAGGATGTACCAAGAACTGCTGGGGAAATTTGTAAAATGAAAGAAGAGAGAGGGGATCTGGTACAAATTTTTCCTTACGTGGCTAATGCTTTACGTATATTTTTATGTACACCATATACTAACTGCTCCGCAGAACGATCATTTTGCGCGCTAAAACGCATCAAGAAAACGTCGTTGATACACCTTAGACATGGTATTTTCTGGAAATATTATTTAAGAATTTAGGTAACGCACATAATCATAAAGTTTTTTAATCACTTTCGACTTTCGATATGGATAATCAAAAAAATTAAATTTACCGATACTTTCAATTAAATATTTTCACCGATTCAAAGCAATATAAGAGCAATTTCACGCAAGTTCAGCAAATTTTTGGGAAATTATGACTTGACCCCTTTTAATTCTGATTATTTTTTGTTTATAGATAGTCTTTCATAAATAAAAAACAGAAGTTCTCTTAGAATTTTTTTTTTCGACCAGGGGTCTTCACAGGGTGGCCCTCAATTTTTGATATTTTGTGATGTGACTGCATTTTGACGAGCGATTGTAGAAAAACTACTGAATCGATTTTCATAAGTGATATGTCGTTGAATAGGTATTAAAACAAAGTTTTTAAAAATGTACCCTGTTAATTTTTTGAAATCATTTTTAACGGTGTAACATAAGAAAAAAACGGTGTAATTGAAAAAAAGATGGCATAGCCTTTTTTTTTAAACTAAATTGAAGCTTATTTTATATCTAACCACTTGTGAAAGTTTAAGACACGCGTTATTTTTTGTTTTAAAGATAAAATTCGTTGTGCATATAACTGTTGGGAATAAGTTTTTTTTGTTCTGAAGGAAAATTATAAAAATGGCGATCTTTAGATTCAGATTTTTTTTTATGTTAAATATCAAATATTTTATTATTAAATGAACTTTTTTAAAAGCAATTTTAGTCAAGTTCAGCAAAATTTTGCAACATTTTGACTCGACCCTTTTTAATTTGGTTTATTTTTAGTTTATAGATAGCCTTTGATAAATGAAAAATACGACTTCAAGTAGAATTTTTTTTAAATATAATAATATAAATTATTATATTTTTAAATATAATAATGTAATTATAATAACAATATAAATGATATATCGTAGAATAGGTGTTAAAATGAAATTTTTGAAATTGTGCAATGTTAGTTTTTTAAGCCTATTTAACGGTGTTACATAAGAAAACAAGTTAAAAAGATGACGTTAGCATCTAATACCACTTTTTTATTTTTTAAAAAATAAAATTGAAGCTCGTTTTTATTTACCTATGAAAGTTAATCCGTTAATCCATTAAAAGGAGGCTGTTTTTAGATATACATGATTGAAAAATTCGAAAATCCTACCTTTAATTTTAAGTGAATATAGGCGTAAACTAATATGGATTAAAAATAAATAAAAACCATCTTAAGGATTTTAAATTATATATGGCTGTAATTAAGACAAAGATTTCAAAATGTTGATTAGATGCTGTAGAGTAGTAAATGTAGAGTAATTATATTTGGTCATAAAAATAGGCGTATATAATCTTTATTAATGCCTGCATTACTATTTTTAATCCCATTTTTGTTATATAAATGAAGTTTTAAATTGGTCACCATCAGTTAATTTCTATTACTTTAACAAAAACTTTCAAAATTTAATTTTTCTAAAATGAGTGAATATAAATGCGTTAAACCATTTTCAAATTCTAAGTATTTTTCAAATGAAAGGAAAATTCAAAAGAAACTTCTGTTTATAAAATAAGTAAATCATTTTTAACAATTGTATTTATTTTATTTATTGTACTATATATATAATTTTTGTAATATTTTAAAAAGTTCGTCTAATAATAAAATATTTGATATTTAACATTAAAAAAATCTCTTAGTTTATAACGCCATTTTTATAATTTTCCTTCAGAACAAAAAAAAACTGATTCCCGACAGTCATATGCACAACGAATTTTATCTTTAAAACAAAAAATAACGCGTGTCTTAAACTTTCACAAGTGGTTATAAAAGATATAAAATAAGCTTCAATTTAGTTTAAAAAAAAGGCTATTCCATCTTTTTTTCAATTACACCGTTTTTTTCTTATATTACACCGTTAAAAATGATTTCAAAAAATTAACAGTGTGCATTTTTTAAAACTTTGTTTTAATACCTATTCAACGACATATCATTTATGAAAATCGATTCAGTAGTTTTTCTACAATCGCTCGTCAAAATGCAGTCACATCACAAAATAACAAAAATTGAGGGCCACCCTGTGAAGATCCCTGGTCGAAAAAAAAAATTCTAAGAGAACTTCTATTTTTTATTTATGAAAGACTATCTATAAACAAAAAATAATAAAAATTAAGTCAAGTCAAAACGTTGTTGAATCTTCGTGAAATTGCTCATAAGCAGTAATGTGGCAAATTATCGATTCCGATGCAAAGATGCAATACGAGAAATCGTCGCATGTGTATGTGGATCGATAAAATTTTACAGGCGACTCGCCGTCTTGAAACTACAAAATACTTATTCATCAATTATGGCCATAATTAATGACAGTTAATAATATTACCTGTGAAAAGTTTTATGTGGCTATAATTTCTTCGTTAAAAAATTCTAATTCAACTTCTCGAGCTGTTTTGATATTCACTGATATTATCTGACATTCACTGTCAAATATACAAATTGCGCTTTATTTTCGGCAAATTCAATAAACGTGTCGGTTGGTTATAAATAAATGAACCAATCAATCGGGACGAAAAATACACTTACAAGAATATAGCAATTAAATATCTGTGAAACATTCTCTTAGGCACTTCTCAACTCTACTGCTTTGCAATCGTTTTTTATTAATGTTTTCACTGTGATTTCGTCATACACGGTTTTCTGCTCTTATTCATGACTATGTAAACTTTTGACAAAACACTTCTGAGTCTTTAAATTCAGAAAAACAAGTGCTCCTCACGGTGTTATATGGCAACGATACCAATATTATTTATCCCTATATTTGGTGCACTTGCGAAATAATTGATTGTCTGTTAATGTGAACCACAGCTTTGAATCGGAATTTAAACCACTAATTATTTGAAATGGTATTTTGCCATTTTGCGTTAATTTGTTTTGCGTTAATTGATGGTCTTCTGACAGCTGATCACATTTTGAATTAAAATAAATAACGCAAACTAGCCAATAGTTATATGATGCGCATGCAAAAAGAACTACACTGGAATTGATTTGAATTAGTGATGAGCGTTGCCATTTGCGAGGAAATAAACGTAATTTTTGATAGTCAAAATTTTTTTATATTTTGATTCTGTTTCGTTTCATTTAAAATAGCTATTTTTGTATCAAGTACCTAAATAAGGTTTTTTAGAACGAATATAATAGCTCTCCAAAATTTTCCAGATTACCTAATCCATTAGATACCAGCGAAATATTGGAAACCATAATAATTATTAATCGAATGGAAAAGAAAGCCTTGAATCTTATACCATAGCAACAAGTTTGTTTTATTCATTTATCAATTCTGTCATCCAAAATTTATCATAAAATTTAAAATACAAACATATTTGAAAATAATACGAAATCCAGAAAGTATTGCTGAGAAGGCAAAAGAAATTGTATTGGATTTACTTCCCCGAAAATCTCGTGACATGTATCATAAACAGTATGAAAATTTTAACAGCTGGAAAGAAAATATGGACGTAGCCGTTATAAACGAAGATGTGGTATTAAATTATTTTCACGAAAAAGTAAGTAGTATCTAGGCAATTTATACTTTGAGAATTTTTGATTACTCTTTTACAGTCACAAACGTTCAAACCGTCGACAGTATGGTCGAAATATTCTACGCTATTCTATTAAAGAAAATATTTATATTGACAAGTTTCCAGTTATCGCTCTTCTGAACAGGAATTCGGTGGGTTACGAGCCTATAAAGCCTAAGGTGCTATCAAGAGTAGAGATCAATGCATTTTTGGAAAATGTTGATGATGCAACTCATTTGTTAACTAAGGTTAGCGTGTGGTGATTGCTTCTACAGTAGATTTTAATTTTACGCTATTTATTAGGTTGCTCTTGTTATCGGCCTTAGTAGTGCAAGCAGAAGAGAAGAATTGCACTCTCTACGAATGCCGGATATTGTCCAAAAAGACAGCAGCACTCTTTTAGTTACTCTTGCTGACACCAAAACAAATATCAAAAGAGTGTTTCCGGTGGTGAGTGAAGGGAAAGTTGTCAACTCATTAGAGTTATATCAAAAATATGTTCGTCTTCGGCCAGCACATGTACCACATGATTATTTCTTTATCTCGTACCGTAAAGTAAAATGCACTGTTCAACGCGTCAGCATCCATTCCTTTGGAAAGATGCCTTCGACTGTGGCCGAATTTTTGAAGCTACCGGATCCCCAGAAATACACAGGTCATTGTTTTAGACGTAGTTCTACTACTCTTGCTGCTGATGCTGATGTATATTTGACATAGTTAAAACGCCTAGGAGGTTGGAGGCAAGTACGTTAATATATATAATATCTGATTCTGAACAACAATATTATTCAGGTCGTCTAAAGTGGCCGAAACTTACATACACGGAGAAAAATCATATTTCATAGATTATGATTAATCTTGTCATAAATTCAGAAAAGTCGTCTTTATGTTTTTTATGGTTATTAATCATATATTATAGACAATAAGAATTATGCATTCTTACTTAATCGTGGATTATGCCTAAAATTTTTAAAATTTTACGTTGTTTTGTGACACAAAATCATAAATTAAGAAAACAAATATATTTAAGAGATTGATGGAAATTATGAATAAATAATCATACCTAATACTTAAGCTATGATTATCAAAATCATAAACTGCATACAAATATAGTTGATTGAACATTACACATTGAATTTTTAAAAATTTATTCCTAATAAAGAATAACTTATGAAATCTTTTTTACAATTCTGTAAAAACATAGTTTTTCATAGCCTATGCTCTCTAAGAATAATCTCTGCTCTTAATTTAATAAAAAGAAGAGATTATTCTTAAAGAGTATAAGTAAGTTATGCAATAATTATAATAATATTAATTCTGTTCGTGCACTTGTTTGTAGTTTGTTTCGCAGTTCCGTGAATGTAAATATTTTCTTAAAAAATTTAGTTAAATAAATTAATATTTTGAAAAAGTTAAATCAAAAAAAAGATTCAATATATATTGTGATAAGGTAAGAGTTTTATTTTTTTTCTAGTGTTAAATGTGTTTTAAGCCAATACGATTAGTAACATGTGAAAGTTTTTGTTGTTAATTGGTGTTAACTAGTGTTTATAATGACCGCGTTCGATATGACTGAAGTAACTAAAATATCTGAAAAATTGTATGCAATTGCTATTGTTTTTTTTCCAGTAAATTCAGTTATTTGAGTCGAATCGAGCGCACCTAAGATAGCTTGTTAGAAATGTTTAAATGGTTTATAAGTTCAATATAATATCATATGTATGTATTCTTATTTACAGGATTATACATTTTCAACGATTTATTAACTAGTTAAAGGTATAATATTGTTATTTAATTTTAAAACTGTAAATAATTATGTACATCGTATCTTTGCTTTTTTACCAAACATTTTAATATTACACATTTAACTGAATTTTATGGAAACCTAATATTTTTTAGTTAATATGGACATTATACCGTCCTATACAAATATAGGACAGATAGGAGCTATACAAATTTTTCAAGAAGTATGACGGCAATTTTTGTCTCTTATTTGATAGTTTTATAATGTTTTCATATTTTTCTAGAACTTGTTTTAGAACTAATTTAATATTTTTTTCTGAAAATGTCATTTAAAAATAATAGTAGTAAAATTTTCAAATCTAGACTCTAGATGTCTCAAATCACCACGCTGCGTTAAACAAACGCATCATTCTGATACTACCACACAACAAAGTTCATCGGATAACTGTGCACAACTTACATGCCTTCAGAATTCCACCATTGCTATAACTGAAGAAGATTACTACTCAACTACTACAACTCAAGAACTATTAAAAAAAAATCTCCATTTAGCGTTCAGCAATTTCAACTTTTCAAAAACAAACAACCCATTATATACCAATTTCATGTTCAATTACATTTCATGTTATTATTATTGTTATTTAAAAGGCCTGATTGAATTGATTTAAAAATATTATAACAAAATCAAAAATTCGAACTCGTCTCCAAGATTCCGAAGTTTTAATAAAATCAAAAATTCCAACTTGCTTCAAAATTTCAAAAATATTTTAAAACTTATAAATAATATAAAATCAAAAATTTAAACTTTTTTTTCAAAATTCTAAAAACATTAAAAAATTATAATAAATTCAAAAATTAAAAATATTTTAAAATTCTTAAAATATTCTAAAAATTATTATAAACTCAAAAATAGAAACTTTTTTTTCAAAATTCGAAAATTATTACAAAAATTATAATAAAATCAAAAATTTAAACTTTTTCAAAATTCTAAATATATTCCAAAAATTACTAGAAAATCAAAAATTGAATTTTTTTTCAAAATTCCAAAAATATTGCAAAACTTATAACAAAATCAAATATTCAAACTTTTTTCAAAATTCCAAAAATATTCAAAAATGTTATAATAAAATCAAAAATTTTAAAAACTTTTTCAAAATTCTCAAAATATTCCATAAATTATTACAAAATCAAATATTGATAAATTTTTCAAAATTCCAAAAATATTGCAAAAATTATAACAAAATCAAATATGAAAACATTTTTCAAAATTATAAAAATATAAGAAATATTTAAAGTTTTATTTTTATGTTCTAAAATTTTAAATAATTTTTCTGTATAAATAATTTATTAATTATACATAAGATACTGCAATAAACATATTTTTAATAAAATTAAAATTATAATGTTTTTATTCTAAAATTATGATTTTTATAGGTATAATTTATTACTAATTTACAGAAATTATCATGGTATGATATGGGAATTCATGTATAATAAGAATGATTTTGATTATCCGTAAGTATAATTTATGAATAAGCCGAGAAAATAATTCTAAAAGCATGATTACTTTTGCCATAAGTTATGCAATTAAGTCACATTTTGTGATATGTTTGTCTAGAAAGTGTTCGTATAGTTTCATAAATTCTGACTAGATTTACTTTATCTATGAACAATTATTAAAGAATTTATTCTTACTTAGTCATATTTTGTGAATGTTAAGCATAGTTTAGGAATTGCTATTAAAGAAATTCCTATGAATAATAGGTATAATATATGATTTTTTCATTAATCATAGAATATGAATATTAAAATCATAGTTTATGAATTGCTTAATCCAGGAGCAAAATATAACTAAATTAAGAATAAGTTATGTCTATAGCGAATAATATATGCAAACATTTCTCTCTGTGTAGAAGAGTCGAGTGAGAAAAAAAAAAGGTTTGCAAACTGCTAATGGGCGAAAAGAAAATCGAGACGCCTCCAACGGATATATTACCAAGTACATCGTCCGCAAGGGCTTCTACAAATCCTCAAATTAATTTACCTGCGAATGAAATTAAAGGCCTTTCGTTTGCAGGTAACAGTTTTCAAAATGCGCAAAATTGTTCATTTCATTTTCATTTTTCCGAATACGATTATTTATTTATTATTTATTACCTGTTAGATTAGATATTGTTGAGTTCACAGAGATATACCTAATTAATATGTATTTTAATAACTGTATTCTTAGGTTTAATACATTTTTAAAATTTTATCGACTGAATCATTTAAAATAGTCCTAAAATGGTTGATATGACAACTTTTACGGCCTAAGCCGAAAATTAAGCATTTTACGGACTGAAATGAGTCCGTAAAATAGCTATTTTTGGGAGCGTATACAAAAAATACTATTTATCTTTCTCAAATAATTCGTAAAAGGCAAAAATGTCAACACGTTTTAATATGTGTGATGTAATGTGTATACCGTTAGGTGTTTGTTTCGTCTATCATTTTCCTATTTTTATACATACAATGCAACTATTTTGAGAATTTTTTGTTTTATATTTTTGGGGGAATTCGGACGTATACACTAAAGCTCTATTCGCAGCTGAAAATAAATATTCGGTTCCATGCTTACGTTTTTCTGCGTACGTTAATCCTCATATGTATATGTAAAAAATAATCTTAAATAAGTTTTATAGGTATGTGTGTCAATGTGATCAAAATTCGTGTTTAAACATGATTTTTGCCTTACGGCACTAGTTCAGTTTAAATTGAAATAGCGCTGAGAACTCAATTTAAACAATTTCTGTAATAGCGCCAAGATTTCAACTCTCTGCACTAATTTATTTCAAATTGAATTAGCACCGAAAGAGATAATCAGTTTTGAATTTTAATGACATAAAGCCGAGGTTTTTGATTGTCAACACTATGTCAGTGTTATGAAATTGAAATTTATTTCTTTGCGTTATTTCAGTTTGAATTGAATTAATGCCGAGAATCCATACAAAATTTTCTCGGCCCCATTACTGTCGGCACTAAGTCAGTACTCCTATGTATTATGCACAATTTTGTGCACGGCGATTTTGTAGCATGGACAACTAATGCACATTTCATGCAATTTTTCAAAATTGTTTTACGAGACTGTAACTAATCCCGAGTAGCAGCTAGGTGAGGAAAGCCCTAACGTGTGCTATAACATTGGCTCAATATATTCAGTTCCTGGTCAAAACACTAGAACCACCTGTATATACCATTTGATTACATCATTGTTAAGATAATTCGTAGTAGACTCATTTCTTGGCCGTATATGGTTTTGTTTCCTCTCTTGATAAAGTCTATATTGACCTTTTTCGCAGTACCGTAAAGCTAGCTTCCTGTTAAAACCTTCAGTGGTTGTGTAGTTACGTTTTCACTCCAACACCCTTTTTCTTGACCCCTTTGAAAATAGCCTCTCCGCTTCTCCGATACGAACTTTAAATATCACTATGTGTCAGCTGTACTAAAACCCCATATCGGTGAGCCTTCTGCAGTTTTAGACTATTCTCGACTCATTTTCTCTGCTGTTGTTTACATTTTTCTATCCTTTGCGATAACGTTCAGCTTTGCTTCATTTGACGCATATTTGCTTGTGAATTTTTGTTTTTTTTATTTTTGTTTTTTATCCACTTTATTCGCACGAGTATTAAGGTCAAGTAATAGATTTCTTAATTTAGCAGGGCAAATTACAATTGGAGGGTACTTCTAAATAGTTGATCACGGCACCTTTTATCGCCTTTCAAAGGATAGTACTGCCAGTTACCATCCCTCACCCCACTCAAATTTTATAATATTCGAAACTTAAAAATCTTAACTTTGTGCTTACTTGAAGTCAGGGGCGTCAATTTAGTAGGGCTGGGGGGGCATTGGCCCCCCCAAGGATCTGGTACTATCAATACATCGATTCAATAAAACCATCCAATCGTGATAGAATTATACACTATAAAAATTTCAATGCACTGTTATTTTGTAAATTCGTCTAATTTTTAGAAGATTTACTTAACTAATACCGCATTTACAGCGACATAGCAAATTAGTAGATAGTATATTAGTTTTTGGGAAAAGGAGACGGTGTAAAAATCAAAGATTTTTATTTACAATGGTGTTCATAGTGTGAAGTATTAAATTTAAAAAAAAATTATTTTTAGTAAGGCTAGATATCAAATTAGTTGCAAGCGTTCAAAATAAAAAGTGTTTACGGCACATATTTAAATTACTTCTACTAATTTGCTATGCCGCTGTAAATGCGGTATAATATACCAATTTTATCGCATACTATTAATTGAAATATATCTGATAATATAATTATTACGTTACATATTATTTTGGCCCGACTAAAGTACAGTTCACCGCAATATTCAAACCGTTATCGTTCTTTGTATCAAGGACTAGAGCACCACCGATACGAAAGGCGGTCGTATTGCTTCTAATCTTCTGATGAAATCAGTTTTATAAACAAAACACGATCGTTCTTCCAAAAATGCCGTGGGTGCGTATTTTGACAAAATTCTATCGTACTATAAGGTGCGCGGCATCACCGCTTTTAGAAGAACGATTGTGTTTTGTTTATAAAATATTCGTGTCTGAGCCAGAGGAAACAAAATATTTCATTAGTATAGGGTTCCTCGAGAGTTCATAGTGCAGTATTTAACATTCAAATTTCAATTGTTATTGACCATTGGTAATTTATATAAACTTAAAAGTAAGTACATGCAGGAGAATACAACCTAATTATACCCCACTTATTTGGAGAACCCTGACTGTTTGGCCTTGTTTTTTATCTATATCATATTGTACAAACTTTACAAGACTGTTTTAAAAACAATAAATTAAAAACAATTCTAAAATGTAAAATCCTATAACATATCAAAAGTTTTCTTGATAGTTGTGCTAATTTTTATAAAATGAATGAAAATAATTACGGGAGTAATTTAAATTTATTGGGTTATTTCCTGTGATTTTATAATAGTGAATGTTTTATAATGAACAAGCATTATTTTCTAACGACACGAACAAATATTTAAGTTATGTAAATATTTTCAAAGTATGTTATGAAAACTTGCTGACAAATTCTTTTCGCTTTATGGACTATAATTTTTAACTCATATTATAGCAAAAATTATATGTTTGGTTGGTTATAATAAAATCCAAAACGTATCCTAAACGTCAATCTTTGTTCCTTTTTTTATACAGTCACAGGGAGAGAGAAACTATTATTTTTTTGTGGTAGGTTTTTCTTATAGATTTAAAAGAAGCTCGCAATAATGGTACAATTTTGAATCAAATGAAAAATTTAAGCACGTTTATGGGTAGTAAACTGACCAGACGTCCCACGCTGCGTGGAAATGTCACACATTTCATTGCGTTGTCCCACGGAGAAATCTGTCCCACGAAGCGTCCCACGAAACAAATATTTCCACCACATTTGCCCGCATTATCGAAATAATCAAAAAACCTTATATCTATCTACGTACAGTTTGCGCAATATCTTAGTCAAAGCAATGGCTTCACAGTTTTTTCTTGCAGTTTGTATAATGTTATGTATATGTTGATTTAACCATATTCAGAGAACAAACCAGTGCAATATTTTTTTTACTAAAATAGTGTTTTAACTATAATTTTCTTAGAAATACTAAACTCAGTTATTTCACTTCAATAATTTACATATCTTTTAATGTTTAACAGATCTACCTCAGCGAAAAGGTTTCTTTGTTTATAGAAACAGCTCCCCGGTGTGAAAAATAAAATACAAAATATTTTACTTAAAAGGACGCAGTTTTGCGTATAAATTCATAAAAATTTAAATTTTTAAACCAGAGTTTACAATTTTCCTTTATTCGAGCACTCATTTCAATCCTTTGAAATAATATTCAAAAATTAAAATGTTCATAATTTGAATATCGTTCTTACTCGTAAGAGTAAAATTTTTGCTTTTTCGATTTTACTCCTTTGGAGCAGATTGCATTTTCTTGTTCTTTCATTCGATTTGCAAAAGAAGAAAACTAGTCACTCTACGTCATCCTTTATATTCATTTTTTTAACAATACATGAATAATTGAACGAATCATTTGAAGCATTTTACGTTGGAAAGCATCAAATTTGACGCAAAAATTTTGAGTATTTGAAAGAAAATATTTATTTCAATTTAGTAGCAAGAATAATATTTTATTATTTTCACTCCTGTATGTGGGAGTGTTATATTTTTTTTAAGCTACGCACTGAAAGGACAAAGTAAAAGAGTGATATAAGTAGCGTTTCAAACTCTGTTTAAAACACACTTTAACTAGGTAGCTCAAAAGTAAAATTATTATTTTCTAATATATAATTTTTTTTCTCAATAAAGAACAAACAAAGCAAACAGCATAAAAACTTGATAAATGGTATAGATTTGCAAAAGATAGAACGAGAGGTATACTGTATACCTCTTATACTTACAGAATACACAAAAGATATTAATTATTTAGTAAAATTAAAATAAATTGTTTCAATTGTTTTGCAGTCTTTACTTGTGTAACAAAAGTTTTAAGCTACTATAAAAGGTAAATATATACTAATTTTTAAAATTATATTTAAAAAGTTCTCCTGCAAATCAAGACGGATAGAAAACGTTTACGTAAATTCTTATACGATATTGAATTGGACTATCCTTTTATAAAAAAATCAAAATATAACGACGCAAAAGTTTAGTGTATTACCAGTCGGAGTGAATTTGCAAATTAACAGTGGACATTATGATATTAAAAGTCATATAGATACAGATAAACATAAAAAAGCGTTGGTATAAGCCGCCAGCTCCAGTAGCTTGAACAAGTTTTGTTGTTATTTTGTTTTTTTGTTGTTATTTAACATTGACAAAAAGTTAGTTGCTAATTGCGCTGATAACACGAACACCAATTTTAGTGGTGTCACGTCAAGGGGTGAAAATTTAAAAACAAGCTAAACTCGAATTTGAACCAGAGTGTATTGGGTATTGGATTCGCAGCCCATATTCTAAATAATGCAATAAGAAATGCTGCTGATTTAAATGGCAGGGTTAAAAAAAATTGGATATTTTACTGTCTTTACTGGAGACGTTGAAGGAGTTCTATGGCAAAAGTAATGTCGAACATAACCAACTTATTGGATACAGTGAAACTCGCTGGCTGGCGGAAATGCCAGCACTAAAAAGAAATTTGAAAATGTACGAACCACTGCAAGCACATTTCCTAACGGTTGAAAAATGTCTAATTAAAATAAAAGAATTTTTGAAGAATAAAATAGTAAAGGAAAGCATTAAATAGTAAATTTATGCACAATCTAGCTAGCACGTATTCACCGTCCCACTTTCTCGCAATAGAAATTCTGTTTAGTTAGTATTTGGAAGAACGTTTGCATTTTGTCCCGCATTTTAACGATTTGGCTCTGGTCAGTTTAGGGTAGACATAACTCTTTGTCTCTGAGACAAATAAAGGAAAACAAACAAACAAACAAAAAAACGATACGACATAAGAGGAGTCACGTAGGGATTGATATTCCGTGGTGTTTTATGGATCCTGGGACTATGTGACTCATAAATTTTAAATCCCGGGATGCCCGGGATCTAAAAAATCGTATTGAAAAACCATCCTTTTTTTCTATGCTGCACGATCTGCTGTCGTTTACAAATTCACTCTCTGAACAGTTACAAAGCAAAGATTTAATAATTTCTAGCACAAGCGCTTTAATTAAAACTACTTTCTTGATGCTTAAACAATGCAGTGATGATACTAAATTTAAAATTATTTTTAACAAATGAAGGGATTTTCGATGAAACAACACCAGAAGACTAGCAGAGTAACCAATGTAGCTCAAAAGCATTTTATTTTTATTTCTAAGTCGATGCATTTAAATGCTTTTAAATATATCTGTGTATAAAAACGTGTATGTTATTTTTTACGAAAAAAAATCTTTTTATGTCATTTAAATTCTCGCCCCCCCCCAAGATTTTGGTGAAATGACGCCACTGCTTGAAGTTACAACTATATTACTCTTTGTTGTCATTTAGATGCAAGAAAGAATCAAGACGCCGATCAAATAAAAATGTGAACCAGGTCAATGCCGATCTTCCTGAAATATCAGTAATTGTTCGTATTGTTGAAAAAATTTATACTTGTTTTAATTTTTTTTATTTTTTCATTAGCTTTGATGCTATGTAGGTGGCTCGAAATTTGTTATTAAATTTAAAGACAATGAAATTACTTCGGTCTGAAAGACCTAAGTATTAATTTCATGAGCTAAAAGTGAAATTCTTACCCCCACTTTTTTTGGCATTTCTCGACGTTTTATTACTTATTCTAAATAAACAAAAAAAAAAGGGGGGCCTGGCCGGGTGGCCGTCACAACCTACAAAATCTAGAAACCGCTCGACGGATTTCAAAATTTTTCTAAAAATAGGTTTACTCAATGGGAAGAGTCGAAAGGACGATGTGTTCGATAACTGTACCGGATGTGTGTCAAAACAAGGAAATTTGCATATTTTTTGCTTGAAAAACGTTCATTTTAAGAGATTACGAGTAGGAACATTGAATTTGGAGAAATCTTGATGGTCGGGATTGGTATGTGAGACCAAAATCTAGATTATTGCATTATAAGTTTGTCAAAAAAATGTTGTCAAGTGTTTCAAAAGAAAGATTTTTATTTATTTTTTTACCTAATTTTTTGGAAAAAAAATAAAATTAATTATTTGTTTGATATGAAATTTTATTACTATTATTGAGAATTATGGTATTATAAGTTTGTCAAAAAAAATGTTGTCATGTGTGTCAAAACAACGATTTTTATTTATTTTTTTACCCAATTTTTTGGAAAAAAATAAAATTAATTATTAGTTTGAAATGAAATTTTGTTATTATTATTGAGAATTATGGCATTATAAGTTTGTCAAAAAAAATGTTGTCAAGTGTGTCAAAAGAAAGATTTTTATTTACGTTTTTACCCAATTTTTTGGAAAAAAATAAAATTAATAGTTTGTATGACATGAAATTTTATTATTATTATAGAGAATTATGGCATTATAAGTTTGTCAAAAAATAATGTCAAGTGTGTCAAAAAATGATTTCATTTATTTTTTAGCCAATTTTTTTGAAAAAAAAAATGTAGCTGTTTACGTCATAAATGTAATTTAAAATGAAATTGAACATGGAAATTTTTGAATTTGTTATAGTTTTTGAAATATTTTTGGAATTTTGAAAAAAGTTTGTAGTTTTGATTTTGTAATAATTTTTAGAATTCTGGAAAAAGTTTTAATTTTGATTTTGTAAGTATTTTTGGAATATTTTTAGAATTTTGAAAAATTTAAAATTTTTGATTTTATTATAATTTTCGGAATTTTGAAAAAAGTTTCAATTTTTGATTTTTTCAATGATTTTTGCAATATTTTTAGAATTTTGGAAAAGTTTGAATTTTTAAGAATTTTTGAATAATAATTGGAATTTAGAAAAAGTTTAAATATTTGATTTTATTTTAATTTTTAGAATATTTTTGGAATTTTGAAAAAAGTTTGATTTTATTTAGCTATGACAATATTTTTGGAATTTTGAAAGGAATATGAATTTGTGATTTTGTAATATTTTCTAAACGCCAAATGGAGTGGTTTTTTAGTTGTTTGCAGAGTGTTTCATCTTTTCACTAAATTATGTTAATTTATGATCTGTTATAATTTTCCGGCAACGTATTGATGTTACGTGTTAGTTTTGTAATAAATTTCTAAACAGAGATAAAAAATAATTGTTCTTTAACAAAGAGTTACGTTTGATATACATCGCTGCCCAAAACTAAAAACCATGTCCTCATAAAAGTTTTTTGCCGAAAACTTTATCAAAATCCTTAACCCAAACCCGAAGTCTTGATATCTCAGATTTGTGAGATTTCAGCCCCTCCATATTTTTATTGTTAAATTGTGCTCGACCGGGCTAACCAATTTAAACATATTTTTTTTTAAATGTTCTACGTATAAGACTTTGTAAAATTATTAGAATGATAAAATATGCTATATTTTATGTGATTTTTTTAATATAAATTTTTTGACCTGGCGATTTCAAATAATAGTTTTTTTAAGTATAATTTTTTTTATAAAATCTTAATTTCTACTTTCTAAGAAAAAAAGTTCAATAGAATTTTTTAGGAAATCGATAAAGGTCGATTTCACTTCATCGGCGTCTTGATTAAATTTTCCATATATAGGATGGTTCGTTTCTAATTTGTTTCTAGAAGTTAAACAAGGAAAAATTTCAGCATTAAGCTGAAAACAGTTACTTTACAATTAATTTAATTTTTTTACGAATAGTTATATATTTCTGTAAACAAATCCCGATAAAATAGTTAGTCTATCAACCAATTAAAAATTGTTGTTCAAACAAATAAGAAATTCTCACAGTCAAATGATTTTCTTTTCAATTACTTTGAAATTTTCCCCATCACAGTTAAACTGGATTCAACCACGTTCGTACGAATCGTGATTTTCAATTAAAATAAAATCACTACATCTATCAAATTTCAACTTGGAACAACAAGTTCTCATCAAATCATGATCACACTTAAACAATCTAAAACAATAACAAATCTTCTTCTTGACGAATCTGATATTTATTTATATTTACTTTTCTTTAAAATATAACAACAACACCACCACAGAAAAAAAAGAAAAGATCTTCACGTTTTCTTGAAGAAAACGAAAAATTATAAAATTTGCATTATGTCTTCCTTTTGCTCAAAATAAGAAGAAAAACAAAAAAATTTTTTTTTCGTTATAAAGAAATCAAATGGAGATCAAAAGAGGTGCCTTACCAAGATTTCTATAGAATCAAGCAAGAAACAAAAGGCATTATAAGAAAACGAATACCAGAAATGAAATTCAACGAAAAAAGCAAAAAAGTTGTAGGAGTTAAATGAAACGATTCTTTCATTGTTTGTCTGTCTCTAGATCTATTTTTTTATTATATTTTACATTTCTTCTTAATACTACTAAATACAGTTTCATTTTTGGTTTTAATTAGGTATTTTATTTTGTAATGAACAATGTCAGCAGTTTTAAAAGGGAAAATTTAATTGGAAAATTAAAAAAAGTTTTGCTTATATAGCATAAACGCATAATAATTTTATTTGTATGAATTATTTTTAAGTTCCCTAATGGTTGGATATATCAAGAAGATGGTACTGAGAACTTATTACATGATTGGAACTTGATTATCGTTAAAAGTTTTTCGAAATAAATAATATTATGCAAGCGAGCCTATAATATTACTTGCATAGCAGTACACATACTGTGATAACATTTTGCAATTTACTTTTCTTGAACTTCAATCTTTTAAATATCAATCTTTTAAATATTTTTAAATTAAATTATGTATTTTATAATTATATATTAAATATTTTTATATATTTTAAACATTTTTTCAAACAATCTTTTATCTATTTTTAAAATTATCGTAGTTTTATGTAAGGCAAATACCGATATCATCATGATTTGAAATTTATGCCATATCGGCTCAAAAGGGTCTTTGTATATGGTACACGAGTGAAGTAGCTTAGAACTTTATGCAATGAACATATGTTCTAGAAACTTATTATCTTACATAATTCTTTTGCTGTGCATAAGATGATATAAATTCGATTCCTTAGATTTGACAGATCAAACAAATTATTAAACCAACATCATGCGAATTTGAAGTAGGTTTGTAGTGAAGAGATTCATTAGCATCTAGACATTAGGTAAATTTGTTTAATGTGGAACATGATTCGAACTTCGTGTAGTAGACAAGCAAAACGTTATACCGCAAAAAAAAATTGCTTTGTTAAATTAAAACGAATTTCAAATTTTTAAGTGTGGATGAAAATGACATTGAAATCCAAACATAAAACTACATGAAGACTTCATTTCTTTGAAAAAGTGTACATCAAGCACCCACAATCTATAAGGAAGTGAGATTGTAGGTGCTTGAATAACAAAAGTTTCGTCCGGTAGCACTCGTTATTTAATTAGCTCCGTAAAATTGTTGATTTATTCATACAAATTTATCATCCCATCCTTCCATGAATGGTTCACGTCTACTACTTCTACCATGGGGTATGAGTTTGTGTTTTTCACCACTTGTAAAACACTTCCCCTTGTAATAATAGTAAATTTTACAATAGCTATTAAGTTTCATAACAACCATCATCAAAACTTCCTTTAGTTAAAGCCAAATATTGATAATATCCACTTGTTACTGTCTGCTCACTCCACTCTTTTTGACTGTCTTTTTGCATTATATTTGCAGTAAATAAATAATTAAAATGTTCATTTATACATATATGCTGTACCCACCCAATCTGATTAATTTAACTAAATACATAAAAAATTCTCAGTAAAATCCAAATCAAATATATTTATTAGATTTAAAAAAAAAAAAATAATTAAACGTAAAATAAAAAATTAATTTCAATTCAACCCACAAACGAAAACAGAATATAAAAAGCTAAACAATTTTCTTCTTCCGAAAAAAGTCAACAACCAAATAAAAATAAGTTCAGACACAACAAAAAGTACAAAAATATGAAAAACCAAAATAAAAAAGTTCATGAACCGGGAATACAATTCAATTTTATATATATAGAATATCATAAAAACAAAATCGGTCTTCATCATTGTAATCATCAAGTCGTCTACCCTTGGAAAATATACAAAAAAAACGCATAAAAGAATATAGACAGACAAATTTTTACGAACCTAAAGCTTTCTCATACTCAAAATATAAACTTTATCGTAAATTGTAAACTTAATACGCAGAGAATACCAAAATAATTTTTGTTTGTTAGAAAGATATCGTATAGAATCTGTCTTTGACTGGTATTTTGTAAATATAGATGGTTGTAAAATTAGTGGGTTGTTGATTTAAATAAAAGAATGGAAAACATATCAAAATTCTTCCCTTCTTTTTGGTAAATAATTTATTGAAAGCCCATTAAAAAAAGATTAAAAGCATGTTTTCTACGATGAATAAATCAATACTCTAAAAACTTCATGAGAAGCACAATCTAAACACAAAAGTTTAACATAGCAAGAAACTATTGATTAAACCTCCCAAAAAAACGGAGAAATGAAATGGATAAAATAACTTAAAAATCATTGAGAAAAAAAGCTCAAACTGTCATTAATATATTCATAAATTAAATGGATATAAAATCAAGCGGTGCATCGGTGGCTATCGTAAGAACAAATAAATAATATATTATGTTATCAAATTCGCTTATTTGTTCGGATAAAAAGTTAGTACGTTCTAAACACATTTAGTATGTTTCCAACAATATTGTAATTCCAACAATAGTGCAAGAACTTTGGTTTTGGCAACAAAAACTAGAGAATAAAGTTACTTAGCTTCCGAAGCACGAAATATCTTTAAAACTCAATTCTTAAGCGAATTAGTACATTCTAGGGTAAGGTATATTGTAAGAGATAGAAAGACAACGTCAATCGTCGTGTTATTCAACATGCCTTGAAATGAGCTGTGAACTATGTTTTGTTGATACGTTGATTTTTTAACTATCGTTTTTTTTAAGAATCGGGCAGTCGCGGAAATTTAAAAATTTTTTTTACAAATTTGGTATCAATTGATCTGGCTTGACCATCTCCCGAAAACTTTATGAGATTGGGGTGGTAGGACCCACCCCCACCCCTTTACACCCTCTTTAAGTTTATATATATAAAAATCTATATAAAATAAATGGGAAGAGATAAAAAAAATTAATGGCACCATTATCTTTTATTCAGACCGGCGCAACTTTTAAGTCCAAAAGTTGGTTTCCACCCCCGCCCCGAACCAACCCCACGGGTAGGCTTGACACATTAAATGAGTAAAATATGTCATGTGGGGTATCGTTAGAATCAGAATTTCATAACAAATATAATCCCCTATATTACCACCTGATCGGTGACATAACCATTTCTTACTCCCAAGGGGGTACCCTTATCGTAGAAAAAAATATTTATTTTGCATGTCATGTTTGGTGTCGATTTATATAATCGGGGATGCTGAGTTCAATGATGGTGATAAAAAAGGGCGCCGGAGTCGAGGTAGTCCAAAAAGGGGTGGAGGTTGGGGGTCGGTTATAAAAAATATCGAAATTATCGTCATAATAAAAATTGGGGTCGGACTCAGGGTAGTCCAATAATATTTGGGGGTTGGGGGTCGGCTATAAAAAAATATCGAAATTATTGTCATTATTATCGATTTTTACATAATCGAGGATGGTGAGTTCAATGGTGATGGTAAAAATGTGGACAGGACTGAGGGTAGTTCAATAAGGGGTGGGGTTTGGGGTCTGGTCATGAATAGTATCAAAATTATTGTTATTATTATTGATTGCAACATACTTGAGGACGCTGAATCCAACAGTGATGTTTAAATTGGAATCAAAAATATAAGGGTGTCACTAAAGGGTGGCAGTTTGGGCTGAAACCCGAAAATATATTTTCTATGAATCGAGGATACTGAATCCAATGATGTTCTTGGAATATGCAATCAATCAACGATAGGAGCAAAATCAGAAGCTGGAGGATGGGGTGGAGAATAAAAAGTTCAAATATACATTATACACCAAGGCTAGAGCTACTTAGCAAAGAAGCCTCTTAAAAGTGAGTTATTCTTATATGTTAGTTGAATTATATCGTCAAATTGATGTATCGTCGAAACATGGCAGAAAAATATTTTAAAATTATTAAATAAGAAAACTAATAAACTAAAATAGCAAATTCTTTATATTTCTTATATTTTTATTATTGAAACATACAAACAAATGCCACAAAAATAAGACTGTATCAATTTGAGTGCTCATCATTTTCATGTATAAATAATTGAACTTCGTCTTTAAACAATAGTATAAACTTTTTATTTTCAAACATAGTACAAATTTTTTATTACGTGGTTCTGTATTTCAACATCGCCATTGGATTCAGCATTCTCGATTCATATAGAAAAATCAATATTTATTAAGTATATTTGAACATTACCTCAATTTTAGACCCAAACCCTTATGCTCTAGTTTTATCCCTAGAGCCCAAATACTAATTTCAGCATCACCATTGAATTCAGTGCACTTGATTTATGCAAAATGAATACTCATAATATATATGTGAACATTTTCGGCTTTCAGCCCCCAACTCCCACCCTTTAGTGACACCCTTTTATTTTTTATATCAATTTAAACATCACTGTTGGATTCAGCGTCCTCAAGTATGTTAAAATCAACACTAATGACGACAACTTTGATACTATTCATGACCAGGCCCCAACCCCCACTCCCAATTGAACTACCCTGAATCCGGTCACCATTTTTATCATCACCATTGAACTCAGCAACTTTGATTATGTAAAAATCGATTTATTATTATTATCATAATTGAACGCAGCATCCTGTATTATGTTAAAATTGATAATGATGACGATAATTTTGATATGTTTTATAACCGACCCCCATCCCCACCCCTTATTGAACTACTCTAAGTCCTGTCAACATTTTTACCATCACCATTGAACTCACCATCATCGATTATGTAAAAATCGACAATGATGACAATAATATCGATACTTTGTATAACCGACCCCAACCTCCACCTATTATTGGACTACCCTGAGTCCGACCCCAATTTTTATTATGACGATAATTTCGATATTTTGTATAACCGACCCCCAACCTCCACCTCTTTTTGGATTACCCCGAGTCCGGCCCCCTTTTTTATCGTCATCATTGAACTCAGCATCCCCGAATATATTGAAATCGACACCAAACATGACATGCAAAATAAATATTTTTTTCGCCGATAAGGTACCCCCTTGGGAGTAAAAAATGGTTATGTCACCGATCAGGTGGTAATATAGGGGATTATATTTGTTATAAAATTCTGATTCTAACGATACACCACATGACATATTTTACTAATTCAATGTGTAAACTCCACCCACGGGGTTGATTGGAGTGGGGGTGCAAATCAACTTTCGGACTCAAAAGTTGCGCCAGTCTGAATAAAAGATAATGGTGCCATTAATTTTTTTTATCTCTTCCCATTTATTTTATATAGATTTTTATATGCTAAAACTTAAAGAGCGTGTAAAGGGGTGGGGGTGGGTCCTACCACCCAAATCACATAAAGTTTTCGGGAGACGATCAAGCCCGATCGATTGATACCAAAATCACAATATCGAGTCAAAAATATTTCCAAAAACCACGTTTTCTGCCCGATTCTTAAAAAAAACGATAGTCAAGCATTCAACACCGTTTTTTTTTACCACAATAGGTAAACAATTATGCAAACAATATTCCTTATATTTGATAGCTTAAAAACTCTAACGGTTGATTATATTGAAATTTTCAGTCCACATAGCGTCCGAAATAATATTCACAAAATATTTCTATTAAATCACACTTAAAACTTTATTCACAATTAAAAAATGACTTTAAACGATTTTTTTTTTTTTTTTTAATAAAATGTGTTGTGTAATAGGGTTTAGAATATGTGTCACAACAACACATAAATACCTTTTAAGACCTAGGTCTAGACCTGGGTCCCACAACAACTGGCGTTCTGAGGTGTAGATTAACGCTTTTTTTAAACATCTGTGGGTTGAAGCCACTTGAGACTAAGTGTTCCGGCAAACTATTCCATTTGTACGCAGTTCGGACAAAGAAGTCTCTCTGCGATCTGCCAGTATGACAGCGCGGGATCTTTACCGTTTCACTGGTTGCGGCAGCCGATTGCCGAGTGGAACGGGGGTAAGAATAAGTTTGAGGCATGATGCCGCTGATTTCATCTGAGCACTGCTGATGACGATATTTGTAAAAAACAACGAGGTCAGCAACAGTGCGACGATGTTGTAGGGAATCAAGTTTTGATGTCAAAGTTCGATCACCTACAATTCGTATAGCTCGCTTTTGAACAGAGTCCAAGAGGGCCAAGATGGAAACAGAGGCAGCACCCCAAACTTGACAGCAGTACTCGATACAGGGACGAATATAAGACTTATAAACATGGAACAATTAGTATGGAGTGAAAAATTTTTTGCATCTATTTAGGAGGCCGAGTTTTTTAGACGCGCTTTTTGCCATCGCCATTACATGATCGTTCCAGAGAAGGTCATTTGAAACTGTGACACCCAATAAACGAATGTTTTTACATTCGCCTATTGGTTCATCACACATACTAAATAAAATATCTTTGGGGAACTCGGTCTTTAATCTGGAAACAATCAACAGCTGTGTTTTGGTGGAGTTGAAATTGACAAGGTTTTGGTCACCCCAGTCGGCGACTTTATTCAGGTCTTTGTTCACGTTTATGGCAGCGTCTCTCCGGGCAGGATTAATTCGTTCGTGCATTTTACCTTTTGAAGGAAGGGGCTCGAACGACTTGTGCAGAGTACTATCATCTGCAAAACTATTTATTGGGTTACTGGTGATTTTCAACAATTTTGTTGATATAAATCAAAAATAGCGTTGGGGATAATACTGAGCCTTGGGGTACACCAGCGTTAATTAGTTTAGACTCAGAAGAAAATCCGTCTAAGGTTACCGAAATGTATCGGCTGGATAGAAAATTTTGAATCAGCTTCACAACATTGGGATGAAAACCGTACGCAACGAGCTTGTTGATTAAGTTGGCATGCCAGACTCGATCGAATGCCTTGGAGATGTCTAAAGCGATAACGTATGTTTCACCACCTTTATCAAGTATGCTGTTCCAACAATGCGCTACATAGTTTAATAGATCGGTAGTTGATCTTTTGTTTCGAAAACCGTATTGGCTGTCGGATATTAAATGATTTTCTTCCAGAAATTTTGAAATATGTGTATTAATATAATGCTCATAGACTTTGGATAGGACCGATAGTAAAGCTATTGGCCTATAATTTGAGATATCGGATTTTGGTCCCTTTTTGGGGACGGGCTGGACATTTGCCAACTTCCAGCACGAGGGAAATATACCAGATTTGTAGGATTGGTAGAATATTTTAGTTAAAGTTGGTGCAAGTTCTTTGGAAAAGGTTTTTAAAATAATGGGTGGAATATTGTCCATTCCTGATGCTTTGTTGATGTTTAACCCCTTTAAAAGTTTAGCGACTATTTTGGGTTTGAAGTGAAGTTCATTCATATTAACTCCTGAGGACTGGATTTGGGGTATTTCTTTAGGAGTTTCCAAAACAGTGGAGTTCAGAGCAAAGCGTTCAGCGAACAAGTTAGCTTTTCTTGCGGGATCATTGACGATTAAATCACCATCAATAATAGGGGGAATAGAAAATTTTGTACCAGAATTTAAAGAATTAATGGCACTGTAGAAACTCTTGTCAGAAACAGACATAGACGTAAGTTTTGAGGCTTTCGCTCTGTCAATTTCGGACTTTTCGTTTGAGATAATCTGATTAGATATTTTGTTGGCCTTTAGATATTGGGATCGATTAGTGGGAGTTTTGTTATGAATCCAAATATTAAATGATCTACGTTTGTTTCTAAGTGCCGTTTTGGCAGCTTTCGAATACAAGTATTTTTGTTTGGGTTTTATTATGGAGAAAGGGACAAATTTATTTATAGCAAATTGGATGGTTTCTGTAAAGTTTTGAGCAGAAACATTTACATTGTCAGTGTAAAAACAATGACGGTCGAAAGGGAAACCATGGAAAAAATTTTGGAGACCACTCTTATCCATTTTTGAGTAGTGAAATATTTTACGGGGTTTGGGAGCTGTAGTTTTAAGTAAATCAGTTTTGATAACTGATGAGATTAAATAATGATCAGAATTTCCTATACTACCTTTCGCAACATCGACACTCGTAGTATCTGGCATTGTGGTAAGATAGAGATCTAGTAGAAAACTATTATCACCACCATTACGGGGAGTATTGGAGTAATTTATCTTAAGGATACAGCGTTCTGTTGACAATAAATTATTTAACACCATTTTGCATTCCGATTTGAACTGCTTACACTATCACAGTCTAATTTGAACAATATACACTATAGCAGTTTAATTTAAACTATCTCTCGTTTTGTAAAAGAAATTCTTTAAATAAAACTTTACTTAATTTCTCGAATATTCTAGGTAAATCTAAAATTCGTTTACAAAGAAAACTCGAGAAATACTGTATAGGGGAAATTGAGGTTGAATACAATTTTGTTTTTTATTTCCTCCAATTAAGTCTGTTCGTCCTGAACAGGTACCAAATCTTTTCTCCAATTGTTAAAACCAATTATTTTCTTTCTTTATTTTGTAGGTTAACATTAATTGCTGTCTCTTTTTAAGTATTTCGGTATCACTTTGTTCCTTGTCGG
Source organism: Diogma glabrata (assembly GCA_963693315.1). Taxonomy (NCBI): domain Eukaryota; kingdom Metazoa; phylum Arthropoda; class Insecta; order Diptera; family Cylindrotomidae; genus Diogma; species Diogma glabrata. The sequence continues at coordinate 239,253,018 of OY856188.1, read as the reverse complement.
CTCACTTTGATAAATCTGGCTTCTCATTCCTTTTGCTGTTCACAGGTAACCTGAGTTGATGATAATGTCAGACTAAACTTTTACGCCAAATAAATATTCCTTTAGGCATTGTTATATAAGTGAAATTTTGGCAATAAATTATAAACACAGACAATACAATTTTCGCAATTAATTTTCGACATACACATTACACCTCCGCTAATGAACGCTGAGCCTAAATCTGAAGCATCACTCAGTTCATTTGTATATTATAAATATCTTGCGCTGATATTTTTAGATAACTACACTTTGCCATAAGGTCTTTTAATTCCTTTCTCAATGTCGATGCAGTAGCTGTAGCATAATATTTAATCACAAGATTACTGAGATCTTTCAAACAGTTGGTTACAAAATTGTTTTTATAGAATTTCGGATCCATGATTGAAATATCATCAAATAATTTTGCATAATTTCCAAACCGACGTTTTATGGAACTTATGGTTGTGTCCATAATTAAATTAAATACCTTTACCCTAAATTTCAGTATTGAATTATTAAAAATATGATGATCTGTTGTTTCATTTGCCATTCGTTTTTATTTGCGTATTCGCTCCTCAGGAAGGATAGCATCACCTTGTCTTAAACCGGAGTCAACTTCAAAAATGTTTACAATTAATTACTTAGCGCAATTGCGCATTCCAATTTGAACTGTTTACACTATAACAGTCTAATTTGAACTATATACACTATCGCAGTCTAATTTAAATTTCATATATCTTGTTTCTGAGAATAATTGACGTCGTTATTTTGTTTGTATTTAATGTTTTTGTTTTTTGTCCCTCTTTCTTGAAAACCGCATCACATGTTGATTTAAATTTCCTCATTGAATTATTTTATAGAAGAAATTAAAGTTGAATACAATTTTTTTTGCATTTCGTTGCGTTTATGTAGAATCGTAACAATAGCTACCCAGTACATAGTCTAAATTTTCTGGTTTGTTGTTCATCTTGAGGTCGATATATCTATATGAAAATGTATATGTCATACATTTCCACAGAAAATTGAACCATATATGTTTATCTGGAGACTAGATTTGAAGAAAAACATGCTGCTTTTGAACCAAACCTCATTTATGCCTTTTTGTGGCCTTGTATTTATAACTTTAACGAATATTTTATCCATTACGAAGAGTAGCTTAATTAGTTAGAATGATTTTAGGTTAGAAAGATGCTAATCACCGGCTTTTAAAATTATAATAACACAACCAATGATTCATTGAGGGAGGAGGGGATTTGGGGGGATAAGTGTTTAGCTAGACCATGGCCTGTTTGCTCTTATATTTCTTAAATTGAAGAAAAATATCCACTCCATACTGCTGAAACATTTCAAAAGTCTGAAACAATTTATGGAGACGTTGATGCATCCTGCTGTAAACTTAAAGAGTGAGAGTGGTGCTAAACAAATTGGTCAGCAAATAAATTTTGAAAAACCAAACATATCAGTGCTTGAAGAAAGGCTGCGAAACTAGAACCGTGGCAGAATCGTACTTTTTACCCAATTAAGCTTCTCTTTGGATTATCGTATGGGTTAAATAACACTAAACTTATTTTGTACATGACTTTGATTAGACCAGGAGTGATGTATGAATCACAAACATTGACACAAAATGATGAATTACATTTTTCTGTATTTGAGCGTGATATTCTATATGCTACATTTTTTGTCTACTTAAAAAGATGATTTATAGTATTTGCTCCAATAGATATGATTGAGAATGCTCCATGCTTTGTTCCTAGTTTGGAATTATCAAACAAATGTTCGTTTGTATCCCAATTAGTGAATAACGGCAAGGTAGACCACGGTAATAATCGGACACGAGAGTATTGAACGACGTTAAAAAAATCTTGTGCTTTGATAATTATACCACTGTTGCGAGTGACCGTGGTGAATATTCAAAGCTGGTTAGTTCAAAATCTTCCCTACATGGAGCCTAAACAACACAAAAAAAGACAATTATCTAGGTTTTAGGAAACACAGAATATTGAAAAACTGTTAAAAATGGAACGGGCACATGGAAGGGCAGGAGATAATATAGACAGTAGTTTTTATTTTTCTATTGGAAAGAAATCCAATTTTTTCACGAAGCCATAAACTAATGAGAATGATAAAATAAATCCCACATTTGTGGGATAAACTGTCAAATTATCTCGTCAACGAATTTATGGACGAAATGCGATTCTTTGGTTTGAAATTTTGTATAGACGCACAAAAATGGAGAAAAAATGTTGAAAAAAGTTACGATAAATTAAAAAGAAAGGCGATATCTACTAAGGCGCCAACTTTTTTTTTTATTTGATATAGAATCACTCACTGAAGCGAATAAAACCAAAACGAGTTGTATATCAGCCGGTCCAAGATACAGCCCTTTGAAAATAGCAAAATCCATACAAAATTAAACTTTTTTGACATGATGTTATTCAAATATGTTCCTTCTACAAAATTTACCATCCCTATTTCCTATGTGCTTATAAGATAAACAGATCAAAACTGTCCCTTTTTCTAAATATACTTAATTTACCCTAAAAAAATTAAAAACAAATCCGCTTGCGGCTAAGTTCAAGTAATCATGCCAAAAGAAATTTTAGTTAATTATTTAGAGGAGAATATGGATTTCGTACGTGGGACTTTATTTTATTAATTTTATTTTATTATTTATCAATAACTATTGGAAAAATTAAATTATTTATTTAATTTATATACAATAGTACATTATATAACAAGGTTGAGAAGTAAGCTATTATTGACCGAGAACTTTTAGATCCTGAGGCGCGTAGCGCCGAGGGATATAATGTTCGAGGTCTATATTAGTCTTCTTAACCGAGGTATATATAGAATTTTTTTAGCTACTAACACTATCATATTTGCTTTGATTAGATTTTGATATTAGTCATTTTCCATTTCATTTTTAAAATATCTTAAAATATCAAGTAGCCTGGAAGTTTAGTTTCATACAAATAAAACGAAATAGAGGAATGCAGTTATTATTTGTTTGTGTTATTTTGTTCATTTCAATTAAAAATAAAGGAAAATTTGTCGTTATTAACCTAGGTAATGTTTTGTTATTATTATTGACCTAGATTGAGAAATATTACTTCTCATTGGGGCATTCGAATAAATAATGACGATTTCTCAAGTTAGTAGTTAAAAAAATATATTGTTTTGTATGCTTCTCGCAGATTTGATAAGGCAGACGGAAATAGGGAAATGGGACGATGTAGCAAAATACACTAATTATTCAAATACACTATTTAATTCTAAAGAATAATTTTACAACTAAAATCTATAGCACAACTTGTAAACTAGCTATCGAAAATAAAAACAGTCATTAAATTGACAAATGAATTCCATTTTCAAAAATTTGTAATAGTTTAGAACTTGTACTAAAAAGGATATCTCGAAAAGAGAACGAGAATACCAATTAGTGGAATGGAATTATTTAGTGAGATAAATAATAATTCCATTAAACTTAATTTTTTCTCATAGAACCAGAATCGAGGTACTGGTTATTTTATTGAACAATTTCTCACCCACTGCAAAATTATTAAAATTATACTTAGTATAGCACAGAATTAAAAATCAAAACTTATGGAACGCATTATGGGAGGATTATTTCTTATGCGCGTGCGCCTCAATATACTTTTTAGTAAAAATAAAAAACTATACCTATGCTTGCTGTTGGTTGTTGGAGTAGTACATATACGTTAGTAAATATAAGCTAAACTGTTGAACTGGTAAACCGCTATTGTCAATTTTTTAAAGTAGATGCGATGTCAGTTTAATTTGTTTACGAAATTATCTTAGTATTTAAACAAGCGAATTCAAAAATTTTAGAAGAAATTTCACTGTTTGGAACGATCAATGAGATGAGATAATTGATTTAAAGATAATTAATTTATTAAGATAATTCCACATAATAAATTATGACAAAAGCCAGTATTTCATGCAAGGATAGCGGGAGTAAACATAAAATAAAAGAGAAAAAGTATATTTGTCTAAGCAAATGGCAGAAACAAAACTAAAATGGGTTTGCCAATAGTTCAACTAGTATCCTATTTCTTGATCATGTGACGCACTAAATTTCTTATTGATTTAACCCAACATATATAGTTATATGAAAGCGTGTTTCTTCAGACAAGCAACAGCGCGCCATCATCAAGGAATATAACTACGATAGAGGGTATACTACTTTTGACCGAATAGAGTTTATCCACCAACACCCCCGAGATAGTGCGTCACGTGATCATAGAAATATGTCACTAGATAGATTATTGGCAGCCGAATTTTAGTTTTGTTCCTACAAGTTTCGAACAAAATGTATTAGGATTCTTGATTTAGCTATCCCTTCTTTAAAAAATAAAAATATAAAAATGCAAAAAAAAAAATGTTGCGTCCATCAACATAGGGAAGATGTTTTTGCGAGACCTAGGTTTTGGAAGGTTTTTATATGTGATTGTGACACATATTGTAATAACATATTTTAATTAAAAACAAAAAATTTAAAACAATTACGTTCATACAAAACCAATTATTTATTTACAATTTTGGTCAATTCATTATCGATCTAATGTTTTAGAGCGTTGCAATTAAGAACTATGATTTCATCTGTTGATTTGTAAACATATTTTTTAATGAGTTAAATCAGTAACAAAGTTGGTGAGCATTGCTTCGTATTTTTTATTTTCTTCAATGTTTTATATGTACCGACAAGATCCATTTGAAGATTATCTTAGAATTTAACTTAACGGTTAAGATTTGAAATGTTGCTATAATATAGTCAATAATCCATATAAGGCAAAGTTCTTAAACTTTTCTTCATTTTTCAAATAAAAAATGACATAACTTTTCTTTTATCTTCACCAACATCTTGTATCTTGTATAAAATTTACTCTCGAACTAAAAAACCTCCAAAAAACCTTCAAATATAACAACCCTCAAAATTGAATACCAACAGACATTTTTTTCACATGAAGAAAATTATTGGGATAGGTCTGGGAAAATTTCGTATTTTCTTTCTATTTTTATTGTAATTTTTGGATCGATAAGTTTCGTCTGAAATTTTTTTTTTATTTTTGAATTTTCTCATTCTTGTTTTGTTTTTATTTATTTTTTGTTACGTTTAACGACGCAAAAAAAAAATTGAAAATGGGAAAATATAGATACGAGTAAAGACAGGCAGACAGATACTCAAACGTGTTTAGTTTTGAAGATGGATATAAAAAAAACAAGAAAAAATTTGCCATAAGACCATCATATTGATGATGATATTTTTAGAATTTTACTTGTATTTAATGGTTGTTGTTGGTATTGTTGTTCGTTTTGAATTAACTAAAAAGAAAATTGGTATGAGCTTACAGTTTCGAATTTTCTGTTTTATGGATATTTAAAAAAGAGAGTTGCATTAGTGTAAGATATATACATGTATACATTCTTTTTTAAAAGAAAAATTGATAGAATTTTCGTGTTTTTTTGTTCTTTATGGCAAAGTAGTTTTAATCTTAAATCATTAATCTTTTTCAAAGAGATGTATGAAAATGATTATAGTTTTTGCTTATTTTTTTAGAAAAATGAATGATACTCGATTTATAGAGAAGAATTTTTCGTTGAAATGGTTAATATTATTTTTTTGTGGGTGGTCAGATATTTATTATTACGATTTTATTCATGAATACAATGATTTACGGGATTTGCACTGTAATTCTGAACGTTTTCGTTTTGGAAATCTAAAATGGATGCTTAAAAATTAGGGACAATATTGTTCTCAAATTCAATATACATATATTAGATCAAAACCGAAAAGTGTTCAAATCCATAGTTTGGTGCATAATAAAACTTATTAGTCTTACTTCTATATAACATAATTTTCGCAGTTTAAAACCATTATCAAAATATATTTGAATCATAAAAATATTTTGCCAATTTTTAAACTGAAAAATTCCTATTTCATCTAATTAATTTTTAAACCTTAAAATAAATAAAAGCCAAAGTCCTTACCCATGCAAATTTTATTTCATTTTTACTTTATGTAAATTCGACAGTTCAGCTAAATAAATCAATAATGAATATCTAATGTTGCATGCAATTTATAGTTATTAATTCTGAGAACAAAATCTTACCTAATCTTTATATAATTTATATCAAATTAAGTAAACGTTTCAACTAACAAAAGTTCATCAGAATACATCAGTCTAATTTTTATTCAACATAAACATCAGATACAAAAATAATATCAAAATCCATTTCATAGAATTCACAAAATATAATAAAAAAGTTCAATATCCAGTTTTTTAGGTCACAGCAGAGCTTTGACTTTAAAGTAAGTAGAAAATTGTTAGAACAGAAAGAAAAACAAACTGCAGAAAAGAAAACTTTTTTATCTTTTCTTTAGTTTTTGATATTGAAATAAAAACGCATGATGTAATTTTATTCATATAAATTAATTTTAAAATTACAGCAACAAAACAGAGAGGAGCTTTTTGGAATATTTAATTTAAAATAATTATTTCAATGTTGAAAACGAATATAATTACGGATATAATTTGTTATAAAAAACCTAATAAAACACTATTATTTTCTGTCGAAACAAGAAAGTTTTGCTATGTTATTTTATTCATTTCTGTCAAACTCAAAAATAAAAAAGTTTACGATAATCCCCAAAAATAGTTAAAATATACATGCTACCCATTTCAAGTTTGAAGTCAATATCCTTTGCCAAAAAAACACGAACAAAATTATTTTACAAAATATCAAAACAAAACCAAAAGTCTGTGGCCCACCCAATTTTTCGATTTATTTTTAGAAAAAAAGGAGTAAAAACAGAAAATACGAAATGCCTTGGTTGTTCACCCCGGGTAAGGAAAAAAAATAAAAATAGACTGAAACTAAAGAAATAGAAAACAATAAAACATAACTTAAAATGTTGTAGTATACAGGATACAGTATCTGTTTATCGATGTTCTTTTTTAGAGAAACTGCATGTTTTTTTTAACATGAAAATGTATTTAACTTGTTATTTGTTTTTCGATTTTCATCCATATAGTCCATCCATAATTTTAAAATTTAGATTAATTATATTGTTTTATGGATGTCTGGGTTTTAGAAAACTAATGTTTTTCGATATATTTGATGTGTTTATTTTATTTTATTTTATTTTATTTTATTTTATTTTATTTTATTTTATTTTATTTTATTTTATTTTATTTTATTTTATTTTATTTTATTTTATTTTATTTTATTTTATTTTATTTTATTTTATTTTATTTTATTTTATTTTATTTTATTTTATTTTATTTTATTTTATTTTATTTTATTTTATTTTATTTTATTTTATTTTATTTTATTTTATTTTATTTTATTTTATTTTATTTTATTTTATTTTATTTTATTTTATTTTATTTTATTTTATTTTATTTTATTTTATTTTATTTTATTTTATTTTATTTTATTTTATTTTATTTTATTTTATTTTATTTTTTATTTTATTTTTTATTTTATTTTTTATTTTATTTTTTATTTTATTTTTTATTTTATTTTATTTTATTTTATTTTATTTTATTTTATTTTATTTTATTTTATTTTATTTTATTTTATTTTATTTTATTTTATTTTATTTTATTTTATTTTTTATTTTATTTTATTTTATTTTATTTTATTTTATTTTATTTTATTTTATTTTATTTTATTTTATTTTATTTTATTTTATTTTATTTTATTTTATTTTATTTTATTTTATTTTATTTTATTTTATTTTATTTTATTTTATTTTATTTTATTTTATTTTATTTTATTTTATTTTATTTTATTTTATTTTATTTTATTTTATTTTATTTTATTTTATTTTATTTTATTTTATTTTATTTTATTTTATTTTATTTTATTTTATTTTATTTTATTTTATTTTATTTTATTTTATTTTATTTTATTTTATTTTATTTTATTTTATTTTATTTTATTTTATTTTATTTTATTTTATTTTATTTTATTTTATTTTATTTTATTTTATTTTATTTTATTTTATTTTATTTTATTTTATTTTATTTTATTTTATTTTATTTTATTTTATTTTATTTTATTTTATTTTATTTTATTTTATTTTATTTTATTTTATTTTATTTTATTTTATTTTATTTTATTTTATTTTATTTTATTTTACTTTATTTTATTTTATTTTATTTTATTTTATTTTATTTTATTTTATTTTATTTTATTTTATTTTATTTTATTTTATTTTATTTTATTTTATTTTATTTTATTTTATTTTATTTTATTTTATTTTATTTTATTTATTTTATTTTATTTTATTTTATTTTATTTTATTTTATTTTATTTTATTTTATTTTATTTTATTTTATTTTATTTTATTTTATTTTATTTTATTTTATTTTATTTTATTTTATTTTATTTTATTTTATTTTATTTTATTTTATTTTATTTTATTTTATTTTATTTTATTTTATTTTATTTTATTTTATTTTATTTTATTTTATTTTATTTTATTTTATTTTATTTTATTTTATTTTATTTTATTTTATTTTATTTTATTTTATTTTATTTTATTTTATTTTATTTTATTTTATTTTATTTTATTTTATTTTATTTTATTTTATTTTATTTTATTTTATTTTATTTTATTTTATTTTATTTTATTTTATTTTATTTTATTTTATTTTATTTTATTTTATTTTATTTTATTTTATTTTATTTTATTTTATTTTATTTTATTTTATTTTATTTTATTTTATTTTATTTTATTTTATTTTATTTTATTTTATTTTATTTTATTTTATTATATTTTATTTTATTTTATTTTATTTTATTTTATTTTATTTTATTTTATTTTATTTTATTTTATTTTATTTTATTTTATTTTATTTTATTTTATTTTATTTTATTTTATTTTATTTTATTTTATTTTATTTTATTTTATTTTATTTTATTTTATTTTATTTTATTTTATTTTATTTTATTTTATTTTATTTTATTTTATTTTATTTTATTTTATTTTATTTTATTTTATTTTATTTTATTTTATTTTATTTTATTTTATTTTATTTTATTTTATTTTATTTTATTTTATTTTATTTTATTTTATTTTATTTTATTTTATTTTATTTTATTATATTTTATTTTATTTTATTTTATTTTATTTTATTTTATTTTATTTTATTTTATTTTATTTTATTTTATTTTATTTTATTTTATTTTATTTTATTTTATTTTATTTTATTTTATTTTATTTTATTTTATTTTATTTTATTTTATTTTATTTTATTTTATTTTATTTTATTTTATTTTATTTTATTTTATTTTATTTTAGTTTTTTCGCTATAACCCTCATTCTGTAGAATGTATATCAAAGTAGTCTCAATCGGGAATCGAACCCTGAACCTTTGAGTTACAAGTCAATTGTTGTAGCTCGAACGGCGACAACTAACGTAATTTTGTTTGAGACGAAAAGTTGCGTTTTAATATATGTTTTTTTTTCCAAAACTAGAATAATTAAAATATAATTATTTTTGTTCAGTATACATCAACACCACTTGTTACACCAAGTTTTGTTTGTGATGTTTTTCGAAAAAGGAACTGTTAAAATCAGCACAGTTCTCATGATGCATAACAAAGGAAACAGTTAGAACGCTCTGAGCTAATTCATTTAAAAATTTTGTTTTTGCCACAATAAAAAAACCTTTTTTTATTTATATAACTCATTATATAACTCATTTATATAACTCATAAAATTGAAAATCCGTAAACGGTTAGACTGTCTCAAAAGTTTTCTTCTTTGTTACGTTAAGTAAGGAAAATACTAAAATTATTGTTGCCTTTTTGTTATGACTGAAATTTGAAATGCGTTTAAATAAAATTACTCACACAAAATGAGACGAGGTCATTCGAGGTTATAGATTTTTTTGCTGTATGTTTTCAAAACTCCAGACATATTTTTAGACATTCTTTCCTCTTCATCATACCACCATGTTTGAACTTAACTTTCACCTTTACCCAAAACCAAACTAACTGTGTTAGTACGAGAACTTTTTCTTGTTTGTATTTTAGTTCTACAAATTTTACTTTCTCTCAAACTTTTCAATGAACAAAGCTATAGAGCTTTTTCTTTGATAATGTGAAAGTTATGAGTTTAATATATGTATGCGTAGACAGAAACGTTAATAACAATACTTTGAAAAATTATATAGAAACAATTTGGTGGAAGGGGATAACATTAAGGAGTTGAATACGTTGAAAATTAACTATCCTAAAATGTGTATGAAAAATTTAAAATTTCGAATGCAAAAGTGAAATATTCGGTTGAGTGAGTTACATATTCGGTTTTATCTCTACCCATCCACATATTTGCAAATTTTCCAATTACTAAACTTTAATTTATAAAAGTATTGTCGGAAAAACAAGCAATTTCTAGAAATAACCTTTAAATGCGTGTTTCATCAGAACATGGGCTTTCTGCTATTAATGTATTAACTTCTATAACGAATATTTTTCAGACTTTTAAAACTAGAAATATGTTTTTCTCCGATAGACAGCAAATATAAATTTTGCAGACTTATTTCAGTGAGCAAAGTGGCACTTTTCCTGCCTTGGCAGCAAAACAAGTACTTTGCTGCCTAGGCAGCAAAATAATTATACTTCATAGAAGTAAACAGATATTTTTCCACGAATCTGGCAGAAATTTTTTAATTTGTCAAACTATAATTATTATTACATTTCCATAACAACTAAATCTTCCAACAATTGCGATTTTTTTTTTCATTTTTAAAAATTTTGCTTTATTTTTAAAGTAATAATTATTAAATTACATATCATTGTAATTAATCGGAGAAAAAATTATATGTTCAACTCGGCAGCAAGGTAGATTGACTGCCTTGGCTGAATTCCTAGCCTCGCAGCGCTCGGCTATGAACTATCAGCCGCGGCAGTCAATCTACTACTTTGCTGCCTAGTTAAACAAATAACTATTTCTAAAGTTTAATGTACTATATATATTATATATGGATGTCTATAAATGTAGCTTAGGCTAGCAAGCGGATGTAAAAAATGTATATATATATACTTTGAGATAGAAAATGAAATTAAATTAAAAAGGAAAATTTATAACAGAAAAAAAGGAATAAAAATTATGTCTGAAAAGTATTTTTTGTTTACATTTTCCTTCATTTTCGAAGGTTAAAACAAAGAAAGTTGTAGTTTTGGATTCGAAGGATTCGAATTATAATAATTTTTCGTAAAGCATTTCGTTTTCTAAATATTTAGTGGAGATGATAATGATGAAGATGATTAAGGTTGGCAAATGTTTGAATATCAATTCAGATTATTCACCCACACACCATTTTTTGTAGAATATTATTGACTTGACGTCGACTAATGTCGGAAATGCCATTCATTTACAGTTTTCTTAATGATTTAAAATTCTATAATTGATTCTTTACAACAATTACTTTTAGTATAAAAATTATGACTCTCGCTCTCCAATCTCTAATGATCTTCAATCACCTTTAAATTTATTAATTAAAATTGTCTTCTTTAATATTACGCTTTCACGGTCAATTTCATGGAATAAAGACAAAAACTATATAATTTACTTCATCAACAAAAACATGCATACACAACAACTAACAAATGGGAAAAGTTTGTGCGTATAGCATCTACATATATCATTCATTATGTATATGCAATTAATTATACGTTCACTTGCAATAGAAGTAACTTCGACAGAGGTTTTTTCCTTTTTCTCTTTAATCATCAATTTTAATTTACTTTACAAATTATGTCATCATCTTAATTTTATAGTTCTTATTGCAATTATTATCGGTTATTTATTACATTTTTTATTTATTAATAAAGTGTTGTCAATTATAATTAACCATTTTCCTTGTTAAATGTGTTTTCGATTTTTTTTTTAAATTAATAGTTTTTTTTTGTTTTAATTTATGTCTTGTATAATTATGAGTTTGTGGGAAAAAAATTTTTTGTTACTTATACCTATAACGCATATTTTGTCATATGTTGAATTAATTTTAAAGTTAATGTTGTTTTAAAATAGTTTTGCATAAAATGGTCCTACGAGCCGGATAAAAAGCCTCTGGTGGCAACGGGGCTTAAAGCTTTGTAATATAGCATATATTATAAAGGTATTCTAGTTATAAATTACATATTTGGGTGAGATGTTGTTATTATTATTGAATGTTCGTAACAAAAAATTCATGTAACGGTAGTTGATTTGTATAGTATAGTGGTAGTACCAGCAAAAGTAGAAACCATACTCTGGTCAATATTAGCAATTTGCGTATAGTAGGCGATGATATACGAACTAACATCAATCGGTTTGTACATTGGAGTTTGGTTTTCTTGAATCTAGAGCTACTAACCACTTCAATATACCTTTTCGCTTATTCTTAGTCCAGGTTTACAATTATATCAAACATCTATTCCCAGCAGTAGTGTCAATAAAAATTCCGGATCAAACATAATGATGATCAGATTTCTACTTTAATGATGTTATCATTCTCGATCCAAATGAATTTGTATTGTGTAGTTTTTTAATTCACTATGGTAAGTAGAGCTAGATCAATTAATCCCAAAATGGATTAATTAATAATCAATTATGTGATTTCTACTTTAAAAAAATTCTTCCTTGATTATTTTAAAAGGGATGTATATGTATGTATACCCATATATGGGTTATAGTCCAGTTATTTTAGCGATTGACCTCGGAATGTGAGATAATAAGCTGAATTTTTGTACATAAGTTCATTTTGGCGTTCTATAAGTTGCCTCAAAAGTCTTATAAAATCTCATGTCTGCGTCGTAAGTTATTCAAGGTCAAAGGTACCAAAAAACAGTTTTTCGTGATTTTCTCGGTTTCTATTGCTCCAATGATGTTAACATCGATTGTTAATATTGTAAAGAATAAAATTTGCGACAAATTTTATATGAACTATTTTATTTAAATGAAAAGCTGAAAAATGACTGGACTATTATAACATTTACCTTTACTCAAACTGGTTTACCACAAATGTTTTCACCCCAAAGAAAACGATGCAGATGGGAAGTATTTAGAAAACCACCCTTCACATGTAGTCACCACTTCAGCAGCCCTCGCAACCTCAGCTCTCAAACATGTTTGACGACCTTGTTTTGATGCAGGAACCGTGGGTTTATATAAAAACTGAATATCCACCTAAGTCTACTCAAGTTTTTGAAGTGCTCAAGTGCTCAAGCACTATAGAAAATTCCACAAAAAAAACAAATATAGCAAATGTATTCAAAATCAAATGATAAAATTTACAGTTATTAAAGTTTCCAATACAATTTGTTTGGGAGACTCCTCTCCATTTAGTCTAATTTTGCTCAAAACCATTCAATACTAAATTCAATACAATTCCTAAAAATTTTTGGTTAGGTTGCCTCCAGTTTTGAAATTCTTTTGATATCGATTTGCGGCTTATATGTAGCTATTCGGAATCAAATTTTTCCCAAATTCTGAGATGACGCAAATTGCAAGAAGTAGATTTTATATGAGATCTACCTTAAAACAAAATAACGTAAAAGTTCAGAAACAACAAAAACCTATTAATTTTTTGATACTGATCATAGTAGAGTTAAATCAATTTTCTTAACACGCCATCAATTTTGAATAATCAATCAATCGTCGTCTATTATGTAAACATACCCATCACATGTTAATTCTATACAGCATTAATTGACCAGTGACCTTAATAAAAATTACGATTCTTTTATCAAATTTAATTGAAATAAAATTAATTTTTCTTGATTTTTATTTTGCCATCATGCACACATTTTTCATTTTATTTTTCAATTTTCTTAGAAAACTATCATTTAAATATGAAAAGAAAAGAACACAAAAAAGTGTAAAAATAAAAAATAATATAATTGCATAATTTGATGTAATATAATATTCTAAAAATATATATTTTTTATTTTTTGTATTAAATGTGGCATGATGCGATTATATGATTCAGAAAGAAAGAAAAAAATATATATAATAATAATAATATGCATATAGACACCTGCTGGTATCAGTTTTTCTTTTCATATAAACTTAAGAATTGAATTTTCTTGTTATTGTTGTTGGTAGTTTTTTTAAAGCAAAATTGTTACAACTATCAGTACGTTATGACTATTTGTTTAAATTTTGTTAGTACATTTATTGTACAAGTGAGTTGTGACGTCGACTATGATAGTGGTGAAACTACTTTTGTTAAATATCAGTAATCAGTTTTAAAAGATGTGTTGTTGTGACACATATTGTATTACACAACACTTTTCATTAACAAACAAAACAAAATTTTAGATGCTGGAGGAAAATATAATAAGTTGATCACGGCTAGCATTGGCGCAACTAGGTAGGGGCCTAGAGGGCCCAGCACCCTAGGCGAATTTTGATCCCCCCCCCCCCCCCCCCTCGGCGGAAAATAAAGTTCATGAAGCATATGCTGTTAGAGAAAATGAAATTGTATTTGTTTACTAAGTAAATCACTTTTTTCCATATTTTTTAAAAGAGAATTAATGGTTGTGATATAAGATTACCACGATAGAAAAAACCATCTACCATTAAAGTATTAGAATTAATCAAATCGAACTCAATTTTAAAAAAAAATTCATGCCATCGATCTTCGTTTCGAATTAATAGGAAAATTTCTTCTTTAAAAAGTTTGTAATTTCTCGTGAGGGTTAGGCAACAGAGGTCCATTCTAGAAACCAAAAATGTTGCCAAAAGGGTATGTATAAAATGTTCATTTATCTTATTGGTTCACCATATATTAGCGAAGTTTAAAAGATAAAACATTTTCTTTCCAACGCTATGATGCTTCAGATTCATTTGACATTCATTCTTTTTCGAAAGTCAGATCTTCCAGTTTGTTCAACGAACGACTTCACAAAACAATCCAGACTTCGTCTTACAAAACTACGATTGATCACAGATCACTCCATTAGACCTTAAACCACACCGGAACAAACAAAAAATCGCCCTTTTTAAATATTTTTTGTATGGCTATTAGCAAATTGAAGATGTCATTCGAAGTCCAATAGACTTTATATCTTGAGTTATCTGAATTTTGTATATCGCTGCGAATGAAGATCGTTGTGAAAAGTAATGCATTAAATCTTTAATTGAATGTGGGATTACTGTGAAGGGTGAACGATGAAGAATTTGTATTTTTGAATTCTATAATTAATACTAGCACCTATAGGAATTGCTAGCCCGAGATCTTGAATCTTGGGATCCTGGGATCCTGACACATTTTTACGATTCTAAAATCCCAGAATTATTGAAAGCAAATCCAGAGATTACAGCAAATCATCTCAAATCCAGCAAATCCGGCGATCTCAAATCCAGAGATCGCCATTTTTGCCTGGATTAATCAATGGGAACACGACATTCTGCTAAAAAATTAGTTATATTAATTTCGCATGGTGGGATCAGATTTTGTGGATTTGCAAATTTTTTTATGCAGCAGTGAAATGTTAAAAACTTCTTTATTATTGTTCATTAAAAACTTATCACTTCAGCGCTTCTCATTTAGAATTTATTTGCAGTCCAGCTATTGGCATATGAGTTACGAGTAACGAATAGTTCGGGTAATTCTAATCTTATTTCCAATATTCTTCTAGCTGATCGGATCAACTGGCAGTTTAACCCACCAAGTGCTCCAACTTTTGGTGGTCTCTGGGAGGCTGCAATTAAATCAGCCAAATTCCATATATACAGAGTCATTGGTCAATCACTATTGACAATTGATGAAATGCGGACATTGTTGGTTCAAATAGAAGCAATTTTCAAATAGAAATAGTTGGTTCAAATAGAAGCAACCCGAACTCATTCGTTAGTGTTCGGGTAATGAATAAAATCAATTATTATTCACTACAATTAGGGTCCGAAGGTAACCTCTAATCACTTGTGGACTGTATCTTCTAAATTGTACCACTTTCCCGTACAAGTTCACAATTAAGAAAATAATCAAGCCATAGATTCAAACTACTAAACAATCTTTATTTGATTTTTAGTTTCAAATTGTTTAATATACAATAAAATAATTCAAACTTATAGGCCAAGATTTGTTAAACGAATGATCATATAAATTAACTTTCAAAAAATTATTAATAAATAATTGAAGTTATATAATGCAAATACATGAATTTGAATATAAGTTGTTTAAGTGTGTGTGTTTTATATAATTTAAATTTATATAATGGAAAACATAAATTTAAAGTCTGTGTATTTTTATTTAATTTTATTTTACAACAAAATGAATTATAATTTTAAAGGTGGCTCTTGCCCGCTGGAACACATGAGGTGTTCTATATTACAGGAAATATTAGTGAGTTACCATTAGACGATTCCTTAGGGGTGCTGGCGGATGAACTATTTTCAGTCAACGCTAGTATCCTACATCTTAGTTATGAATTTTTGTTGATATTGGAACGTTATTGCTTTCTCGAAGTAATAAACTTTCATATAATTCTAAAAATGTGGGCTATAATCCTTGATCACATGAACAATGAGTATGTCACTAGCATAGCTCGTTGATTGACGAATGTCTCAATAACACGCATAAAGGAGAGAATAACCGAAACAACTAGAGTATTAAAATATTTGCAGAATGGAAACGTTTCTTTTGTTGATAGTACATCAAATATATTTACCGTTCCAAGTGGAAGCCTCATAAAACTTTTTCTTAACAGACAAGGAATGCTTAATGGATGATTGAGCTTCTCACACTGTTGGATCATCGAGCACAGATTGCAACCACAATGCAACGGAGGATGTAGTTCTGATTGATTTATTTAAATAAAACAATTTGGAAAAACTGCCAAGGCAGTAGTAATTCAAGCTTAATACAACACTGTTTCTGTCAGAATACAACTACATAAAACATTAAATTGGTCACCACTATTGAAATCGAAATGGAAATATTTCAGCAAATCGGTCATAGAACATAGAGGACCTCATTTGCAGCAAATGTATAATGATTACAGTTTGACCATTCCACCAACAAGGAATCGGAACGGGCTTTTTCAGCCTCCGGAAAGTTGCTTTCAACAACAAAAACGCAATCATTTATCTAAATAGCTAAATCTAAATATATCTAAGTAAAATCGAATTAACACGCCAATAAAATAAAAGAAAAGAGCCTGACCATTTCTGTTTTCTTGAAACTTCGGTAATCGTTTGAAAAATTAAAAGAGTTAATACGTGACTATTCGGGTATCATTGGAAACAAATCAGAAAAAAACTCTGTTTTTCTCTTTAACGTGATTTTATTTTTTCCTTAGTTTTGACACAGGGTGTCACGAAATTTGTTATGAAATTTAAAGACAAGGAAAATTAAAACTAAATTGTGCTAAAACGGGTTAACCGATTTTCAAATTATTATTTTGTTTGAAAGATACTAAGTAAGGCTATATAAAAATTTTATACTGATAAAAAAACATTACATACATTTTAAAAAGATTTTTATTTTGGTCTGAAAACCTAGATATTACATTCATGAGCTAAAAGTGAAATTCTTCCGCCATTTCCTACGAAATCTAGAAATCCGCTTGAGGGATTTTAAAAATTTTTTTTTCCAAAAATAGGTTTACTCAATGGACAGGTCCAAAAATCACGCTGTGTTCGATAACTGTACCGGAAGTGTATCAAAAAAATCATTATGTGTGTCAAAAATAGCAAATTTTCATATTTTTGGCTTAAAAAACGTTCATTTTAAGTGATTACTAGTAGGAACATTGAATTTGGAGAAATCTTGATTGTAGGGATTGGTATGTGATACCAAAAACTAGATTATTGCATTATAAGTTTGTCAAACAAATGTTGTCAATTGTGTCAAAAGAAAGATTTTTATTTATTTTTTTACCCAATTTTTTGGAAAAAAATAAAATTAATTATTTGTTTGACCTGAAATTTTATTATTATTATTGAGAATTATGGCATTATATGTTTGTCAAAAAAATGTTGTCAAGTGTGTTAAAAATGATTTCATTTATTTTTTTAGATAATTTTTTGGAAAAAAAATTTAGCTGTTTGTAAATATAATTGAACATGGAAATTTTTGAATTTGTTATAGTTTTTAAAATATTTTAGGAATTCTGAAAAAGTTTCAATTTTTGATTTTGTAAGAATTTTTGGAATATTTTTAGAATTTTGAAAGATTTAAAATTTTTGATTTTATTATAATTTTTATAATTTTGGAAAAAGTTTCAATTTTTGTTATTGTTATAATTTTTGAAATATTTTTAGAATTTTGGAAAAAGTTTGAATTTTTGAATTTTTAAGAATTTTTGGAATATTATTAGAATTTAGAAAAAGTTTAAATATTTGATTTTATTCTAATTTTGGGAATATTTTTAGAAATTCGAAAAAAACTTTTTGAATTTTATATATATTTTTAGAATTTTGAAAAAAGTTTCGATATTTGATTTTGTAAGAATTTGGAATATTTTTAGAATTTTAAAAAATTTTAAATTTTTGATTTTATTATAATTTTGGAAAAAGTTTCAATTTTTGATATTGTTATAATTTTTTTTATATATTTAGAATTTTGGAAAAAGTTTGAATTTTTGAATTTTTAAGAATTTTTGGAATATTATTAGAATTTAGAAAAAGTTTGAATTATTGATTTCATCCCAATTTTTGGAATATTTTTAGAATTTTGAAAAAAAAAATAGAATTTTTGAATTTTATATATATATTTTTAGAATTTTGAAAAAGTTTCAATTTTGTATTTTGTAAAAATTTTTGGAATATTTTTAGAATTTTTGAAAAAAGTTTAAATCTTTGATTTTGTAATAATTTTTGAAATATTTTTAGAATTTTGTTTGCAAAATGTTTGAATTTTTTATTTTATTTAATATTTACAATATTTTTAGAATTTTGAAAGAAATAAAATATGAATTTTTGATTTTGAAATATTTTTTCGAAACGCTAAATGGAGAGGTTTTTGAGTAGTTTGCTGATTGTATAATCTTTTCTCTAAATTATGTCAATATATGATCTGTTATAATTTTCCGACAACGTATTGATGTTTCGTGTTAGTTTTGTAATACATATCTAAACAGAGATAAAAAATACATGTACTTTAACAAAAAGTTATGTTTGATATACATCGT
Source organism: Diogma glabrata (assembly GCA_963693315.1). Classification (NCBI taxonomy): domain Eukaryota; kingdom Metazoa; phylum Arthropoda; class Insecta; order Diptera; family Cylindrotomidae; genus Diogma; species Diogma glabrata. The sequence continues at coordinate 239,233,839 of OY856188.1, read as the reverse complement.
TGCTCAAAACTAAAACCCATGTCCTTATAAAAGTTTTGTGCGAAAACTGTATCAAAATCCTTAACCCAGACCTAAGTCTGGACATCTCAGAGCCTCGAGATTTCAGTCCCTCTATATTTTCTTGAGTAATTTTTTGTGTGATTCCAGACTTCTGAATAACAGGAATGATTGGAAAATAAGTTTGAATTTTTGATTTTGTAATAATTTTTTTTTCGTGTACTTTTACAAAGAATTTTTTGATTAATATACATTGCTGCAGCCCAAAACTTAAAACTAGGTCCTCATAAAAACATATTTAACCCAAACCGAAGTCTTGATATCTTAGATCCTTGAGATTTCAGCCCCTGCATATTTACTTCGGTCTGTAAGACCTAAGTATTACATTCATGAGCTCAAAGTGAAATTCTTACCCCCACTTTTTTGGCATTTCTCGACGTTTTAGGACCTACTGATTCTTAAAAAGCAAAAAAAAAAAATGTATGTCTGTAGGCCGGCCGCCGGCCGCCGTCATTACCTACACTGCAGGGAAAACGGCTGGAGGGATTTCTAAAATTTTTTTTCTAAAAATAGGTATTCACAAAGGACAGGTCCGAAAGGACGCTGTGTTCGATAACTGTACCGAAAGTGTGTCAAAAAAATCATTATGTGTGTCAAAAATAGCAAATTTGCATATTTTTTACTTAAAAAACGTTCATTTTAAGTGATTACGAGTAGGAACATTAGATTTGGAGAAATCTCGATGGTCGGGATTGGTATGTGAGATCAAAAACTAGATTATTGCATTATAAGTTTGTCAAAAAAATGTTGTCAAGTGTGTCAAAAGAAAGATTTTATTTATTTTTTTACCTAATTTTTTGGAAAAAATATAAAATTAATTGTTTGTTTGAAATGAAGTTATATTATTATTATTGAGAATATGGCATCCTAAGTTTGTTAAAAAAACGTTGTCAAGTGTGTCAAAAGAAAGATTTTTATTTATTTTTTTACCCAATTTTTTGGAAAAAAATAAAATTGTTTGATTGAAATGAAATTTTATTATTATTATTGAGGATTAAGGCAATATAAGTTTGTCAAAATAATGTTGTCAGGTGTGTCAAAAGATTTTTATTTAGTTTTTTAGCTAATGTTTTGGAAAAAAATAAAATTGTTTGTTTGAAATGAAATTTTATTATTATTATTGAGAATTATGGATTTAAAAGTTTGTCAAAAAATAATGTCAAGTGTGTCAAAAAATGATTTCATTTAATTTTTTTGCTAATTTTTTGGGAAAAAAAATGTAGCTGTTTTTATGACGTAAATGTAATTTAAAATGAAATTGGACATGGAAATTTTTGAATTTGTTATAGTTTATGAAATATTTTTGGAATTTTGAAAAAGTTTGTATTTTTGATTTTGTAATAATTTTTGCAATACTTTTAAAATTTCGGAAAAAGCTTTAATTTTTGATTTTGTAAGAACTTTTGAAATATTTTTAGCATTTTGAAAAATTTTTAATTTTTGATCTTATTATAATTTTTGGAATTTTGAAAAAATTTTCAATTTTTGATTTTGAAATAATTTTTGCAATATTTTTAGAATTTTGGAAAAAGTTTGAATTTTTAAGAATTTTTGAAATATTATTGGAATTTAGAAAATATTTAAATATTTGATTTTATTCTAATTTTGTAATATTTTTGGAATTTGGTTTTATTTAATTTAACAATATTTTTGGAATTTTGATTATAATTTTTTGGCAACGTGTTGATGTTTCGTGTTAGTTTTGTAATAAATTTTTAAACAGAGATAAAAAATACTTGTACTTTAACAAAGAGTTATGTTTGATATACATCGCTGCCCAAAACTAAAAACCATGTTCTCATAAAAGTTTTTTGCTGAAAACTGTATCAAAATCCTTAATCCAGACCAAAGTCTTGATATCGCAGAGCTGTGAGATTTCAGCCCCTCCATATCTTTTATATACATTCACACCAAAAAACGAAAATTCAAATAATTTATTGAAATGTAGTTGCCTGTGATTACATACGTGATAACATTCATAGACATATCTGATGTGCACAGTTGTTATATTGATAAACCACAAAGAAACGTCGAAGACTGTCAAATGTAAATGTTTTGTTTGTCGAATATTTGGATTTAAAAGCATTAAAGACGTAAATGTGGCAAGAGTTGCAGATTTTACGAAAACATTTAAGATTCAAATTTATAATCTCATATTTCGATTGATAATTAATTATAGTTTTATAAATCTACAGAAAGTTCTTTACTGCCGCCATAAAAATATGAGTTACTTTACTGCCGCCGTAAAAAAAGAAAAATGGCGTTACTTTACAGCAACTTTGATTATATGTCAAAAAAGTAAAAATTCTAACCTTCCGCAGTAAAGTTAAATTTTACAGCTGTTTGCCGAAAAAATATATTGTTCCTTACTAAGATTCAATGATCCCTCAAAACTTTTACTGTCCAGCTAACAGTTCTACTCCCGATATACCTGTAGCTGATTCTTGCTTTTATTATTTTAATAGTATTATAATTCATCAGTATGAATTTCATCTGGAATCAAATGACTTGACCATATCGCATTTTGATACAGATTTATACGAGCTACTGATCTATCCCCCCATCCGCCAATCAACTGATCACTTTTTTCAATTGTTTTGGTGCAAACATGCATCATATAAATTTTGAAGCGGTATCAAAAGACTTTGAGAATTTTTAGATTATAACAGATCACAAATTAACATAATTTAGTGAGAAGATGATACGCTCAGCAAACTACTCAAAAACCTCTTCATTTAGCGTTTCGAGAAATTATAACAAAATCACAAATTCATATTTCTTTCAAAATTCCAAAAATATTGTAAAAATTAAATAAAATCAAAGTTTTTTCACAATTCCAAAAATTATAATAAAATCAAAAATTTTAAATTTTTCAAAATTCTAAAAATATTGCAAAAATTATTACAAAATCAAAAATTGAAACTTTTTTCAAAATACTAAAAATATGTATAAAATTCAGAAATTTTATTTTTTCGAAATTCTAAAAATATTGCAAAAATTATAACTAGGGCATGGTCGATTAATCGATTGGGACTAAATATCGATTAACGATTAATATGAACATTTTAACATCGATTAATCGATTAATCGATTAAATAAAATTTTTACTATTTCTAATATTTTCATTAATTTTTTTTAAACAAATACGCACGTTATATCATATTTAAAAGTTCAACTTTTACAATGACATAAGAATAAACAAAAATTTAATATTTAAAATTTAATCTATGTATTAAGTGCGTAAAGTAGATCTTTATTGCGTAAGAGTGAAATTGTTGCTCTAAGCGTTAGCCTAGGATGTGTATCTCCCTCTCTGTCATTAAAGTTTTCAGACCTTACAAAATTTTGTTTTTGAAAATATACTGTACTAATTGAAAATGATAAGAAACAAGCTGTTTCCTTCAAAATGGAAAGTAATGGAGTTCAATATACTTCAAAACATAGTTTACTGTTTGGATTAATAATAAAAATATTACTTAAGGCATAGTAAAGATTTTTGCATTGGAATCAAATTTTGTTATTAATGTACTCTGTGTTATACCCATAACAACTAAAAAGTAATTCGTAAGAAAGAGAGAATACATCTTTAGACATTAAACCTTTTCACAATTCGGTACAAAATTCGTTAAATAAATTTGTAAATTTTAAACATTTTCGTAAATTTAGGTTAATCGATTAATAATTTTTTTGTTCGATTAATCGAATAATTTGCGAAATGATCAATTAATCGAACAATCGATTAATCTAACCATGCCCTAATTATAACAAAATCAAAAATTGAAAAATTCCAAAAATATTCCAAAAATTAGAATAAAATCAAATATTTAAACTTTTTCTAAATTCCAATAATATTCTAAAAATTCTTAAAAATTCAAAGTTTTTTCAAATTCTAAAAATATTCCAAAAACTCTTACAAAATCAATTGTACAAACTTTTTTCAAAATTCCAAAAATATTTCAAAAACTATAACAAATTGAAAAATTTCCAACAGTCCAATATCATATTCAATTTCATTTACGTTATAAAAACAGCAAAATTTTTTTTTTTTAAAAAATTGGCTAAAAAATAAATGAAATCATTTTTTGACACACTTGACACTATTTTTTTGACAAACTTATAATGCCATAATTCTCTATAATAATAATAAAATTTCATGTCAAACAAATAATTAATTTTATTTTTTTCCAAAAGAATGGGTAAAAAAGTAAATAAAAATCTTTCTTTTGACACACTTGACAACATGTTTTTGACAAAATTATGATGCCATAATTTTCAATAATAATAATAAAATTTCATGTCATACAAATAGTTAATTTTATTTTGTTCCAAAAAATTGAGTAAAAAAATAAATAAAAATCCTCTTTTTGACACACTTGACAACATTTTTTGACAAACTTATAATGAAATAATCTAGATTTTGATCTCACATACCAATCCCGACCATCCAGATTTCTCCACATTCTTTGTTCCTACTCATTATCACTTAAAATGAACGTTTTTTATGCAAAAAATATGCATATTTCCTTGTTTTGACACACTTGACGATTTTTTTGACACTCTTCCGGTACAGCTATTGAATACATCGTCAGTTCGGCTCTTACCATTGAAAGTACCTATTTTTAGAATTAAAATTTTTGAAGCCGTTTTCTAGATTTCGTCGGTTGTGACGGACGGCCGGCCGGCTGGCAGACAGACATACATTTTTTTTTGCTTTTTGTAGAACCCGTAGGTCCTAAAACGTCGAGAAATGCCGAAAAAGTGGGGGTAAGAATTTCACTTTTAGCTCATGAATGTAATACTTAGGTCTTTCAGACCGAAGTAATCTAGTCTTAAAATATTGTCGTTATGGGACTGTATGTGGTTTGGTTTAGCTTACTTTGGAATTTGGTATAATTTAGTGCGAATGAAAAAGCCGTAAGCCCAGCAGTTTATGCGACCTAAATTATTTGAGAGCCCATCTCGTCCTGTTGAGATTAAGTATTTTGTAGGCTAAATGATCAAAATTTAGTTAACAGAAATACCTTAAATCATTTTATAATTGTGTTTGTCGATATCCTTTTACTAAACTACAAAGGAAAACCACGAGGATTACATTAAACGAAGAGATTGCAGATCTACTATACTAGTGAATAAATTACTATTACATTAGTATTAAAAAAAGATACTCCCAAAATCATTCCAAAAACACCTTTTGGCTATCCCTAAATATTCATTCACATTTACTTGCATCTTTTCATCTTCATTCTATCATTTATATATTCAATGAAAATAAATATATAGAGATAAAAACGTAAACAAACATTGACAATGAATGCAAAATTGCACACACGCGTATTGTGCGAACTTGTGTAACAGTATCCTAATTTATAAAGTTTTACGAATTAAATGAAAATGATCGCGTAGAAGAGATTCATAATTTTAAAAATTAAATGAGTTTCTTAGAAATAAAACGAGTACATCGTCTAAACTAAATAGAGTTTTTCTTATGGGAAAATAAAGATTTTAATCTAATTTCCTTAGAACTGTTTGTATAGTTTTTCAGTCATGGACAGTCGAAACCAAATTCAATATTCAGTTGATATAATTATTGTATGTCACCTTTGACTCGTTTTTTGCAACAAGATAAAATTAACATTCAAGCTCTACACACGTTTAAATTACATGCTATGTAACACAAACGAAGGAAACTGTATGATTAGATATCGTTTCTCAGTCCTGCTGAATCCAAAGTAAAACTAAATAAAAAACATAAAGAAATTAAAATAAAACATATATTTTGCATTTTATGGAATTCACGTCATTACTATAATTCAAACAACACCTACTCAATTATTCTACAAACGATTTCTTTAAGATGAACATTTATATATAAGAAATAAAATTCCATAAACAACATAAAACATTGAAAAAATGTAATTCACATTAAACAAACGAAACTCTAATGATTTGAAATTGCAGTTTACAAATCTCTAATTTACATTTAGAAACTATTTATGTTTAATGTTCAAAACTTTTTCCTATTTCTATTATTATATATTAGGCTGTGTAAATAAGTTGTAGGCTTTGCACAGAACCAGCCATGACTCGGTCAAATTTTTAATGGTTTTACAAGATTAGTTTGATGTCCTCCTGAATCACAAAAGTTTATGAAAATAACCATTAATTGTGAATTGAAAAAAATCTAACTTTTTTTTTACTTTTAAGCCGACCCTTCAATTTACGTTTGTTTTATGCAAGGAAATAATAAGATCACCAAATACTTGACTATGCATGTTCATTAGATCTTGTACATATAGTTTCATACCATAGTTATAATATGTAAAATTGGAAAATTTGAAAGTCCGAGTGCGAAGGTGTCTTGTTCGTAATTCAATTTAAAGAAATTGTGTTTTTCTAATTAGTACGATTTGTTTTAAAGAAATCTTAATCTAACCTCACAATTACATATTTGCATCCCTTCGCTTTTTCAAACAAAACTAAAAATTTTTTTTTAGAAAATAAATAAAACTTAATATAACACATAAATAGGTAATTAAATTAATTACGTATTTGTTTCTTTAAGTGTTTTAAGATTTTCATCTTCAACATTAAAACCATAAACAGAAGAGAAATAAAATAAGGAAAAGTTGTAAAGGAAAAAAAATAACCTTTTTACATGCAAATTTTTTTGCCAGCGAATTTCTGACAGCTACGACGCAGCAAGACATAAAAGATAAGACAAAAAGTAAAACAGAGATGTATTATTTATTTTGGGATAAATTTGTTTTCAAAACAATTATATTAGTTAAATTTCTACTTCTAGTTCGTACCATTTGTTTGTTGTGATATTTGTTTCCATAGGCGTCGTTATTTTTATTATAATTATTTTTAATTATCAAAATTTTGTTATATTTCCTACAAAATCATTAATATTTCTACTAGTTTTTGGGTTTCTATTACAATTGGTTGAATTTCAATAGTAATTTATAAATTTTATGCGTTTTTTTTGTCCATTTCAATGGAACCCCAAAAGTTTTTTTTAATATTTTAATCGAGACACTGAATGTGCAAACAATATGCGCATGTGCATGCGCATGTGCAAACAATATGCGCATAACAAACAAATTTTGTGTTCGCTGGCAAAAAAATTCTACTATACTTTAAACGAATTTTGAATAATAAAACCAATATTATTATTATTGTTGCTTTTTGGCATTAATTTTTTTTAATTTAAGAACTAAAGTAACACTTGAAAATTAGCAAGAAAAAAAGTGGAAATTGATGATATGTAATTATAAGGAAATAAAAGAAACGGAATTCTTTGTTTAATAAGAGTTCGTTAACTGTTAATTTAGAAGTTAGGTTATTTTTTTATTTTTGTGGGTGTTAAGTAATTGCCATAAAAGGCATTTATTGTTGAGGTATTAAAAAATGTATGGAGTTTGCACCTGAATAGCTGTTGGCATATAAAACAGTTGTTGGCAATTCGTATTACTCAGGTAGGGTACGTAGCTTTTCGATTATTGTTGTAATTTTATTTATTACAGAAAACAGTAGTTTTAATATTTATGATGAAATAAGTATTAAGTATATTATTTGTTTAATTTGAAATAATAAAAGTAATATGAGACAATTTAAATTCTAATATTAGAATCTTTTTGATGATTTCTCCACTAGGTAGGTATATGCTGCTACCACTTCATTACTTGGTTTTTATGATCTTACTAATGCACAAAATCTCAACCGTAATTTATTATTATCGTATGAATTTGAACAAAATTTAGCAACAATATACTAACTACAACATTTAAGTTTTGAATCCATTGCAAGGCACCTCTTTTAATTTCATGTAAGCCAGTTAAACCTCTTTTAAATTTATGAATACTACAATCATTAACTAAATGATTCATATCTTGGTTTTCTCCACATTCACAAAATGGATCCTCTAATATATTCCATTTATTTAATATAAATATTTACATCTTCCGAAACCACAACGAAAACCGTTTAAACGTGACCAATCTTTTCTTTTAAAGTCAAAGCCAGTACATTTAACAGTTACAACCTTAACTAGTTTATAGTTGTGAACTTTAGCATGGTTCCATTGATTTTGCCACTCTACATTTAAATCATAACCTAACTTCCTTTTTAAAGTAAGAGCCAAGATGGTTTTCACGATAATTGTCTTTTATGAGTGAGGTAAACTTGTATTTCATCATATAAAGGAGAATTTTGATTAAATTTACATTTCTCAATTGTAGTGAAAAATTACATATTTCTTCGTAAATTTGATGGAGCAATATTGCAAAGTACGTTTAACAATTGCAGAAGGGACGACTTGAGAGCTCCACTTATAATGCGAAGAGTGTTATTTTGCTGGACATCAATTTTATTACAATGTGAGCTTCCAAGGCAAGATGGCGAACAATATTTTGCTGCAGGATACTCTATCAAAAGGGCTGATTACCTCAAACAATTTGCATTTGCACCCCATGAAGTTCCAGCTAAATTTTGTATCATGACCGAACTTTCATCGGTTTCTCATCCAACTTGACTCCTAAATATTTAGGATTATGATTGTGATTCAAAAATGCTCCATCAATACCTTAGGTTTCGCTTCCCTGTTATTTAAGTGAAATGCAGAAACCTCAGTTTTGATTATAGATTGGATCTAAGTCGCCATTTTTTAAGATAATCAAAATTTACGTTCATATCACTTGTTAAAAATTCTTCACCTTCTTCAAAAGAATCACATTGATAAGCAATAGCCAAATCATTAGCAAAATAAAATTTCTTACAGTCTGTCATTGGTAAATCTTATAAGCATAAATTGAATAGTGTTGAAGCCAAAACAGAGCCTTGAGGTAAACCATTATTTGAACGACGCTATCTACTAGATTTATCATTCATAAACACTCTAAAGTAACGATAAGAAAGCATGTTGTTGACTAAATTCAAAATTTTACTGCAAGGAACAACCATAATTAACTTCAATAATAGGCATTCTCTCCACATTGTATCGTATGCAGCAGTTAAGTCAACATAAGCAACAAAAATCTTCTTTAATTCATGAAACCCTTTTTCAATAAATGTAGTTAAAGCTAATACTTGTTCCGTGCAACCTTTATTTTCACGAAAAGCTGCATATTCTTTCGGTACAATTTTATTTATCACAGGATATATTCTATTAAGAATTAAACTTTCAAGTAGTTTGTAATCAACACACAGTCAGAGAAATCAGTCTATAATGAGAAGTATCGACCAGGTTTACAAATCGCTATTACTTTTGATCTCTTAAATATTTTTGGTAAAATACCACTGTTCAATATGTTTGAATAAAAATTAAGTAACCAAACCTTCGCCAAAGAGCCCAATTTTTAAGCATCTCCTGAAATATTCCATCAAAACTAGCTGCTTTACCAGTTTTACTTTGATTTAATGCAATTATAATTTCTTCTATTTTGAAGTAACTAGAAAAGATATCACCTAACTTAGCCCCGCCATTTTTAAGAAAATTAAAACAAAGTATTGTGCTACAGTTGTACTGGATGTGCTACTCAGAAAGAATGCCATATCACCAATGGAAAAAAGTTGGCACGCTGAAACAATTTTTCGAGCAGAAGTTAGCCCCGCCATTTTGAAATATCTGCAAAACAAAGGTTGTCCTGTATGGTCCTCGAGTTGCGCTGGTTGTGCTATTTAGAAAAAAACTTCATATCCCTAGTGGAAACATTTTATAACACTAAAATCGTTTTTTCGAGTAAAAGTTAGCCCGGCCATTTTGGAAAAAAAGAAAAACAAAGGGTCTGCTGTACGGTGTTAGAGTTGTGCTAGTTGTGCTATTCAAGAACAAATTTGTATTTGCAGAATAATTTAAACACGCTAAAACGATTTTTCGAGTTGAAGTTAGCCCCGCCATTTTGATAAAAATTTAATGCAAAGGTTGTGCTAGGGTTGTGCTGGTTGTGCTACTCAGAAATAGTTCCATATTATCAATAAGAAAAAGATGGCACGCTAAAATGACTTTTCGAGCAGAAGTTAGCCCCGCCATTTTGAAAAAAATTAAAACCAGTGGTTGTGCTGTATTGTGCTCGAGTTGTGCTGGTTGTGCTACTTAGACAAAAATTTCGGCTATAGAGATGATAATTTTGCTGCGTGTTCACCGTGTTCAGATGTGTGTAGTTCGGTTTGTTGACAATGTCTTCAATTTATGTATATTTCCAACTGATTTGATATCCTAAATGCCTATCACTAATTTTTTCGATGATATTAACTAGGGAAATCGAAAGGCACAACAATAGAAGGTATTCAAGTCTTTTAGTTTATTTAACACCAAAATTTGTTTGACTTATATAGTCATTTGTAATTTTTCTATTTCACATCACTAAATAAAATTACAATATAAATATTCACCTTATTGTGAATATGTCATTAACATTTAAGAAGAATGGAATTTTGTATTTTCTTTTAAATTTATTTATAATACACAAATCGCATTAACTTTTATACTGGTGATTAAAATATTGAAAAAATCAATCTACTGCAAATTTTTTTATTTGTTCAATTAAAAAGATTTTACCTTAATTTGAATGAAAATTATTAATAAAATTGCACGATTAAAAACTAACTTTTTTACGTCTTTTTGAAAATAGTATACTTATTTTCTTACAAGAGATGAAAAAATGGTTTTTTTTGTGAGTAAACATTTGTTCCGGAGACGCGCTAGCGTCGAGTGAGACATGTTTACGAACGAAAAACGTTTTTATCTCGCGTAGGAAATGCAATTTTTTCTATGATACTAATATATAATCGATATTTACTATAAATCATAACATTAAAAATCGACAACAAAACATTCAAAATTCATATTCTATTTTTTCATGGCTACGTTGCTTAAAATACTTTGTAAAATTATATGAAAAACCATAGCAACTATAATTTGTTATTTTTTTACACTAGTGAGTTTACTTTTCGCATAGAAAAAATAATTAATAATAATTTTTATTTTGAAAAGAAAACTAGATGAAAAAGTATTTTTTTGAAAACTAGATTAAAAAATTGTACCTAAAATTTTACTGATCTATTGCTAAAAGTTTGAAACGAATTTAAAGAAGATTTTCAAATTTAACGCAAACGATTGAATAAAAACTCACCACAGCCTCTTTTTTCTAAATCTGATTCATATTTAAAATGATGCACTTGAATATTTATTACATCTTTTTCTTTTTCTAATGCCATTCGACTTAGATATTCTGATTTAGGTTTTGATATTCCTTCAATAATATATTGAGCAAATTTTTAAGGTTTGTTGTATTGAAATACAATGTTGCAAAGCTTCTTGTGATTGTTGTTCCATTTTCTTCTTCTAAGTGATAATCTTTATTATATGTTCTTAATAAGAACTTACTACAAGGACCAAATTTGGTGATTATCTTCCTGAATTTTTAAGATATTAAAGTATTTTAATATTAAAAATAAATTAAATTAAATTTTAATTGTTTTAGAAAAAATATATTCGATTGCATGACAGTAAAGTCAAAGAAAAGTAAAAAATTATTGGATTGCCGAAATTCATTTATTATATTCACGTCCCATTGTATTTATAGTCTACTTACTGGTCTCCCATTTTGTAGAACTACATAAATATAATTATTGCAATGATAGCAAAAGCCCAAACGATACGCGTTAATCACAATAATTTCTTATTACTTGAGAATATTTTCCCACCCTCTAATCGAAAATTGGTTGATTTTCTTATGCGTTGCATTAGTTGGGACTAGAGTGTAAGTATAAATAGCCTTTCACCTCCTCCATATAACTTCTAGACAAGTCACTGGCAGAAAGTTATAGCTATTTATGTACCAAGAGAGTTATGCAGGTTATTACGCTCGAAAAGCTAACGTAATCTACCGGTTTGGTCTGAGGGATGGATGTCCCTTGATGTGCGTAATGCCCAGTAACGCCTTTGGTGCATACAAGACTTTATGCTTATCTAAGTAAGATAAAAAAAGCAATTTAATTTGCTAGTCTTTATTGATTTGCAAAAAAAACAAATGCATTCCATGAAAATAAATAGTTTGAAGTTTAATTGTACATTTTGCTACAAGAGATGAAAACACTCCTTTTTCGTGAGTGAAAAATTGTTCACGAGACGCGTTAACGTCGAGTGGAGCAATTTCACGAACGCAAAACGTTTTCATCTCACATATAAAATTCAAAATTTTGTACGATAGTAAATGTATATATGAACCGTTTTTTTTGAAAGTGGTATAAGTCCACTTTTGGAAAAAATTGAGTTAGTGGTAGTTTTAGAAAGATAATGATGGCCTCTTTTTATATATATAATCATATCTTCAATAGAGCCCGATTTGGGGTGGAGCGTGGGTGGAGAAATGGCTAAAGATCGATTTCAACATTTTATTTGTTTATATCAATAGAATAACTTTTGTTAATTTTATTTTTTTTAAACTAGCATCTTTTAACTTTAAAATAAAACAAAACAGAAGTTTCTATCTGTAATAGAACCGAAGTTATGAATTTTTGAAAATAACTCATCAAGAAATTTAGAACCGCTATATTTTCCAAAAAAAAAAGATCCTCGAACACCCACATCTTTATTTTCGATATGAAACGCATAAAAAAATTTCAGCCAAATCAAAAATATGTCGGTAAAAGAATGACCCATTTACATGGGACTTATACTACCTCTTGTTTTTATTTTTTAGAATATGTTATTATTGAAAGTGAGGAGGTCCACACCAAAACGCTACATTTCCATTATTACATTTTTCCAACGCAGTTCAAGAAAATTTGTTATGTCATTACACTGATTACATTATGTCTAAAGCAAGCTCTATTCTACAAAGGGGAAAAACAGTTCTAATATAAGCATAGATAAATTTTTAAGTTTTCGATCGAATTGAGAAATTGGAGCCGATCTAAGTACACAATTTATTTTTTAAAGAAAATGGAAATGTAGCGTTTTGGTGTGGCCCTCCACAAGTGGTATAAGTCCATTTGGAGCCAAAATAATATATTATTTTATTAGAAGGAGAAGTATGACTTCCATGTATGACGACCATGGAAAGTTAATTCTCTTCCAAATAAAATATGTTATTTTTTCTGCAAACGCTTTAAAATGTGCCATGTTTTTGTGGTTTTGATACTCAGTTCTTGTTTTAATTTATGCAAACAATATATATCTAAGAAGGCGTGATTTATAAATATGAGTAATTTCAATTGTTTAGTATTCGTTTAATAAACAAAAATGACGTTTAAAATTATATTTTGTATGTTATTATTTTAGCGGTATCATAGCAACATTTTCCCTGACTAGGCGGGCAAAGGAAACACTTTCCCTGACTAGGCATGGAAGTTGCATTTCTCTGTAGCCAGCTCAGTATAATTATGACCTAATTATTTGACGTTTGAAGAAAAAATCACTTATTTTCTTTTTAATTTTAAATAACTATTATTGTATAGTAAAATTAAATATGTTTAAAGTGTTAAAAATATCACAAAGTTTTAGTTACATATGCCTATATTTTTATATTAATGCAAACGCAAATCTTTAAATATCTCAATATATGAAAAAATGAACTTATACAACTTAAAAAAAACGGTTCATATACATAAACAAAATTTGTTATAAATTATTAAATTAGAAATCGACAACATAACATTCGAATTCATATTTTAATTTTTCATGGTTGCTTTGTTTTAAAAATGTTGTAAAATTCCATGAAAATACCTTAGCAGTACCTACAATTTGCTATTTAGCGAAAATTTAATTTTCAATTCCACAGGAATTGCAATTTTCACACGAAATTAAGCGTGCATGAAAATAGATTTTTCTTCTGCTTTCGTAGAAAATATTACATTTTGCATCATTGAAAACACTGCTTTTTCATGAGTAAAAAATTTGTTCACGAGACGCGTTAGCTTCGAATGGGGCAGTTTCACGAACGTAAAATGTTTATTCCTATGATAGCGTACGAAAAGTCTATTTTCAAACAGGCTTAATCCCCAGTGAAAATTGGTTTTTTTCCTCTAGTGTGAAAAGAATAACAAATTGTAGTTACTATGGTATTTTCATATAATTTTACAAAGTTTTTAAAACAAAGCAACCATGAAAAAAATAGAATATGAATTTTGATTGTTATACTGTCGATTTTTAATTTAATAATTTCTAAAAAATATCGTTTATATATTTACTATCATAGGAAAAATTGTATTTCCTGCGCGAGATAAAAACATTTTACGTTCGTGAAATTGCACATCTCGTGAACAAATTTTTACTCACGAAAAAGCAGCGTTTTCATCTCTTGTAGCAAAATGTACTATTATCAGGCGTAGGAAATACTAGTTTTTCTATGATAGTAAATATATAAACGATATTTATTTGAAATTATTACATTGGAAATCGGCAAAATGACATTCAAAATTCATATTTAATTTTTTCATGGTTCCTTTGTATTAAAAACTTTGTAAAATTACATGAAAATACCATATGGCAACTACAATTTGTTTTTTTTTACACTAGAGGAAAAACATCGGTTTTCACAGGAGATTAAGCCTGCTTGAATCTAGACTTTCATCTGTTATCATAGAAAAAATAATTATTTGTTGTTTATCCGTTGCTATGTAAACAAATTCTGTTAAATTTTTTGGCGCATGACAAAAACATTCTATGACAAAAATATTTTATGACGTTTAAAAAAATTTGCTAGTTTTGGAAAACTGTATAAAAATTTAATAACGAAAATATTGCTAAAATATTTTAAATAACTGTAAAAATCTTTTAAGCTAAAATTAAACAAGAATTATCAACATCTACATCTATCTGCAAGCCAGGTTTTATGGTTTTTACTGGCGAATGGAGGATATAAGTGACGAGTCGAAGACGAGTCAGTTACCTCCTTGAGCCAATAAAAGCATTTACCTGGCGTGTCTTGTATAATGTTTTATTTGTTACTAAATTGTAAACAACTAAATAAAAGTCGAATAAAATTAAAACTGATCAAATTCGGTTTTCTTCTAAATTATTGCTCAAAACTCAGAAACCTTAAAATTTTACATTTGTATGAAACAGAGAAATAAAATATGGAGGGGCTGAAATCTCAAGCTCTGAGATATCAAGACTTCGGTTTTAGTTAGGGATTTGGATATAGTTTTTGGCATAAAACTTTTATGAGGACATTGTTTTTAGTTTTGAGCAGCGATGTATATCAAACATAACTCTTTGTTAAAGTACAAGTATTTTTTATCTCTGTTTATAAATTTATTACAAAACTAACACGAAACATCAATACGTTAGCGGAAAATTATAACAGATCATACATTTACATAATTTAGTGAAAAGATGATACACTCAGCAAACTGCTCAAAAACCACTCCATTTAGCATATTCAAACTTTTTCCAAAATTCTAAAAATATTGCGAAAATTATAACAATATCAAAAATTGAAACTGTTTTCAAAATTCCAAAAATTATAATAAAATCAAAAATTTAAAATTTTTCAAAATTCTAAAAATATTCCAAAATTCTTACAAAATTAAAAATTGAAACTTTTTCAAAATTCCAAGAATATATATATATATATATATATATATATATATATATATATATATATATATATATATATATATATATATATATATATATATATATATATATATATATATATATATATATATATATATATATATATATATATATATATATATATATATATATATATATATATATATATATATATATATATATATATATATATATATATATATATATATGAGCAATATTTTTACTTTTTCTCCATTTCTGTGCTGAGGGGTCATGAATTTTGCTTAAATTTTAGTATGTTGTAGGAATTAACCAAAAAATATTATTTGCAAATTTTCAGCTCTCTAGGGTCACCTGAACTCGAGAAACCGCTATTAAACTGCTCCAAAAAGGCCCTTTTTTACCCTATTTCCAAAGACCATTACTTCTAACACCTTTCAGCCGATTTAAGTTCAACAAACAACATTTGTTTTAGTTTTAAGTTTTCATTCTTGGGAAAACAAAAAATAGAACCCCACGTAACAGGGTTCAGTTTTGGGGATCAAATAATTGCTTAGCGGTCATTCTAAAATTTGACCATTTTACAACGACTGTCAAAAATGTACCAACAAATATAGGACATTTAAAAAAAATTCAATTGATAGATTATGATCTTATCTTTAAAACGTCGCTTAGTAAGCTAAAATTTATGCCTTAGATTCTGAGATACAGCTGTTTGAAAATTGTCATTTTCGAGAAAATTTCGTTTTTTTGCATATTCAAACCAGTGGTACTTTTTTCTGGCAATCTCCAATGACACAAAAATTACACTGTAAGTAGTGCATAACAAGTGTAATAAAATGCTAGTAAAATTTTTCTTGGCCCGAGCCTCTATACACCTTATTTTAACCTCTGAAATATGGTATTTTTATTTTCAAGATATCCAGTACATTCTATTGTTGTGACTCTTTCTCCTCATTCTGAGTAAATTTAAACACTTTAAACGATATAGCAACTAAAAGTAGACACAAAGACCATAATTTTAAGGTTTTTAGGAGAAAGTTCTCAACGGATCTAGAAAAAAAGATATGACAGTTTTAATATCTTTTAAAATTCAAATTCATCACATCCATGAACGTTCATTTTATCCGATTTAGAAAGAAAATAATAATATTGATAATCCCATAATAGTAAATGGATCATAATTTTCTATAAATAAATAAAAAGTGTAACTTTTTAAAGATCTTAAAACTGCCATATCTTTTGTTCTAGACTTCCTAAGAACCATGTAAGAACCTTAAACTAAAGGTCTTTGTGTCTATTTTTAGTTTTTATATCGTTCAAAGTGTTTAAATTTTTTTAAGAATGAGGAGAAAGAGCCACAACAATAGGATGTACTGGATTTCTTGAAAATAAATATTGCGACGCTGATGCATAGGCTGACTTCACCACAGCTCTGGAAACATAGTGTTCTGGATATATAATGAGCTAATATCGATAAAATACTTTAATTAAAAGCTAACCAATATTATGAACTTCGTAGTTCTAATAATAAAAATATTAAAGCAGGCAGTAGTATCCCAACAAACATAAATTCTGTTGTACGAGAAAAAGTAAAAAAAAATTATCGGAAGTGACAAAGCGGAAGTTAGGATGCAGAACTGTTGTAAACCGTACTAAATATGTATGTACCAAATTTCATCTAACTCGATTATCAGGTACAGAAGTTATTGAGCTTCCAAAATAATAGGTGCTTGGAAGACCCCCTACCACTTTGTTCACTATCGCTAAAAAAACTAATCAGTTCCTTGCCATACATATTTGCATCTTTTTGCAAAGTGTAATCAAAATTACTTAACGAACGAATGTTGTATGCTTCCAACAAACATTGAAACAATAAACAGGTGTTCGGGAGGACCCCACCACTTATCCCAAGATTGTCCAAAAACTAGTCAATTCTTTGTCAATAAAGTCTTTATCTTTTTTCAAAGTGCCATTAAAATTGATTAATGAATGAAATCTGTATGCTCGCAACAAACTTTAAAAACAAAGTGTGATAAGTCAGCAGTTGTATGGTAGATCCCCCGCCACTTTGATCAATGTGTCCCAAAAGATGATAATTATCTTCTTACACTAATTGAAACCTTTCCATAAGTTTTATAATAATCACTTCAGTATTGTAGGCTGTAGTGTGCATAAAGATACTGAAAAAACTGCCAACAATTAAAAAAAAAATTTTTACCGGAAGTAAAAAACCGGAAGTTGGGATGCAGGGTTTTTGTAAATCATACTAAATGCTTATGTACAAAGTTTCATCCAATTCGTTTATCAGGTACAGATGTTAATGAGCTTTAAAAAAAAACAGGTGTATGGGACACCCCCCACCACTTTGTTCACTATCGCTCAAAAACTAATCAGTTCTTTGCCATACATGTTTGCATTTTTTTCCAAAGTGTCATCAAAATTGGTTCACGAACGAATGCTGTGTGCTCCCAAAAAACATTGAAAAAATGATGACACAGTAAACAGGTGTTCGGGAGACCCCGTACCACTTATCCCAATATTGTCCAAAAACTAATAAGATCCTTGTCATTTAAGTTCCCATTTTTTTTCCAAAGTGTCATTAGAATTGATTAGTGAATGAAGTCTGTATGCTCCCAACAAACTTTAAAAACAAAGTGTGAAAAGTCAGCAGTTGTATGGTAGACCCCCGCCACTTTGATCAATGTGTCCTAAAAGATGATAATTATCTTCTTACACTAATTGGAACCCTATTCCATAAGTTTCATCATAATCACTTCATTATTGTGGGCTGTAGTGTGCATAAAGACACTGAAAAAACTTCAAAAAAGTACAAAAAAAATTTTTTTACCGGAAGTAAAAAACCGGAAGTTGGGATGTAGAACTATTTTAAACCGTACTACATACTCAGGTACCAAGTTTCATCCAATTCGCTTATCAGGTACAGAAGCTATAGATCTTTCAAAAAAACAGGTGCTCTAGGGACCCCCCACCACTTTGTTCACTATCGCTCAAAAAATAATCAGTTCTTTGCCATACATGTTTGCATCTTTTTCCAAAGTTTCATCAAAATTCGATAACGAACAAATGCTGTGTGCTCCCAACAAACATTGAAAAAAGTGTGACACATTAAACAGGCGTTTGGGAGGACCCCCACCACTTATTCCAATATTATCCAAAAACTAATCAGTTCTTTGTTACTTAAGTCTCCATCTTTTTCCAAAGTTTCATTAAAATAAATTAATGAACGAAGTCTGTATGCTCCCAACAAACTTAAAAAACAAAGTGTGAAAAGTCAGCATTTGTAAGTAGACCCCCCACCACTTTGATCAATGTGTCCCAAAACATGATAATTATCATCTCACACTTATTGGAACCCTATTCCATAAGTTTCATCATAATCACTTCATTATTGTAGGCTGTAGTGTGCATAAAGACACTGAAAAAACTTCAAAAAAGTACAAAAAATTTTTTTTACCGGAAGTGAAAAACCGGAAGTTGGGATGCAGAACTATTGTAAACCGTACTACATACTCATGTACCAAGTTTCATCCAATTCGCTTATCAGGTACAGAAGTTATAGAGCTTTCAAAAAAACAGGTGCTCCAGGGACCCCCCACCACTTTGTTCACTATCGCTCAAAAACTAATCAGTTTTTTACCATACATGTTTGCATCTTTTTCCAAAGTGTCATCAAAATTCGTTCACGAACGAATGCTGTGTGCTCCCAAAAAACATTGAAAAAAGTGTGACACATTAAACAGGTGTTTGGGAGGACCCCCACCACTTATTCCAATATTATCCAAAAACTAATCAGTTCTTTGTTACTTAAGTCTCCATCTTTTTCCAAAGTTTCATTAAAATAAATTAATGAATGAAGTCTGTATGCTCCCAACAAACTTTAAAAACAAAGTGTGAAAAGTCAGCATTTGTATGGTAGACCCCCCACCACTTTGATCAATGTGTCCCAAAACATGATAATTATCTTTTCACAGTAATTGGAACTCTATTCCATAAGTTTCATCATAATCACTTCATTATTGTGGGCTGTAGTGTGCATAAAGACACTGAAAAAACTTCAAAGAAGTACAAAAAAATTTTTTTTACCGGAAGTGAAAAACCGGAAGTTGGGATGCAGAACTATTGTGAACCGTACTACATACTCATGTACCAAGTTTCATCCAATTCGCTTATCAGGTACAGAAGTTATAGAGCTTTCAAAAAAACAGGTGCTCCAGGGACCCCCCACCACTTTGTTCACTATCGCTCAAAAACTAATCAGTTCTTTGTCTTACATGTTTGCGTCTTTTTCCAAAGTGTCATCAAAATTCATTCACGAATGAATGTTTTATGCTCCCAACAAACTTAAAAACTTTGTGGAAAAAACCACCTGTTGTATGGTGGACCCCCCAACCCTTTATCCAATGTGCTCCAAAAGCTGATAAAATCTTTATCATATTATTTAAAAGCTTTTCGCAACGTTTCATGAAAATCGATCGGTAATTGTAGGGTACAGTAGGGATAAACACCTGAAAAAAAAACTTTTAAACCGGAAGTGACAAACCGGAAGTTGGTATGCAGAAATATTGGAAACAGTACTAAAACCTTATATACTAAGTTTCAATAAGATCATAACCTGGGATCAGAAGTTATTCAAGATTTAAACTTAGAGGTGTTCGGGAGACCCCCCGCCATTTTGTCCAAATTTGAAATGAATCCAGATCTTCCATTTTCAAGTGAACCTGTATCATTTGCCAAAGTTTCATCAAGATCCTATGTAGAAAACTCAACCACCGACCCACCCACCCACACACAGACGTACACCAAAATTTTTTTTGGCTATTTAGATAGAGGATGGTCCAAAACAAAAGATGAAATAAAATTTGGGGTATGTAAGATTTTTTTTTTTCACGATAGATTGCATTACTTCACACAATTTAAAATTGTGGTGAAGTAAAAATACCATATTTCAGAGGTTAAAATTAGGTGTATAGAGGCTTGGGCCAAGAAAAATTTTACTAGCATTTTATTACACTTATTATGCACTACTTACAGTGTAATTTTTGTGTCATTTGAGATTGCCAGAAAAAAGTACCCCTGGTTTGAATATGCAAAAAAACAAAATTTTCTCGAAAATGACAACTTTTAAACAGCTGTATCTCAGAATCTAAGGCATAAACTTTAGCTTACTAAGCGACGTTTTAAAGATAAGATCATAATCTATCAATTGAATTTTTTTTAAATGTCCTATATTTATTGGTACAATTTTGACAGTCGTTGTAAAATGGCCAAATTTTAGAATGACCGCTAAGCAATTATTTGATCCCCAAAACTGAACCCTGTTACGTGGGGTTTTAAATTTTTTTCCAAGGAATGAGAACTTAAAACAAAAACAAATGTTATTTGTTGAACTTAAATCGGCTGACAGGTGTTAGAAGTAATGGTCTTTGGAAATAGGGTAAAAAAGGGCCTTTTTGGAGCAGTTTAATAGCGGTTTCTCGAGTTCAGGTGACCCTAGAGGGCTGAAAATTTGCATATAATATTTTTTGATTAATTCCTACAACATACTAAAATTTAAGCAAAACCCATGACCCACAGAAATGGATAAAAAGTAAAAATATTGCTCATATATATATATATATATATATATATATATATATATATATATATATATATATATATATATATATATATATATATATATATATATATATATATATATATATATATATATATATATATATATATATATATATATATATATATATATATATATATATATATATATATATATATATATATATATATATATATATATATATATATATATATATATATATATATATATATATATATATATATATATACCGGGTGATTTTTTTAACTTGAAACTTTCAAATATCTCGGAAAATAGGCACTCTACGGAAAAAATGTCCATATTCAAAATTTAATCATTCCGCGGACAAAACACATTAGTGCAAAAAAAATAGTTCCCCGTCCCCCCTCTTTTTAGGTGGGCGGGGTAACTTTGAATCTAAAATAGGAACCCCAATTTTTTATTGCAGATACGAATTCTACGGCTAAAAGTACGTACGATTTGACTAAAAAATTTTGTTCGATTCATGATAGATGGCGCTGTAATCGAGGAAATTCAATTTTTGGATTTCTTTTACTAAGAACATATGCCTACGATATTGTAATACTTTTAAAATAACAAATATCACGTTTTCATTGTAAAAAGTTTATTAATGTAAATGGCTGGTGAATAAACAAGCTGGTGAATAAACTAGCTCTACCGACTCTAGCGACTATTTAAATCACGATGTAATAATTCACGTGCTACCATCGAATGGTGTGCTGGACAACCATAATGTTGAAACCACATGTTCTGTCGCACTTCTAAGCTCAAGTCTTCAAGTATTACATCGTGATTTCAATGGTCGCTGGATCGGTAGAGCTAGTCCGGTAAATTGGCCTGCAAGATCACCAGTTCATACTTCGCCCGATTTCTTTTTGTGGGGAGAACGTTTGCAAACAAGAACCAACAACACGTGAGAATATAATTGGGCGAATCAATAATGCTTGTGCCGAAATTCAAGCAGACACACTTCTCAGTTGTGTACAGTCATTTGAAGAGCGGATTAATAAGTGCATTGAAGTCGAAGGCCATAATGTTGAACACTTATTTTAAGTTAAAATTTGTTTATTCACCAGCCATTTACATTAATAAACCTTTTACAATGAAAACGTGATATTTTTTATTTCAAAAGTATTACAAAATCGTAGGCATATGTTCTTAGTAAAGAAATCGAAAAAATTGAATTTCCTCGATTACAGCGCCATCTATCATGAATCGAACAAAATTTTTTAGTCAAATCGTACGTAGTTTTAGCCGTAGAATCCGTATCTGCAATAAAAAATTGGGGTTCCTATTTTAGATTCAAAGTTACCCCCGCTCACCTAAAAAGACGGGGGGTGGGGGACTATTTTTTTCCACTAATGTGTTTTGTCCGCGGAATGATTAAATTTTGAATATGGACATTTTTTTCGTAGAGTGCTTATTTTCCGAGATATTTGAAAGTTTCAGGTTAAAAAAATCACCCTATATATATATATATATATATATATATATATATATATATATATATATATATATATATATATATATATATATATATATATATATATATATATATATATATATATATATATATATATATATAAAATTCACAAAATCAAAAATTCTATTTTTTTCAAAATTCTAAAAATATTGCAAAAATTATAACAACATCAAAAATTAAAACTTTTTCCAAAATTCTAAAAATCATTTTTTGACACACATGACAATATTTTTTTGACAAACTTATAATGCAATAAAATTCTCATTAATAATAATTTCATTACATTTCATTCCATACAAATCACTAATTTTATTTTTTTCTAAAAAAATAAATGAAAATCATTCTTTGACACACTTGACATTATTTTTTTTTGACAAACTTATAATGCCATAATTCTCTATAATAATAATAAAATCTCATGTCATATAAATAATTAATTTTATTTTTTTCAAAAAATTAGTTAAGAAAATAAATAAACCCAAGTAAAATCTGTCTTTTGACACACTTGACAACATTTTCTTTGACAAACTTATAATGCCATAATTCTTAATGATAATAATAAAATTTCGTGTCATATAAATATTTAATTTTATTTTTTCCAAAAATTGGGTAAAATAGTAAATAAAAATCAGTCTTTTGACACACTTGACAACATTTTTTGCCAAACTCATAACGCAATAATCTAGTTTTTGGTCTCACATACCAATCCCGAACATCAATATTTCTTCAAATTCAATGTTTCTATTCGTAATCACTTAAAATAAACGTGTTTTAAGCAAAAGTATGCAAATTTTCTTGTTTTGATACACTTGACGATTTTTTGACACACTTGCGGTACAGTTATCGGACACATCATCCTTTGGGCTCTTATTATTGAGTATACCTATTTTTAGAAAAAAAATGTTTGGAATCCGTCCGGCGGTTTTCTAGATTTCGTCGGTTGTGACGTCCGGCAGACAGAAATACATTTTTTTTGCTTTTTTAGAATCAGTAGGTCCTAAAACGTCGAGAAATGCCAAAAAAGTGGCGGTAAGAACTTCACTTTTGGCTCATATACTATGGTTTTTTCAAAACCGAAGTAATTAAAAATAGAACAATTTGGTTGCTATAAAAATTTAGAAAAATAAATAACAAACAAAAACTAAAAACTGCTTGGATCAAACAATTTTCTCAAAAAAAGTTTAATTATTTTATGTAAATATTTGTATTTTTCTATGAAAATTTTTTGCCTTAGTTTTATTTTAATTTAAACCAATGAAATTCTCTAAAATGTAATGACATCATTCAATTTCACCAATAAAATTTAAATTATACTAATAAAAATATTTATACGTCTGGCCTACTGGGATATTAAAAATCCTCATTCTAATGTTGAAATAATTGACTGTTATCAAAGTAGGTCAACGTATAATTTAAAAAATATATAAATAAATGAAAAATGGCAAAAGATTTTCAAAACGAATTCCCCTCGTTCGTTGATAAATCTTATATATTAATACCCCAAAAAAAAACTTTCTGGAGCCTAAGGCTTTTTATTCGAATTTTGATTCATTTCAAATTTTCACTGCTAACTGATATTAGTGTAACTTAGGTTTTAAAGATTTTTGGGATTTTTTGGATCCTAAATAAAAAAGTTAAAGACGAATTAAGATGTATTTTCGAATTTGACGGCCCCGCTATACAATATCAAATGGAATTGCCCAAGTCTTTTCTTTGTTTTTTTATTATTATTATTTAGTATTTTACATTTTTTTTTCAAATTTCAATTTAGTTTATGCATTGATTGAGGAGTGGATAGACGTGTTATTTTTCTTTGTTTTTTTATTATTATTATTTTTCTTTGATTTTCTTTGATTTAATTATTATGGTGTTAATGGTGAAATGAATGTTGTGAATGAATGATAATGGTATGAGTGAGTTTATGCATTGATTTAGTTAGTATTTTATATTTTCTTTTCAAATTTCAATTTAGTTTATGCATTGATTTAGGAGTGGATAGACGTGTTATTTTTCTTTGTGTTTTTATTATTATTCTTTTTCTTTGATTTTCTTTGATTTAATTATTATGGTGTTAATAGTGAAATGAATGTTGTGAATGAATGATAATGATATGAGTGAGTTTATGCATTGATTTAGTTAGCTTTGATTTTCTTTAATTTAATTATTATGGTGTTAATGGTAAATTAATGTTGTGAATGAATGATAATGGTATGAGTGAGTTTATGCATTGATTTAGTTAGTATTTTATATTTTCTTTTCAAATTTCAATTTAGTTTATGCATTGATTTAGGAGTGGATAGACGTGTTATTTTTCTTTGTTTTTTTATTATTATTATTTTTCTTTGATTTTCTTTGATTTAATTATTATGGTGTTAATGGTGGGATGAATGTTGTGAAAGAATGATAATGGTATGAGTGAGTTTAGGAGTGGATAGACGTATTATTTTTCTTTGTTTTTTTATTATTACTAGAAGGGCCCGGCGTGCTTCGCTACGCTTATAAATAAAGTTTTTGCGTAGACATTTTGTTGACGTAGAAGCAATGATTTCAAAAAGTGGTAATGAAAAATGCTAGCAGATAATTTTTAATTTTTCTTTTTAAAAATATGAATGAAAAATAATCAGAACTCTAGCTGATCAGTTCGGATATATGAAAAATTAGCGATCAAATAAGTTAGAGATCATATAAGCTTACTTGAAAACTTATTTGATCGCTAATTTTTCATATATCCGAACTGATCAGCTAGAGTCTCATTACCAGTCTCATTATCACTTTTTGAAATCATTGCTTCTACGTCAACAAAATGTCTACGAAAAAACTTTATTTATAAGCGTAGGGAAGCACGCCGTGCCCTCCTAGTTCTCATAATTTTTTGAAAAATTCCTCAAGCAAGTGGTATTGATAAAAGCCCTCGGCCTACGGCCTCGTGCTTTTACTTGCTTTCGCAATATACTTGCTTTCGAAATTCTTTGCAAAAAATTATCACCGCCCTTGGGAAATTACACCTGAAAATATTATAGAATCTTAAAAATTTTTATCTAATGTTAAGGGGGGGGGAGAGGTATGGTTTTAAAGACGAAAAAAAGCATATTTTTGTGATTTTTTTGCGGCGACATGAGTAATAAAATTTTATTAAATTTAATTACATATTATTGTACAACTTTTGCAGTATGTCAGAAAAAAATTTCAATTAAAAATATTGATAAATCAAAATCATATTGATAAAAAATAGACAAAAATAAAAAAAAACTCTTCGTGATTACCTGTTGATTTATGTGAAGAGGTAATGTTCAAATTTTAAAAAGGATCGGTTCAGTAGATTTTGAGTTCTAATGTTCACGAACTTCAAAAATGACGTTTTCGGGAAAATGGGGTAAAACGGCAACCCTGTTGAAACGCTGTAACTCCGTTTGTTTAACTAGAAATTGACTTAAAATCTGTACAAAATATTCTCGACATATTGTTCATTCAGAAAAAAATAAATAAAAAAAAATGCAAAAAAAATAATTTTAAAACCTTACCCGCCCCTGTTGACATGCTGTAACTCCGTTAGTTTTAGTCGGATTGACTTAAAATTTGTACACAATATTCTCGACATATTGTTCATTCAGAAAATTTTTTTTTAAAAAAATGCAAAAAAAATTATTTTAAAACCATACCCCACCCCCCCTCCCCCCCCCTACTTAATGCCGCGGCCAAAATTTTACTCTCAAGCAAAAAAGACCTACTTTACGCTCTTAATATATAAATAGCTATTTTAGGTCTTTTCACTTCGAGTTTTTTGAAAATTTTTGACAAAAAACGAAAAACTGTAAGAGTCAAACAAAAACCAGTGCGTAATCGTAAAAATGGATAGCTGCAATTTTTTGAGTCAATTTTTCAAAAATAGAATTTTATTTTTTATTTTTGTCTGTGTTTAAACTTTGTTCTGTTTTGAGTACCTAAGCCTTAGGGTAAACTCGAATTGAAGTTATAAAATGATTCAGTCTGAACTCTGAACTATTGCTGTTTTTTTGTTTTTGTAAAATCATCAATTTTTATTAGTTTGTGAAACAAGAAATACGTGGACAGATAATCAATCTCTAGACACTAGAAAACTTGACCACTTTTGATTTTCCTGAAACTTGGCATATAAGTAGTATGGACAAAATAAAAAATACAACTTATTTTAAAATTTTTTCAAAGTGCATAGTTTGAGCATAGAGGGCACCCCAACATGCATGAAAAATGAAAATTCTGCCAATCCGATGTAACTTTGAAATTGCTCAACGGCTATACCGATTTCATCAAACTTTTTTTTGTTTGATAGATGACTAGTCGTTTGAAAAAAAATTAATTTACTGTTTTTGTAATTAATTTTTAAATAAAAATATTAAAAAAAAATCAAATCTCGAGTTTTTCACCTGCGTAGATCACGTTTTTCATCTAAAGCTTTTATTGCTATCAGCAATACCCAATACTACCTCATTTTGACTTAGCAGGATTTACATTTGGACGAATTGACTTCATTTTTTTTTTAAAACTTACCATATTTTCTATTCTTGTACTTTTTTCAAAACTTTTGCTTCTCTAAGCTTCGATAAGAGAGTAAAAAAAAGCTTTCTTGCCTAAAAAATTATATTTTTTAGGCAAGAAAGCTGTATACTGAACTCTAATTCAATGAATCGATTGGCCTTATAACTTACGAGATAATCGATACTGAAATACAGACATACACAAATAAGGTTCCTATTTTTTAACATAGAACCTTAATGAATAGTCAAGCTATTTTGAAACTATCTGGCATGACATAAATTAAATTTGAAAAGAAATGTTTTGGAGATTTAAATAGGTAAAAGTCTGCCTTGCGGGCACCGTCTAAGTTTTTCTAGTGTTACAAACGAGAGAAAAACGATTTTTTACTCGCTTAATATATCTGTTATGAAATCACTTTAGATGGTCTATAACCAATTTGTAATGTGATATAATGTAATGACCACATCGTTAAACACTTTAAGACAAATTTAAGAAAATAAACTTTTACAAGTTTTCCAGATACGGTGATATGTATCATACGCTCTTGCAGGAACCGAAATTATGATTACGAAGTTTTGATTCAGTCACTTTAAGAGTAAAAACAAACTGACAAACTCTTAACTAACGAGCGTAACCGGGAGGCTCTCGACAGCGATGTACTCGTTTAACCATTGTCCAATATTGATGGCAGTTTGAGGTATGAATTTACCTGCAAATTTACTTGTATTGTCTCCAGAGACAGGGTGTTATCAATCACAAGCGGTGGATGTTCCAACGAGACTGTAACTTTATTATTGATTGGCGACATTGCAATTATCATATATGTCCGAAAAGGTGGTTAACCCATTTGTTTGATCACATGACACTGTTTGAAATCGTATGGATGTTAGCATCGGAATCACAGTACATTTATTTCTTGATATTCAACGGTATCGCATCTCTCAAAGCTGATTCTTTTTATCAGTCACCGATAGCGGTCGAAAAACTAATATCAAAAGAGAAATTTGCTACTTATATTATCATATCCACTACCGTTCCTTATTGTGTATTAATCAATCAATGTCTACAAAAATAACAAACTGCATTATTGTAAATTAAAGGAATATATTTAATAAATGATGCGGTTTGTCGGCCTTCCCTTACTTTATTTAGGAATAAATTATTTGATAAAAATGTATATATGGCAACAAGATATCAAGTGGGAATCGGTGTTTAAATTCAAAATGAATATTCTCGTTTTCGATACTTTTCTATAGTTGCAGCATCCTTGAGTGATAAACTGTAAGAACCTTTTCGATGTGTGAATATTTGAATTCCCTGGCTAGCAAATAGAACCATATTTTGCATACATAAATAAAGATCGCTCACGTAGAATTATTATTTTTTAAGTAAGACATGCAGAGTTACTGTATCCTTCCTTTGATGGTCAAACTAGATCGTATCCCCACCATCTGTTTTTAACAAAATACCGAATATTCATTATATGAACAAATTTTCAGAAAAATAAAATTGAGTTTCTCTATAGTTGCAATAGTTTTTGGAACTACATTTTTTAACCTCTAGTCTTTTAATTATTTTAATTACGTGCAAATAGCTTGTGAAATTTTGTTCACTAAAATTCATTGCATCAGGTTTCTTCCTAGAAATAATTTTCTTATAAATAAACAAATAGCCCCAAAAAAAACTGCTAACTAAAGAACTTCTTAACTCAATATCATAATTTCTAATTATATAAATTAAAATTATTTTTTCTTCCACATATTCTACATATTGTTTTTGTTTTTTGGTATTGGAACAATTAAAAAGAATTTTCGTAATTTGAGACCGTTTTCGTTTTTTATTTTCTAGAAAATTAAAATCTCAGTTTACAAATAAGTTTTCAAGGGAAAATTGTCTCATTACTTTGTGCTGATTTTTGAAATTACATTTTCATTTTAATTAGAAATTTTTTTTTGTAAGTAAATTTTTAATACATTAAATTAATGGTGAACCAATGGAAAAATTGAATGGAGGTGGAGTTTTATGATGGAAAAATTAATTGGTAATTGCGAATTTATGGGTATGATTTTATGAATTAATTTGATACTTTTATTTTTTAATTATGAATGAAAAAGTTATTTTAATTGTAATTTTTAATTTATATGATTGCATGATTGGTCTGCAATCTGAGATTGTTTTTAGTTAACCAAAAAATAAAACTTGATTTTAAGACGATTTTTATTCATTGAACTATATTGAAAATGAAATTTGTAGGTTTAGTTTAATTTTTTAAATATAAATTTTTTAGCTTTAGAATTGCAAGATTGTATCTTTTGATTTCAGCAATTGAATCCCTTTCCACTTTATCTATCCAGATGTACCATAGTTCTATTCAAAATATATTTAGTTTAAAAAACTTGAAAAAAGTATAAAATGTAAAAGTTTGAAAGTCTTGTGTAAAACCTTCAACTGCTTCTTCTTCTGAGTATGTATAATCGCACTTCTTTTCATAATTTTTGTTGGAAATGTTCTAAAAACCAATTAAATCAATAACTGAATAAAAACTTCTTCTCTCATAATTAGCAAAAGTGGTAAATGTTAAGAATTGAAGTTAATATACAATGTTACAATGAAATAAATTGAAAGGCATCTCATATGCACACCAGAAATATCCTCGTCACTGATATAACAATCCGGCTCGAAGGACCATGCAATGATAATCTAATTTAATTCCTAAAGATGCTTCCAATTAAGAATGATTTGACACAGAAGATATAATTTATTTATTTAAATTCCTCAATCAGAACTTTTTGTGTTCAAATCACTTTGAGGTCATCAATTTTGTAACAACAAGGTGCACTTTTATTTTGAAATAAACAAATTAATTTATTGGTGCGATGCTGCAGCTTTTAGTAAGGTATCAGTTTTTTCAAGGTTTTATTAGTGATTGTTTTTGTTTTGCAGATATTAATAGTTTAAATATTAACGATTATTAAAATACTTCAGACTCAAGACAATCATTAATCAAAAATTTCTTTGTGATCAAAACATACAAGGAAGTTTCTGAAATAGTTTAATTTCTTTCAAATAAAAACCAACAACCATTTGTCATAAAAATTTTTAATAAATGTTCCAATAGTTTTCAAAAATGTAGTCTATCCAGTGTACTGCACCATAAGGAGTGATGGTAATCAAAATATAAGACAGCATCACACAATTTAATATTAAGAAGATCAAAATATATATGTATAAACTTTAACGATTATTTACATGATAAACCATTAAACTTTATCACTACAAAATTTAACATAATACACTGCATCAAACTAATTACTTAACCAAATCACTTTGTAAAAGCTCATATGCAACTTTTAGCTCTATTTTTGTTTTGATATTCTAAGAAATTTTTCACATTGAATTCCCAAGTTTGCTGTCACATCGATTCTCTGTTTAGAAAATAGTAAATTGTGTTAGCTTAAATTATTAAATATTCTTGTGGGTTGACTTATAAATAAATAATTTAACTTAACAAACTTATTAAGAAACGAAGAAATATATATTTTTTAAGACATATAAGAATATTGCAGTAAATTTTTTATTAATGAACATGCATGCATTGGATTATAATATGTTTTTTAATATTTATTAGAATTGTAAAAAGGAAGTCTACTGATTGTTAATCGATAACATGTTATACTATAGAGAAACAAATTAACTATTTATAATTTTAGTTATTAGCTCAATATAATACGCATTTTCGTTCAGTATCACATTTAAATTACAAGTTATTGGATAGTTAGTGAATAATATATTATTTGATTGTTTTGAATGGTTGACAACGATTTTTGAACTTAATAAGGATATAAAATTGTGGTTGTTAACTTGAAATCGATATTGCAATGCATTATATTATTAAATCGAGTAATGATACCGACAAATATTCTGTGCATGGTGCACGAGTCTATGCACATTTCGTGCACTTTTTTATTTGACTAATTTTTATGTTTTTAAATTTTAAATTTGGTTGAAGTTTAAAAGTATTTGAGTGCTAACATCATACCTATTTGTTTTAATTTAACATTTTTAAATCTTGTAAACATGTATTCAGGCATAAACACAAAATATTTGATGTATGACTTTTAGAACTAGGATATGTAACGTAACGTCATTACGACAAAAGAAGATTGCGATTTTGAAGTATGAAAAGGTATATGACATGCGTGTGATTGTATTTGTAAATGAGGGGTACATTTTCTCGCCAATTTTATAACGATACAATTTAAATGAAAAAAAATCAGAACTCAAAATATTTAAATATTAATGTTAGCCTATAAAAAATAATATTAATTTTCCACAATTTTCTTAATATTATAAACAAATAAATTTAAATAGTAAGTCAACATGAAAAATGGTGAAGAAAAAATATTATATAAATACAATAATTTTTGGAATAACGAAAATCAATTATTCAAAGTGCACGTTTGTTTTTTGTGAATATTTTCATTAATCTTTACAAAAATAATTCTTTCGCAAATAATTCTAGATGAAAATAAAATAAAATTCATCAATTTATTATTACAAAAGTCATATTATCTCATAAAATGTTAAATGAAACGAGCTATTTTAGAAATAGTCCTGGGCCCACGCCGATTTCATGTGATGATTACCACATATTTTATACTTTAGGAGGCCTGAAAAGTCCAAAAACTTTTGTTACCTTCCTTGATGAGTCCAAAAACTTTTGTTCTACCATATTCCTCGATTCGGCCGCTTTTTCGTTCTCCAAGTTCTCCGAAAAATGCCGATTGCCGGGGATCTTGTAAATTTTTGTTTTCTTTTACTATGGGGGTTGGAAAGGGGTTGGCTGTTATTGTCTAGTCCGACAACCCAAACATACCAAAATTTCAGTTGTCGGACTCGACAATAGCAGACACATTTTGGTCGGACAAGCTTACCCTCGTGTTCTAAAAAAAATTTTCAACCCCAACAGTTAAAAAAAATCAATCGGGTAGCATATTTACAAGATCGCGGGCAGTTGGCATTTTTTCGAGCTCGCCGAACAAAAAGCGGCCGAATCGAGAAAAATGGCAGAACAAAAGTTTTTGGGCTCGTCAAGGACAGGTGCCTCAGGAAATATACAACATGGTGTAATCATCATATGAAATCGGCGTGGGCCCAGGGACTAAAAATGTTGAACTATTTTTTCACTCTCCATTTTTTTTATTCTTTATTTATTATTTATTATCATTAAATAAATTTCGTTTCGCTTAGTTTTTTATTTTTCGAAAACAAGCGGTTAACGTTTGTGTGCACATATCTGCTAAGGCGTCTTACGACATGTGCATGACATTGTGCACGAGGAATTTTGTACACGGGGATTTTGACACAATTAATGCACATTTTACGCACTTTTTTAATATTTTTTCTCGATGATATAAGTAATATGCTTTAAAGATTTAATATTTACATTTATTTAAACAGATTTTTACTAAGTTCTATAAACATAGATATTATTGTAATGGACAGCAAATTTTCTCATTTAATTTTCTATTTTATATTTTTTCTGTATCTTCTATATTTTTAATTTTCGCTTGACCTTGCTGACCTCCAAGTTAGTATCTGAAGACCGTCTTAAATTTCAAAAATTAACTTCAATGCGGAATCAATATATAAGTACTAACGACGTCGGCGAAAGACCGTCAACTGACCACTTAATTAGTTAATTTTAGGAGTTTAAAAAAAATTTATATATATGTTTAATATGATTTTTTGCTTTATTTCATAGTGGTATACTGATATTTAAATTTGGTTTTTCATTACATTAAGATATCATGGAAAATTAAAATTACTTTCTGTTTACAAGTCAAATATTTAAATTTTCGATTAACGATTAATAAACATTTAAATTGGTACAACAAAAAATGATCAAAAATGGACGCACCATTTACAAACCCAATCACACCACACACACGATAACCGCCTCATATAATCGTACAAACAGATTCTTTATGCAAAAAATAACTATTCAAATCAAAATATATGGAGGGGCTGAAATCAGCTCACAGATGTCATCACAGCTCTGAGATATCAAGACTTCGGTCTGGGTTACGGGTTTTGATATAATTTTCGACAAAAAACTTTTATGAGGACATGGTTTTTAGTTTTGGGCAGCGATGTATATCAAACATAACTCTTTGTTAAAGAACATTGTATTTTTATCTCTGTTTAGAAATTTATTACAAAACTAACACAAAACATCAATATGTTGCCGGAAAATTATAACAGATCATAAATTAACATAATTTAGTGAAAAGATGATACACTCAGCAAACTGCTCAAAAACCTCTCCATTTAGCGTTTCGAGAAAATATTACAAAATCACAAATTCATATTTCTTTAAAATTTCAAAAATATTTTAAAAATGAAATAAAATCAAACGTTTTTCAAAATTTCAAAAATATTCCTAAAATTAAAATAAAATCAAATATTTAAACTTTTTATAAATTCCAATAATATTCCAAAAACTCTTGAAATTTGAAACTTTTCCAAATATTCTAAAAATATTGCAAAAATTATTACAAAATCAAAAATTGAACTTTTTCACAAAATTCCAAAAATTATAATAAAATCAAAAATTAAAAATTTTTCAAATTCTAAAAATATTCCAAAAATTCTTGCAAAATCAAAAATTGAAACTTTTTTCAAAATTCTAAAAATATATATAAAATTCAAAAACTCTATTTTTTTCAAAATTCTAAAAATATTGCAAAAGTTATAACAAAATCAAAAATTTAAACTTTTTTCAAAATTCCAAAAATATTCAAAAAATTAGAATAAAATCATATATTTAAACTTTTTCTAAATTCCAATAATATTCCAAAAATTCTTAAAAATACAAACTTTTCCAAAATTCTAAAAATATTGCAAAAATTATTACAAAATTAAAAATTCAAACTTTTTTCAAAATTCCAAAAATTATAATAAAATCAAAAATTTAAAATTTTTCAAAATTCTAAAAATATTTCAAAAATTCTTACAAAATCAAAAATTGAAACTTTTTTCAAAATTCTAAATATATATATAAAATTCAAAAACTTTATTTTTTTTCAAAATGCTAAAAATATTGCAAAAATAATAACAAAATCAAAGATTGAAACTTTTTCAAAATTCCAAAAACATTCCAAAAATTAGAATAAAATCAAATATATAAACTTTTTCTAAATTCCAATAATATTCCAAAAATTCTTCAAAATTCAAACTTTTTCCGAAATTCTAAAAATATTTCAAGAATTATTGCAAAATCAAAAATTGAATTTTTTTCAAAATTCCAAAATTTTTATAAAATCAAAAATTTAAAGTTTTTCAAAATTCTAAAAATGTTCCAAAAACTCTTACAAAATCAAAAATTAAAACTTTTCAGTTTCATCTTCGTCATCATAACAGCTACATTTTTTTTCCTAAAAAATTGGCTAAAAAAATAAAGGAAATCCATTTTTGACACACTTGACATTATTTTTTTGACAAACTTATAATGCCATAATGCACAATATTAATAATAAAATTTCATTTCAAACAAATAATTAATTTTATTTTTTCCCAAAAAATTGGGTAAAGAAATAAATAAAAATCTTTCTTTTGATACACTTAACAATATTTTTTTGACAAACTTATAACGCAATAATCTAGTTTTTGATCTCACATACCAATCCCGACCATCAAGATTTCTCCAAATTTAATGTTCCTACTCGTAATCACTTAAAATGAACGTTTTTTAAGCCAAAAATACGAAAATTTGCTATTTTTGACACACATAATGATTATTTTGACACACTTCCGGTACAGCTATCGAACGCAGCGTCCTTTCGGACCTGTCCCTCTAGTATACCTATTTTTAAAAAAAAAATTAGGCGTAGGTAATGACGCAGCGTCATTCGTCAGCGACAGACAGACATACATTTTTTTTTGCTTTTTTAGAATCAGTAGGTCCTAAAACGTCGAGAAATGCCAAAAAAAGTGGGGGTAACAATTTCACTTTTGGCTCATGAATGTAATACTTAGGTCTTTCAGGCCGAAGTAATATTTTTAAAATTTATTATGACTAATTCTGTATATTAAAGATATGTGGCACGAAGAAGATCAAAAATAATTGTACACGTTGAACGGATCCGATAAAAGTATCGAATATTCGACTGTTACTGGTTTGGTCGTGTTATTTTGGTCGAGTTTATGTACTTCTTCTGTTATCATTATTGATTGGCAGTAGATGGTCTGTGTTGACTTTGGTATTGTTACGCTCGAGAAGTAGGTTAAGAAAAGAAGCTTAAAAAGATGATTAGATATTAATCACCTGGTTTAAGGATTTTGTTTACATAAAAATTTACCTGAGACTTTATCTTGAACGGCTTCTACGTGCGCATAATTTTTTCATTCTGTCAATTACCTTACTGCAAGCTAATCAATACTATAACCAAACAATTACCAACTAGGATCCTATTTTGATTGACTTGACTGTTTTGTTGGACTTTTTAAATCTGGTCGGCACAGATTAATAGAAAGTAGAGTAAGAATTGCCATTTTGTGTTGACTAATTATATGCAAATTGATCAAGCAATTTACATTCTTTATGCCTTATTTTGAGCTTTGTCTCTTTCTATTATATATATTTTTCCAAACAGTACATACTCAAAACTATCAGCTTTTGCTCTTTCCGTTTTTTAAGTAATAAATTTACTACTATTATGATTAAGGTAGCTAATACAAAACGAAATATATGCCCAATTCTTTAA
The DNA here is from genome assembly GCA_963693315.1 of Diogma glabrata. Classification (NCBI taxonomy): domain Eukaryota; kingdom Metazoa; phylum Arthropoda; class Insecta; order Diptera; family Cylindrotomidae; genus Diogma; species Diogma glabrata. Next base: position 239,197,840 of record OY856188.1, on the reverse strand, counting down.
GATAAAGCAACGAATTTATATCTAGTATTAAATCCATTCACGAAGGATTCGGATTCTCCATGTTGTAGAATAACACGATCAAACTTTTTACCATATCTTTTATATCAAAAATATATTCAAATAATGATTCTGCCATTTTTGTTTATTTAGGTGGTAAACATTATATCATATATGAGCAATTTCACGCAAGCTCAGCAAATTTTTGGGAAATTTTGACTTGACCCCTTTTAATTTTGATTATTTTTTGTTTATAGATAGTCTTTCATAAATAAAAAATACAAGTTCTCTTAGAATTTTTTTTTCGACCAGGGGTCTTCACTGGGTGCCCCTCAATTTTTGTTATTTTGTGATGTGAGTGCATTTTGACGAGCGATTGTAGAAAAACTACTGAATCGATTTTCATAAATGATATGTCGTTGAATAGGTATTAGAACAAAGTTTTTAAAAATGTACACTGTTAATTTTTACGGGTGTAACATAAGAAAAAAACGGTGTAATTGAAAAAAAAATGGCATAGCCTCTTTTTTTTTTTTTTTAAACAAAATTGAAGCTTATTTTATATCTAACAACTTGTGAAAGTTTAGGACTGGCATCATTTTTTGTTTTAGAAATAAAATTCGTTGTGCATATGACTGTCGGGAATCAGTTTTTTTTGTTCTGAAGGAAAATTATAAAAATGGCGATTTTTAGATTCAGATTTTTTTTTTATGTTAAATATCAAATATTTTATTATTAAATAAACTTTTTAAAAACCAATTTCAGTCAAGTTCAGCAAAATTTTGCGACATTTTAATCGAAACACAATAATCGAAATATCTTTGGCAAACTCGGTCGTTGATCTGGCAACAATCAATAGTCATGTTTTGGTTGAGTTAAAATTGAACATATTTCAGTCACCCCAATTGGAAACTTTCAGGCTATCATTTACATTTATGGCAGAGTCTCTCCGGGCGGGTTTTATTCGTTCATGTTCGCTAATGTGGAGTTTAAAAATAAGTTTCCTGATGTGAAAATAGGATTTACTAAATTCACGTCCCTTCGACCACAAGAATGTATAAAATTATCCCAAGGAGTTCATAATGTGTGCGTGTGTACCATACATCAAAATATGAAACTAATGATTCAACACTCTAAGATGTCTTGGATTACTGATGCTGTTTTCCAAAATTATAAAACATTAATTGAATTTGTTTCATGTGGTAAATTAACAGCAGATTGTCATAATTTGAAGTGCAATGAATGTTGAAAAAAACTTCAACAACTGGAAGAAAAATTACTAAATGATTTTGACGTTAAAGGAATCCTTCAAGTCAAATATCAAGAATGGAATACCACTGATCGATGCAATTTGGATACTTTAATAGAAACTGTAGAAGAATTTATGAAAAAATTTATTTACCGTTTACAAATTTTGATACCACACAACTTTATAGCAAAACAACAATCTACATTCATTGAGGAAAAAAAAAAAAATTTAGAAGCAGGAGAGTGCTTCGTTCAAGGGGATTTTTCTGAAAACTACGGCTTCATAATTCAGAATGCGGTTCAAGGCTATTATTATAATAATTCACAAGCTACTATTCATCCATTTGTCATTTATTTTAAAAGTGCCACAAGTGAATATATACAGCACCGAAGTTTTATACTCATTTCGGATATAAACGATCACAACAGTACTACAGTCCATCTTTTCATTACAAAACTTATTGAATTCATCAAAACGCATATAAATTCTAATATTACAAAAATAATTTATAACACTGACGGTGCACCTTCTCAATACAAAAATAAACATAACCTAATTAACTTATGCCACCATAAAGAAGACTTTAAGGTTGACGCTGAATGGCATTTTCATGCTACCAGCCATGGAAAGGGACCTTGTGATGGAATTGGTGGTACACTGAAGCGTGCTGCACACCGTTATAGTATGGCGAGCGAAGATAATATTATTGATACACCAAAAAAACTTTTCGAATGGGCTTTAAAATGGGAATCTACCATGAACTTTGGATACGCCGATAAAAATGAATATCAATTAACAAAAGAAAAATTACAAAATCGATATAAAAATGCGATTACTATAAGTGGAACTCAAAAATTTCATTCTTTTGTACCAGTAGATACTAAGACAATAAATGCAAAAATGTTTTCCAACTCAAAAGAAACTTTTGAATGTAAAATAAGTAAATAATTTTTAATAACTATATTTATTTTCACATATATAATTTGTATGATATTTTAAAAAGTTTATTCAATAATAAAATATTTGTAATTTAATGTTGAAAAACAATCCTTTACTTTATGATTCCATAATAACATAATACGAACATAATACTTCTCCAGTCAAAAGTTCCTAAATAGATTTAGTTGTTTATACGGCTTTTTTGTTTGCAGTCAAGACTGTCAAATTATTTTTTATAAGAGTGACAAGTGATTACTAAAAGTGATAAATAAACATTTCATTTTTTATGCCATCTAATACAAAGAAAATAATTGCAGAAGTGCTTTCCTATTCAAAAGAAACTTCTGTTTGTAAAATAAGTAAATCATTTTTAACAATTGTATTTATTTTATTTATTGTACTACATATATAATTTTTATAATCTTTTAAAAAGTTCATCTAATAATAAAATATTTGATATTTAACATAAAAAAAATATCTCTTAGTTTATAACGCCATTTTTATAATTTTCCTTCAGAACAAAAAAAACTGATTCCCGACAGACATATGCACAACGAATTTTAGCTAGTCCTAAACTTTCACAAGTTGTTAGATATAAAATAAGCTTCAATTTTGTTTAAAAAAAAAAAAAAAAGAGGCTATGCCATCTTTTTTTCAATTACACCGTTTTTTTCTTATGTTACACCGTTAAAAATTATTTCAAAAAATTAACAGTGTACATTTTTAAAAACTTTGTTCTAATACCTATTCAACGACATATCATTTATGAAAATCGATTCAGTAGTTTTTCTACAATCGCTCGTCAAAATGCACTCACATCACAAAATAACAAAAAATTGAGGGGTACCCTTTGAAGACCTCTGGTCGAAAAAAAAAATTCTAAGAGAACTTGTATTTTTTATTTATCCAAGACTATCCATAAACAAAAAATAATCAAAATTAAAAGGGGTCAAGTCAAAACGATGTTGAATCTTCGTGAAATTGCTCATATGTATCTTGAATAAAATATTAGTTTTTGCTTATAATTTTTTGTTAATATATTTTTTTATAACTAAAAAATTACAAAAATTTCCACAATGTTTATCTATTCGATTTAAATTTATATAACGTCCCTATAACACAATTTGATGGAATTTATAGTTAGAATTTTCTATCTTTTGTTTCTTTTTATATACCTTGGTCACTCTTACGCTTACTACAACAATTCCATTATATGATCTCAAAATTATAATACAACAAAAAACAATCCACAGCAAGAAAATTACAAAAATAAAAACTGAACAATCGTAATTTATTATGAGTATGAGCTACATTCTTTCATAATACCTGCATAATATGCCAGTAAAAATAGTATTTGAAAACAACAAAAAAATTCGTTACAGCAATCTGACAGCGGGAAACGTAAATCGAACCCACAGCCGCTATCCGGCGTGGAATATGGTGTGTTTTTAGGGGTTCGAAGCAGTTTTTCGTGATTTCTTGCTAAACTGTGCATCTTATCAAAAAAAATTGCAACGATAGTTGTAGGGAATAAAACAACTTTGATCTACAACTTTGAACATACAATTTTTACACTAACCTCAAAATTTTTCGAAAAAAATGCGAAAAACCGATTTTTTGATTTTTAATTTTTTTCTTTGACAAAAAAACTTTATGAAGCTCAAACGTTGGTAAAAGATACATCTATTTATTTAAAAAAGGCAGCAATTTTTTCGGACGGAAATATTTAGATGTTGTTGTTAAATTTTAAATTAAAAAAAAATACATATTTTTAAATGCGATTCCTCTTAAAATACGCCTCCTACAGAGTTCTGTTTTGGTTTGCTTACTCGTTGTTACGCCTACTTTTGATAAGTGGTAAAAAAAGTATACTGCGATGGAAAAAATGGCGGAAAAATTGAAAAAACCGAAAAAATCCCTTTTTCATGGTAATTTGCATATTTATCGTTGAATAATTGTTATTAATTAATAAAATCATTTTAATTTTTTTATGAGTAGACGTGAAGGTAAGGTTTTGTGGAACTTGCGAATCGAGGCGTTAGCCGAGATTTGCTCCCACATTAAGTCCAAATTGGCTTACGTTCGTGCATCATATACTATTTTTTATTCGCCGCAAGCAAAATATTTTAAAAAAACTGTTTAATCGAAATCAATATTTTTTTTTTTTTTTCTTTATTTAGCACATGCTCAGAATTACATTTTCAAGTATAATATTACATACAATACATTTTCTATTTTGTATCGAACTGCTACGAACCCAAAGGGTTATGACGCAATACAATATTTGATCAAAAAATAGCACCAGGCTTTATAATCAGTGACATAATATACATGTGTATGCTTCGAAGGCATTATTTCAAAAATTCATAGTTCATTATATATATATATATATATATATATATATATATATATATATATATATATATATATATATATATATATATATATATATATATATATATGTATATATATATATATCATATATATATATCATTATATATATATATATATATATATATATATATATATATATATATATATATATATATATATATATATATATATATATATATATATATATATATATATATATATCTTTTCTGGAGTGTTTGTTTCGACCGTAATGTATGTAAATTAGTTGGTTACGTTTCTTCAGCTTCTCGGTCAAAAGGATTGAGTAATAGTTGTAAATTTACTTCATAGTTATTTATTTATTTATTATTATATCCGACGTTTCGGCTAATATATTGCCATTTTCAAGGATAATCTATCAACAAAAATTTTGGAAATTAAAAAATTGGAAAACTTAAATTAAAATTGAGCAGTAAATTTTAAACAGTTAATAAAGAAATTAATGATGCTAATATAAAGTTAATTTGAACAATATTTGATTGAGTTGGTAAAAATACTATTATATATAAGTTTAATTGCTGTATAATAGTTGAATTGATTATACTATGTTATGTACTTACATACTGTTAAAACAACTGTGCACTAAAAATTTAACTATTTAAAACTTAATAAGTAAAACAAATTACATACGAAAATAATAAATTAACAAAAAACGATTTACATTAAAACATTAAATTAAAATTAGTATAAACGAGTTAAAACTAAAATGTCAAGCGTATGGTTTTATTCACAACATTATTTGTTGAAATAGCATCATAACATTATTTTTCGTGTATGTTGTTTATACAACAAAGTATATATATAAATGAACTTATTTAATTTCTGGATTTTTTAGTGGTGTGTTGTGCTGTAGTTTGGTTATTTGTATTTATGTTGTATTCAGTTGTTATGCGGATTGGTGTGGGTGATCTTTTTCGTTTTCGGTTCTTGTTGTTGTATTTGGATTTTTGTTCAAGTTCGTCACTGATGATGTTGCAAAAAATTGGTGTTAAATTATCTGTGTCTCGTTTAATGTTAAATGTGTTGTGTGTGTATATGTGTAGTGATTCCTTGGTTAAACGTTTTGACCAGTTTTGTTCTGTATCTAGAATTCTTACGTTCTCAAAATCTGGATAGTGATTATGGTTGAGATGGTGGTCCATTAGTGCGGTTTTTGGTATGTTGGGAATAGTTTTAATTCGTTTGATGTCATTCTTGTGGTTGGCCATTCTTTTTCCTAGTTGTTGCTTTGTTTGTCCAATGTACGTGCTGGCGCATGTTTCATTACTCGTCACATTACCTAAACATGGAATTTCGTATATTACATTGGTTTTTTGTAATTTTTCGGTGGGGTCTTTCAATTTAGTGTATGACCGCTTCATATTTTTGGTGTTGGTAATTCCAAGTTTAATATTGGGGCAAATCCTTTTGACCGAGAAGCTGAAGAAACGTAACCAACTAATATATATATATATATATATATATATATATATATATATATATATATATATATATATATATATATATATATATATATATATATATATATGTATATATATATATATATATATATATATATATATATATATATATATATATATATATATATATATATATATATATATATATATATATATATATATATATATACATATATATATATATATATATATATATATATATATATATATATATATATATATATATATATATATATATATATATATATATATATATATATATATATATATATATATATATATATATATATATATATATATATATATATATATATATATATATATATATATATATAATATATATATATATATATATATATATATACTTAACTAATAAAACAGTAATAATAGGAAAATTAATATTTCAAGTTTAAAAAAGAGAAAGAAGATATCAAAAAAGAATAAAATAAAATACTAATACTAGTATAATACGATAATAAGAATGCAATAACAATATCAATAACAATTTATAATTTATAATTTTAATTTATATAAATCTGCAATATGAATATGAATGAATATATAAATATATAGAACAATATGATTAAAATAAAGAATTTAGTTATGTACATACAATGATTCAAATTTTGGAACTTAATGGATGTTTTCTGGAAGAGCCGTTTTAAGTTTTTGAAGATCATTGCTGTCATTGGTGACAAATACTTTAGTGTTGTCATCCTTCCGGAGATGAATTTGCGAATTCTTCGTCCACAGATATTTAAATTTGTGAGATATTTTTACAGTTCGAGCTTCACGAAAAAGATTTAGTTGAAAAGATGTTAAGTTATCTCGAAAATACAATTGTTGATCCTTAAAAACATCACTAAATCCAATTTGATTACAAAACAGAACTTTCCTTTCTTTCTTTTTTTGTAATAGTTTAGCTTTTGTTTCAGAGCTTTTAAATCGAATTGAAAGAAGGAAATTATTTTTTGCTGTATTATTTGAAATTGATTGTGCTGATGTTGGATATTTCTTGGGGTCAATAATTTCAAACTTTTTTATATCATTCAGACTAATTTGAACTTGAAGTGTATTAACTATATTTGTCAGAACAGTTTTCGGTTCAAATTCTTTTGTTGGAAGTCCAGCAATTATAATGTCATTGCATAGATCATTTTGTTTTACTTTATCCAATTCCGCCTCAAACCTATTGATTTTAAACGTTTGATGTGTTTGTGATTCTTTCAAAGTTTTGACTTCATCTTTGAGTTTGGAATTTTCAGTAATAATAATTTCAATTTGTTTCTTAACTTCATCGAATTGCTCGGTTAAGAATTGCTGAGATATTTTAATATCATTGAACTGATTTGACATTTGGTGTTGCGATGTTTTCAATTCTTGAATCATATTCTTGATTTCTGTAAAATTACTATTTATATCAGCTCATACCTTATCTGACAAGTTCATTGCAGGTGATTCAATTACTTTAGCTGCAACTGAAGATGAAGGAATTACTGTAGGAGTTACAACTGAATTAGCCGCAACTGAAGATGTAGGAGTAGTACTACCCGATTTGCATGTCGTAGAGCAATGCCAAGTAGGCAATTGTGCCAATCTTTTTATATGTTGACCAAAAATTCCTTTACAGTTTGGGTGGAAGTTTGTTTTACAGGAATGACATTGAAAATATGATTGTTGTTGATTTATATTATTACCGCAGTGATGTCAGATGGTGATGTCGTCACCATTTTTTACGAAAGGCATTTTATACTCTTTTTCTGCTTTATTAAACAATTTTGTACAAGAACTATTTATTCCAGGTAAACTAGATAGTCTTATATACAAGTTAGAGTAGATATAATAAGTTTAGGCGCCTATAATTATTTTTTTATTATTATTTTTACGGAGCGTATGAAATGTCACTTGTGATTACTACGAAAATTTTATAAATTTTAAAATAAAAATATGTTGAACAAGTAACCTTTGACCAAAATATTTGTTTTTGACCAAAATATTTGTTTCAAACAAATCGTATAACTATGACAACAAAAAATAAACAATTTTTTTTGATTGGATTATAAAATTTTGAATTTTAGGTTGCTTTGATAAAAATTTCTATTTTTTATTGAATTTTATTGAAGAAATAGAAATATTTTTTACTTTCTTGGAAGTAACTATGACAACAAAATATATGGTTAAAAGTGACACTTTAAGACCGCAAATCACAGTAATAAAGTAACACTTTAATACGTTGGCGAATAGAAAAGCATTTTTATAACTTCTACCATCGTGATAATTTTTTAAGGTAAAATCCAATTTTCTTACATACAATTGAATATTTCTGATTTTTAATTTTTTTTCTCCAATTAATTTATTTAATTGAAGAAGCTCCATGCTGCAGATTTACATAATGATGGAAGAAGTGCCTTCTTGTCTACTTTGTGGAAGTATTCAGGGAAAGCTGGTAGTTGTCAAACAGCGCGCGATTGAATCTTTGATAACATCTAGCAGAAACAGAAAAGACAACAGAATCAAAACATTTCAAAAAATTTCTGAAGCACACGTCCACGATAGTTGTCGAGCGTCTTACACCAAACCCAGTTCAATTGCTATGGCTGCAAAAGATAAGACCATAAGAGTATCTGATGGTAAAAAGGTTAGAAAAGAAGCACTTCACTTTGATTTTGAGAAGTTTTGTCTTTTTGTGGTGAAATTAATAACAGGAACAGTGATTTTTGTACCATTAAAAAGAATGAAACAGAACAAAATATTGTATGTGCTTTGAGAGAAAGGGATGTGTCTGATGCGTTTCATAAAACTTTGCGTGCTTGAATGGATAGTATAAAAGATTCAGATGAAATTCCGGCTTGTTATCATAATAAGTACATGACAGCTTTTTATAGAGGTTCTTCTACTTTGAGCACGGGTCGTCCTACCAGTAGAACCACAACAAATTTAAAAAATCATTGTATTGATTGTATTGAAAGAAATCCAGGTGAATGCCCCCAATGATATGAAAGAAACATTTAAAGATGGAATTCCAACATTCGGTACGGTACAAAACAAACTTAATGTGTACTTCCAGGGCGATATCGTTTTTACTTCGATAAAAGGTGATGTATGGCCATCACATTTAAAAAACATGCTGGGACAGAATTGAATAAAATGTGGTATGAATCGCGATCGCAAAACATAGATGATGAAAAAATGAGAATTGTTGAAATGGCTGCTAAAATTATTTCCGAAGACATTAGGTCACAAATTTATGATAACAAAAATTATAAAGTGTTTAATGCAGAAGAAGAAAGTAAGATGTGATGATGTTCCTGCCACTTTGCTTAAATTTTTAAATATTATCATAAAGGTACACAAAAAGAGTGAAGAAAACAAAAAGTGGAGCAGAATAGTAGCAATGATAGCCAATTGCTTGATTTCATCTGTGAGGCCATGATCTTTTTTATTTCCTATTTCATTAGGCTTATCGGCAATGCTGCATAAGAAGCACGGATCAAGAGATACGATTGATTTATTAGCTTATCTAGGATTGTGTTCGTCATATAATGAAACTTTACTGTTTGAGGCTTCGATAACAAACGACCCCGACAATCACACTTTTAACGAAGATACTTATATTCAATATGTATTCGACAACGCCGATCACGACACATGTACCATAGATGGAAAAAATACATTTCATGCAATGGGGGGAATCACGATCGCAACCCCAGCATCTACAGTTACTACAAAAAAACAATCCCAAGATAAGATAAAATTCCAACGTCAGTGGAGATCGGCTTTATCGAACTAAAAACTTTTGAAAAGAAACAATCGGAGGGTTTGAAAGGCGTCATTATTGAAAATATTTTTTCAAATCAGTGGAAATGCCGATAGCAGATTTTATTTAGCTATATTCTAAGTCTATTAATTTCAATACCAAAAAATGGAACGGTTTCATGGAGGAAATTTACGTTAACGGTCGCTATGAAACCTCGAAAATTATTCCCCTGCCTTTTGTAAACAATCCCCCGAAAGCTGCAGATGATAACAGGCGAAACCACAAGCAAGAGACTTGCTTTGTTACTTACGATCAGCCGCTTTACTTAAAAGCTCGTGAGATTTTTGCTTGCGAAAAAGATAAAGATTTCAATTTGTTGTCAGCGATAGAGGTAAGACTTGGTGGATTTCATACACTAATATCTTTTTGGGAAGCAATTGGTTTTATTTTGGACCGAAACGGCATAAAGGAGGCACTCTGTACTATCTACGTAGAAAAATCTGTCAAAAAACTAATAACTGGACATGCTTACAGGAGAGCTGTTAGAGGCAATGTTTTTCGAACATTGCATTCGAATCATTGAAATTAAACGAATCCGAAAAAGAACTATTAGATAACCTTTTATTTGATGTGGGACACGAAAATTTTTTGGATGCCATGGAAAAAAAAGAATTAGTGGTAATAAGAGACAACTATTTAAACCATTTGGAGGAAATAAAAAAAAGGGGGCCCACAGCTGAACTCATGATTCAGTACATGGAAATGATTCAATTAGTAAAAGATTATTCTTTGCACTTGAAATGCGTTGAAAAATGATTCCTTACTTCCATGCGATTGGTCATTTTTTATATGCAAAGTCAGCTCACCCTTATCTGCAGAATATGCAAAGGTTGGAAACGACAATGATTGACAATGAATATGGACGGTTCGAAACGGAAGGCTTTTTTACAGTACGGCGTTCTTGCAAATTCTGGTGTGAAATATTATCTGATATGACTATCGATGAGGTTTTGATAAGATGTATGCATAGCCAAGGAGGACTCACACACGGCCGTGGGTTTTCGGAAAGTGTTTTGACTAAATTCATTGCTACAATGATCGTACTTGTCAATGTATGCAATGAAATAGAAGATTTTTGCAATGCGTCATTAATTACATCAGAGCAGCACGTTGATGCAAGAGAGTCTCCCATAATGAGAGACGAGAGTGCCATAAAAAAGTTATCTTATTTTTTCAATCGATACAATCCGTTGCCCGAATCATCCAATATCATGTCAATTTTTTCTGGAGTAATTGGTGGAAATTCTATCAACTGCCACAAAGCCTGCGAAATCGGAAAAAATTGGCAGAATCAAAAATTGGCAACAAAGTCTTGTCGTTAAAAAGTATTGACTCTTCGATTAAAGTAAGTGATATGAAAAAGTGACAATGTGACAGTAAAGGGTTACTATTATTTCAAAGAATTTCTCTACAGATCAGTAATAAAAATTATATGAAAGATCACCTCAAATCACGTTAATGAGTTGCCGGAGTGCAATAAAATAGTAGTGATTGTTGTCGATGGGGGGTTTCCTATTACATAAAGTGGTGTGACAAAAAAACGATACAGTCGCAGTAATAAAAAAGAGTACCTTCAATATGCACGCATTCATTACGCAGCGAATAGTTATATAATATTTGATGGATACCCTAATGTTGATAATACGTATACGACCACTTTGATTGCCACAAAAATGACAGAACGTCTTCGACAACAAAAATCAGGGATGGTGCCGAATATTAATGATTTTCAAGATCACACTACTATACCATATTTGAAAGAAAAATGTTTACCAAATGAATGTAATAACTCCGCATGGAGAGATCAGTTTTTATTGTTTTGAAAATTTTTTTATTTTTGATCTACGGGTGTGACAATCCCGCGTACTCCAGTCCCTGCTTTTGACACGAGTTAACGAGAGATATCACATACCACTGGCAATAGCAGTGAGATATCACTAGCCAAGGTGACATCTTAGGGGTGGTGGCGGATGAACTGTATTCAACGGTAGCACCCTCAATCTTAGCTGTGAAAAAATCCTTGATGATGAGACGCTATTGCTTCCTTGAGGAAACGGCCTTCATATAACTATGTGTGGGCTTTAATCCTCAAGAAAGACAGTGCGTCACAGGATCAAGGAATATGCAACCAGCTGGATTATTGGCAACTACATTTTTGTTTTGTTTCAGGAAATTTTTGTAAAAATTTGCTATTTGCTTTTTAATTTACTTTTATTTTCTCTATTCTATCATAAAATATTTTCCTATGTCATATTTTGTCTGTGATAGGATTTTTTGTTTAGCTATCCATTCTTTAACTAAAAATATAAAAAAACAAAAAAAGAAAGATTTACGTCCATCAACACCTTTGAACGTATGTTGTTGTGGGTCCTTGGTCTTAAAAGGGGTTTATGTGTTATTGTGACACATTTTGTAATTCCTACTACACAGCACATTTTATAAAAAAAAAAATAAATAAAAATAAATTAATAAAAATACTATCGCAAGAGCTCCGAACAGCAGGGTTTCTATGTAAACAAACGGCAGAAGATGCAGATACCCTCATAATAAATATAGCAATTGAAGTCGCCACAGATAATAAAATGGTGATAGTTGTTGGGCAAGACGTTGATCTTCTGATACTCTATGAACCAATAGGTGAATGTAAAAACATTCGTTTATTGGGTGTCACAGTTTCAAATGACCTACTCTGGAACGATCATGTAATGGCGATGGCAAAAAGCGCGTCTAAAAAACTCGGCCTCCTAAATAGATGCAAAAAATTTTTCACTCCATACCAATTGCTCCATGTTTATAAGTCCTATATTCGTCCCTGTATGGAGTACTGCTGTCAAGTTTGGGGTGCTGCCTCTGTTTCCATCTTGGCCCTCTTGGACTCTGTTCAAAAGCGAGCTATACGAATTGTAGGTGATCGAACTTTGACATCACAACTTGATTCCCTACAACATCGTCGCACTGTTGCTGACCTCGTTGTTTTTTACAAATATCGTCATCAGCAGTGCTCAGATGAAATCAGCGGCATCATGCCTCAAACTTATTCTTACCCCCGTTCCACTCGGCAATCGGCTGCCGCAACCAGTGAAACGGTAAAGATCCCGCGCTGTCATACTGGCAGATCGCAGAGAGACTTCTTTGTCCGAACTGCGTACAAATGGAATAGTTTGCCGGAACACTTAGTCTCAGGTGGCTTCAACCCACAGATGTTTAAAAAAAGCGTTAATCTACACCTCAGAACGCCAGTTGTTGTGGGACCCAGGTCTAGACCTAGGTCTTAAAAGGTATTTATGTGTTGTTGTGACACATATTCTAAACCCTATTACACAACACATTTTATCTTTAAAATCAATTAAATGAGAAAAATTTAGATATATTCTTTCACAAACCGTCGACGGGTATTGTTCGCAATTCTGTCTATACATCTAATAGCTTTATAGATCCATCGAAACGAAAGTATTTGGCATTCCTACACTGTTTTACTGGTTGTGATACTACCTCAGGACTTGCAGGAAAAGGAAAAGTAATATCAATAAAAACCATTTTACAAAATAAAAATTTTCCTCGATTGGCTGACACTTTTTACCAAAACAATGCTAATAAAGAGATGATACCCGAAAATGGCAATAAATTAATAGCATAAAGTTACAGTAAAAAGCATGATTTAACTCTGCATGATTTATACGGTTTGACAGTTTTAAAACAGGCACATTTAAATCAAATTTTAAATTGGAAAAATTACCTCTAACAACAGGGGCAGCAAAACAGCATTGTTTTAGAGCGTATTATCAGCTTCAAACATGACTTGGAAATGAAATAATCGCAACAGATTGGGGTTGGAAGCAAACAGCGGAAGGCATCATTAGGCCGAATATCACAGATGATATATTAATACCAGATCATCTCCTGAAAGGTATGCTGCAGCTGTGAAAAGGGTTGTCATTCAAGGGTAAAATGCGACTGTAGAAAGCATAGTCTAAAATGTTTACAAAATTGCTCAAATGCTGAACTTCCACAAATTTCCATAGACGAAAGTGACTCGGAAGAAATGGAATCAGATTAATGTATTAGAACTGAAACAGTACTCAATGAAACATTCGAAAGTACCGACGAATCCTTAAGATTTGATGAATCGGACAAAAAACGAAAAGAGCAAGATTACAGAAAATACATGAAGGGGAATGCATACTTTTTTTAAGCATGTTCAAAATAATATAAAATTTGCCGCATTAAGTTTACAGTATTTAATTTACCGCATTTATGAATTTCATGTTGCTAACATTTATTAGCTAAAAACAGGAGGAATCTGCTTCAATATTTCCATGATGTATTAGTTTTCATAGAATTTTTTTGTACATAAATTTGTTTTGCAATATAAATTTGTTCAGTGCAACATGCAAATACTGTCTTATAATTGAAACCATTCTGCAAAACCCGTATATATCATTGTAGATCTACTACATTACCTATTGTTTGATTATATTTTGTTTAGTAAACTAATTGATTTCAAATAAAACACTAAAATTGTATATTCTAAATTCTTAAATGTATATTGAAAATGTGCATTTCTTATGTTTTGTTTGATAGTAACAATCCCATGTACGACGATCGTTGAAGCCATAAAAGTACTTTTTTGTTACTTTAATAAACTAAAAGTAACGAAAGCATATAATTATTCATAAATGTATTTTCGAATGATTGTCGTTTACGTAATGATAAAAAAATTAAAATGATTTTATTAATCAATAACAATTATTCAACGATAAATATGCAAATTACCAAGAAAAAGCGATTTTTTCGTTTTCTTTTAATTTTCTCGCCTTTTTTTCCATCGCAGTATACATTTTTTTACCACTTATAAAAAGTAGACGTAACAACGAGTAAGTGAGCCAAAACAGAACTCTGTGGGAGGCGTAGTTTAAAGAGGAATCGCGTTTAAAAATATGTGTTTTTTTTAATTAAAATTTAACAACAGCCTCTAAATATTTCAGCCTTTAAAAAAATTACAGCCTTTTTTAAATAAATAGTATCTTTGGCCAACGTTTCAGCTTCCTTCATAAAGTTTTTTTTGTCAAAGAAAAAATTAAAAATCAAAAAATCGGTAGTCCGCATTTTGTTCGAAAAATTTTGATGTAAGGTTAGAAATTGTATGTACAAAGTTGTAGATCTTTTTATTCCCTACAACATTTGTTTGAAAATTTTTTTGATGAAAACCGTGCATCTGGTCTAGCTAGAAGTCACGAAAATCTGATTTCAACCCCTAAAAACACACCCCACTCCACCCCGTATAGCGGCTGACGGTTCGATTTATGTTTCCCTCTTTTACAATATCTTGTTCTGCAATATCCCGCTGTGAGATTTCTGTAATGAATTATTTTTTTTTCTAATATTTTCTCCTATTATTACTGGCCTATAACCCAGTTATTGAACCTGCAATTACTAATTAAAGTACTGTATGAAAAAATGTTTATAAATTTGTTGATGAAGTATGGTTGCACTTGATGTTTTTGAGTTTGATTTTGATTCCTAACATATTTTTTAGATATTGTTTTAGAGTAGAAATTGAAATAGGCCGGTCGTTACAATGCAACTAAAACATGCTTGTTCTTTTGAAAATTGAAATGATGATGACGTTTTGATGATTGATTCAGTATTTTTGTAAATAACACATTCAAGTAAGTTGTAGGCTGAAAGTTTTTTTTGTATCTAGTTAGTTTTAAGTTACATTATGTGGATTCAATTTCCTTGACGGTCGAAAATCTGAATTATTTATCATGTGTGTTAATTTTTGATTTTTTAGTTGGGGTTTGTGAAACTACACTGAAAGAAATGTTTATTAGCAATGTGGTTGTGAGAACTAATAAAAGGTTATAGTAACAGACTAGCAGTTATAACAATCAATATTCGTTTAAAGTAATTGCGATTCGTCCTCTATAACTGAATTTAGTGTTGATAACTCAAATTCGGTTACACTAAATGAATAATTCATTTGTAGATTCCCAAAAATTGTTTGTTTCTGATTTAGTTGTCACATCTACGGCATTAATTGAAATTGGTATATTCAACAGATTTATTCGGTTGCCACAACTAATATCGTTTTTTTATGATTATTTTATTTTGACTTTTGTTTATTCTTTCTCTTCTTTAGTTTGAGATGTTATCTTTGTTAAGGCAAATATTCCATTTTGTATTGTGTGTTTATCGTTCTGTTATAGTAATTCTTTGTAAATCGTATTATAAAAAATTGTTTGATTTTTCGAGTGAAGTGTCAATTTTTTGTTTTAATTGTTGAACTAGTTTATTTGAGAATACAATATAAATCAGTTTTGATTTATTTATTGTTAGTGAAAAATGTCGTAAAACTTGTGGTCTGATTTAACATACATTAAATACAAAGTTTTATAATTTATAGAAACTAAATAGAAAAAATTAATTTTTCCTGACTATTGTTTTTAGTTTTAACTTTTAAGTAATTATGTGAGGTGATAGTGAAAAAATATCTATTGTTTAAAATGAGATTTGTGGTGCCCTATGTAAGAAAGAAATTTATTTTATTTCTAAAAAATATCCTGTTAGTCTCACATGTTTTTTTAAATACATTGAGATGTTGATTATATTTTTTAATAATTAGTTAATCAGAAAAACAAATGTTTGTGTATAAATACGTAAAAAAAATTTTGACGAGCCAAAATATTTGCATTTTTTATGTTTTATTGTAACTTTTTTGTCTTGTCATCCTATTTTTGACAATAGGAACTCCAAACAGTTGATCGAAATTAAATTATAAGTAATACTAAGTAATAACAAGTAATACTAAACTTGAACGAAATATTCTGTTCCAACAACTGTAAATCATTTTTAGTTCGGTTGAAGCAAGTAATTTTTAAAGTTTTCATACCAATTTATTACCCAATAGAAGCGGGTAGGACAACTGAATTTTGAAGTCAATGTGAAAGATATATTCGGTTGGCACAAATTGAGGTTGTGGTGAACGAGTTTTTTCTTTCAATGTTTTCACGCTAAGTAATAAAGAAACTTATTTGCGTGTGTATTGGTTCTGCATAGACGACAGAGCAGCAACGGCTGTGCTTGAATGTCGCTCATCTGTATTAATTTTAATAATTCAGTTTAATTTCTGGATGGTAATCAATTAAAGACTTAATTAAATCAGGTGATTTTTATATGGTTGATCGGACCTTAGAGATGGGAGAGTTATATACCGAATTGACGAATTGAGGCAAATGTCAATTTAGGGTGAAGAAGATAAAAAGAAATTATTTTATGTTTACCATCATTTGTTTATTACTATGACTTCTGTCTAAAAAGCTAGAATATAGAATAGCTTAAGACGATAATTTTTTATTTATTTGGGCTTAAATTCCACAACTGGAAAAGTGAGAAAGGATATGTATACTATAAATGCGTAAAATATCTAACAATTATTCTCTACTCCAAATTCATGTTAGATCGTTAGGTTAATCATAGCACTATATAAAATAAATTAATTAATTTAAATGGGAATTAAATTAAGAAAAGAAGTCAACAAACCTTACTAGTGAACTTACTTTATTGACTAGTGTCTTTCAAGCTGATGAAGAAAACTAAAAACTTCACAAAACCATTCCTCAAAATTGCAGCTAAATTGTGTATATATTAAAGCTCTAAAAATGGTTCCTATCGTTTGCGATATGAATATTTACATTTAATCTCTCTTTAGCAATACACATACCATCAAATATTTTTTTAGACCAATTTCAATTTGGCAATTATTAAAAGTTTGTTACTGACCCACGGAATGCATGATCACGAGTTGTGGTTATGTAATTAAACCTTTTATTGTTCGACTGTAATGATTATTCGTGATGGTTAACTCGACTATTCTCTACAACGAATATATACAATGGAGCATTACAACAGGTATAAGTTTCTTAAAAGTTCGTTTTTCAAAGTCAAGATGGAATAGACAATGAAGCGTTGAGTGCACATCATCTAAGCTTGTGATGTTTAAAATTTAGATAAGCCCAAGGTAGTATCGTACAAATAAGCTTTATACACCTCATGTCAATAGCGTGAATTAATTTAAATCGATTTGCACTTAATGTTTATTTATTTATCTACATACACCGCTAATGCGAAAATCTGATCAAATTATATATTTTATCCATAAATAATCTATAGCTATATATAGTTTCAATCACCTTAGTTGATATAAATTGAACGGAAACAGAAGTTGTAAAAGCTCAAGCAAAAACTAAAACATAAAATAAAACTTAAACTCAACATCAAACAAATAAATAAATAAAAACACACACATTTATTAACATTTAGCTCTTATGGGTACGTACACATTTTCTCACTGCTTAAAGATAATTTGTTACATATTCCACTTCCAACAACCGTTTATAATTGTACGTTAGGTAGTAATTGTAATTATAAACTTTTATTGCTTAATTGAATATTATATCTAATTTAGATAATTTATTTCTCTTAACGATTATTTTCCTGTTTTGCACTTGTATTAAAAAAGGTTTTTACCTTTTAACGCATGTATGTAATTACAATTATGGCTTTGTAAGATTAGTTGAGATTTGGATGATTAAACAAAGATGTTATACATAGCTAAAGGGTTGACCAACAGTACACATTAAGTGATAAACTCATATATAATAAAACTAAAACCCACAAAAATTTTTAGAAGACAGTGACATAACTTTAATTTATGCTGATTAGTCCCACTATTGAATTCCTGTAAAAACTCAATCAAAACCTTCACACCCAAGATCAATCAAGCAACATGATTCACCTGTCAATCACAACAAAATGAAGACAATAACCATTAAAAAACGTATATGAGTTAATCCAATCAATTTTACTTTCGATTAAATTTCATTCAATATTTTATGATATACGGATACAATAAAGAATTATTACACCATACAAGCGATAAATAAATATAATTAAACAGATTTTTTTTTTTGAAATATTACAAACAAACTTTTCTTCCTTATTCAATAAATTACAATTTGAACATGATAAAGGAAGAAGATCAATTTTACTTTAATTTCTAAAATTATCTTTAATAATAAGTAATAAGAAAAGATCAAGAAAATAAACTTTTCGAGATTATTTTCAATCGGTTTTGTTTTGCTCATATGAGATATCATCTTTAAATAAAAATTGCCGCAATGCCAATAATTTTAATTTTACTTTATATTTATTCGTTTTTTTGTTTTGTATATGAAGAAAAATTGGAAGAATCAATGTTTTACCTAAAATAAGCAACAAAAAAAATATATATTAAAGTTTACTGTCAAGGAACGAAAAAAAAAGCGAAAATCTCTTAAGGTACTTCTTCTTTGGGTAATAAAGAATCAACGCGATCAGCGATAAGGTAATTGGTCCATTATGTCTTCAAATAATCGTAAAGCAGCCAATTTGATGACAGTTTTCAGTTTATTTTGTTTTTCTTCTTATCCGTTTATATCGATCGATTTGATTTTTTTATTCGATTTTCTTTAAATCGTTTTGAGGAAGAAAAAAAATACAAATGAAAATTACGGATAACGAAGATGAAAGAGAAATTGAATGAAATAAGTTTGTCATCGATTGTCAGAGTTAAAAAGTAATTGTCGGTTTGTCAAACTATTGAATACGAATGTCAATCATTGAATAATGATTATACATTTTTTAAATAGTTTTTGTTTATTCAGGATTCTGTAATCAAATTAAAAATGATGTATTGTGGAGTTTTTGAAATGAATGCCAAATTAATAGATTGATGGAAATACTACAAATATATTTTTGAATTCACCTCTAGAATTGTAAAATAACGCTACCTAGTTTTAGTCTTTTAAGTTTTAACCAAATTTCTTTTAGTTACTTTTTTAAATTTTAAAGTTCAAGCCGAGTTTAATATTCCGTGAATGGCAAGGAAGTAGGCCATGATGGATCTGCAAGTTTGTTTGCTTTGAATAATGTGACAATTCTGGGCCACATTCGTTCTTTTACACAAAAATAATTTCCTTTAGTTTCCACTATTTTTTTGTATTTGTTACATGTCCGTATTAGTGAATATACCAGCAATCCATAAAGATCACTATAAGTGTTTGTGGAAAGTGCATCAGTTTCAAGGGTGGTATATTCGTTTCTCGGCATCTAAATAAAAATTATAACCGTGCCTTATTTTAAATCACGATCATCAAAAAATCCTGAAGAAAATTTGAAAATGATAGCAGTTAGCACTCAACACAATCTCGAACCATAAGTAAAAGCAAGATTTAAAAAAATAAATGGGTAGTTCTACAAGCATAGGAATTTTGGACGGCTCTGCTAATTTCGTATATTAATATGAAAAAATAAAATTTTTTTCAAATGAAATTTGTAAACCTTAACTATGTCTGATCACCCGGCTGGTCACCCAAAATAAACCCGTTTCGAAATATATTTCTTACAAAAAAAATTATTCAAAACGTCAAATTCTCAGTCCCCTGGCGTGTCCCACCTTAAAAGTCAAAGCTGGTAAATTAAATAATCAATGATTCTTTTAAGTGTGTAGAGACAAATTTACACTGTAGTAATAATTTCGAATAATGATGCTTTAATAATGTGAAAAAAATCATAACATTACTCTATATTACATATAAGATGTATCCTATTAAAGTTTGTCCCCCCAATTTGTTATTATTCTCCTGCCCAATCAAAACACATTGAAAATATTGGAAATTCATATTTCTATCAAGTTATCGCTCGTCACAGGAATTAATTAAAGTTCAATAAATATAATATTCTTAGTGTTTTACTTAGTCCGAGGTTTTATCAATCAAAACAGTCATCATTACTAGCAAGATCGTGTGTTACCCAGTCAAATTATCCAGGGGACTGATAATTTTCATAAAAAGTATTTTAATTACAGGTAATTTTGTAGCTTTCTATGTCATGAATATGTATTGCCTTGGTATAGAATCCGTTTATTTTTTTTTTAGACGTAATGTTGTCATTTTTAAGCGAAATACTGATATATTATCAGTCCCCTGGTCTCAAATTATTAGTTCCCTGGCAAGTATTTTCGTAAAATGTCTTTTAATTACAGGTAATTTTGTAGTTTTATACGTCGCACAGTAGGATTTGTTCATACAATGTTTGGCAAAAAATATAAGGAGTGCTCGTAGAATGTTGAAATTTTGCTCTGAGCCTTTGGTTAGCTCAATTTAGAAAAATACAAAGTTTCATCAAAATTGGCCACGCCCACTACCCATCGCCCATCGAACCCAAAATGTATTTTTCGCCCCAAGTTTTTGAAATTCGGCACAGAGCCTTTTATTACCTCAATTAAGAATAAAATAAAGTTTCATCAAAATTGGCCACGCCCACTACCCACCGCCCATAGAACCCAAAATTTATTTTTCGTCCAAAGTTTTTGAAATTTGGCACAGAGCCTTTTATTACCTCAATTAAGAATAAAATAAAGTTTCATCAAAATTGGCCACGCCCACTACCCACCGCCCATAGAACCCAAAATTTATTTTTGGCCCAAAGTTTTTGAAATTGGCACAGAGCCTTTTATTACCTCAAATAACGCCCACCACTCACCGCCCATATAACCCATACTATATTTTTTCCCACAACTTTTTGTTTCTTTATAAAAACTAATTATTTTATAAATAAATTTCAATACATGAATTTAAATATAGACTTTTATTCATCATCTATCATTTTTAGTCCGATTAAAATTCTAATTGTTCAATATTTTCTCGAACTTCAGTGGCTAAAATTTTTTGATGATAAAAATTGTTCGAAAAAATAATGAACAATTAGAATTTTAGACTGACTAAAAATGATTAAAATTAAATATCTCAAGAACAAGAATTTTAGCCTCTTTGTAAATTTGATATATTTTACAACAAAGATAGAACTATTTTCAGAAACAAAATTAATTAAATTCCAATTGATCTTTGACTCTAGCGCCATCTCTAAAAAAGTTTTTTTTCAATATTTTTATTTAAAAATTAATTATAAAAATAATAAATTAATTTTTTTTCAAATGACTAACTAATCATCTATCAAACAAAAAAAGTTTGATGAAATCGGTATAGCCGTTCTTGAGCAATTTAATTTCAAAGTTACATCAAATTGGCAGAATTTTCATTTTTCATGCATGTTGGGGTGCCCACCCCCTATGCTCAAACTATGCACTTTAAAAAAATTTTAAAATAAGTCGTATTTTTATTTTGTCCATACTACTTATACGCCAAGTTTCAGGAAAATCAAAAATGGTCAAGTTCAAATTTCGACTTTTTCACCTGCGTAGATCACGTTTTTCATCTTTTGTAATTTTTTAAAATTAAAAATTTCATGAATTTGGAGACAAATTTTATGATTTTATACAAGATTATTAATTATTTAAAGTATTTTTTTTAAATTAATAGTATGGAGTCTTACCTTTCATTTTATTATAGCGGGAGCACCTTACACGACCGAGCAATCTTTGTTTTCTTCCAAGGAAGTTTGCAATCACGGCACATTATAGAACAAATTTTATCTATCATATCTTTTAAACCATATGTGCGAACTTTATATTTTTTTTTTAAATACGCAGAAAAGGCTATGTTTGAAAATAATCACTATTTAAATTAGAGCAATAAAGTTATCTTACGTACAAACACTATAGAAGTGCGTAAACAGTTTTCAATATTTTGGACCAAAATTTACATGTGACTTTACTTCATTATTTCAAAGACAAATAAACGTTTTTTTGGGATACAATTTATGGATTCTTTATACTGAATCAATTTTCTACAAAACTGCATCAATACATTTTAAAATTTTATGTGTCGAAAAAATTACTTATTGCACAAAAAATCCCACTGTGGGTCGTGAATATGTATTACCTTGGTATAGAATCCGTTTATTGTTTTTCTAGACGTAATTTTGTCATTTTTAAGCGAAATACTGATAGATTATCAGTCCCCTGTTCTCAGTCCCCTGGAAGATTTAAAAGCGGCTAGACTTAGATAAATGATTATTTCGTAGTTTGAGATAATATTGAGATAATTTTGAGTTAATTTAGGAATAAGAAGGATTTTTCTTTATTGTGACTCTTGTATTTTTTTTTTTTTGACTGGCCACATTAAAAAAAGTTGAAAGAACTTCATCAACTTTAACTAAAACTACTTGCCAGAACTTATTTGCAAAAAACATGTCGTGCCGTAATTAGCTACATTTTCTCCTTCGTGTGTAGAACTACCCAAATAAAAAAATATTAAATTAAAACATTTTCATTGGAAAAGAACAAAAACATACATTTTGCACATCAGATTAGTATTTTAATGGTCAGTTTTTAGGAAACCTATATGCGCAATTTTTAATTAAAGCATTAAAGAAAGGAAGTGTGATTCATAAAAGGTTTTAAAGTAAAATAAATTGAGAATGGATATTGATTTAGGAAGATTTGCTTGTTTGTTATCCAATTCTAACTTGGTTAGAGTATAACAACAATAGTGATCAACTAGAGAAATAAATTGACTAAACCTGAATCTAATAAATATATGTTTATGAAAATTTTTTGTTTTCTTATACTTCACTGGAGCAGTAGACCAATTTTGGTTTTAAGCGTTAACTTTTTTTGGTAGTGTATCTAGTCGGCTAGCCCTGATGAGAATGATATACTTTTTTAAAGTTTAATAAAAAGTTCTTATCGGTTCGAAACTAGATCGATCGACAATTGTATGGATAGCAAAAAAATTTCATAAATTGCACACCATATTTTGTTAGATTCAGTTTTATTAGTTAATTAGTAGTTGATTGTTTTTCGAAATGGATCGAAATTCGAAAATCAAAGAATAAATCTTCACATGAGATTATCAATAAATGTATGGAAATTTTTTGCACTCACGCACTCCAAATGTTATTGTTGCCGATAATGTCCCATTTAATTCTTACGAGTGTAGGGAGTTAGTAAAAAATGGAATTCCAAAATAATCACTGTTAGCCCGAAATACCCACGTTCGAACGGTATGGCTGAAAAGGCAGTAGGCATAATTAAAATATTTTAAGAAAATCTAAGAATGATGAAGAGATATTTCAGCTTTAAAATTGTAGTTTCCTGGATGGTTGTTGGCCATTTGGAGTGTTTTTTGTTTTTCGCGTCACTGATATTAATTTTTATAAAATACAAATATTAAATTTTTCGTCAAGTTTCGTATTTATTTATAACTTTTATTATTATTGTATAAAATAGAATAAAATAAAAATATAATTTTCCTAAACGCGTTTCGACAAATTTACTGTCATTATCAATAGGAGAGTTAAAACTAAACTTAATATTACGAAAATTATTTATTGTGGTGAAGGATTAGTTTTGAATTTTATTGCCGTTTCGTAAAGTTCGTTGTTTTTTATGGTTAGTTTGTCATTTAACAATATGTTGTTGTCTCTTTTTGATGTTTTGTATATATGGAATTCTTCGACGGTGTCCATAAGCTTGCCTTTTTGACATTTTTTAATTACTTCGACGTCTACTTCAAAATTGTTTGTATGTGTGTGTTGTTCGGTAATTAGAAGGGCTGCAAAGTTTGATTGGTTGTTGTTGGTATTGTTGCTAGGTAGGTGTTCCTTGTACCTTTTTATTAGTTTTCTACCTGATTGGCCTATGTAGAATTTTTCGCAGGTATTGCATTTTAATTTGTAGATGCCGGTTGAATTTTTATTGTCTATCTCTGGATTGTTCTTTAATTTATTTTTGATGTTGTTGTTTGTTTTGAATGAGACTTTGTAATTGTATTTTCTGAAGCGATTTTTGATGTCGTGTGGTATGAAGTTGGGGTATTCGGCTGGTATGTATTGTGTGTTGTTTTCATCTTCTGTTTTTAACAATTTTGAGAGGCTGTTCTTTTTCTTTTTTTGTTTTTTATTAATTTATCTATCATCTTGGTGTCATATCCATTGGCTGATGCGATTTGTTTGATAGTCCTAATTTCTTGGTTGTAATCCTGTTTGTTCATTGGTATGGTGAGTAGACGGTGGACGAAGCTGTTATATGCTGCTATTTTGTGTTCTTGTGGATGATGTGAGGTAGCGTGTATTGTGACGTCACTTGTAGTTGGTTTTCTATATATACTAAATTGAAGTCTATCTTTATTTTTGGTGATGTTTAGGTCCAAAAAATTAATTTTATTGTTGTTCTCAATTTCACAAGTGAACTGGATTCTTTTATCTATTTTATTGATATTGTTGCAAAATGTTTTAATTTGTCTTTTATTGCCTTTGTATATCACGAAAGTATCGTCTACATATCTGCTATATGATATAATCTTGTTGTGTTGCTTGTTGTACTCTGGACTGCATATAAATTTATTTTCATAGTAATTTAAAGATATTTCGGCCATCAATCCCGACAGTGGTGAACCCATAGCTAATCCTTGATCTTGAGAGTAGTACTCATTGTTAAACGAGAAATAATTTTGTGCAAGTATGGTTTTGAGGAGTTGTTCTATTTCGAAGATTTGGTTGTTGGTTAGTTTGTTGTAATCTTTTAGTTGTTTGACGGTTAATTCTATGGCTTTTTCGACAGGAATATCGGTATACATGTTCGTGACATCTAGTGATAACATTGTGTAATCTTGTTCTATTTGTATGTTTGACACTTTTTGGATAAATTCAGTGTGGTTTTTGATGCTATGGTTGTTCTTGATGTTTATATTGTTTTTTATTATTTTTTCTAGTTTTAGCGATAGTTTGTAACTTGGAGCGGTGGTGAAGTTTATCAGTGGTCTGATTGGTGTGTTTTGTTTATAGATTTTAGGTAATCCTGTGAATACGGGTGCGATTGGGTTGATCTGTTTGAGATGGTTGTTGTATTTGTTTTTGAATAAAATATTGCATTGATTAATTGTGCTGTTTATTATTTTGTTGTATGCTTCTGTAGGATCTTTATCTAATTTTCTGATGTTATTGTTGTGTATGAAATCTAGTGATTTTGTGATGTAATCTTCTTCATATAATATTACTGCGGTGTTGCCTTTATCAGCTTTAGT
Organism: Diogma glabrata; assembly: GCA_963693315.1. Lineage (NCBI taxonomy): Eukaryota > Metazoa > Arthropoda > Insecta > Diptera > Cylindrotomidae > Diogma > Diogma glabrata. The sequence goes on along the minus strand of OY856188.1, from coordinate 239,171,941 downwards.
CAAGATGGCTTTATCCTTTTTTAATTTTGCTTTGATTTTGTTTATTGTCACTTTTTCCTGTTGAACTTCGCTATAGTAAAATAAAAGATCTCAATTTATCGTCATATCAGTTAGCGATGGATCGTATACTCAGAACTAAATTGCCCATTAAGAGTTACTGCAGTCAAAACTTAACGATAATGTAGCGAAAAAATGTGAAAATAAAATCAACCAAACCAGAATGTATTATAATAGAAATTGTAAAAGTAAACCTAGTTTTCAGGTAGGTGATAATGTATATATGAGAGAGTCAAGTTCCTGGGTTCCAGCAACCATTTTTAAAAAAAGTGATACACCACGGTCGTTTATCGTACGAAACAAAACAAGCGATGTCGATTGTCGTAGAAATAGTTCGTTCTTACGAAACAATAAAAGTCAGGCAAGTGCGAATATAATTCGCTCCCTGAGGGTTCCGTGTATATAATTTTTGAGAAAACAACAGTTTTTGTTTGCATTGTTTCACGTTGGATTGCATTTTACCCAAAGCTGTTTATGGTGGCTAAAGAAAGCTTCAATAACGCTAGCTTATAAACTATTTATATCGGAAAATATATTATCGATTGTTGTTGCTTCCACTGTTGTTGGTTAATGAATTTTTCTTTATAAAATTTTTTGTAGAAAATAGTTTGAGAGCCAGTTTTGAGGATTTTTATTGAAACCAACGGAAAAACGGAGAAAAAGTGTCGTCAAGTTATTGCCAACGAGTGCATTATTGAGTGATTCGTCTACAGTCGAGTGATTTGTCTACTGAACATTGGGGAGATCGGAAAAATTCACCTTTCATATAAAACCCCACTCGACATAGTCAAAAATAATTTTTTGTCAAAATTTCCACTCTCAACCCCTTCAAAATAACATTTGAAATGATGAGTCTACCACTATAGTTTTCATTCAATCTTTATAACATTGCCCATAACCATGAATATTTTCAAATGTTTTTCTTTTGTAATGTTCGAAGTTAAGGGGGGAACAGGAAATTTTTTTCACATTTTTTAATATAACTCAAAAACTGTGCTTTTGAAAATTGCAAAAAAAATTTATTTGGACTAGAAAAAAAATCACCTTTCATATGACACCCCACTCAATAAGGTCAAAAATAATTTTTTTTTCAAAATTTCCACTCTCAAATTTTTTCTTTTGTAATGTTCGAAGTTAAGGGGGGGGGGGGGGAGACAGGCAAAACAACACTCGTTTTTGGCAATATCAAAAAAACTAAGCAGTCGAAAAATCGTTGAAATTTGTTTTTGAAATATTTTGAACTTTTTCGATTTTTCTACACCAAACTCGATTCCTTACAAAAAAAACTTTTGTTTTACTATCTCCTTATCTATGTTTATAAAATATAGATAAAAACAAATATTTGAATTTTTTTTATTATCAGTAGGCGTGGAAAAACACGTTTAAGAACTGTAGAAAATTTCAAGTTGATAGCACTTATAGTTTGTGGGTAAATTGATTATATAGAAATTCGGACGGACACCGAAGTCTCACCAATAGGGTACCGTTTTTACTTTTTTAAAGTACGGAACCCTAATAGAAACCTACTTAGTTTAACTTTGGTTAGCGGATTTTGTTTATTGAATTGTGAGAATATACATATATTATAAACGTTTATTTTTGATTTATTTTAGATAAGTTAGTTCAATGCATTTAATAAAACTAAGTTATTAAATAAATAGGGGAAGATGAGGCATATATAATATTAATTAGTATTTTACAGTGTAATCTAATATGAGTTTAATTGATACATAAACATTCTTAATACATATATGGCGTATCATTGTATCAGTACCACATTGAATAATTTGTACTAATAATTATATTAATAAATCATTGTTAAAATAATCGTTGTCTGATAAAGTTATTACTAATTCCAAACTCATCATTCTCTACAAATTTTTCTTGGCTTAACTCAAAACACCAGAAGATTTGTTTATTCAAGATTCATAACAAAAAAAGTGAAGACTTCTCCTAAGTCTTTTATTTCAAACTTTGACATTATGTTCATTTTAAAATCTACAAGTTCTTGACGATCCATTGCAAAGAACAGTATGTCATCGACATAAACAGCAACTTAGACCTGTCTATCCCCTTGAACCTTTATGTTTACACATGCGTCAGATTCCGATTGGATTAATCCCCAAATTCTTTAAAACTTTGTAACGATTGACTATTTCGAGTATTTCTCTAAAAGTAAGAGTATTCATATATAAAGAAATTTGCTAATTAGTTGTCAGTTTGTTTCAATTGTGGCCTTTTTTAAAATAAAACAGACATAAAAGCATTTATATATAGTAATAATATTGTAACATTTTTTTTAGATCATTGCACTCAATACTAATTAATAAAACTTGTTTGTGTCTGCATATAGTTTTTTTTCTATGTAGGCTTATTCATAATATTACATGTAGATGTAATACAGCTGTTCAAATTTATTGAGTTTTAGAAAAGTGGTTTGATCGGATGTTAGATGTTAGAAGTTTAAATGTATAATTTTTAAACGAGAAAGAAACAATAAAAAATGAAACAAGAAACTGAAAAATCGTATTTATTCTCGATCATTTTTGATCCTGCGAGTAGTAGGTAAATTAAAATCAAAGTGAACATTGTTACTGTAAAAAAATAAAAAATGTTTATTCTAAATTGTTCATATCAAATTGCTTAAATTTATTTGTTGTAGAAATTGGTTTTTTATTTTAATGATGTTAAGTTTTCGTTACTCTTTATTAAGTTTTTGTGTGTGTTAAGAAGTTTACTAGCAGCGGTTTTTAAAATCAAACAAATAATCCAAACAAATTTCAACATTTTGGATTTATTTTAATAATATAGTTTTTAATAATATATTGTATTGAGGCGTATCCTTTCTTAGTCGTAAATACTTTCCATCACTCTCAAAACCAAAAGAAAGACATTGTCCTCTAGCTCATCTTGCAAGAATGCCGTCACAACATCCATTTGATGAATAACGAAATTATTCTGTACCGCTATCGATAACAACAATCTAATAGATTTGTAACGTACTACGGGAGAATATGTTTAATTAAAATCTACGCCGCACTTTTCATTTAACCCATTTGCAACAAATCGGGCTTTATATATTTTACAACTTCCCCCTTCCTGTTCAACTTTTTTTTAAAGATCCATTTACATTTCAAAGTTTTCTTATCTTCAGGCAAATCTGCCACTACCCGCGTGTGTTATTCTTTCAAAGTGACGAAAGTTCTTCTTTAACAGCATTCTTCCAGTGTTTAGACGCCTAACATGTCATGGCTTCTTTGTAAGTAACAGGGTCTCCAAGAGATTGAGAAACTAGATTCACTACAAACCCATTTCATACTCGAAGAAAATGACGTAGCAGCTGATAATAAGTGACTTCTTGACTAGATCATAAGGACGATAAGCTTTAGGATGTTCTCAGAAACCAACAGGAATACATGATATCGACTTCTTTCTTCGTTGATCAGGAACAATCACCATGGCTTGTGAATCAAAAATCAGTAGATGACTTAAATCAACTTTCTTATCATAGTACCTACATAGTATCCATCAGTTCTCAATTTCATGATAACTTCGCCAGTATGTTTCTCTTGGTCAGTCGTGAATTCAGCAAACTTTTCCATGACTTCATTTTTCCTTTCCAGAAAGTAGGTGAAGACCATTCTTGAATAATCATCCATAAAAGTAAGCAGATATCTAGCCCCTTCTAAGGAAGTCTCTTCAAGCGGTCCACAAATATCTGAATGAATCAGCTCCAAGCAATCTTTGTTAGCTGTTGATGAATTTCCAAAGCGAATTAGTTGATGTTTCCCCATCAGCATAACGTTGACAGCACTTGTTTACGTCTCCATGAAACTCAAAACTTGTAGCTGAATCTTGCTTGAGCTTCGCTATATAAACTGGACTTGGATGTCCCAACCTTTTATGCCAAGTATCTGGAATATCCAATGGAGATAGATCCAATTTGTAGATTCTTTTTGACAACAAGCTTCCAGTAACACCAACACAACCAAACTTGTTTCTTACTCTACATTTCCCATCTTCGAACGAAATCAGGTATTCCTCCTTGCAAAGCACGCTCACAGACATCAAATTTGCACATAACTCGGCATGAACAGCACATTTTTGACTAGTATCTCTTCGTTTTTTTGTTAACATTTACACAAATTTCAACATTTCCAGAGCCGTCGACCTTCAACCAATTATCGTTGGCAACCGTTACGTTGTCATCATATACTTGCTTGATGTTCTACAACCAGCCTTTCCGGAACGTCATGTGTGTTGAAGCCACCGAATAAATCAACCACTTATTCTACGGTAAAGCTAACGGAGCAGTAAAAAGTATAAAACACAGATTTCTTCGGAAAATTTTTCTTGCAATGACCTTCAGCACCACAATTGTAGTATTTTGATTTATTGGTGTCTTTAGTACGCGATTGCATTGGTTGTTTATCCTTTTTCTTCCACTTCTTGTTAGATTTTCCACTATACAAAGCCATTACTAAATCCTCTTTCTTCAGATCTGGTAGAAGCTTCGACTTTATACTATCTCCAGTGATAGCAACCCCACTGATTTCTATGCCCATAATCATAGGCTGATAGAACTCCGGAAGATCCACAAGCAAAATGGTTCCAACCCAATCCTCTGGCATGTTGAATCCAATCCCAGTCAACATTTGAGCGGTTGTGATGATCGTGTTAACATATTCATCAATTGAAGAACTGTCATCTAATCTTGTCGTGCTAAGCTTTCGTAAGAGTCCAACTCGTCTTGCAAGACCCTTATCATCAAAGACTGCTTCCAACTTCTGCCAGAACATTTTCGCAGTCTTAGCTTCTCTAATATGCGAAAAATCCGTTGCTTCACATAGTTGTATCAGTTTAGCCTTTGCCTTAGTTACCCTTTTAAAATCAGCTATATCACCAACAACACAATCCTATAGCTCTGCGACAAATTTATAGTTATGGTAATTTTCTTTTCCACGAAATCTCTCGATGTTAGACCGCTATTCATCATTGAATTGAACAATCATCCGTTACGCAAAAAAAACAAATCTTTTATATAGACGTCTTTGAACACGTCACACGTCATATTATTTAAGCCATGTGGTATGGTATGAGTAGTTGGTGAGTAGTTTTTTCCAAGGCTAAAAAACGAATAAATCAAACGAATAACGCCTTTTATAAAAACAGCTGAAAACACATATTTGAAGCTTTATACTTTGTGGTTGGAGTTGAGTGCAAGCTCCAACAATTATTCTAAACTGCGAAACTCTTTTCATAAAACAGTTTTAATAATCAAGATTATATAGAGTTTTTTTGTAATTTCATACCTTCGCTTCTTCCTTTTTAATGAAAGTTTTCCTATTGAAAAAATGAAATAACTGAACCTTTACACGGCATTTAGTAAATTGAAACATGCAGTTGAACAACGCATCCTTTATTTTTAAATAATTATAGAAATTTTATTTAAAATTTTCAATAACCATATTACTTCGGTCTTCAAGTATGAGCAATCAACCCAAAAGGAATGATGCCCATTTAAACATATAGTCCTCTTCAACAGCTCCAAAACTCAGTATTTTTACTCATCATTCCACAGAAAAAGTAAGAAAAAGTATTTTGGTTACATTTAATATTTCGGTTAAATCAAACTGCTCTGAATTGTGTTCTTCTGTTCCATCCCATAAGTGAAAATCTATCTAATATTTTATAAAAAGTGTATGGAAAAAATTAAATAATTTTACTGTAGTGTGTACTGTGTATATAGAAAACATTATAAAAAGTTAGTTTCCGACTTCAGTCGTTCGATTATGCGGTTGTGGTTAAAAAAGTAAAAATTACAAAACAACAGTTTTATCTACCTCAAACAACGTAAACGCCTGAAATTAAAAACAACTGTGAGAGAGAACTTCATAAAAAATATCCTTTAAACAATCGTTCATTCCGTATATAAAAAAAATTCAAGTTCACCGTCCTTCAACATATTATTATTTTAGTTTTTCAAATACACATAAATTTTAACTAAATCCAACGTAGACAGACAGCTGGTCCTTAATACAAAACAAAATTACCAAAAATAAAAACAAAAAAATCGTATAAGAAGGTTAACTCAAATTCTCACTTTTCTACGCAACCCTTTTCCCAAAATTTGGGTAACATAAACAAAAATCGTTGAATATTTTGCAAAGCATATTTTCTAATACAAATTCATTTCGTATTTTTGACGAATGAGTTGATAAGTTAACAGTACTACGGTTTAAGAATTGGTATAAAGAATATGTTCCAACGAACAAAAGATCATCCAAAAAAGTGGAACAATTGGAAAGAAAACATTGTATGGGGTTGGAGCTACTAGACCTCTAGTGACAGCCAACTTTGAACAATGAAACAGAAAATATTATAATATCAGAATGTTGTGCATTCCCTAATATTTACTAAATCATAACAAGGCAAGCGAAGTTCTCAACGCTATAATTTGCCAAAGGTTGTAGTGTGTCTATATGTGCTTATGCGATAGAAAAAGCTCAAGATTTAAAAAGCCACAATTACAATCACGTTATTATCAGACCACCAACTTCTCAACCTAGCCCTTTGAATTTCATTAGTTTCGCATTTGCGAATTTCGTTTGAAATAAACTTGCGAAAAAAAAACAACAATAAAATTATATAAAAATTAAAGTTTTGAAGAAGAAAAAGAAGAAATCATCGTTTGCTAAAATTTTATTTCAATTTTAATTTTTGTGTGTTTGTTGAATTTTTTTTTCTTTCGGTTTTTTGCACAGGTCAATGGACCTAACTATAAGTTTGCTATGTTTGTAGATAGCAGAATTGATGTTTTTTGCGTACGGAAACAGTGCGAATATTTTTTTTTTCTTTCTTGATATTTCTTTTTGTGTTTTTATTTTTTTTTTGAATTAGATTCTATGGATATTCACGATAAATTAAATAGATAAGAAAATTTAAGTTATTAAAGTTTTGTAAACGTTCGTAAGTTTGTGTCACAGTGATATTAAATTATAATTTGGAGAATCGAAATGCAACAAACGGACACTAAAATTGGAAACATAGATACAATATCTATGCCGCACTTTACATCTATATAAATTAGAAGTTCCATGGTTACATACAATGTAGTTTCAAGGTTAAGTTCAATAAAGTTTAAAGAATATTTAGCTTATAAACTATAATAGATTTAGCAAATTTACGCATACATACACATTAGAAAAAAATTGGTAATCAAGCGAGACATAGTGAATCTGAAGCTATTAACTTTGAATATGTGTTCTTTAAATTTTTATAAAAAACGATATTTGGTCTATTAACATTGTATCCAATACAAAACTGGAGCATTTAAAATTAAGATTTTAGTATTATTCATACTTGAAACCATGTTAAATTTCCAACAAGTTCATCTTCAATTTAAAACAACTCTAAATAACCAGAACAGAAAGAGGTAAACACTACAAGTTTCTAAAGTGTTGCATGTTTTTGTTGAAATATATATAAACGTGATCAGACATTATAGAAGCTTGCTTCGAAACATGACAGTTCTTAATATGGTTATCATTTTTTATGTGGGTCAGAGTACGATGCAAGACCTTCCTTCTGATTGCATTTCTAAAGGAAGGTTCACTACCTTTGTTTGCAATAAACACATTGTTTGTGTAGAAAAAATGGTAGCATGTAACAGACGAGCTTTTGTATTGATGTTACTTCTTCCACATACGGGGTGATCAATGTTTGTATCACACACTATTATGAGGATGTAGTGGTTATAATTGCAATGCCTGGTGAGTTTTTTCTCGATTTCTGGTGGTGTGTTGTTCTCATCTCCGGCAAAATATGCTATTATTAAAATGAGTTAGCATATCAATTGCAGATAAATTCAGTTAACGGAAATAATTTCAGGTGTTTGTTGTCTAGTCACGGCTCATGAATGAATGCAAGATTGCGAGCATCCTGCTCCACTAATCAATTTAAATTAACTGAGGGCATATCCAACCTATGTTGATCAATCAATATCGCCCAGATGACTTGTCTGACGTAGAGTATGCTGAAAAAATTAAACATGTGTTTGAAAGAGCATCGCTTTTCTCCAAAGTTCTCATTGCAATCAATACAATGGTTAAATAAAATAGAGAAGTATACACTAGTCCACCTCAATTGAGCCGTGCATTGATAAAACATTGTTTAAAATTAAAGGCGTCCGATATCTAGAGTTTCGTGCTAGCGGCAAAGCGCATTTTTGATAACACAGTCCTTGGCACACTCGTCTCACTTAAGTTTGGGTTGAGGCAGATGAATGTGAAGAAAATGAATGTCTGGAGTGGGCGAAAGGAGAAATTTCTTGCTCTGGACCCCTTATTAGTTATTAAGGTGCCTTTCTGATAGCTAACGGATTATCGATTAAGGGTAGTGTTATCCGCTATCCACTACTTGCGGTCGTGCCTGGTAGCTAGCACTCAAAACCCTTAGCTCCTACAAAATGTTACTCTGACTTAATACTACCAACGCATAATAACCTGATTATTTCCAATATCTATAATAGTTTTTGGTCTCCTATTTTAAGTAGATTTCATATAAAAATCTACCTTTTGCAATGTGCTTCACCTCGGAATTTCGGAAAAATTTTTATGCCAAATGACTATATATGATGAGCGGAGACGGAAAATCAAAATGAAAAAAATATATATATATATATATATATATATATATATATATATATATATATATATATATATATATATATATATATATATATATATATATATATATATACATATATTTATTTATATAAAGATTTCATATAAAAATCTACCTATTGCAATGTGCTTCACCTCGGAATTTCGGAAAAATTTTTATGCCAAATGACTATATATGATGAGCGGAGACGGAAAATCAAAATGAAAAATATATATATATATATATATATATATATATATATATATATATATATATATATATATATATATATATATATATATATATATATATATATATATATATATATATTAATATATATATATATATATATATATATATATATATATATATATATATATATATATATATATATATATATATATATATATATATATATATATATATATATATATATATATATATATATATATATATATATAAAAAATACAAAATAATAATATATAAAATAATACAAAAAAATACCAAAGAAATATATACATATATTTATATATATATATATATATATATATATATATATATATATATATATATATATATATATATATATATATATATATATATATATATATATATATATATATATATATATATATATATATATATATCCCTATATATATATATATATATATATATATATATATATATATATATATATATATATATATATATATATATATATATATATATATATATATATATATATATATGTATAACTATATGAGGTATAACGGAATTATTCGGCACTCTCACGGTCGCAATTTTCGACCTACCTCAAAAATGTTTTCTGTGTATGTTGCGGCAAACAAATTCTTAATTTCGAGAGCTGGCTGTATGCGGGTACCATTTAAGTGGCTAGAGCCCTAAAAGTCGATTAATATAAGGCATTATAACGGCCGTTTGAATCATAATGTTGAAATAAAATTTATAAACATTGAATATTTGAACCTTTTGTTATCATTTTTATTCGAATAACAACCATACCATTCAGGGCTCCTGAAAAATAAGCTGCTTTAAAAATTCACTAAACTTTGTTATCCTTGATCTAGATGAAAATGGCCAAGCTCTCATTTTAAAACTTTTTTACATGTAGATACAACATAAGTCTTTCCAAAATTAAAAAAAAAATTGTTCAAACTTAGAGGCTGAGACCCTGGGGCTGTTAAAACGAAAACAAACGCAAACGGCCATACTTTCATCATTTTTGAATTTATTTTGTTTAAACTTATACTTTCTTTTAGATAAATTTTTCAATTATAACCTCAAAGATTTTCAGCCTTCTAACCCAAGAAATTCCAATGCAATTATCATTATACCAACCTAATGCAAGCCACTCTCACGCCATACAATTACAACAACAAATCTCATAAAAATATCCTATAGAAATATTAAATACATTTTCTTTTGTTATTTTTTTTTGAGTTTTTATTTTTTTCGCAAAAACTTAAAAAAAATTAAAACAAAGCTGAGTTATTATTGTTTTGAATTAAAGAATATTTTTTGGGGAATTGTGGAATATTTTGTAGTGGTTTCGTTGAAATAAATAAATGTATATCGATTACACATTTTTAAAAGTTTTCCTAAATGGATAGATATTTGTATTTTTTGAGGTGTAAAAGTTGTTTGATAATTTTTGATTATAAATTATGTGTTGTAGAATTGTAGTTGTGACCAAAGGATTTAATATGTTATTAAGTAGTTTTAACCAAATTAAACAAAACTGTTCCGAAATTGCATTGATAAAGTAGTTTCCGTTTATGTATTTAGTTTGGTTGGTTGGATAATTTTTGGGATTATTCTGTTTCTACTTAAATTTTTTATTTAAACTAATCTAACACATCCAATTCTATTTATACACAAAGCTGTCAGGTCTAGAAATCTACGTATTTCTAGCGGATATACCTGCCGCTTGGACTTTTATTTATTGCTTCGGCTTCACACACTTTTTTTTCATTTTAAAACGTATATATTTTTTTTTAGAAAAAGTGTTATATAATATTCAACTTATCAAACTTCATCATCCCAAAAAAAAAAAACCTAGGGCGGTGCCCAAAAGAATAAGATAAAGAAGTTCGTTTATACATAAATACATATGTATACGGCGTCGATTCATAACAGCAACAAAATAAATAAAAAAGTTAAAACATTTAAAAACACAAAACGTAAGTAATAAAATAAGATAGATTACAAAAACCTTTTATATTTTTTTTATATAAATTATTGAATAAGGCGGGCATATTAGCTGCTCGAAACTAAACGATATTATCACCATGGGTCTCATTAACAAACAGAATTATGGATATATTTGTTAATGACTTAGGCTGATATGTGTTTTTCTAGTGCAATATAATTAATTAAAGCTGGCATATTAACTGCTTAGATAAATACGCTAAAATATAAAAATAGAATCGCGCAATCAATGATTTTTTAAATAGAATTATTTGCATACGATTACGAAATTTTTTTCAATATCAAAATTATATCTTAAAAACTAGAATTTTTTTTAAGCTTTTTTGACTTTGTTTGAATTAATTAAAAGATTGTTTATCTTCGTTTGCTTGTAATATTTTTTTTTTCAGATAATCTATAAGAGAAACGTGTTATTAATTTAAATGAACTTATAAAAAGCTCGCTATACAATCCTAAAAGTTTTATTAACAAAAAGGTCTGAAAAGATTTACACTAATTAAGTTTTATTATGTCTGAACTTCAATCATTGAGATAAAACAAAGCACATTTGAACCAACATAATTGGTTGTTTTTATGAATCATTTTATTGCTATTTATTGCTTCGGTCTGAAAGACCTAAGTATTACATTCATGAGCCAAAAGTGAAATTCTTACCCCCACTTTTTTTGGCATTTCTCGACGTTTTAGGACCTACTGATGCTAAAAAAGCAAAAAAAAAATGTATGTCTGTCTGCCGGCCGGCCGTCATTACCTACGCTGCAGGGAAAACCGCTGGAGGGATTTCAAAAATAAGTATACTCAATGGACAGGTTTGAAAGGACGCTGTGTTCGATAACTGTACCGGAAGTGTGTCAAAAAAATCATTAAGTGTGTCAAAAACAGCAAATTTTCATATTTTTGGCTTAAAAAACGTTCATTTTAAGTGATTACGAGAATAAGAACATTGAATTTGGAGAAATCTTGATGGTCGGGATTGGTATGTGAGACCAAAATCTAGATTATTGCATTATAAGTTTGTCAAAAAAATGTTGTCAAGTGTGTCAAAAGAAAGATTTTTTTTTTTACCCAATTTTTTGGAAACAAATAAAATGAATTTTTGTTTGAAATGAAATTTTGTTATTATTATTGAGATTTACGGCATTACAAGTTTTATAAAAAAATGTTGTCAAGTGTGTCAAAAGAAAGATTTTTATTTATTTTTTACCCATTGTTTTTAGAAAAAAATAAAATTAATAGTTTGTGTGACAAGAAATTTTATTATTATTATAGAGAATTATGGCATTATAAGTTTGTCAAAAAAATAATGTCAAGTGTGTTAAAAAATGATTTCATTTATTTTTTTAAGCATTTTTTTGGAAAAAAAAAAAATGTAGCTGTTTTTATGACGTAAATGTAATTGAAAATGAAATTGAACATGGAAATTTTTGAATTTGTTATAGTTTTTGAAATATTTTTGGAATTTTGAAAAAGTTTGTATTTATGATTTTGTAATAATTTTTGCAATATATTTAGAATTTCGGAAAAAGTTTTAATATTTGATTTTGTAAGAATTTTTTGAATATTTTTAGAATTTTGAAAAATTTTTAATTTTTGATTTTAATATAATTTTTGGAATTTTGTAAAAAGTTTTAATTTTTGATTTTGTAATAATTTTTGCAATATTTTTAGTATTTTGGAAAAGTTTAAATTTTTTAAGAATTTTTGGAATATTATCGGAATTTATAAAAAGTTTAAATATCTGATTTTATTTTAATTTTTGGAATATTTTTGGGATTTTGTAAAAGTTTGATTTTATTTAATTTAACAATATTTTTGGAATTTTGATTATAATTTTCCGGCAACGTATTGATGTTTTGTGTTCGTTTTGTAATAATTTTTTTAACAGATATGAAAACTACTTGTACTTTAACAAAGAGTTATGTTTGATATACATCGCTGCCCAAAACTAAAAACCATGTCCTCATAAAAGTTTTTTGCCGAAAACTATATCAAAATCCTTAACCCAAGACTGAAGTCTTGATATCTCAGAGCTGTGCGATTTCAGCCCCTCCATATTTTACGCTTTTGAATTTTGCCATGCTGATCAAACGCTATAATTCTATCTCTTTCAATTCATCAAAACCATAATGCGTTTACAAAATATTGCGACGCTGATGCATAGGCTTACTTCTACAATCACCACAGCTCTAAAAACAAAAAGTTTTAGATATATAGTGACCTAATATCTGGTAACGCCGGTTCATGTCGTTCTAAAAATACAGAAAAAGTTTAGTTATAAATAAATTTCATTTACCAAATTTTAGTGAATCCAGCGTTGATGTCCTTCCGTTGGTTAGATGTATATTGAAATTAGTTGTAAGAACCAAAAAAGTAATTAATAATTATATAAGATTTGATAAAAATTTAAATATTGTTACCTTAGTTTGTTGATATTATTGTTTGTATTGTCAATCTGACATTTTGTTTCAATAACTTCAGCTCAGGTCGCGTTTTCACCACTTTTGAGATTGTTGGCGTAATTGTTCCATTAAGGTTTATTGGTGTATTCACTAATTGTTATGTGGTGAAAATGTGTGGCGTTGCTGCAAGTAAAGGTTTCTTTTGTAATATGTATTTATACATTAGTTTTTAGTTTTAGAATCTCTCTTCTTCGTTGTCATTTGTGCAAATGACATTACATTTTGTTCTTGTTTAATCGTTTCGTTTATAATTAAAATTGTAAAGTGTTAGACATAATTTTTTAATAATTATTTGTGAATTGTAAATCCGGTAAATAAATTGTTGTGCTAAACCAATGGTGAAGTGTTTTTCGTACAGTATTGTGTCCATCTTCTTGCCATGATGATGAAAGGGAGTGAGTTGTCTGTGTGGCCGCCATGTGTTGGGCAACACAACATTAATCATCGATTATTCGTATTATTTGTTAAGTTGGATACGCATTTTTTCTTCGATTACTCGTATTATGTGCTGGGCGTGATAATTTGGACACGCATTATCATCGATTTTATTTGCTATTTGCTAGGCGTGATAATTTGGACACGCATTATTCTTCGATTACTCGTATTATGTGCTGGGCGTGATAATTTTGACACGCATTATCATCGATTTTATTTGTTATTTGCTAGGCGTGATAATTTGGACACGGATTATTTTCGATTACTTGCATTATGTGCTGGGCGTGATAATTTGGACACGCATTATCATCGATCTTATTTGTTATTTGCAAGGAGTGATAATTTGGACACGCATTATTTTCGATTACTTGCATTATGTGCTGAGCGTGATAATTTGGACACGCATTATTTTCAATTACTTGCATTATTTGTTGAGCGTGATAATTTGGACACGCATTATCATCGATTATTTGCATTATTATTGGGCGTGATAATTTGGACACGCATTACCTTTGACTATCATTACTCGATATTAGGCGTGATAATTTGGACACGCATTATCATCGATTTTTATTTGTTATTTGCTAGGCGTGATAATTTGGACACGCATTATTTTCGATTACTTGCATTAATTGCTGGGCGTGATAATTTGGACACGCATTATCATCGATTACTTGCATTATTATTGGGCGTGATAATTTGGACACGCATTACCTTTGACTATCATTACTCGATATTAGGCGTGATAATTTGGACACGCAGTATTATCGATTATACTTATTTCATCGAGTATCGTAACTGTCATTTATTAGGCGTGATAATTTGGACACGCACTATTATCGATTATACTTATTTCATCGAGTATCGTATTTCTCATTTATTAGGCGTGATAATTTGGACACGCAGTAGTATCGATTATACTTATTTCATCAATCATCGTTATCAGTTATTAGTCGTGATAATTTGGACACGCATTATTATCGATTATACTTGTCACTTGCTAGGCATGATAATTTGGGCACGCAGTCTCATCGAACACAGTTACTACTTATTAGGCGTGATAATTTGGACACGCATGCTCTAACATCCCAAGTTTTAATTATCCGACAACGTCGTTGATAATCCTCTGGCTCATCGTTTTGATGTCATCAATTTCTAAAAACTATACAGTCCACTAATTCAAGTCAGAGGCGTCAACAATATCCATAAAAGCTTTAATAAATGGCTAACCAATGTTAAAGCTGACTTATATGTTATGTTTTCGCGTAGTACTAATTATATCAATATTATAGAAAGCTGTATTATCCCAACACACATAGATTCTATAGTAAGAGAAAAAGTAAAAAATAATTGTAAGAGAAAAAGTAAAAAATAATTTTAACGGCAGTGACAAACCGGAATTCGGGATGCAGAACTGTTGTGAACAAAATATGTTATGCAAACAAAATATGTTTTGAAAACGTATATATTACTATAGGGAAATGGGACGGCAAATGGAAGTAGAACTGACAAGAAATATCATGCCCATTACAAAACGCATATCGGTAGAACAGCAACGGTAGCACAACCAAGTAGCACATCAGTCGAGTAAACAAGTGGAACAATGTCTTTTCATTCTCAATAACTTAAGCATCAAGCTATCTGTACATACAGCACTGGTACTATTCATTTCAAATAGACGAATGGTTAAAGTTGCTGCCTTGTACGCCGTGGTCTAGGTTGCCGCCATAAGGAGCAATATTCCACTTTCGGATTCTCGGGTGCAAAAAGTTTAATATTTTTTTAATTTATTTTGGATAGTATATAAATCATCGCTATGTGACCTCGTCTTAGTAGCACAACATGTTAGTACATAACAGTAGTACAACAGTGGTCGGATATTATGATACCGGTAGATTTAGGCAACATTTGCTAGCAGAATAACGGTAGCACAACGATCGCATACCGGTAGCATAAGCCCCAGATTTTTGCTGTATGCTTGCTGGGATTGGATTAATTAAACCATTGTACTTTTCGAAGGTTCTCATTTCATTATTATATATGGTAGTAATATTATTCAAACATTATTCAAAATTATAATAATTTACGTGTTACAACATATATTGTAAAATGAAAATGAATTTGAAGGAAATAGTCAAAATAAAATTACTTATTTTAATTTTTTTAAATACGTGTAGGGTTATATCACGTCGGGGTCCACCAAAATGTCATATAGGCACCACAACTCCTAGGTGGAAACTCAGTTTATTAAAACACAAGCACTTTAGTTCAAAACTTTGTAACGACCGACCCTATTACAAATTACAAATTTCATCAAAAAGAACAACGCTCTAAAATTCGACACTGTCTTATTTCTATTAATAACAAGTTTTTCAACCTTAATTCAAATTCGCCTTGCTCTTAATTTGATAAACGCAATTCCTAAATCGATCTCCTTCTGGGTTCGATCACCGATTAATAAGCAAAAACATCAGGTTTTATTAAATGTTTCACAACAACAAGAAAACAATATAACAAACGATATTCCTATCTAATAACTTCAACGGTTGCTTGGAGAAATTTCCAGCACAAATACAGCGTCCAAAATAATACACGAAATTTCTCTTAAATAACACCTAAGGCTTTATTCACAATTCAATTAAACTTAACATAATTACATTAAACTATTTCCAGTTTTACTATCAACACTATAGCAAAGTATAATTTAAATTATAATTCAATTATAACTCACGCAGACGAAAAGTCTGTTTTCAAGCAGGCTTAATCTCCTGTGAATGGGATAATTCGTCAAACCGTCTATTATTGTCTTTGTTCGTTTTATCTCAATGACAGGTTTAAAACTGGGTCATGCGGTTGTTAAAAAATTGATTAATTGTAGTCTTCTTTAATTTTCACGTTGGTTTGTGTATGGAGTGAGAGTGGAATATTTTTTGAAAAATTTTGTTTTACAGATTTCTCCTCTATGTGGAAGGGAAAGAATTGTTTGGTTGCATAGATTTCATTCGAATTGTTTGATAAGCAGATTATATTTTTGAATATATCAAGTACAAGAGATGCTTCTGAGATTCTTTTTTTTTTTAATTATTAAATTATTTTTGTGGATATAACAAACAAAAAGAAATTTCATATTTTTAGATATATTAGAAAAAAAAAACTATTAATGTACATTGTGGATGTTGGAATAAAAGATACTAAAGGTTAGATATTTGTTGATAAAACATTTTGCCATTAAAACAATAAGAAAATAAAAGATGCAATAAATCACGCAGTAAAAATCACAAAGTGAGTTTTTTTTTGTATTTTAAAATATATTATTTTTTCTGTAATTTTCTGTAATACAATTTAGATGTCTTAAATTTGGTGGTTATAAAACAAGAGATCTCCGTAATTTAAATACGCTACCGTTATTTTTTCTCTTCATTTTACCATAAATTAAAAGTCCGAGACATAATAGACCAGTGCAGATACCTTAAAAACAGGCAAAAAATGGAAAAAACTAGTAACAGCATGAAAACTTTCGGGTAAGGAAGAAAATATTGTGCATATGACGGAAAACAAAAATTAAAAGTGATCCAAGTTACGAGGGTGAAATAGGATGAGTTTTTAGGGGTAGAAAATGGTTTTTCACGATTTTCAGCGAAACTAGACCTTCTATCGAAAAAAGTTTAGAGTAAAAGTTGTAGGTAATAAATAATGGTGGGCTTATAATTTTTAATGGTCTTTAACTTTTATGTGGGCTTTTTTTTCACATAACCTAAAATTTGCCGTGAAAATAGAAAAAACCGAGAAGAAACGGTCTTTTCGTTTTTAATTTTTACTTCCCACAAAAAAATTTTATTTTTCACACAATTTGGTGAAATCGAACTCTATTATGTCCCTAATACGCTGTAATTTTTTGGGATCAAAATATTTATTTTCACGTTTGATTTTGATTTTAAACCAAAAAATGGACCTCATTTTCACACGAAAATTCTCCTGTGATGGAAACAGTTTTTCCAAAAATCAGTAATTTTTATTTTTGTTACTTTTAGATGATTTAAAAATCCCACAAAATAATTTTTTTGTGGGAGATAAAAAATTAAAAACGGAAAGACCGTTTTTTCTCGGTTTTTTCTATTTTCACGGCAAATTTTAGGTTATGTGAAAAATGGTTTATTTAAAAGTTATAGACCTTTTTATTACCTACAATTTTTACTAGCGACTTTTTTCGATACAAGGTCTGGTTTCGCTGAGAATCGTGAAAAGCCGTTTTCTACCCCTAAAAACTCACCCTATTTACCCTCGTAACTTGGATCACCTTTAATTTATGTTTCCCATCATTTACGCAATATTTTCTTCCTTATTCAAAAGTTTTCATGCTGTTACTAATTTTTTTTCACAAAAAGCTGTTTTCACTGGTCTATGACTAGTCTATTTGGCACCTGAAACGAAACGACCGGTTTTATTTTTGTTGAAAGATTTAAAACTTTTATTTCTATTCGATTTTTTATTGGAAGTTGTTGTTGGAAGTTGCATGTTTAATGTTAATAATAACGAGCTATAAATAAACGTCTCTGAATATCCGAAGATACCATGCAAACTAGGGTTGGGATTCTAAATTATGTTTCCTTTAGGAACTTATGAACGTTGATTTTACCATTTTGAGGATTAAAATTATCAGCAAAAACCCACGCCAGCATGGAATTCCAACTTTCAAGAGTAGGAGACTCGATAAACAAAATTACACTGAAAGGCTACAGTTCTACAATTTTTTAGTTGAACCGCAAAAGGATGGGCGGATGTTGCAGCTCTGGTATGAAGCAAGAATAATAATGCGATTTGATCTCTTCAGAAAGCCGTTTATCCATAACATATTTATAAAAAATTGTTAGATCAACAACATTTATCCTGTACTGCAATAAATCAAGTTCCTTTGTAAGATCAGAGTTACCATTCAATTTAATAGCTCTTTGCTGCACAACATCAATGCATTTCAAACTTGTTACGTACGCTCCCCTCCAAATATGAGAACACTACTCCATGTAAAGATGGATAAAAGACTTGTAGACCAGAAGAAGCTGAAGCTGTTCGCTATTGAAAAACTTTTTACAATGACCTAGAACCCCTAATTTTTGAACAGCGTTCTCAGCTAAGCTAAAACTATGAGAATTCCACTTCGTATTATTTTTCAACCTCAACCCCCAGAAATCTGACAGACTCTTTCTCCACAAGATCTTTCACATCAAACCTTAAAAGAAGCGGATTAGGTGAGCATAATCTAGAAAAATGTCAAACCGGTGTTTTGCTAGCATTAAATTCAACACTGTTTGCTAAACTCCAATCCATATTTGTTTTAAGATCAACTTTTCAACGAATTAATAAAGCTTGATCTCGTTTTAGTAACTTTCGAGGATGAATATTGATTTGATGATTCGTGAGCCGCTCGAAGTGTGCTATCACCACCAAAACTATGTATAGGATGGACTGTTGAATCCAACAAATCATTAATATATATAATAATGATCTGATCAACCTAAATGCTCTGGTACCTTAATTTGTACCAATCACGGATCATTTGTCAAAAACAAATCAAGTAAGTTACTATTTTGTCCATAAATGTCAGGAACCCTTGTTGGCTTGTCAATCAACTGATGAAAATTATGATATATAGCAAATAATTCAGCCTGTTTACCAATTTCATCCGTTTTAGAACTGAAAGTACCATTCGATATTGGGGACATTAAAGTCACCAAGAACCATAAATTTGGCATTAGGATAATCGTTTAACCTATCTATCTTTTCAGATAGGTCGTGAAATAAATTTATGCTCTCTGGAGAGTTGCAAACAACGTTTGCTTATGTGACAACTAATTTTTAGAGATACCATGTTGTGAAATTTAGTATTTTACTCGAAATGTTTAATTCTCACACATGGTATCCCTAACATACGCACAAACACCATGCTTGATGTAAAACGATGCTTCAATGCCATAGTGTTGACAAATATAGATTGAATTAGATTTTTTTAATGTTGTTATTTAAAAGAGGGAAAGAGTGGGCGATTTGAACGAGCTAGAAGTCAGCTACTCTGGGAAGCTTATCATAGCAGACCAGGTGTTGGAACAGCTTGTTCTAATACTTGAGTCGGTAATTGGAAGTCGGAAATTGGAAGAATTAAATTAAAAATCTAGGCTCGTTGAAGGATGGAAGCAGCGGTGCTACTTATTCAAAGAATATGGCAACCACTGAGGTTTCGACCAACACGGCTCAACCCCACCCTTACAAGAAGAACTGAAAAATTAATCTTTTAGACATAAAAAGTCAGCTATGGGGCTTCACCCATTCTTTCTTAACGAATTGTAAAATTGTTATACGTATTGGTTACCTAAGTCTGCGGATATGCGATCAACCAACTGGATAGGATTCGCCCTTTCCTTCAATTTGAAGAAGTTTTTGGTGGAGAATTGTTTACGATAAAACTTTGTTGATAAAACCTGTTGGTACCATTCTTCAACACCACAAGCTTTTTCAATGAAGTGAGGTAGAAGCCCAATCCTAATATTTTCTGGTTGGAACTTCACCACTTAAACATACACACTTTAAAAATTTCAATAATTGCTAAAGTAACTATGGCCTTGCAACTATGGCCTTGCAAACCATTCTGGTGATTGTGAGCGTTCTTCAGGATTATTATTCCTCATAATTTTAATTGCAAGTAATTAAATACTAACCCTGACATTACAATTGCAAAATTCTACAATCAGCGAAATTTGAACATAAACTTTTATATGAAAGTGATTACTTGTAGTTTCTGTATGCAAAAAATCCTGCAAAATGTTTCTTATTCTAAGGTTTTTAGTTCTAGTTTCTGTATATATTAATGAACAAATGCCATAGTAAATCTACTATGTATCTACAAATTTTGAAATCATAGTTATAACACATCTCTATGTTAGTGTTATTACTTTCACAAATTCTTCGTCAGAAATTATAAAATATTTTAACCGAGCGATCCAAATGCCTCACAATTTCTGAGAATACCTTTTCGAAAATAAATTTTACTAATATGATATCGCGTATTATATTATACCAATTTGATAAATATCAATTTGATTTCATAAAATTGACCAATTTTAATTCAAATGGTCAGATATTGATTAAAGATTAAAATTCTTTATATTTAAAAAACAATTTAATTTTAGTCAAATAAAGAAAATTTTGCTTGCGAATCGGATCACAGCCATACATTTTTAATATAAATTTTACAATGAAGATGGCGTGCTTAATTTATATTTAATTTTTTTGTATAAATTATTTGATGTGTAACATTTAGTTTTTCGGGTACAATAAATATTTTCGCATATGAATTTTACTATTTCGAAGATTATAAAAATATTTTTTTAGTCGTATGCGTTTTTTGTTTATTTTACTCTAGAATAAAGCTGTATATTTTTTGAGCTTGTGTTAAATTTTGCTGTTGAATAAAATAAAATCGATATCCAGTGGATGTAGTTTGAAAATCAAAAAATTTATGACTATTCAACAATCGCCTGCAACTTTGGTCCAACGATTGATTGGTGTTATTATATTATTATTATTATTCAACAATCGTCTGTACCGCTGGCGCAACGATTGATTTGGATTGTTGTATTAATGTTATTATTCAGCAATCGCCTGTACAGTTGGTTTATAGTAATATATTGCAAGTATTCAATATATCGCCTGGTTAAGTTAAGTCCAACGCGTCTGGTGCAACAATTTATTTTTATCATAAACTAAGATTATAGTAACTATATGGGTGGCTAATACTATAGAAATTTGAACGTTTGGATCAGCTACAACTAATAATATTTAATGTAGTGGTTGTGATGGACATGATTCCTCTGACTTTCCACGTCGTCGTGGTCCTTATTCTTTGCTCATTTGAGTCCGTTTTCTTTTGAAACTTTTGCGTGTAATTCAGCATTTGTTATGGGCTGAGGAGACATATTTGAACTCACAGACTGGGACTAGTTTGAATTTTATTCTCAAAGCACGTGACTCTTCGGCTGCTCCTGATTATGATCACATCATCAGGAACGTTCTGGTGTTCATTACACACTTACCCAAAAAAATCCATCAAAATTAAATCACAATTAACAGATATACAAAACTGGTTAACCGATAGTTAAAATTCAAAACTATTTCAAACCATAGTCAAAGCTTAATTTCCGAATTCCATCAAAATCTTTTTATCAAACATCAGCCAAATTCTGTAACTGTGAATCGGTTAAGTGTTAAAATTTCTGCATTAATTTCACACTATAATCACACTAAATTGACACTACTTTGTTAAAAACTGCATACAAACAAATAGGATAATTTGGTTACAAATGCACGTCTTATATTAATTAATTATAGTAATTATATTACTTATATTACTAATTAAGTCTTTTTCTTAATTGATCCCTTAAAATTAAATGTGGTGAGGAAGTGGAACTTCTTTAACTTTCTACCTCTCAGTCTAAATGTTCCATTCAATTTTACTAATCGCCAGATCGAATCTATCTCGAATCACTGAAAGGGTATATAGAACCTTAAGGAGAACGATATTGTTGATGCTGATGAATAGTTCTCTGTCGAGACAATAACATAAAAAAATATTTATCTTTCCCATAATTACCTTGACTTTTTAGCACCACAGTCTGCTGTCGATTTTAAATGATAATATTTCTTTTGTGATTAGATAATTACAGATTTTAATTAATATTTGAAACTAATTTCTTTCTATATTTTTCTTTCAGACTTTTCGTTCCCATCCTAATCACTTAATCAACAATTTTCTCCAACACTAAATCATCGTAACATTGGTGAACATATTAACTCAAAAATTAACAAGAAACAGACAAAAGTAATTTAGATAATTACTTTTCATTACTGATTTTTAATTAAAAAAAAGCAAATCAAATCATAACCTTCTGCCCTAAAACTCAATCACCATCAATTTTAAGGACATATGAAAAGAATAACGAAAAACTATTTAATCTTTAGGTAACCACTAATCAAACTACTTAATCGCGGTGATTCTTTTAATTTTTCTTTTCATGTTTTCTTTTCATTTAATAAACAAAAACTTTAAAATTATTGTTGAAAAGAGAAACAAAAAAAAGAAAATGAATTACAGAAAAGAAAAATTAAAAGTTAGTCAGTAAGTAAGGAAGGAAAAAAAATCTATTCAAAGAAGTTAAACAATTTAGTTAAACGAATTAAATAATTTGTAGTTGGAATTAATGAGATTTTTTTGTGTGTGAATATATGCTATTGTTGTTGCATGCGCTTTATAGAGTCTGCAGCGGCATATTTTCTTTTGTTTATTATTATTATTGTTATTATATTTATTTAATTTTAATACAGTAAGTAACATAAGATTGATAAGCATTAATTTAAATATATGACTTAATCTTCATACTTGCATTTGTATTCATAATGTTGTCACAATAATGCAATAATTAGACTCGACGATTCTTCTTTTCTCCATATTATTCATATTAAATGTTAGGGGTGCTTCCATCTGTAAACAATATGAAATACTGTAACGATGTACATAATTCTTTTTGTCTACATTTTTGTGTGTATAATTTGTAGAAAATGAAAAAACTTCAAAAGTTATTTAGTAAAGAGATGGAAAGCATTTTTTTAAATTTCCCACAGATTGTTCATATCTACACTCATTCCCCGTCACAGCTTATGACATTTACCCAACATACTGAGATCTTTGATTTATGTCATCAGAAAGATAAACCACCAAACACATACAAAGGTTATAACCCTTGTCATTTTAAAACAGAAACACGATAAATTTCATCGCCTGACTTGTAATACTGTTGCCTCGTCTTCCTCTTATTGTTATTATTTTATTATAAAAAAATAGATTTTTAGTTAAATTAAATTACAATGAAAAACAAAAAAATCTTCATGACATTTAAACTAAACACTATTCTGTCAGCGAAATCATGTATGTTGCTATTTTATTCATTACAATTATATTCTTAAATATTTTCCATTGTAAAATTATTTTCGTTTTTCTTGCGTTTCTTACGTACCCAATGGGAAATAATTTCTCCTTAACGTAATTAGTTTGAAATTTATTTGCTTTCTAGATATTTATTTTATAATATTGCACGCATTTATAAGTATAAGAATATTAAATAAAAACTTAGAAAAAAAGTTTTAATTAATATAAGGTTAATTGTGATTTTTTGCGTTTGGGTGAATTGATTTAATGTTAATACGTCTATGCATGCATTTTGTATTTTTTTGGCTTATTTTATAAAATATAACGTAAGTAGTAAAAAAGCATTAGCAGATTCATATGAGATACATGCTTATAACTTATGTTCCTTTAACATTTACTTTTTGAATTTATTTATTTACTTCATTTCATTTATTGATATGAATGAATCACATGCAATTCTGTATATGTGATTTATTATAATTTACATAATTTTATCCGATGATGATGTAACGTTAATTTATTTCAGAATTATGTATTAACTGGTACAATAAAAACATTCCAAAATACATAATTTTAGAAATTAGATTTTCATTTTTTAGCGTTGTTATGTTAAAATAAACTATATAACTTGGTTAAGATAAAATCGGTTGAGTAGATTATGCTGTCAAGGCAAATAATACAATAGATCTAGCAAGTTTTAATTTTTGTTATTTTATATTTTCTTTTATTTACAAGTGCAACAAGCCCGCGTACTCTCGTTCCTTCTATTATCATTGAAGTTACCGTGGGATATCACATATCACTGGTAGTAGCAGTAAGATATCACTAACCAAAGTGATATCTTAGGCGTGCTGGCGAATGAACTGAATTCAGTCAACGGTAGCACCTACTACATAGAACATTTTAATGAAATGATTTTTTATCACTGCGTATTTAGATCAAGGCCGATTAAATAATGCCGATAAAATAAAACATTTGAGCCTGACCATTTCCAATATTCTTGAAGCTTCGGTAATTGTTAGTATAATAAAAAAAAAATTACAAATGTTTTTTATTTATTTTAATTTTTCACTAGTTTTGGTACAAGCTAAGAATTTGCTTTTTTGCTAAAAATTTTAGAGCCAAGAAAAGTTTAAAGTTAAATTGTGCTCGAACGGGTTAACCGATTCAAAAATTTTTGGGTTTGAATGATAAGTAAGGCCTTATACAAATATTACACTGATAAAAATATTTATACTTTTTTACGATTTTTTTAATGTTAATTTTTCAAACATGGTGAAATGGCCATATGACTTTTTCTTCTTCTATTGTTTTATATTGAAATCGCCATGTTTGATAAACTGAAATCAAAAAAATTAAATTAATAAAAATTTAAATGTTAAATCAGTTTGTGGCGAACACTGGTAATATATTTTAAGAAATTTTTATTTGCAATTGCACCCTCCTTACTTTTGATTAAATTTTCAAAAAAAATCCATGAACGCGTTAACAAAACAGTCAGTTTTTATTAAAAAAATCATATGGCTGACAGCTAAAAAATTAGAACAAATATTTTTAATTTAAAAGTTAATTTATTATCTATTATTAATATATTTTGATTGGGAGGAAGATAACGTCTTTTTTAGCAATTGTGGAATATAATATTCTTTAACAAGAAACCCTCAAATGATGTTCTTGTTCCAAATATGCTGTTGTATAAGAATTTGCTTGATTAAATCTATATTTTAAAATTGCTATATCAAATGGCTAAAATATGGTATATGGGGGTAGTTCTGATCGGGTCGAGAGTGGTATCATTTGTAATGCCTTGACCAGACAAGCTCAAAACAAGTGAAAAATTGCCGCGGTCTCATCCCTGAAAAATGTTGTGAGTGTTTAAAGCTAAGCTTTTTTGATGCATTTTTTCTCAATTTTTCACCTAAGTAGCCTTTTTTTTATGTCATAAATTAAAGAAATAAACAAAAGTTATTTATCAAATAATAAATAGTAATGGAGAAAATTAATTTAATTTATTTTTATAAATTAAATGCTGATCCTTTTGAAATGATAAAGAAGCTATAAGAATGAAGGGTTATACCCCAAGAAGGGAAATATCGATGTCTTAATTGTAGTGGGTTACTTTCTTTAGTTTGCGAACCTTCGCGGTAATCTTATTATTTATACTTTTGTTTGCTATATGTTTAATTAATCATTTTAATTTTAGTATCGATGGATTCCGTTGGTATTGTAGGAATAAGTTTCAAAAACGTCCCAAAACTAAATTTGAATTTTGCAAATCTCATCTTGACCTACGCTCTGGTACTTTTTTGAAAAATCAAAATTGAGCATTTTCCAGATACTTTGGTATTTATTTTTAAAACATAAAAATCATAAAGTTTTTATTTGTTATTTTTTTTTAAATTAAGTTTTATTCACTTGTGGTGTTCTGGCGTATCTCTTATCGTTATTGCCTATGAAATTGATGTTTCTTTTTCTAACACGGTCAATTAGGCTTCGTTTTGCCGTGAAGTTGTTTTTGATGCTTATATTTTCAAAGGAGAGAAATTAGGTGGCGAAAATAAAGTTGTCGAAATTGATGAATCTAGATTGGGAAGCGAAAATACGATCGAGGGCGAATGGTAGAGGGTCAATGGGTTTTCAAGGATATGGAAGAGAAAGTTGAAAAATATTTATGGTCCCTGTTGAAAAAAAAAATGAATTAACTCTTTTACCTATAATACATTATTGGATAGGTCCAGGGACCACCATCATAAGCGACTACTGGAAAGCATATGATTGCCTTAATGATTAAGGTTATAAACATTTAAAAGTTAATTATAAGCTTAACTTTAAAGATCCCGATACTACATACTAATGCTATTGAGTCCTCCTGGAGACCGTCTAAAAATTCTATGTCAAGCTCTGGACGAATAAAATCTAATATCCCGTAAATTTCGTTACATGTTTCTTAAATAGTGCAAAGAAATGGATATTAATCGTACCGTAGAGTTTTTAAGGTTGGCAGGGCTTCTATACCCTGGTAAATCTGTTAACTTATTACCTCTTCCCGATCCAGACACTTTGGATATCTTCGATTTTGAAGATTATTAAATTATTTAAATGTTTTTTTTTAATTTTTTGTAATTTTTTAAAAATATTATTAATGTTTTGATTTATTTGAATAGTGTTGTATAATTTTTTGATTCTTCATTCATTTTTATATTAATTATATGCCAAGATTCTGCAAAAAGCTCAAAACAAGTGAAAAATTGCCGCGGTCTCATCCCTAGAAAAAGTTGTGAGTGTTTAAATTTAGGTTTTTTGATGCATTTGTTCTCAAAATTCACTTAATTAAGTTTAAGCCTTAAGCTTAAGCCTTGTTTTTTAATAGAAATGTTAGGTCATCTGCATCATAATTATGAATAAAAAATTTGAGGGAATGAGGGAGTCAGGTCAGAAGTTATAAAAGATCATAATTTCAATTCTATATTAATGAATAGGGTTACATAAAATAATATTGCATTTATACTTTTAAACTATACAAAATATACTTTTTAATATGTTTATTCTTAAATTTATTTTTATTAATAATAATATAAACTCCTTTATAGTAACAATTTTGAATTTTTCCTAATATAAGAATAATTTAAGAAATTAGGATGACGTAAGTCGAAATCGATATTAAGGAAGTTTATATTATTATTAATAAAAATAAGTTTAAAAATAAAAATATTAAAAAAGTAAATTTTTAAAGATTGCATTTTAATTCAAAAGTGACAAAAGCACACAAACAGTGAATAATATGGAAAACCATAATAACACATATATTGTTACATAAGTATTAATTTTTATATTAATTATTTGCAAAGATTCTGCAACCATCAAGCCTTCGATCAAAAATAGACACCGCCCTCCCCCCTGCTCCCCTCTCCATCCCATTTTGAAATTATTTGAAGCCGTTTTTTTTAAATTAGAAGAAAATTATATTTACTAGTTGCATTGACGATCGAGAATTCGATTTACTATATGGGCTATTATTTTGAAAACGTACATTTTTTTGTTGATTTTTAAATTTTTGATTTTTAAAAAATCTGAAATTTTGATATATTGTTGGCATTGACAAAAGGAAAAAAGTAATTTCTGCTTTTATTTTTTGTGTACTCTGAATCGGAGTTATGCGCGATTGAATTTTGAGGCTTTTTCACGTAGTTTTTGGTAATGGTGGCAATGTTTTGTGAATAGGTGCCACAAATCTCATCCGACTTACGTATATTTTTGCAAGTAAAAAGGAAAATAATTGAATAATTAAAATAAGTAAGTTTAAAATTAATAACTTTTCTCTTTTCCGCTAGGCGGCGCGTAAAACCTTGGTTTACTTCAAAGCGCATATCTCAAAAAGTAGGCTTTTTTTTTTTTGTTTTTCACAAATTTTAAAGTAAACATATGCAGCTATGAAATTGAGAAATAAAAAATCAGCAATTCAATATGGATTTTTTCTTACGATTTTTTAAAGTTTGGTATATGAAAAATTCACATGTGTTTTTTTATTAAGTTAATCCTGTACTAAATGTGGATCTAATAAATCAAACATTTCATATTTTAACACCTGCAATAAATTTGAACCATTTTCTGTGCGGTTAAATGGTTAAAAACTTATTAAAAATTAATTTAAGTTAAGTGGTAAAATACAGGAATTTAAATTATTAAAAGGGTGTGTAAAATGTTTATTCATTTTAAAAAATGTCTATTCAGCCCCTTTTTACTAATTAAAATCTCATTAGAGGCTCATAATTTTAACATTTAACATTTCTAATGACGCCCACAAACGGTTTTTGACCAAATTATACTTGCATCCAATCAAAATATATTAAATTGTACCTACCTAATTTTACCTGATTCTACCTATGTCAAAATTATTTCAAGGGTATATATATATTGATTGGATTGCCTTATAATCAATTATATTCCAAAATATTTAGAAGACATAACGTTTAGAAAAGATAATAATAGAAATGCCTTTCGAATTGTGCTGTAACTTGTACGGTCTCAAAAATCATCAGCGGACATAAAAAAATGTGAAACTGGTCACACCAGCTGTTATTCAAAAAGCTGCGTTCCTAAATTTTACTTTGCGTGATGACCAGTTTATATGTGAAACATGTCGCACTTATATCTATAAAAATAAGGTAAATTTAATTATTTTATTAAAATGAATAAAAATTCATATGCAACTAATATTTTCTATACAGCAGCTTTCATGTTCGGAAACTATCGAAAGTGAAATTATTTCTATAAATCAGGATGTTGAAAATGTTCCAACGAACGAAAATATTCAAATACCTCCAGCATCTTTAGATCCATCACCAGTTTCGGTTGATACTATATCTCCACCAGTTCCTGAACTACTTAATGACATTTTAGAAGATATTAACAATGTTCTTGGAAGGTTAGCCGAATCTCCTATCAAACAAAATCATATTACAACAGGAAGTTATAAAAAAATTGCAAGTGTCACATCGGCAATAAGTCAAAGAATATTTCAAGTAGATTCAGTAAAAGTGTTATCACCAAACGAGGAATGTGAATATACATCATGGCTTATGAACCTTAAAAAAGAGTTTAAAGATGCCAGCTGTAAATCAAAACAAGCGTTTTTGTTGACAACTCTACCACGTAAATTTTGGTCAAATCAAAGTATCCAGGATGAATTTAATGCATCAAGACGACTGGTAGAATTCGCCATGGATCTGTTGGAAACAGTAGGTCCTTACAGCTGGCCTCAAAGCAAACAAGTGCACAGTTTGTCACAAAATATAGTAAAACAAATTCAAGCATACTTCTTATCAGAGGAAATTAGTAGAACAATGCTTGGCCTTAAAGATGTTGATACTATTACAGAAGGATCGACAAAAATTAAGAAATCAAAGCGGTTGGTGTTATGGAAACTCACCGACATCTACGAAATTTTCTTGGAAGAAAACAAAGAACTCAACAATTCCACTGTTTTTTACCGGATAACACTACACCCGATAAAATAATTGCCAAAATGTTTTCTTTTTCTGATGATCATAAATATTTCAATTTAAAGGCAAAAAAAAATATATAAATTAATTTTTTAATGTATTTATTTATAATATTGATTAAACTATAATGTTTATAGGAAAAATATTTTTTTAATGTTTTTTTCTAATGTTAGTGTTGGTGATGTTGAAATTATAACAAAATCTTCGATCATTGGGATCTCCAATTCTTATTCTGAATAAAAACCTGTTTCTCAATCAGAAATACACAAAAAATGGTTAAAATTTATTGCAGGTGTTAAAATATGAAATGTTTGATTTATTAGATTCACATTTAGTACAGGATTATTAACTTAATAAAAAAACACATGTGAATTTTTCATAAACCAAACTTTAAAAAATCGTAAGAAAAAATCCATATTGAATTGCTGACTTTTTATTTCTCAATTTCATAGCTGCATATGTTTACTTTAAAATTTGTGAAAAACAAAAAAAAAAAAGCCTACTTTTTGAGATATGCGCTTTGAAGTAAACCAAGGTTTTACGCGCCGCCTAGCGGAAAAGAGAAAAGTTATTAATTTTAAACTTACTTATTTCAATTATTCAATTATTTTCCGTTTTACTTGCAAAAATATACGTAAGTCGGATGAAATTTGTGGCACCTATTCACAAAACATTGCCACCATTACCAAAAACTACGTGAAAAAGCCTCAAAATTCAACCGCGAATAACTCCGATTCAGAGTACACAAAAAATAAAAGCAGAAATTACTTTTTTCCTTTTGTCAATACCAACAAAATATCAAAATTTCAGATTTTTAAAAAATAGTTGTTTTTTTTTCGATGTACGTTTTCAAAATAATAGCCCATATATCTTACTGAAGTCTTTTATTTTTTTTTTTTTTTTAATAAAATGTGATGTGTAGTAGGCATTACAATATGTGTCACAACAACACATAAAAACCTTTTAAGATCAAGGTCCCACAACAACATGCGTTCTAAGGATGTTAATGGACGCAAATCTGTTTTTTTTTTGTTTTTTTTTTAATTTTTTTTTGTTCAATAATGGATAACTAAACCATAAATCCTATCACATATAAAATATGACATAGGCCAATATTTCGTGATAGGATAGAGAAAATAAAAATAAAATAAGAGATAAAAAGCAAATTTGTTTTAAAAATTTGCAGCAACAAAACTAAAATTGGTTTGCCAATAGTCGAGCTAATGGCATAATCCTTGATTATAGGACGCAGTATATTTTTCAATGATTAAATTAAAGCTCAGATATATAGTTATATGAAGGTTCGTTTCTTCGAGCAAGCTACAGCGTTCCAGCATCAAGGAATATTAATTAGCTACGACTGAGAGTGCTACCGTTGACTAAATACAGTTCATCCGCCAGCACCCCTAAGATATCACCTTGGCTAGTGATACCTCACTGCTATTGCCAGTGGTATGTGATATCTCACGTTAACTCATATGCCAATAGCAGGGACTGGAGTACGCGGGGCTGTCACACCCGTGGATCAAAAAATAGAAAAAAATTAACAAATTAATAAAAACTGATCCCTCCATGCATTGAAACAATTAAATCATAGTGGAATTATCAGTTGTAATTTCCCAAGGGCGGTGATAATTCAAAATAATTTTTTGCCAAAAATTTCGAAAGCAAGTACATATATTGATCAAAGCTCGAGGCCGTAGGCCGAGCGCTATTATCAATACCACTTGCTTGAGGAATTTTTCAAAAAATTATGAGAATTTATCAACGCACGAGGGGAGTTCGGTTAGAAAATTGTTTGCCATCTAGTTCATAGTTGCGGATGCAGCAAAATTCCGTTAACATTTTCCAAATAGTTTTTTTGCTCTTGATCGTATTTATTGGGGTATTTTCTTGAATTGGTTGGTCGATTGAATAATTTTCTTCCTTATCAAATCGTTCATCAGACATTTTTTTGAATTTAAACACATATGTCAACAACTGCGTTTGTTTACAAATTACAATATATGAGATTTATTTATATATTTTTTATGAACTATACGTCTGGCCAACTAAGATAACAGTTAATTATTTCAAAATTAGACTGATAATTTTTAATATCCCAGTAGGCCAGACGTATAAATATTTATTATTAGTATAATTCAAATGTTATTGGTGAAATTGAATGATGTCATTACATTTTTGAGAATTTCATTGGTTTAAATTAAAATAAAACTAAGGCAAAAAATTTCCATATCCATTGTGTAAAGCCTGGACTTTACAATTTAAATAATAGATGCTTAGGCATCTATTTATCCAAGGGTTTTATATATAAACATTCCAAAAATGATACATGAATAAGCGGACTAAACCATGCGTGGACTCTACCGCGGAAAAAATTCTAATACACAAAACCACTTTAGCAGACCATTAGGTCTAAAACAATAATTTAAATCAAATTCAAAGAATATAAACAAAAGGACATAAAAATACCTTAATTAATTATGCTGCAGGATGTTTGTGGTTGTTTTGATCGTTGTATGTCGCTTATAGCTAATTCCTTATGCGCTGGTGCACTTCAATATTCTTTTGCCTTTCAAAACCTTTTTCTACAGCTTGCACTAGATGATGGTCTTCCATATGCGTTTTTATCCATTTGTTGTTTAAGAATTTTGATACGGTAAACTTAATTTCACCTATTTTAATCTCCATGTAGAAGATGCGCAGTGCTTTCATCAAATCTTCACATAAACACAAAATTTTGTTTAATCACAATTTTCATTTTCTTTTTTTTATCAGATTCAAATATAAATATTTTTTTTCTTATCTTATACATATATATATACATATCAAAAAATTAATATAATTTACGTTCATGATAAAACTTGATCACATTTTCTTTTTTTTTTCAATTTTCATTTTTGTTTCAATTTATACTATTAAACGTTAAAACAAACTAAACTCAGTAAGAAGGACAGTTTTCTTAAAGATGCGCAACCGCATCCTCGAATGACTTCGATATTTAATTTATTACTGAAAATCACAACCGCGACGACCAATTTTGAGTTTTATTTGATTTTTAATTTTATGTTTAAATTTTGCGATTTAAAAATCGTAACCGAACTTTTTAAGTTTTAAAATGATCTTGTAGATAAAATCATACTGACCAAATCTTTAATAAATAATTTCAAATATAATTTAATTTTATCAAAATTTAACTTAATTTTTGATTAATTATTTAACCTCAACTGACCATAAGCTATGAAAAATGCTTTGTTTAAATAATCTAAACGAATGGGAGTGAAGGAGATGACCATTCAAAAAATTTTGTATATTTCTTTCTGTCGTTCTAGTTTCCCAAACAAAGGAATTTAATCGGTTTTTTTAGAACGAGATCGTCAACCTATATAAAAAAAAGAAAGAAGGATCGACAACATATAATTCGTGTTTGTTTTGTTTTCAGTTATTAAAGATTATAGAGAGAACGAAATAACAATAACCACGAAATTCAACAATTTATTAACAGTTTATTCAAACAGATGATGATGAGATTGTGTCTGATAGCATCAACAAAAAATAGAAAAATGCAATTACAACTACATGAGTTTTATTTTTTGTTTGATTAAAACAAAGTAGAAGAATGTTTACGAATTTAAGCAATGTTAATTGTGAGACTGATAGTTTTGTTAATAGAAATTGATACTGAATCAACATGACGTGTTGTTGTAGCAACGCGATTAATTAATGGTATTGATAATGAACCAGGTAATGTATTTTTGTTGAACTAAGTTGTGGTTTTAGGTAGTTACGGATGTTAAACTTTAGGATTACCAAGTAGTGAGTTTACAAGGGAGAGAAGAAATAGGACAGTGTGGTGACTGAAGAGAATGTATCCTTGACTGTTCGTTGACCGTTAAATCTCACTACCAAGGCATACATTTCCTTCAGTCTACCAATACAGAACCTGCACTCGTTCTGGAGTGGGGTGTAGACTCTCTTATAAACACTACTGGTTAGATAATTCCTCAGATTGCGGCATAACAATTGTTGTTAAACGATTGCATATTACATTTCATGAATAGTTATAGAATTAATTCGGTCTGTAAGACCTAAGTATTACATTCATTAGCTAAAAGTGAAATTCTTACCCCCACTTTTTTTTGGCATTTCTCGACGTTTTAGGACCTACTGATTCTAAAAAGCAAAAAAAAAGTGAATGACTGTCTGTCATCCGTCCGGCCGTCACAACCTACGAAATCTAGAAAACCGCTGGACAAATTTCAAAAATTTTTCTAAAAATAGGTTTACTCAATGGAAAGAGCCGAAAGGACGATGTGTTCGATAACTGTACCGGAAGTGTGTCAAAAAAATCGTCAAATGTGTGCATATTCTTTGCTTAAAAAACTTTCATATTTTAAGTGATTACGAGTAGGAACATTGAATTTGGAGGAATCTTGATGGTCGGGATTGGGATGTGAGACCAAAATCTAGATTATTACATTATAAGTTTGTCAAAAAAATGTTGTCAAGTGTGTCAAAAGATACATTTTTTTTATTTTTTTACCCAATTTTAAAAAATAAAATTAATTGTTTGTTTGAAATAAAATTTTATTATTATTGAGAATTATGGCATTATAAGTTTGTCAAAAAATGTTGTCAAGTGTGTCAAAAGAAAGATTTTTATTTACTTTTTCACCCAATTTTTTGAAAACAAATAAAATTAATAATATGTATGACACGAAATTTTATTATTATTTTAGAGAATTATAAGTTTGTCAAAAAATGTTGTCAAGTGTGTAAAATGAAAGATTTTTATTTACTTTTTTACACAATTTTTTGGAAAGAAATAAAATTACTTATTTGTATGACATCAAATTTTATTATTATTATAGAGAATTATGGCATTTTAAGTTTGTCAAAAAAATAATGTCAAGTATGTCAAAAAATGATATCATATCATTGATTTTTTTAGCCAATTTTTTGGAAAAAAAATGCAGCTGTTTTTATGACGTAAATGTAATTGAAAATGAAATTGGACATGGAAATTTTTGAATTTGTTATAGTTTTTGAAATATTTTGAAAAAAGTTTGTATTTTTGATTTTGTTATAATTTTTGCAATATTTTTAGAATTTTGGAAAAAGTTTTTTGGAATATTTTTAGAATTTTGAAAAATTTTAAATTTTCGATTTTATTATAATTTTTGGAATTTTGAAAAAAAATTCAATTTTTGATCTTGTAATAATTTTTGCAATATATTTAGAATTTTGGAAAAAGTTTAAATTTTTAAGAATTTTTGGAATATTATTGGAATTTAGAAAAAGTTTAAATATTTGATTTTATTCTAATTTTTGGAATATTTTTGGAATTTGCAAAAAAATTTGATTTTATTTAATTTTCGCAGCATTTTTGGAATTTTGAAAGATAAATGAATTCGTGATTTTGTAATATTTTCTCGAAACACGAAATGGAGAGGTTTTTGAGTAGTTTGCTGAGTGTATCATCTTATCACTAAATTGTGTTAATTTATGATCTGTTATAATTTACCGGCAACGTATTGATGTTTTGTGTTAGTTTTGTAATACATTTCTAAACAGAAATAAAAAATACTTCTACTTTAACAAAGAGTTATGTTTGATATACATCGCTTCCCAAAACTAAAAACCATGCCCTCATAAAGGTTTTTTGCCGAAAACTATATCAAAATCCTTAACCCAGACCAAAGTCTTGATATCTCAGAGCTGTGAGATTTCAGCCCTTCCGTGTTTTTCAATTGTAATATTTGATGAACAGTGGCAACAATTGAAGTTAAATTGATTGAACTGCATCAATCTTTTCAACTCCATATAATTCTATTTAAATCAACCGAGCTTGGATCAAATCATTACGTGTACACCTCAAAGCTACCGAAGATCTATTGAAACACACCTATAATCCGGATTTTGATAAAAAACATTATAGAAACAACAGCTATAAGTTAACTTGTTCGAGCCCAATTTACTTTTAAACTTTCCTTATCCTTAAAAATCTTAATAAATTTTGAGCTTAAACTAAAAAACATTAGGTTACCCAGGCAAAAATTCTTGTAGGAATTTTTGATAGGATCTTACATGAACTTTAAAAGATCCTATGTGAATCTTGTATGATCTTGTAAACTTCTTGTCCCAATTCTCTACAAGAAATGATCATGATCATGTAAGTTCCTACCCTGGCAAAAATCTTGTAGAAATTTTTGTTAGGATCTTACGTTAATCTTGTATGATCTTGTAAAGATCTTGAAAATATCCTATGTAAATCTTGTATGATCTTGAAAACTTCTGTCCCAATTCTCTACAAGAAATGATCATGGTCATGTAAGTTCCTTTATAATTTTCCTTCAAGAATTTTTGCGAAGGTAGCAATTACTCCCAATTTAAAGTATTTCAGTTCACCTATAAGAGCAATTTAGGGTCAATTTCTGTTAAAATTTGATTATTATGGAAGTGAGTTACTCAAATTAATTGCTATAATTTGTTTGATTTGGTATAAAAATTCAAAATCTTTGGACAATTATTGAAATTAGTGTTCGGCAGCATAAAAAGTACAGAAAGGTATCAAAGACTTAAGCGAAACTCTTTTCAGATATGAATACTGATTTCAAGTTGCAATTGGTAAAGCTATTATTCTTAGTTTGTAAACTATTAATTTATTTTTAAGGAAAATATACTGTTGAGGACATTAAATGATTCGTCAAATATTAAAAACAAACAAAAAATATAATTGTACCAATTTGCAAGGCTGAAATATTTTATAACTCAACTGAATGATTGGGTAAGTTATAAATAAAAGTTTTATTGTGTTATAAACAAACAGTAAACAGTAAAAAAAAGTTGCTAACTAAAGTTGCAGTTTATATAACAAGAAGAAATAGTTTAGGTTAGAATATCTAAAGTAATGGAAATAAATCATTGAAATTTAATTAATTTAGCAACATTTTTACCTGACCTTTTTTTGGCTGTTAAAGGAGGCATGTTCTTACCAAATGGAAATATGGGCTAAAACAGGAGAATGATATGTGAAAAAAATGATTATTAAAAATTATAACTTGTGTTATAGATTGATTTTTTTTGTAGTATGATAATGTTGAGACGCTATGACGGAATTGTTGTATTAAGCGTAAGCGTGACCAATGTATATAAAAAAGAATCAAAAGATAGAAAATTCTAGCTAAAAATAACCGATCGAGATAATGTAAAATGGAATCAAAAAGATAAGTTTGTTAGTATTGTAAAGAATGATTATGAATTGGATTTTCGAGAGGGTGAAAAAAATTCTTCAAAAATTCTTTGCATTAAACGAGAAGTTGTGTGAAAAGCAGTATGATGGGCTTGATATATAAACTAGTTAAGTTTGATAGATTTGTTTCAACGAGAAACATACATGTACAAATGGTATTTAAGGAATTTTTAACATTGAAAAACGCACAGTAAGCCTTTTTAATGACATGTCAGTTTTTTTAAGAGGCATTAAGCATTGTTTTGGAAGAGTGTGTGCTTTTAAAGAATTTCATTACAAATGATTACCAGGAATGAAGAATTAACTCTCCATGTAAAATTATCCAAACGATGTCTTCAACCTTCTCTACCTATTCGATCTTAGTTTTCCTCTATTGATAAAACTTAATTTAAATTAAATCAAATATTCAAATTACAAGACATATAACAAAATCAAAATATTCACAAAAACATACTTACTCTCATGTAAAACATTCAATATAATTGTTGTTGTTTCTCTTCTGTTACATTTTGTCATCGTAACATATTTTCTTGTGTAAAGTTTTTCCATTTGGTCAACAAGCAATCTTAAAGAAAACAACAAAACACTGAAAAACGAAAAAAAAAATAAAAATTATCGGATTATTTTATAAGAAAACCAAGAATTCATGTTTTTGTTTGTTTCGCAATTCAATTGGATTGTGTCAAATAAATACGTCAAAGTGAATACAGTTTTTTATTTCATGTTTTAATAAATTAAATTAAATTAAAAGTTTAAAGAGTTGATGTATGTAATTTGTTTTACGAATATTTTAGTATATTCAGGTTAAGAATAATTAAAATTGATGGAAGGGTTGGTAAACCTGAATCTTAAACAACTCTATTTTGTTCACCTTTCATCCAACTCCGCAATTAGCACGGCAATAAAAATATCGATACGACTGTATGACAAACATAGCAAGCATGAAATCCTTTTCAACAATTATTTCATTTTGAAACTTCGTCGGAAGACGGGTAATATTCACAATATATATCTTGTTGTTTTACTAAAAAATTATGATCGAACGAACACTCAGAACAAATCAATTTACTTCGTTGGTATAATAAGCTTCTGTATACACAAACGATAGCAACATGCAAAACCATAAAGAAACCACATTAAAATAATTGTCTTATCAAACTCCTTCTAACTTATTTAAGATATAATTATACAAAAAAAAATATAATTACAGATGTTCCCATATTAATTGCAGAAAAGCAAGACTAATAATAACAACAAAACTTGCATCAACCGTTCACAAGCTTTAATGCAATAAATTTATAGTTCCTTACAATTGAAATTCTTTGAGATTGCATTTTTATGCATCTTCATTGCCATCTCCATCAAACTGATCTGAAAATTAAGAAATAATGAAAAGCAATAAAATAAGTTATAATTAAACAATTAATTTTAAGTTCTCTTATTAAGTTGTAATGTATTTTTTAGCTTTTGTTGCAAATTTAATTCAGTTTTTGTGATAATTATATAAAAAAGAAACAAACTACTAATCAGAAGTACAATGACTTGTGACCTCACTTCAACTATTTGCTGAGTGGAGATTACGGGTTGAAGAGATTTCTATTAATTCTATTTCTATTTTTATAAAAAAAAACTAACAAAATTTACAATGTTTTGAAATTGAATATTGACTTTTAACCTCACAAGTAGCATAAACAAATGGAACAAACATTTTGCTTGCAAAAAACTTATTATTTCGGCATTTAATTAACAAAAAAAAAAACACAAAATTCGCTTTCATAAAACTTTTTTAATTTATTTCATATCAACAATTTTCAATTGAAAACGGCAAGCAAACAAACAACAACCTTCAGTAACAAAAAACAAGCTTATATTTATTTCTTATCAAATCCATAAAATCTTAAAATACAAAATTCAAAATAAAATTACTTTAATTCAAAATCAAAATACAAAAAAAAAAAATAATGAAAATGAAAAACATAATTTAAATTAAAATAAAATTACATTAAATAATTTAATTGAATTTCAATTACGATAGGAAATTATATGTATATTGAATTGAAAATTTATTATTGGTAATTCAGAAAACAATGTTAATTGTACGATTATTGAGTTATATGCTTTCGATTGTAGGTTTTTTAAAATAATTTGAAATTTTTGAAATGTCAATGGATATAAAAGAAGTGAATTAAAGTGTTATTGTTAATTAAGTAATAACCGACAATTGTCATAAAATAAAAGTTAGTTTTTTTATTTTTTTTTTATTTATTTATTACTTCGTTCTGAAATTACTTCGGTCTGCAAGACATAAGTATTACATTCATGACCCAAAAGTGAAATTCTTACTTTTTTGGCATTTCTCGACGTTTGAGGACCTGCTGATTCTAAAGAAGCAAAAAAAAATGTCTGTCTGACGGCCGGCCGGCCGTCATTACCTACGCTGCAGGAAAAAACGCTGGAGGGATTTCGAAAATTTTTTTTTCTAAAAATAGGTATACTCAAGGGACAGGTCCGAAAGGACGCTGTGTTCGATAACTGTACCGGAAGTGTGTCAAAAAATCATTATGTGTGTCAAAAACAGTAAATTTTCATATTTTTGGCTTAAAAACCGTACATTTTAAGTGATTACGAGTAGGAACATTGAATTTGGAGAAATCGTGATGGTAGGGATTGGTATGTGAGATCAAAAACTAGATTATTGCATTATAAGTTTGTCAAAAAAATGTTGTCAAGTATGTCAAAAGAACGATTTTTATTTACTTATTTGCCCAATTTTTTGGAAAAAAATAAAATTAATTATTTGTATGACATGGAATTTTATTATTATTATAAAGAAGAGAATTATAGCATTATAAATTTGTCAAAAAAATAATGACAAGTGTGTCAAAAAATGATTTCATTTATTTTTTTAGCCATTTTTTTGGAAAAAAAATGTAGCTGTTTTTATGACGTAAATGTAGTTGAAAAAATATGGAGGGGTTGAAATCTCACAGCTCTGAGATATCAAGACTTCGGTCTGGGTTAAGGATTTTAATACAGTTTTCGGCAAAAAACTTTTATGAGGACATGGTTTTTAGTTTTGGGCAGCGATGTATATCAAACATAACACTTTGTTAAAGTACAAGTATTTTTTATCTCTATTTAAAAATTTATTACAAAACTAACACGAAACCTCAATACGTTGCTGGAAAATCATATTCCATATTCCAAAAATATTGTTAAATTAAATAAAATCAAACTTTTTTAGAATTCCAAAAATATTCCAAAAGTTAGCATAAAATCAAATATTCAAACTTCTTCTAAATTCCGATAATATTCCAAAAATTCTTAGAAATTTAAACTTTTCCAAAATTCTAAAAATATTGCAAAAATCAAAAATTGAAACTTTTTTCAAAATTCCAAAAATATTCCAAATATTAGAATGAAATCAAATATTTAAACTTTTTCTAAATTCCAATAATAATCCAAAAATTCTTAAAAATTCAAACTTTTTCCAAAATTCTAAAAATATTGCAAAAATTATAACAAAATCAAAAACTGAAATTTTTTCAAAATTCCAAAAATTATATTAAAATCAAAAATTTAAAATATTTCAAACTTCCAAAAATATTCCGAAAACTCTTACAAAATTAAAAATTAAAACTTTTTCCGAAATTCTAATAATATTGCAAAAATTATTACAAAATCAAAAATACAAACTTTTTCAAAATTCCAAAAATATTTCAAAAACTATAACAAATTTAAAAGTTTTCATGTCCAATTTCATTTTCAATTACATTTACGTCATATGTTTTTATGCTACATGCTACATTTTTTTTCCAAAAAATTGGCTAAAAAAATAAATGAAATCATTTTTTGACACACTTGACATTATTTTTTTGACAAACTTATAATGCCATAATTCTCTATAATAATAATAAAATTTCATTTCAAACAAACAATTTTATTTTTTTCCAAAAAATTGGGTAAAAAATAAATAAAAATCTTTCTTTTGACACACTTGACAACATTTTTTAGACAAACTTATAATGCAATAATCTAGTTTTTGATCTCGCATACCAATCCCGACCATCAAGATTTCTCCAAATTTAATGTTCCTACTCGTAATCACTTAAAATGAAAGTTTTTTAAGATAAAAATATGGAAATTTGCTATTTTTGACACACATAATGATTTTTTTGACACACTTCCGGTACAGTTATCGAACACAGCGTCTTTTTGGACCTGTCCCTTGAGTATACCTATTTTTAGCAAAAAAATTTTTGAAATCCCTCCAGCGGTTTTCCCTGCAGCGTAGGTAATGACGGCGGCCGGCCGGCCTGCCGGCATACAGACACACATTTTTTTTTTGCCTTTTGGAATCAGTTTGTCCTAAAACGTCGAGAAATGCCAAAAAAAGTGGGGGTAAGATTTTCACTTTGAGCTTATGAATGTAATATGTACTTAGGTCTTTCAGACCGAAGTAATTGGACATGGAAATTTTTGAATTTGTTATAGTTTATGATATATTTTTGGAATTTTGAAAAAAGTTTGTATATTTGATTTTGTAATAATTTTTGCAATATTTTTAGAATTTCGGAAAAAGTTTTAATATTTGATTTTGTGAGAATTTTCGAAATACTTTTCGAATTTTTTTAAAATTTTAAATTTTTGATTTTATTATAATTTTTGGAATTTTGAAAAAAATTTCAATTTTTGATTTTGTAATGATTTTTGCAATATTTTTAGAATTTTGGAAAAGTTTGAATTTTTACGAATTTTTGGAATATTATTGGAATTTAGAAAAAGTTTAAATATTTGATTTTATTCTAATATTTGGAATATTTTTGGAATTTTAAAAAAAGTTTGATTTTATTTAATTTTTACAATATTTTTGGAATTTCGGAAGGAAAATGAATTAGTGATTTTGTAATATTTTCTCGAAACGCCAAATGGAGAGGTTTTTGAGTACTTTGCTGAGTGAATCATCTTTTCAATAAATTATGTTAATCTACGATCTGTTATAATTTTCCGGCATCGTATTGATGTTTCGTGTTAGTTTTGTAATAAATTTCAAAACACTTATTATAAGACACTTGTCCTTTAACAAAGAGTTATGTTTGATATACATCGCTGCCCAAAACTAAAAACTATGTCCTCATAAAAGTTTTTTGCTGAAAACTATATCAAAATCCTTAACCCACACCGAAGTCTTGATATCTCAGACCTGTGAGATTTCAGCCCCCCAATATTTTTTACAAAGAGATGAGTGGAGTTAAGGTCCAGATTCCCCTAGCAGACAATTATAATTTTTCAGTTTAAATTGTAACTATGTAGTATGTTTTATTTTATAGGACACCGATCGTAAAAGTTGTTCTGTGTGAGCTCCTGGTTTAAAAAGTTTTCTTTCCATTTAAAAAAAAAAACGAAAATATCCACTAATTATTCTGGCCTTTGTTCGAATTAAGGAATGACAACATATTTTGTGGATATTTTCATTATGTATGGTTTTTGCATCTATTGGCAGTTTTATGTATAGTGATATTCTTATTCTGACTAATTTTGATTACTTTGATATCCAGAGTTTTTTTCCAGCATATTTTTTCGTAATTGTTTTAGTAAAATATATTGACAAAAAATAATTTGTTATTTTTGAGCTCCAGAAAAATGAGATTTTCACAAATCTTGTATAATGTACGTGCGGTATTGTTGTAATTTGGATGAAAAAAACTTTAACTCAGTAAAATCTTCTTACTCACAGAAACATTTCTCTGTTCTTTCATCAAATGTACTTTTAATTTCCTGCTTAATGGAACAGCTCCTTAGTTGAACATTTATTAATTTTATAAGGAACAGAAAAATCAGTACTTTCTACGCATGTGAAGTTTGCAAATCGAGGCGCAGTCGACTATAAAATTTGTAATTTTTTTCAAACAAATTGTATAACTTTGACAACACAAACTAACAAATATTTTTGAAGTAAAACTTCTTTAGGCGCGTTATGAGAATTGTGCACGGAAGTAACCATTTGAACAGATATGTAACCACATATATTCATCTCTATCATACTACAATTTTATTTTTTTCAAAATAATAATGATAACAAACAATAACAAATATTTTAATTGGATAATGAAATTTTGAATGAAATGGGTGCTTTGATAAAAATTTCGATTTTTTATAGAATTTAAACAACTTTTTTTAACGTATCTATGACAAAATTTTGTGTGTTTGTGTTTAAACAATTATTTTAATTTAAGTTTTAATCAAAAAATGAAGTGCGTAATCTTTACACGCCTGAAAACTTCTTTGGCTACTGTGGCAGGTATTAATAAAAAGATTAAATATAAAATAAATATGTCATATTGCAATTAAGAGTTGCATTTCTTGATAATATGATTTACAGCATGTGTAATAAAAATCAATATTTACATAATGTATTACAAAGCCAATTCAATTATTATCATAATTTAAATATGAAATTAGAGGTTTATGACAAATTTGCTAAATTTATTGAAAAACTGCATCTATTGTTGCACCAAACCTTGTTGTTAAATTATGTGGACATGTATTCATCGTGAAATTTAATCGGTAGTTGGTTCTGCTAGACTTGCACTGAGATCTGGGAAGGATTTGACCACATTTGAAAAATTAAAACCTTTTTTGACAGATGAGTTTGGGGTGAATAGCGCTGAAGTTCATGGAAAACTAAGAGCACCAATACAGGTAAATAATGAATAAATAAGGGATTAATTTTTAGCAATGAGAGAAATTGGAGCGTTAGGACAAGTAGACGACCAAGCTGTCATATCATACACAATCCAAGGTATTAAAGATGTTCCATCTAATAAGGCGGTGCTGTATGGTGCTCAAAATTATGAAGAATTTAGAGACAAATTAAAAATATTCGAAAGATATAAAACCTATTTACAAACAATTCATGCGGTTTAACCAAAACAGTTTGGATCAAGAACGTCTGGAACATGCTACAACTGCGGAAAAGGTGGACACAAAGCAAAGGTGCGCAGACACAAAAGAGATGGCCCTAGGTGCTATAGATGTCTCAAATTTGGACACTTAGCAAACGTCTGTCCAAATCCCAGCAAATCTAGACGAGACAAAGGAGAAGGAGTAAAACAAATAAATATTGTTCAACAAGAAACCATAACTGGAACTAACTACAAGCAAGTATCAATGAATGATCATATTTTTTTTGCACTTATAGATACTGGAAGTGATTTATTTATTCTACGAGAAGATGAATACAATGGAAAAGGATCAACTCCACTGAGAGATATTGAACCTTCAATTTTGGGGATTGGAGCAGGGAAAGTGCAAACGAAAGGATGTTTTAAAGCAAAATTAATAATTGACGAGAACACAAACTTTGAAGCTGATATGCACATCGTTCCAACATCGGCTATGCAGATGAGATGCATAATCGGAAACGATATTCTATTGAACACGACTTTAAGAATAAACAAGACTGGTATAACCATAGAAAAAGTCG
Source organism: Diogma glabrata (assembly GCA_963693315.1). Taxonomy (NCBI): domain Eukaryota; kingdom Metazoa; phylum Arthropoda; class Insecta; order Diptera; family Cylindrotomidae; genus Diogma; species Diogma glabrata. The sequence continues at coordinate 239,127,384 of OY856188.1, read as the reverse complement.
ATAACCCATTTTTTTTCTCTTCCAATAGTTCAGGATGAAATAAACTGTGGATTACACGAATTTAAGAAAAAAATCGAATCATTGATTGATGAATACGAGCCACATGCCAAAAACGAGTCACCAATTAAAATGAAGATAATTCTAAAGAATGAAAAACCAATATGGCAGCCACCACGGCGTCTATCTTATTCGGAGAAAAAGGAAGTGGACAAACAAGTTGCTGAGTGATTGGAGAAAAAAATTACATGTCCCAGTACATCTGATTACGCGTCAAAAATTGTGTTAGTAAAAAAGAAAGATAATAATAAACATTTATGTATTGACTATAGAAAACTGAACCGTGCGGTAGTTATATATCGTTATCCATTATTTTTGATAGAGAATCAAATAGATCAATTGTACAATGCCAATATTTTTACAACACTTGATCTAGAAAACGGATTCTTCCATGTATCAGTCGATGAAAAAAGCCGAAAATATACAGCATTTGTCACCCCAAGTGGACATTATGAGTTTATGAAGGTGCTATTTGGACTTTGCACGTCACCAGCAGTGTTTCAACGATTTGTATACATTTCGTGTTCAAGGATCTTATGTTAAAAGGATGTATTCTAGTTTATAAAGATGACCTCATAATCCCATCAAAAGACGCAGACGAGGAGGTGGAAAAAATTGTGGAGGTACTTCAAGTCGCAAGCGAGTACGGCTTAAAGTTCAATTGGAAGAAGTCTCGATTCCTATCTAGTCGAAATGATTTTTTGCTGGAACGGAATAATATCCGTAAGGAGGCCGGAGACAAAATTCTAAAAGCACAAGAAGAATATCGAAAGAATTTCAACAAAAAAAGAAAGGAAGCACAGCGTATAAGATTGGAGATGTATTAGCGATAAAACAAACATAATTTGCTTCCGAAAACAAGCTTCTCACCAAATTTCTAGGACCATACCAAGATAGAGGTTAACAGGAACGAACGCTATGGGGTACAAAAAGTTGGTGAATTTATTGGACCAATTAAAACGAATAGCAGTGCAGACAATATGAAGCTATGGCGTCACGCACATTATGACCATCTGGACACATTTTCAGAAGACGAAGAAGTAATGCATGAAAATTCCTCATAAGTTCTGCAAGGATCATCAAACGGGGAACAGGAGTATCCGTAGTAGGATGGCCGAGTTGTAGGGTCACCCTATCTACAGTATCAGAAAGGCATTATTACTCTGTTAATTTATAGCAGAAGTTACATAAGAACTGGTTTATTATAGTATCAACAGTATAAAAGCAATCAAATTTATCAAATTTATACAAATCTACAATCAAAGGCGAAAATCAAATGAGAAGAAGAAATCAACAATTAATCAGTTACTTCGGTCGGAAAGACCTAAGTATTACATTCATGAGCTAAAAGTGAAATTCTTACCCCACTTTTTTTGGCATTTCTCGACGTTTTAGGACCTACTGATTCTACAAAAGCAAAAAAAAAATGTATGTATGTCTGCCGGCCGGCCGTCACAACCTAAGAAATCTAGAAAACCGCTGGATGGCTTTCAAAACTTTTGTTTCTAAAAATAGGTTTATTTAATAGAAAGAGCCGTAAGGACGATGTGTTCGATAACTGTACCGGAAGTGTGTCAAAAAATCGTCAAGTGTGTCAAAACAAGGAAATATGCATATTTTTTGCTTAAAAAACTTTCATTTTTAGTGATAATGAGTAAGATGTCAAGAAATCTGGATGGTCGGGATTGGTATGTTAGATCAAAATCTAGATTATTGCATTATAAGTTTGTCAAAAAAATATTGTCAAGTTTGGCAAAAAAATGATTTCATTTATTTTTTAGATAATTTTTTGAAAAAAAAAATTTTGCTGCTTATTTACGTAAATATAATTGGACATGGAAATTTTTGAATTTGTTATAGTTTTGGAAATATGTTTGGAATTTTGAAAAATTTTAAATGTTTGATTTTATTATAATTTTTATAATTTTGGAAAAAGTTTCAAGTTTTGATATTGTTATAATTTTTGCAATATTTTTAGAATTTTGGAAAAAGTTTGAATTTTTAAGAATTTTTGGAATATAATTAGAATTTAAAAAAAGTTTAAATATTTGATTTTCTTACAATTTTTGGAATATTTTTAGAATTTTGAAAAAAATTTTTTTGAATTTTATATATGAGCAATTTCACGAAGATTCAACAACGTTTTGACTTGACCCTTTTTAATTTTGATTATTTTTTGTTTATAGATAGTCTTTGATAAATAAAAAATACGAGTTCTCTTAGAATTTTTTTTTTCGACCAGGGGTCTTCACAGGGTGCCCCTCAATTTTTGTTATTTTGTGATGTGAGTGCATTTTGACGAGCGATTGTAGAAAAACTACTCAATCGATTTTCATAAATGATATGTCGTTGAATAGGTATTAGAACAAAGTTTTTAAAAATTTACACTGATAATTTTTTGAAATAATTTTTAACGGAGTAACATAAGAAAAAAATGGTGTAATTGAAAAAAAGATGGCATAGCCTTTTTTTTTTTTTTTAACTAAATTGAAGCTTATTTTATATCTAACAACTTGTGAAAGTTTAGGACTAGCATCATTTTTTGTTTTAGAGATAAAATTCGTTGTGCATATGACTATCGGGAATCAGTTTTTTTTGTTCTGAAGGAAAATTATAAAAATGGCGATTTTTAGATTCAGATTTTGTTTTTATGTTAAATATCAAATATTTTATTATTAAATGAACTTTTTAAAAAGCAATTTCAGCCAAGTTCAGCAAAATTTTGCGACATTTTGACTCGACCCTTTTTCGCTTCTTTGTATAGAATTTATGCGATTTCCGTCTCGTAATTGCGAGCTTTAAATCGATATAATCGATGTTATCAAGTATCAAGTTGCAAGTATTAAGCCTTCCCTTAATTTTAGAAACATGTAATTCATGCAATTCCAAATTAACAACATATTTGGTGAAGATGATAAAATTTGTAACATCACGATGTGTTAAATTCCAATACATATAATTTTGATATACAAATGTAATTGTTTCAGGTTATACTTTTTTTCTTGCGTTATTTTTAATTGCATAAAAATTATGTTCTATTTTCATGATGATTAATGTATTAATGCATAAAAGACAAACAGAAATACTTTCAATTTTATATTTATGCAATATTTATTTAGCATGATGCCTCGAATGCAAATTGCAAAAGACAGTAGCAATATAACTTTAAAAAACTGCGTTATAGATCATTTTTTTAAAATTAGTAAAAAGAAATTTTTATTATGTTTATATGAATTCATAAAAAAAATAATTTTAATGGTATTTAATAAAAATTAAAAAAAAAACAATAAAAAAATATGTACCACACCAAGAATTGAACTCTCGACCTACAGAACATCAGTCGAGCGCGATATCCACATCGCAATTTGAAACGTTAAGAAATGATAGTATTATGTAGTATGTATTTCATATTTAAAAAATATTTTTTTGTTCTTCAAAAATTCATATTAAAAATGATGACGCGAATATATAAATTTTACCTCATTCAAAATTGCATAACCTGGCTAAAGAAGTTTTTACTTCAAAACTTCATTTCCGTGATTTCAGAAGGGGATTTTTCCTAAAAATTGCTTTACCCGACTTTAGCGGCTTCAGTGTGATCATTAATAAAAATCTAAAAGGTGAACACAATTTTTTGTGCGCTGTATAATAACATTTATATAACATTAGCTCATTTATTGGCCATGATATAATAGTGCAAAGATAGAAAATGTACTCCAAGCACCAATGTGAATTTATTTTTTTATTTTCTAAGTAATTTGCTGCTAAACTCTGAAACTGTCAATTAGTGAAGTGTTAAACATTTTTTTATCTCTTTTCATTAAAAACATTATAACCTCACTGCTTTCCAGTTACAAAATTTAGCTGATGAACGTCTAAAGTTGTTCACATTCATACAATAAAAATCACCATACCAAAAGGAAATGTTAATATTTAAAGTAATAAATGCCCAAAATAAAAACTAGAAGAGCAAATACAACAACCTTAAACTATGAGATTAGTTGAGACAACCAAAAACATCAGTTGAATATCAATTTCTAAAATAAATAAAAAAGTGTTTGTGTGTATGCATATTTTTAAATGACTGCACATTTGCCCAACCCTTTTAATAAAAAATGAACAACAATATTAACCAGTATAACAACCATTTATATAAAAAAAAGAATTAAAATGCTTTCATACAGTAAAATGAGCTTATTTTGTGCAACGAGTAAGCCATTAAAAATAAATAAAACACGATGCATTCGAATTCAACCCAAAACAAACTTTTCACCATTCGTTTCAATTGTTTTTATTTTGATAAAATTTTCTCATTCAATTTCATTTTATTTCTTTTTGTTTTTTTTTCTTAGGAAATTTCGTTTGCTTCTGCACCAAATGACAAGTCATGAAAAATCTAAAATACAAAAAAAAACGTAGAAATACAAAAAAAATTTCGTTGCAAATCTCATAAAAAACTAAAATTATTCTTCATTTTTTCTATGTCTCATTTCAATTCTTTAAGAGCACGTCATTCATTTTCCCGTAGGAACGATAAATTGCAGTTGGTTTTCCTTCTATCTTAAACTTTTTGTTTTTCGTTTTTATTCTATCGTTTTTCATTTTAAAATTTTATTTTTTCATTCTCACTGTGCAATATAATTTTTGTTGTTGTTATTCTTTTTTTTTTGGAAAATTTGTGGAAGAGCGACACAATGCCTTTTTTTGCTTTTATTGTTGTTATATTTTGAAAGTATTTTTCAAAATTAAAATAGATAAAAAGTGGGTGGACTTTTTTTTGTAACGTTAGAGTTAACGTTTAGAAACGAAACAAAAAATCTATATATAAATCGATGGTAAGATTTTACAATAAAAACGAAACGAAACAAGTTTTGAATTACTAAAGTGGAAATAGATGAATTATGAGAGAAATGGGATGATTTTGGAATAAATTAAAGTAAAATTGATTTGTGATCGAATTGGATGTGGATGGAAGAGATGAGATGGGAACAAATTGTATTTGGTTTTTAACTTGTCAAGCGAGAAAAGCTACAAAATTTTTGTAATAAATTCAAATTAAAACGGACGTGAGTAGAATTTAAAACAAACTTCTATCTGCAATTTTACACAAAAAGAAAATTAAGGAGTAGAAATTATTAAGAATAAAATTAGAAGCGATAGAACTATTTCTAAAAATGATGATGAAAAATGAAAAACGCCTAAAACTCCGATCTCACTTTTGACACCAACGATTATAATCTCAAATCAATTTTTAACGATAAAGTTAGATAAAGTTTGAAGTGGCATTACTTGTTTTTGTTTTATAATTTATTTTAATTTGTAATAATTAAATTAGTTAGTTAATTAGCTATCTCCTAACAAATATTAAATTTTGTTTTAATGCGTACTGGGTATTACTATTCAAAGGTGTAAAATTGAAGAAAAGCATCGATCTGATTTTAAACTATATTTTAGTCGATCTAAGCTTCGATTTTATACAATTTCTCCAATATGAACGGATTCTTTATGTTCCATTGAAACTGTTGGTGCAGATAGATTGCTAAAAATACCAACCTACCTATAATTGAATTCAGCCTATCCCATATCAAATCAAATTTCTTCTCATTTGAAATATTTGTTCCGAACAGTATCATTTTCCACCCACAAAATAATTTCTATTACATGTTTTTGCAGTTCATTTGCCTAATTTTCTTTTCTCCACTCCAGTTTTGCTTATTCTTCATTTTCAATTATTCACTAGTTTTTGAACGAAAAAAAAATTTATTTTGACTCATACCATTTTTTTTAGATACGAGTACCAGTTTACAGGAGATAGAGGAAGATGATTTGAAAGTTTTATGGAGAAACATTTATATTCTTGTATTTAAACCAAAGTCGATATATTTTGTTTCTTCCTTCTGAAAATTAAGCAGTTGAGTAAAAATAATCGAATTGAATTTTTGTTTGTCTGAAATTATAAGACTTGATTACATTACGTTTATTGCTACACTATTTCAAAATTTCTTATATTTTTAGATACGAAATAGATATAATTCCTATTTTAATATTTTTTACTGAAAATTTCAAAACTGTCTACTCATAACATTTGTTTTTATTTTTTGCATATAAATTTTCATGTTCACAAGACCTTAAAGTTATCAATGAAATAAAATGAATATACATAAGAGATACATCTTTAAGATAATAAATAACAAACGACGTTAAAACGCATCATGATTATTTTCTAAGATAAATATTTGCTGTATTTGTCTTATTGTAGATATCAATAGTTCCCAACAAAACGAATTAAAAACAAATACAATAATAATAATAAAAATAATATTTATTACGAAACATAAACAATATATTTACGTAAAAAAACCTATCGTTAATTAATGTCATTTTAATTTAAGTGTTTTTTAATTGTCCCAACAATTCACATAATTTTTTTTTAATTTTGCGTTTTGTTTGCCATTTTGTGTTTTTTCCTTCTGCTTAATGCATTCTGCTTTGAAAATCCATTTGTGATTGTGATTTGTAGTTTTGGAATAATTTTGAAAAGGGGGATAATAAAGTTTTATTTTTATGGAAAGCATATGCACAGAGATGGTTTGATATAAAGCTGATCATAAACCACTAAGCAAAATTGGTTTTCATAAGAGTCGGTGACGGTAAAAAGTTCAGTGGGTTGCGAAAAATAATTTTACATTCCACCCGTTCCCTTCTCATTGCCCCAAACCTAGATCTCTTATTATTTGTCCTATCGTTATATTTTTCTTTAAAACTTTACCAAATTTTCTTATTACGAATTTTGTCAAATGTTTCTTGTTTATCAAGTTCAAAATTATTTATTTTTTAAGAGATAGAGAAAAACTGTACCGGTGGTTCACTATTTCTCAAATCTAGCTTCTCAACAAACAATTAGTTATTAAGACTTTGCAATATTTTTCGTTTAAAATTTTTGTAATATTTTATCATTAAAAAATGACATATTTGCAAAATAAAAGAATTAACTTTGCAGTTTAAAATTCTGAAGTAACTTTCTAAGAAATCCTAAAGTATGTAATGAACACCTGAACCTGCTACTGATTTCATTAACAGAAAGCAATAGACAGCGTTCCAGCGGCAATTTCCCGCAGTTCAGCACAAAGAATTAGATATGGACGCAAATAAGATATGTGTAAACGGCATTAAATAAGCGAAAAAATAAAACAAGAAAATATTCTCATCTGAAATTGTTATGTACAATACAAACTATTCAATATTTATTGTCTATTAAATAAACAACTTACACATAAATAATTTTATTATATTTAATACAAAGTGATTCATAGTGATTTTCAGAGGATAGCCGTGGTCATATGCCACCTACCCTAACAAAACAATACATTATTCATTTCATTGTACGGACGCAATTTATATTTGACTTAAATCATAATAATCTCATAAGTTTTTTCGGTCTGACAGACCTAAGTATTACATTCATGAGCTCAAAGTGAAATCTTGCCCCCACTTTTTTGGCATTTCTCGACGTTTTAGGACCTACTGATTCTAAAAAAGCAACAAAAAAAATATATGTCTGTCTGTCGGCCGTCCGTCATAACCGACGAAATCTAAGAAACCGCTAAACGGATTTGAAAAATTTTTGTTTCCTAAAAATAGCTTCATTCAATGGGAAGAGCCGAAAGGACGATGTGTTCGATAAGTGTACCGGAAGTGTGTCAAAAAAATCGTCAAGTGTGACACACGGAGGAACACAACAAGGAAATTTTCATATTTTTTGCTTAAAAAACGTTCATTTTAAGTGATTACGAGTAGGAACATTAAATTTGGAGAAATCTTGATGATCGGGATTGGTATGTGAGACCAAAATCTAGATTATTGCATTATAAGTTTGTCAAAAAAATGTTGTCAAGTGTGTCAAAAGAAAGATTTTTATTTATTTTTTTACCCAATTTTTTGCAAAAAAATAAAATTAATAATATGTATGACATGAAAATATATTATTATTATAGAGAATTATGGCATTATAAGTTTGTCAAAAAAAAATGTCAAGCGTGTCAAAAAATGATTTCATTGATTTTTTAAGCCAATTTTTTGGGGAAAAAAATGTAGCTGTTTTTATGACGTAAATGTAATTGAAAATGAAATTGGAAATGGAAGTTTTTGAATTTGTTATAGTTTTTGAAATATTTTTGAAATTTTGAAAAAAGTTTGTATTTTTGATTTTGTAATAATTTTTGCAATAGTCTTAGAATTTTGGAAAAAGTTTTAATTTTTGATTTTGTAAGAATTTTTGGAATATTTTTGGAATTTTGAATTTTAAATTTTTGATTTTATTTTAATTTTTGGAATTTTAAAAAAAGTTTCAATTTTTGATTTTGTAATAATTTTTGGAATATTTTTAGAATTTTGAAAAAAGTTTGATTTTATCATAATTTTTACAATATTTTTGGAATTTTGAAAGAAATATGAATTTGTGATTTTGTAATATTTTCTCGAATCGCCAAATGGATGGTTTTTGAATAGTTTCCTGAAAATGTAAATGAAAATGAAATTGGACATGGACATTTTTGAATTTGTTATAGTTTTTGAATATTTTTGGAATTTTGAAAAAGTTGCAGTTTTTGATTTTGTAAGAATTTTTGGAATATTTTTAGAATTTTGAAAAATTTTAAATTTTTGATTTTATTAAAATTTTTATAATTTTGGAAAAAGTTTCAATTTTTAGATATGTGACTTGTTTGCATCGTATTTTAGTTCAGTTTACTTAACAAATAATAACACTACTATCTCAAATGAGTCTCAAGTTCCAAATTCTCTGAACATCCTAAGCACTTTTACAATCAGCGGGGAAGAGGTATTGAAGGAATTAAAGGCATTCAATGCAAACAAAGGTGGGCCTGACTCGTTAAAACCTTGTTTTATAAAAAATTTAAGTGAAAGTTTGTGTGCCCCTCTTGAAATAATGTTTAATAAATCTTTGACGGATTGTTATTTTCCATCGTAATGGAAATCGACCCAAATTACTCCAATATTTGAAGATGGCGATAAAAGTTACGTCTCAATTTACCGACCAATCTCCATTTTAAACTGATTTAGCAAAATATTTGAGCGGATCATTCACAACCATCTTTTCGAGCATGTGAGAAACCTAATATCATCCAAGCAATATGGATTCTTTAACACTAGATCCACCTTAACAAACCACTTAAATTTCACTGAATATATCCATCATTCATTAGATTCCAATATCCCTGTTGATGTCATATACACCGATTTTGCAAAGGCGTTTGAAAAAATTCTCCATAACATTTTGGTTTAAAAAATCAAACAATTTGGAATTAGCCGCGAATTATTGAGATGGATAAAATCTTACTTAACCAACCGCCTCAATTTGTTAAAATTAATAACACTAATTCAAAAATATTTTATTCAGGAAATTTTTTAGACTTTTTACTTCGGTCTGAAAAACCTAAGTATTACATTCATGAGCCCAAAGTGAAATTCTTACCCCCACTTTTTTGGCATTTCTCGACGTTTTAGGACCTACTGATTTTAAAAACGCCAAAAAAATGTATGTCTGTCTGTCGGCCGGCCGTCCGTCATTACCTACGCTGCAGGGAAAACCGCTGAAGGGTTTTCAAAAAAATTTTTTTCTAAAAATAGGTATACTCAAGGGACAGGTCCGAAAGGACGCTGTGTTCGATAAGCGTACCGAAAGTGTATCAAAAAATCATTAAGTGTGTCAAAAACAGTAAATATTCATATTTTTGGCTTAAAAAACGTTCATTTTAAGTGATTACGAGTAGGAACATTAAATTTGGAGAAATCTTGATGGTCGGGATTGGTATGTGAGATCAAAAACTAGATTATTGCATTATAAGTTTGTCAAAAAAATGTTGTCAAGTGTGTCAAAAGAATGATTTTTATTTATTTTTTTACCCAATTTTTGGAAAAAAATAGAATTAATTATTTGTTTGAAATGAAATTTTATTATTATTATTCAGACTTATGGCACTATAAGTTTGTCAAAAAAATGTTGTCAAGCGTGTCAAAAGAAAGTTTTTATTTATTTTTTTACCCAATTTTTCGGAAAAAAATAAAATTAATTATTTGTTTGAAATGAAATTTTATTATTATTATTGAGAATTATGGCATTATAAGTTTGTCAAAAAAATAATGTTAAGTGTGTCATAAAATGATTTTATTTATTTTTTAGCCAATTTTTTGGAAAAAAAATGTAGCTGTTTTTATGACGTATATGTAATTGAAAATGAGATTGGACATGGAAATTTTTGAATTTGTTATAGTTTTTGAAATATTTTTGCAATTTTGAAAAAAGTTTGTATTTTTGATTTTGTAATAATTTTTGGAATATTTTTAGAATTTTGGAAAAAGTTTTAATTTTTGATTTTGTAAGAATTTTTTGAATATTTTTAGAATTGTGAAAAATTTTAAATTTTTGATTTTATTATAATTTTTGAAAGTTTGAAGAAAATTTTAATTTTTGATTTTCCAATAATTTTTGCAATATTGTTAGAATTTTGGAAAAGTCTGAATTTTTAAGAAATTTTGAAACAATATTTAGGAAAAGGTTAAATATTTGATTTTATTTTAATTTTTGGAATATTTTTGGAATTTTGAAACAAGTTTGATTTTATTTAATTTAGCATTTTTTTTTGAAATTTGATCATAATTGTCTGCAACGTATTGATGTTACATGTTAGTTTTGTAATAACTTTCTAAACAGAGATACACAATACTTGTACTTTAACAAATAGCTATGTTTGATATACATCTCTACCCAAAACTAAAAACCAGGTCCTCATAAAAGTTTTTTGCCGAAAACTATATCAAAATCCTTAACCCAGACCGAAGTCTTGATATCTCAGAGCTGTGAGATTTCAGCCCCTCCATATTTTTTTAATATAACTCAAAATTAGCGCTTTTTAAAATTACATAAAAATTTGTTTTGGACTAGAAAAAAATCAATCTTTCATATGACTCCCTACTCGATCTGGTCAAAAATATTGTTTTTTTTTTCAAAGTATCCACCCTCAACCCCCTTAAAATAACATTTGATATGATCAGCCGACCGTTATAGTTTTCATTCAATCTTTACAAAATTGCCCATAACCATGAATTTTTTCAAATTTTTTCTTTTGTAATGTTCGAAGTTAAGGGGGGGGGGGCAAGAAATTTTTGTCACATTTTTCAACATAACCTAAAAACTGTGCTTTTGAAATTCGCAAAAAAATTGGACAGGAAAAAAAATCACCTTTCATACGACACCCCTCTCAACAAAGTCAAAAATAATTTTTTTTCAAAATTTCCACTCTCAACCCCCTCAGAATCACATTTGAAATGATGAGCAGACCGCTATAGTTTTCGTTTAATCTTTACAACATTGCCCATAATCATGAATTTTTTCAAATTTTTTCTTTTGTAATGTTCGAAGTTAAGGGGAGGAAGGGCAGGAAAAACAACACTAGTTTTTGACAATATCAAAAAAACTAAGCAATTTTTTTTTAAATATCTTGAACTTTTTCGATTTTTCTAGACCAAACTCGATTCCTTACAAAAAACTTTTGTTTTACTATCTCCATATGTATGTTCATAAAATATAGATAAAAACAAATATACGAATTTTTTTTTATCAGTAAGCGTGGGAAAACAAATTAAAAAACTGTAGAAAATTTCAAGTTGATAGCACTTATAGTTTGTGAGTAAATTAATTATGTAGAAATTCGGACGGACACTGAAGTCTCACCAATAGGGTACCGTTTTTACTTTTTTAAAGTACGGAACCCTAAAAATGGATAACTTGCTATGTTTGAGTATATTCAAGGAACAAATTCTTTCAAATACAAAATATCTATGTTCATATAAAATAAAATTGTGAAGCAACGATATACCAAAATGAGACAGCAATCGATGAAAACAAAAGTTTTCCGGACAAATAAATGTTTAGCTTCGTAACAACTAGAGCTATAATCCGCCAGTAGTCTATGTATATGATCCGCTAGTAGACTGGAACAACAAATAAGAGCAAAGTAGACTATGTATATGATCCGAGTAAACTAGAAAAACAAATACGTGCAAAAACACTTTTTTTAATTATGTTACAATTGTTGAGATCAATAAATTAATCGCTAATTAAATTTTTTGCTGTTACAAAATCTTAGTGTTATCAAGTGTAAGAAGTAAGTAGATAGTAGATGGAGTCATTTATATTACAAAATTGCGCCAAAACAGAGATGCTATTAAGCCGAAATTATTACCTATAGATTCTCATATAAAACTTAATCTTTTGCTTATGTTTCTTCAACATTAGTTCATTAAAGAAAGCTATTGTACTTACTGAACAGGCATAAACTCTGTTTTACGAACCCCTTGCTATTTTGTTCAATATCGCTGAAAAACTAATCGACTTCTTGTCATTTGCATCGTTTTTTTTAAGTGTCATCAAAATTAATGTTGTACACGGAAAAATGTGGTTCGCTCCCAACAAACAAAAACAGTGAAAAACGTCCTGTTGTATAGTGAAGCTCCAACCGTTTTTCCAACGTACCCAAAAATCTAATCAAATCTTTCTGATATTGATTGAAACCTTTCAACAACGTGTCATGAAAATCGATTTTTATCTGTTGATTGTAGTCTGTAGTAAAAATTGTTTAACCAGAAGTGACGAACCGGAAGTTGGTACTAAGAAATATTGGAAACAGTACTAAAATCTTATATACCAAATCTCAAAAAGGTTGAAAGTCAGGATTGGATATTATATTGAAGATTGATATAAACAAGTGATCGGGGGACCGGGGGAGCTTTTCTCAATTTTGAAATAAATCCACATCTTCCATTTTCCAGCTAACTTGGATCATATGCCAAAGTTTCATCAAAATTCCATGTGTTTGTGTTCGCTTCACACAATTTTCAATTGAGGTATTGTAAAATAAAAAATACAACCTGAGATCAAAGATAACTTGTTATCTCGTTGTTTTAATGGACATTGGCTGGGAAATGTGAATACCATATTGACTCCCAACCAGCTAAATATTTTATTTTAGAGTAGTATGTAGATTTTCTTTATTTATAGCATATCGTTTGAGATAATAAAATTTAATGAAATTTGTGCATTCAATCATAAAACTAATGTATTCTAAACATCACCTTCTTGTAATCCATTAACTCAACTAAATCAAAACAAAATAAAATAAACATTAAACAAATCACAACTCCGATCAAAAAGTCAAACCAATAAATTAAAATTTGTCATCATCACATTTAATTGCGTTACTTCTGTAATTTAATCATAAAATGTTATTACGATATAAAACAAATAACATTATCGATAAGAAATCATAAAAACTGCATAACTTTTGATATGTAAGTAATTCCCCCCAACTGTGTGTTAACTTCTTACCTTTTTTTCTGTTTTGTTCTTTTGAATTCAATAATAAAAGTAAGGATAATAATAATAATAATTATTATTGTATATGAAATATAAAAAGCTATATGTGATTGTTACTTTAATTTATAATAATAAGATGATGAAAGAAATAAAAGAAACAAAAATATAATAAATAAATCTCATTCACTTTGGAGTTTATTTTCTTTGAATTTTTCATCAGGAGTTATTTATGTGAAACACATACGGTTGGCTGGTTGGTAAGATGTTCTTTTGTTAATTGGTGAATAGCTCATTTGCTGTAAATGATTTGTAATAATTGTAATGCTTTTCTTTTAACAATAAAAAGATCGAGTGTTTAAAGTTATGTATGGACGTATTTATTTCACAAAAATTGAACCTCGGTGAAGCAATCAGTCTGAAAATGTTGAAAATGTTCATAACTCAAATTTTAACTTTTAGAGTTTTTAAGCCGTGTTGAACTCAAATCAGTATGTGTATGTTTAAACGTCAGAACTTGGATACAAGTTTACTTGCAAATGAAAGATCCGAATATTGTTGACCTTGAACAAGGTTATAGATCAAGCTGTCACAACACTTTTATATATTTCACACCTCACATATAACCTCTGTGAAATCGGGTTTAACTTATAGAACTTATATGAAAATGTATATATCCAGTGTCCGACTTTCTCCCTAATTAATTTTTGTAATCACTAATGGCAAAAGGCAGCTTATTTGAAATATAACTGTGTTAAAGAAATTTCTTGAGATAATTGAGATTTATTTATAATTTAAGAAAGCTTTGGTCTGCCTTGAGGTTTTTGTTTTTAAGTATACTTGGCAGACCCAATTAAATGGACGAAAAGTTATTGAAATAGCTACCCCACATGTAACATCTCTGAAATTTCTTGATATAATTGAGACTAATGGATAGTTACAGAAAACTTTGGTCGGCGTTGAGATTTTTATCTTTAACTACTTGGCAGACCTAATTAAATTGATGAAAAATTATTAGCTTATTTACTTCACATGTAACCATCTACAGATTTTTGTAAATAAAAGAAAACACCGACATCCTCGCAAAACAAATTAATAAGTATTACTTACTTTATTTTTAATAAAAGAAATCGCGTTCGAGAATCATGGATTAAACCAGCCGTTTGGATGTTAGAATAATTCGGTAACAATTTTCAATAATTATTTTTCGATATTTTATTGATAACAATTTCGATGATATTGATAATATAATAATAAATAATTTTCACAGTTATTATAATAATCAGGCACATTCTCACTATACTGTCACACAAAAATAAAGAGCTACATAAACAAAATTAATATAGAAGATATTTTTTTAACTGTTAACTTGAGAAATCGTCATTATTTACTCGAATGCCCCCATGAGAAGTATTTTTTATCTACGAATACTAAGCCATGCGTATATCTTTCATTGTAATTGTATTCATTCCAATTTATATAAAAAATTCTCTTTTATTTATTTCATTCTACTTTATTCCTAAAAAATTCCTCTAACAAATTAAAAACTTGATTTATTGGTATAGTAATATAAACAAATTTAAACAAGAACAATACATATATAAATCTAAAATACACAACAAACGTTTTGTTTTCCTTGTTTTCTATAATGAATTAATTTCAATATGGCGATATAAAGTTTTAAATGAAAACTTTATATTATTTCAAATATTTTTAAGGTCGTGGATAAAATAGCATCTTGTATTCGCTTAGGATGAAGGCAATTCTTCACTCGGATGATTCCCTACACTCGCTACGCTCGTTCCGGGAAACTTCATCCTCGTGAAGAACTGCCTTCATTCTAAGCTCATACAAGAATCTACTATTCTCAACCTAGGTTAATAATAATAACAAAAAATTACCTAGGTTAATAATGACAAATTTTCTTTTATTTTTAATTGAAATAAACAAAAAACACAAACAAATAATAATTGCATTCCTTTGTTTCGTTTTATTTGTATGAATCTAAACTTGGAGGGATCAGTTTTTATTAATTTGTTAATTTTTTTCTATTTTTTGATCCACGGGTGTGACAACCCCGCGTACTCCAGTCCCTGCTATTGGCATATGAGTTAACGTGAGATATCACAAACTACTGGCAATAGCAGTGAGATATCACTAGCCATGGTGATATCTTAGGGGTGCTGGCGGATGAACTGTATTCAGTCAACGGTAGCACTCTCAATCTTAGCTAATGAATATTCCTTGATGCTCGAACGCTGTAGCTTGCTCGTAGAAACGAGCCTTCATATAACTATATATCTGAGCTTTAATCATTGGAAAATATACTGCGTCCCATAATCAATGATTATGCCATTAGCTGGACTATTGGCAAACCAATTTTAGTTTTGTTCCTGCAAATTTTTAAAACAAATTTACTTTTTATCTCTTATTTTATTTTTATTTTCCCTATCCTATCACGAAATATTGGCCTATGTCATATTTTATATGTGATTGGATTTATGGTTTAGTTATCCATTATGTAACAAAAAAATATTAAAAAAAACAAAAAAAAACAGATTTGCGTCCATTAACATCCTTAGAACGCATGTTGTTGTGGGACCTTGGTCGTAAAAGGTTTTTATGTGCTGTTCTGACACATATTGTAATGCCTACTACACATCACATTTTATTAAAAAAAAAAAAAAAAAAAAAAAACTTTCAGGCTACTTGATATTTTAAGATATTTAAAAAATGAAAAGGAAAATGAATAATATCAAAATCTAACCAAAGCAAATATGATATTTATGTTAGTAGTTAAAATAATTCTATATATACCTCAGTTGAGAAGACTAATATAGACCTCGAACATTATATCCCTCGGAGCTACGCGCCTCAGGATCTAAAAGTTCTCGGTCAATAATAGCTTAATTCTTAAACCTTATTTTATTATAATGTACTATTTTTATTACAAACATAGCTTAATAATAATTCCAATCATTATTAGATGATACTGCGTTGAGTGGATGTAGATTTTAATATAGAGACTGATTGCTAGTGGCGTTGAATTCTCCAGGAGATGAATATGATGATACGAGATAGAGTTGTATCCAATATAATGAGTTACTTTGAATGTGTTGATTAAGCTGACTCTTTGGTTATGATTTAACAATTTTACTGTTCACGTAAAGAAAACACAAAAGGCAGCAGATAAAATGTTGTTGTATCAACCATATAATGAGTTAAATTTATTTCCCAAATTCTTCTGGAACAGTTGCTTCCACATTCACTAATGGTCTTGAACCATTATTAAGTAGCACGAATATAAATGAGATTTCCTCAATACACAATAAAATTTCAGAGTTTAATTGTATTTATCCGAAATAGCTTATACAAGTTACATGGAATTTGTCTTATTGAATTTATCAAATTGATGGCGAGGTTGCAATATAATATATATAGAGAATTACATTTTTAATTTAACACGAAAAATAAGATTTTAAAACTATTTAAAAAAAAAAACAAAATCCGAATAATAAAAATATAGTTTTTGTTTTTTTTAATAAATGTTAACGAAATCATCGCCTGCTAAATTTTAAATTTTTTTGAGAAACGATTTTAGTTTTGATGTTCGCCACAAATTTAACAAAAGATTTTAATATTTAATATTTTTGTTTAATAATTTTAACATATTTTTTAGTAATAAATAATAAAAGAAAACAACAAAACAAAAAGAAATTTAATGTTCGTAAATACTTGATAATTTTGGATCTACAGGTTTGACAACCCGATTTCTTCAAAAAGTTGTTCCGGAGCTTAAAAAATCCAAATTTTTTTACATGTTACTCTGAACGCGCGTTACTTCCTGAATCCTGATTACATGTATGATTTAATATGTATTATAACCAAATGATCGGTTTGATTGTGAGAGAAATAGTCGAAGGTACGACACATAGCGTTATTGAAGGTGTATATAATGATCAGTGATCAGTGAGCAATCGATGGATGTATGGAAATTAATCCGATAAATGTATGGAAATTAAAACAGTTGCCAGCCAAGAAAGTTGTAATACGCTAACAATAAACATTGAAAGCTTTAACAATAGGAATCGAAAATAATGCTATCTACTAAAAGTTTTTTAAATAATAATATAACAATAATATAGCTTAAATATAGATTTATTTTTGTTTCCTACAACCATTATTATGTGGGTTATTAGTCTTAATAGAATAAAATGAACAGCTGTTAATTTTATTCTCTGGCATGAATGTTGCGCCACACAATAAAACAATTTATTTGATTGTATTGAACTCAGATTTTCATTTTTCTGATTGTATTTTATAAATAATTTAATTGTATTTTATAAAAAATCAACAAAAATATTTTCGCTTTGATTATATAAAAAATAATAAAATCAAACTAATGCGCATGTACCTCTCGCGAATATTGAAAAAAAAAAACAAACTACTATGATCAATCTGAATTATATTTCCATAGTGAATAAGATTCGTTTTTTTGATTACTTGTTTTTTGGTTTTTTAATTCTCATTAGTGAGAAGTGAGGTATTGTTGACCAAGAAATTTTATCACCTGAGGCACGTAGCGCCGAGGAATATAATGTTCGTGATCTATATATGCCTTCTCAACTGAGGTATATAGAATTTTTTAACTACTAACCTGAGAAATCGCCATTATTTACCCAATTGCTCTAATAAGAAGTAATTTTTCTCACCATAGGTCAATATTAACAATAAAAAATTAGCTAGGTTAATAATGACAAATTTTATTTTATTTTAATGCAAATGAATAAAAAAAACAAACAAATAATAATTGCATTCCATTGTTTCATTTTATTGTTATGAAACTAAACTTCCAGGCTACTTGATATTTTAAAAATGAAATGGAAAATGACTAATATCAAAATCTAATCAAATCAAATGTGATAGCTAGTTTAAGTACTTAAAAAAATTCTATATATACCTCGGTTGAGAAGGCAAATATAGACCTCGAACATGATATCCCTCGACGCTACGCGCCTCAGGAGATATATAAGCTCTGGGTCAATAATAGCTCACTTCTCAACCTTGTTATATAATGTACTATTTTTAATATAGTTAACACTAATTATCATATTTGATTTAATTTTGATATTAGCAATTTTGCATTTCATTTTTTTAAATATCTTAAAATATCAAGTAGCCTGGAAATTTTGTTTCATACTAATAAAATGAAACAAAGGAATGGAATTATTATACGTAGTTGATTTTGTTTCTGTTTCCGTAAACGTTAAAAACGTATGATCGATAGTACTAAATTTTAGTTGATGGTACAAAATAAATTTGGTTGAATTCGTTTTGTAAAATATAACGAATAATTTTTTTCTATGCGAAAAGTCAATTCACTAGTGAAAAAGAATAACAAATTATAGTTGCTATGGTTTTTCATATAATTTTACAAAATATTTGAAACAACGTAACCATGAAAAAATAGAATATGAATTTTGAATGTTTTGTTGTCGATTTCTAATTTTATAATTTAGAGTGAATATCGATTATATGTATTAAATCATAGAAAAAATTGCATTTCCTACGCAAGATAAAAACGTTTTTTGTTCGTAAACATTTCTCACTCGACGCTAGCGCGTCTCGTGAACAAATGTTTACTCACAATGTTTCTATCTCTTGTAGGAAAATATACTATTTTCAGTGTTTAAATGTCATATTTTGGAATTATCCTAAACCTCCAAATAGCGTGTGTGAACCATAATATTGGCGGCAGTTTTTCAAGGAATAACTGATGACATATTAGCTGCATTTCTTGACGTATGATCGCTTCCAGAACAGGTCATGTTTCATGAAACGAGACAAAAATGTAATAAGGGATGAGTCCAGTATAATAATTGCCTTAGAGTACTACACAAATTTCAAAATTAAATTAAAATATTGATTCTCTTGAATTGAAAATTATATCGTCTTTTTTATATGTCATTAACTTTGTTTTTACATTTTTTTTACTTCAACTTTTCAAACAATTTTGGTGCATATCCCAAAGAATTAGGTGTGAACAAAATTTTATTAATTTTTTATTGGCTTTTTATTTATAATTTTTACTTATATTAGTTTTGGATGCGTTCGGTTATTAATCTCTCTGTTTTTTTTCATTATACCAATTACAAAATACCAAAAAATTAAGAGACTAGGGAAATGAAACTACTGTATATATACACAAAAATATTTGAAGTAGTTTTTCTCTCTTCTCTTATTTATCCATTTTCTACTGTCAAAAAAAAATATTGTAAACATTGTTTGGTTTGGTTATAATTTGGTTTTAATAAAATTGTATTTATTATTTATCGCGGTGATATTTTGAAGAATTTATAATAAATATAAGAAATACTGTTGTTTTTATTATAATTCAAAAATAATTTTAAAGAAAAATTAAATATATTAAGTGAAAATTTTGAATAAAACATTAAATATGAAGTGTGTGATAATGACGTGTAAAAATTACCGAAAACATATACAGGATGGGATTTCTTATCATAGGTAACTAATATTGATATTATAATTTACTTTTCGATTAATAAGTTTTAAGTTTTTTAAATATTTTCGAGAAAAAAATATATTCTAAAATCAATGTAAACAATAATAAAATTCTTGGCATTTTTACTCTCAAATTTTTATTTTTGTTGTTTTTCTATTTGTTGTTTTTTTTTTCTATGAAATGGCGTCTCTTTTTTTTACATTAAATTTGGGGGCAAAAATACGCCTACATTTGGAATGCAATACAATAATAGAAATACTTACGGCGCCTCTTCTAAAACGCATGTGGGTTAGTAACAATTTATTGGTGTGCAAAAATTACTTCAAATTTTAACATCAATTTCACTTCCTCTATTCTTTTAATTCTTTGCAAAATACGAAATATTTGTTCACCTACATTTACAAACATGAACTAATTTTTATTTCATGATTTGATATCCAAAAACAAAGTTGGTCATTTTGCATGTAATGTACTTAAGTGAATCCAGATTCATGAAATGAACACAGAGAAAGGGAAGTATAATAATTTTGTTGCAAAGATGCTTATAATTCTGTGAGAGTTCTTCATCCTCAATTAAATGATTTATTATCGATTAAATTCTTTCTAATTAGTACGTACCTCAGTAATTTTTTTTGCAAACAAAAATTCCTTAATTGCTACATTTAGAAAAACAAGGTAGGAGTCTCGAATTTCCCGAATTCTAAATTTGTTAGTAACAATTATCTTAGTAAAATTCTAACAAGCAGAGAGGGGAGTTGTTCTGAACTGTACATCACTTAAAAAACCGATGTTTTCGTCTCCCTTTAGTAGCCGACAGACGTTGTTCTTTGCCCGTGTTTCCCTTACAGGATGCTGATATGAGATATTTCCTCCAATTCTCTATTCTCTTGTTTCAAAAAAGTATAATGCCCGGTTGCTTATACATTTAAATCTTCGATAACTTTGCTTAAATCTCCATTTAACTAGTTTTGAGTTTCATGATCGCTATTGTGCATTTAAATCAAGCATATAGATATATATATATCGATAAAATAGGCAATGTAAATCATTAAATAGAGAATAAGTTGACATTTACATAACCTATAAAAGTAATAATTAATTTTTAGAGTTTTTTTAGATATTGTGTCGTTAAAAAGATTATAATTATTATTTATTATATCAATTAATATTTAAAAAAAAAAAAAAAGTTTATCAAGATGTTCAGTGACCATGAAAATGATTTATATGATGATGCTGAGGATTAGTTTTTGATAAATGTTGAAGAAACAATTCCTCGGCTAAGATTTTACCTCTCAAGACTTAAACATCATGAATACTTACATTTTACACAAGTCACATTGATAGCACTCATGTGCCAAATTAATCTCCATAAACAAACACCGGCAAAATTTTTTTAAATATAAAAGGGTACTTTTCTGTCAATGTGCAGTTTATTGGAAGTGCAAACTTAAAAATTTTGAATGTTGATGCTCGATCTGTTCATGATCTGACCATTTTAGAAAACTTGATCCTTAAGGTTAGATTAGAAGATGGAAGTTTTGATAAATCATACTAAAAAGTTCTGATATTGACACGAAATTCAGAAAGATCGTTTGGAATGTGGCATCTTCGGTTTCCAACACTGAGCTTAGGATTTCGAGCAAAAATACCTACAAAACTGACAGCAATTGTTGTTGTGGCCGTTTTACATAACATCGCAACTGATTTAAACGATTCTCTTGGGTTTTCTTACGGTGATTTAAATCTGATTAATTTACCGGCTATACGAGAAAATGCTGAAAGAAGCACCGAAATACGAATGTTTTTGTGCAAGACTAGTTACTTGAAATTTTGTTTTTAATAAATTCGTTTAATTTTTGATTTAATAAAATAGTTATTTTCACTATAAATGGATAAATATAACTTGCTGATCAATTTTTTCTCTTCTTCATTTTTTTCCAATATTTTATTTTTAGTTACTATTTGGCAACGAGAAGCTATTTCTTCAAAATTTACATCTCGATAATTGGTTTCAGTGCTGTTAATAGCAAGCTTATCCTTTATTATATTCCTCAGAATATTGAACAACCAACCTCTCTTGTGCTCCTCGTTTATCGTTAAATATCTAGACCCCGTCAACGGCCGTTGGGCCAGTGTGAACCGGGTTGGATACACTTCAGATTTTGAAAATTCTTCAATATATTTAAACAAAAGAAAAAATTGGTTTATTTATATTTAATATATTTATAACAACCAATTTCACAATTCAATTGAAACATAAAAATACTAATAAACATAAAAAATTTGATTAACAGAGACAACGTATTTTTTGATTTGTGTTTACTTCTAAGGCCCAACAAATTCTAATAAGTTTTCTCTTTTCGTCATTTAGTTAAATCTTTGTTTATATCTGTCAAGAAACGGCATGATAACTGTTTTAGAGATATTTCTTATTGACGATTTAGCTAACTCTCATTTAGAAAAATGTTCAAGCAACCGTGCATAAGGATCATATATTTGCTACAAATGTCGATTATCATGTAGTAGGGTTAGGAACCATGAAATTATCCAACCAAATATAATCTCTTCTATTCATATAGTTCTTAGAGTCCTTTAACAGTTTAACGGCAGAGAAATACCATTTTTTCAGAAACGCGCAGGGTTGATTTAGGATTGGATTGTTGGTGGTTGTCGGTATACTAACCAGTTCAATATTTTCGTATAGACTCTGAGTCTTTTGTCAGGATATATGGTGTCCAGACACCAAAAGTAATCAGGCCAACATGATTATACAACTTCTTACTTTTATAACCATCTCTATAAGTTCATCCTGCCTCATGTATTATATTATCAACATTATATTATCAACTTCAAAAATATTACATCTGCGTCCATTTTTTTCTATTTTTGATCCATTAAAACAATTTCTACTTTTTAAAGTTTATCATTTCTCATCCTAGCTAATCGAATAGATAAACACACTAGCAACTAGGTGTATTAAATAGGTTTGCAGCTGTTATCTTTGTTAGTGTTAAATGGAAATTTCAAAAGTGCAAATAAAAGTTCATCAATAAAACAAAACTTATATGATGCTGTCTAATAGGTACTGTAAGGTAATATCTAGAACTAAACCAGTCGATAAATCTAATAAAAACAAAATAATTTAAAAAAGTTATTTTTATAGAAGAATAAGTTGTGCAAAACCCTACAACTGATAGTCCCTGGGCCTTCACCTAGATAATTTTGTGATTACCACATATTTTATACTTCGTGATGCGCCTGTCCTTGATGAGCCTAAAAACATTTGTTCTATGATTTTTCTCAAATCGGCCGCTTTTGCTTTCGGCAAGCTCCGAAAAATGCAGATTGCCCGCGATCTTGTAAATTTGCTACCACATTTATTTTTTTTGATTGTGGAGGTTGGAAATTTGTTTTAGAATACGAGGGTAAGCTTGTCCAACCAAAATGTGTTTGCTATTGTCGAGTCCGACAACTGACATTTTGGATGTTTGGGTTGTCGGACTAGACAATAGCAGACAAATTTTTGTCGGACAAGGTTACCCTTGTGTTCTAAATCAAATTTTCAACCCCCATAGTTAAAAAAACAAAAATTTACAAGATCCCGGGCAATCGGCATTTTTCGGAGCTTGCCGAAAGCAAAAGCGGCCGATTTGAAAAAAAATCGCAGAACAAATGTTTTCGGGCTCGTCAAGGACAGGCGCATCACGAAGTATAATATAGAACACCTTCATGTTGGATAAAAACTACAAAAAAAAACTCAAAAATATTTAGGTAATTAAGACGATACGAATGCAGAACTAATCCAAAAGTAATAGAACTTAAAATCTTAGAACAAGAACATCCCTCCTTTAACCCTCAGTATTTGATATCATAAAACTCTTTATAGATTATAGAACAATTTTTTCCAAACGTTTTGACGAACAACACCCTAGAACAAATCTGATAAAAATTCATGATTTTTGTGTCAGTTGTGTAGTATTAAACGTTCTCATTTATTATGAAAAAATCAATTTTTTATTTAATTTTAAATGCTAAAATTTTTTAAACTTTTGATTTGAAAAATGGAATACTAATTAACTAATTATTAACTTATTATATTAAAGATTAAAAAATAGTAGATTTTTATACAAGTGGTGAAAACGTCTCTTTTTGCGTGACTGAACGGTTTGTCCACGAGACGCGATAGCGTCGAGTGGAATAAGTTCAGGAACGCAAAAACGTTTTTACCACGCGTAGAAAACGCTATTTTTTCTACGTTTGTAAATATAAATGATAATATTTACAAATTCATCTTCTAAAAACTTACAAAACGACATATCTAAATTTGACTGTGTAAAAATAAACAAGATTGTATTTATATAAAGCATTTTTAACAGTGTAAAATAATGTTATTATTGTGTTTGCCTACAGATGGAATAATAACAGGTGAACACAATAATAACAATATTTTACAATGATAAAAATGCTATGTATAAATACTATATAGTTTATTTTTTACACAGTCAAATTTAGATATGTCGTTTTGTAAGTTTTTAGTAGATGAATTTGACAATATGATTAATGAAAATAGTTCATTTATTTGCTCTAAAAACTTTTACAGATATTACAGATATTTTTTTACCGACTGCAAGTCATCGTTTAAAGTATAAATTTAAAAAATTGTAGGTAAAGTTTCGATTAAAAACAAATATTAATAAATTTTTTTAAATTTTTTTTTGCGGAAAGAACTCAGAGAATATATTTTATATCTGACAGTTAATTATCGGAGGAAAAAATTATACGATATATCTGATACAAATTTTATTTTATCGCTCCGATTTCTCCGATATAGAAAAAAACACACTCATTATTAGTTTAATTAATTTATTACACACAATTGATATAATGATTATTTTCGATTCGATTCCATCAAAATATTTTCAAAATATTCGATCCCTTCAAAATACTGCGATATTGACAGAAATAAACACAGCATCCGAAACAACAACAGAAACAGTAAATCAAATTCAATCTCAAATATTCAATCCTTTAAGGGGGGTATGGTTTTAAAAACGAAAAAAAGCATATTTTTGTGATTTTTTTGCGGTGACATGAGTAATATAATTTTATTAAATTTAATTACATATTATTGTACAACTTTTGAAGTATGTCAGAAAAAATTTTCAATTAAAAATATTGATAAATAAGCCGGTGACGTTGATTCTCCAGAGCCGACTTAAAAAAAGTGGTTTTGCGGTAAACATCATAGCTCGTTACTGGATCATCTGAATCAACAAAATTGATATGCATTTTAAAGGTGATGTATTTTTCGAGGTAATCAGAAAGAGCTTTTTTTTCTACTTTTTACAGCACTTGGAAGTGAAAAACGCGATTTTAGCTCAAAAAAATGCGGTTAATTTGTTATTAAAATATAGAAAAAAATAAAAAAAAAACTTCCTGATTATCTGTTGATTTATGTGAAGAAGTAATGTTAAAATTTTCAAAAGGATCGGTTCAGTAGATTTTGAGTTCTAATGTTCACGAGCTTTAAAAATGACGTTTTCAGGAAAATCAGGTATCACGGCCGGTCGTTTGAAACGCTGTAACTCCGTTAGTTTTACTCGGATTGACTTAAAATTTGTACACAATATTCTCGACATATATTTCATTCAGAAAAAAAACTAAAAAAAAATACAAAAAAAATATTTCAAAACCATACCATATCGTTTGAAACGCTGTAACTGCGTTAGTTTTACTCGGGTTGACTTATAATTTGTACACAATATTCTCGACATTGTTCATTCAGAAAAAAAATGAAAAAAAAAATACAAAAAAAATAATTTTAAAATTTTCTGATACAGGATTGATTTTCAATCTAGAAAATATGGAGGGATTGAAATCTCACAGCTCTGAGATATCAAGACTTCGGTCTGGGTTAAGGATTTTGATATAGTTTTCGGCAAAAAACTTTTATGAGGATATGGTTTTTAGTTTTGGGCAGCGATGTATATCAAACATAACTTTTTGTTGAGTACAAGTATTTTTTTTATCTCTGTTTAGAAATTTATTACAAAACTAACACGAAACATCAATACGTTGCCGGAAAATTATAACAGATCATAAATTAACATAATTTAGTGAAAATATGATACACTCAGCAAACTACTCAAAAACCTCTCCATGTAGCGTTTTGAAAAAATATTACAAAATCACAAATTCATATTTCTTTCAAAATTCCAAAAATATTGTAAAAATTAAATAAAATCAAACTTTTTTCAAAATTCCAAAAATTATTATAAAATCAAATATTTAAACTTTTTCTAAATTCCAATAATATTTCAAAAATTCTTAAAAATTTAAACGTTTCCAAAATTCTAAAAATATTTCAAAAATCATTACAAAATCAAAAATTGAAACTTTTTTCAAAATTCCAAAAATTATAATAAAATCAAAAATTAAAAATTTTTCAAAATTCTAAAAATATTCCGAAAACCTTACAAAATCAAATATTAAAACTTTTTCCAAAATTCTAAAAATATTGCAAAAATTATTACAAAATCAATAATACAAACTTTTTTCAAAATTCCAAAAATATTTCAAAAACTATAACAAATTCAAAAATTTCCATGTCCAATTTCATTTTCAATTACATTTATGTCATAAAACAGCTACATTTTTTTCCAAAAAATTGGCTAAAAAATAAATGAAATCATTTTTTGACACACTTGACATTATTTTTTTGACAAACTTATAATGCCATAATTCTCTATAATAATAATAAAGTCAAGTTCATTTTTTGCCAAAAAATTGGGTAAAAAATAAATAAAACTCTTTCTTTTGACACACTTGACAACATTTTTTTGACAAACTTATAATGCAATAATCTAGATTTTTGTCTCACATACTAATCCCGACCATCAAGATTTCTCCAAATTTAATGTTCCTACTCGTAATCACTTAAAATGAACTTTTTTTAAGCAAAAAATAAGCAAATTTCCTTGTTTTGACACACTTGACGATTTTTTCGACACACTTCCAGTACAGTTATCGAACACATCGTCCTTTTGGCTCTTTCCATTGAGTAAACCTATTTTGAGAAAAAAAATTTTTGAAATCTGTCCAGCGGTTTTCTAGATTTTGTAGGTTGTGACGGCCGGCCGGCCGGCCGAAAGACAGACATACATTTTTTTTGCTTTTTTAGAATCAGTAGGTTCCTTAAACGTCGAGAAATGCCAAAAAAAGAGAGGGTAAGAATTTCACTTTAAGCTCATGAATGTAATACTTATGTCTTTCAGACCGAAGTAATTGAAATATGTATTCCTTCAACAACATCAATTATGTTTCGATAAATGTTGCCTATTTATAAGTAAAAGAATAGTAGTAAAGTGAAAACAAGGTGCTTCAACTTGGACATTAAGTTTTTAATACCTGAGATAAATTTTGATGGCGCACGAAACTAGAACGATTGTTTTCATTTTTACTTATGCTAGTGGCAGCTGTTATTTATTATTTTTCCAAACAAAAAACTTCCTAATATTTCTTTGTTTCATTCTAAGAAAATTTTCTCATATCTTACTGCAAAATATATTGTGCCTTGCAGCACATTGCAAGGTTCTTACGTTTTATTAGTATTTGTGAAAGAGATAGATTGATCATAAAAACTGAAGCAAAAACACAACTCAAATGAGCACAGTTTGTGGGTGGTAAAATACAAAAACAAAATCTTATATTTTTCCTTCGTTCTGTAAAATATATAAATACGGAATTGATGGGTGGCTGAATGAATGGGAGTAGTTGAATAGTCTCATAAGGTATTATATTAAAGAAATGAGAAATTTTTTTAATATTATTTTCATTCGGAGTGCGATGAAAATGCATCTGCAACCTAAATAAAATGTAATAAAACTTTCGTCCTTTATTCGTCCTTTGATATAAAATTTTGTTCGAAATAAAAAGTCAAAAGTTGAGCTTAGTTCAAAATAATAAATTTTCTGTTCTTCGTTTTCATTTAATGTTTCGAAGTTATGTGCTGGAAGTTTTTTTTTATGGTTTTGGGAAATGATTAGATTTTTGTGTTTATTTAGGTTGCATTTTGTAGCTTAAGCTTTATTTAAAGAATCAAGGTTTTTTATATTTGTTTTTTTTTTCTGAAGGTGACTTCGTTTAGCATTGTTATTTTTAGGACAAGGATAAATCTTGTGAAAGTCACATAAACGGGAGTGTTTAAATAATGGATTAGAGAAAATACCATAGATAATCGGTGCTAACATGCTTTCAAATAAATTTGTAGTTTTCATTCAAAACAATCTAAAGAAAACCATCTTTAGATTTTCAATTTTCATGTTCATACTAATTTTTTTATCATTTTATTATAATTAAGAGGAAAACAAGAAAATTGAAAATACGAAAAATGGAATTGAATTATTATGATCGTTTAATATTTTGTAGTTTACATGGCACGAAGAAATTGAATATAAGTTTTCTTTTTTGTTTTTTTTATATATATATTTTTTTTTAATAAATTTTCATTGTTAGTTGTTTTAATTTCCGAAAGCTTTTCCTATATCATATTTTTATGGTTTATGTTGAAATTGTAATCTATAGTTTCAAGCTCTTTGTTTGTTTTTAGAATGATAGAGTTGGTAAACCGTCATAAAAAATTCTATATATGTAGATAAGATAAGTTTGCAAGAAGAAAAACATCAAACTTTCTATCAAGTCAACACAAAATATGAAATGATATTTATGTTTGATGGATTAGAATAAAGTTTGTTTTTAGTTTTACAAAAAAAAAATGAAGAAAACCGTTTTTTATCGAGCTCTTGGGGAGAACATTTCATGTTATGCTGTATTTTTAAGATTTTAATAACTGAAATTAGAAATTTAGGTTAAACTGTATAAATATGAAAATGTTGGGTAGGTCATAAACATGAACAAAGGTTGATGTAATAATTTAATTTTCAAACGATGTCAAATTTGAATAGATTGTGACATGCAAAAAACTAATTCAAGAAAAATGATTTTTTTCTCACATTGCATCTCTATTATCTATCAAACATGCTGCATCAGTTATTTGGTTATTTGCTGCATCAATTTGGTCTAATTTTTTGGTAACTTATTGATGGATTGAATGTTTTTACATCTCTCTTCGAGATATTGCTTTTACAATTACATGTACAGATATTGGTTAATTCCTCTTTCAAGGTTACATATGCTAGAACGAAACTATGTATATTCATGTAATCAATTTTAGTCGAAATAAGACGATTACTATATTTCTAGATAAATTTTCACTGACAAAATTTGAGCATTGCATGTTCCATACCCAGCTCGTAAATATAGGTTCTCTATATATTTTCTAGTTCTTAGTATGGTCTGCTTAACACCTTATTCGTTTTGTTACCATGACGTGCATGATTAGTAGTGGGCCCATTGCTTTTTGTGATCAAAACGTTTCATAGGCGAATCGTCTTTGGATGCTAGGGATGCTCTGCTTCCCTTTGATTTAAGCATTTTTATATCAAATTATTAACTAATATATAAAATTGATCTAGCAAAAATAATTCCTTATTATCAATATATGCAATTCATCTATTAACATATACAATTCAAACAAAAAATCAATTCTTTCAATTTTTTCAATCAATTCTTAAAAGTCTATACAACATCACAATGTCTATACAACAACAACATCTATTATTGTGTATACAATTTTGGATGGAAGCTATAGTTTGGTAGCTTATTCAACGTCAAATTATATATACACATTGATAAATATTATATGGTATACATCCTATAATGTTTGAAGCAATTTATGCATGTGTTGTAAGAAATGGATTTGCTAAACAGAAAACAAATACATTGAATAAGTTTAGAAGGAAGCTGTGTCATTTCAGCTTATTATTGTTTATTTTTGGATTTCATATCGCTGTATGTGTTTAACATAATTTTCTGTTTTCTATTTGAGTTTTGCACACTTATAAAACAGAAGTAGCCTTATATTTGACTTATATGTGTGTTTTATTTCTCATTTGTATTTTTTAGAAAGAGAATAGCAAAGAAATTTACAATTCAATATCAATATTCATTCTTTCCCAAACTTTGGATGATCTATATCATAACTTATAAGCGATCGTTATTGGCAATTTTTCAAAAATATTTAATAATATATTTTGTTTTGTTATTGGTGTTAAAATTATTCACGATACAATTTATTACACTTATAAAATATTCGTAATTTTGAACTTTTACTTTGTAGTCTTTTGGAAAAAGCGATTTTAAGTAAAATTTTATTAATATTTACAATGGCTACTGAAAATCATTGCAAATGTGTAATTGAAAACCTGATTGAATTTGGATTTACATCAAAAACTTTTGCAATGAAGCAGGAAATAATTTCAATTGGAAGACCACAACCCAAATTACAAGGAATAAAATCGGCTAATAAACATTTTAATCGGCATTTTTCGACAGAATTATATGCAAAGCATAATTGGTTAGCTGGTTGTGATTTTTTAAATAAAACGTTTTGTTGGCCTTGTTTGCTTTTTTGTAATGATAATGGTGTTTGGCGCGTCAAAGGTTTTGATGATTTAAATAATATTCACAAGGCAATTAAAAGACATGAACTTTCTTCGGACCATTTAAGAGCAGTTTTAAATCTTAAACGATTTGGAAAAGACGAAAGAATTGAAAATTGTATATCACAGGCGTTTGCACTGAATACAGCGAAGCACAATGAAACGGTTCGAGAAAATATGAAAATCATGGAGAGTCTTATTGACGTCACTTGTTTTCTGTGTGAACAGGACTTGCCTTTTCGTGGACATAATGAAAATGAGTCGTCGATCAATAGAGGCAAATATTTAGAGTTGATGAAATTGATTGCAAAGTATTTTCCACCTCTAAAAAATCAATTGGAAAACTCTAATGTTTTTACAGGTACTTCCAGTGAAATTCAAAATGATCTAATTAAAAGCGTGTCAATTGTAATCGAAAATAAAATTAAAAACGAAATTAAAACAACGAAATTTGTAGCAGTTATAATGGATGAAACTACAGATATTTCAAATAAATCGATGCTTTCGTTGATTCTCCGGTATATTGATTTAAAAGGTGTTATTCAAGAAAGGTTTTTAGGCTTTTGGAATGTTTCTGCCGATCGTTCTGCATCTAGTTTATTTGAAGTGGCCAAACACGTATTTGAAGAATACCAATGTACCGAAAAAATTGTAGCTCAGAGCTACGATGGAGCAGCAGCTATGGCCGGACATTTAACAGGTCTGCAAGCACGTATAAAGCAACTATGTAATGAAGCTATATTCATTCATTGTTATGCTCACAGACTTAACCTAATTCTGTCTCAATCCATGTCGAACATAAAGGCATGTAGATCTTTTTTTATGGCTCTTTCTGGAATTAGCTCTTTCTTTAAAAAATCTTCAAAACGTTCTTGTGCTTTAGATTTTTTAATCAAAAAACGCATTCCTGGTTCTGCCCCAACTAGGTGGCAGTATAATGCGCGAATAGTAAGTGTAGTGTTTGAATTTAAAAAGGAACTGCTTGATCTGTTTGAGCATATGTCGGCAAATTCTTCTGATTGGGATAGTGAAACTATTATTTTGGCACGCGAATTAGCAACATATTTACGAGATTTTGAATTCAATTTCTTGTTGGTTATTTTTTCAGAAATTTTTCCTTATTCAGATGTGCTTTTTGAATGTTTGCAAAAACAAGATACAGATATTACAACATCAAACAATAAAGTACAACATTATCTTTTAATTATTCAGGATTTTAGAAATAGATTTGAACAAATATGGAGACAAACTAACGATATTGTCAAAATTGATGAATCTAATACCAGACGAGCAAAAATAGACTTTGTTAATGACATTGAAACGTCTTACCGTAAATTGTTTTTTGAAATAATTGACAATATTTCAAATGAATTAACAACTAGATTCAAAAATATTACAGAATTCTCATTTCTAGAGCTTCTTAATTCTATTTTTTTTTTCCAAATTTAAAAATATTTTTCCAGAACAGCAGTTTAGAAAACTACAATATGGTTATGGTAAACATTTTGATTTTCCAAAATTAAGATCGGAGTTGACTGTTTTTTATGGTGATGCCGATTTTTTGGCAAAATCAATTTATGAGATATTCCATTTTCTAAAAGACAATGACCTAGCAACATGTTTCACAGAAGTATCAAATCTTTGCTGCCTGTTTCTAACAATACCATCAACAAGCGTTTCATCGGAGAGAAGCTTCTCTGCCTTACGGAGAATTAAAACCTATTTAAGAAGCACCATAAGCGATGAAAGATTAACCCAGGTTTCTTTAATCTCCATAGAAAAGAAACTTTTATCGGAAATAAAAGAGTTCCCAGATTTTTATAATCTAGTTATCAATGAATTCAAGCATAAAAATAGACGAATAGAATTACATTTTAAATAAATTAACTAGTTCAGGCAGTATGTATTGATTTAGCATGTGTTTTTAAAAAAGAAGCTTGAGAAATACTCAAAATCATACAGTTCAAATTAAAAGTTTTATGACTTTATTTTATTTGCTCAAAACTCGCCAATCAATTTTTTGAAATACGTAATTTATTTTATCAATTTCAATATTTTTTAAAACTCGCTCTCCGGATTATCCTTTAGAATGCAACAATTGGTAAAAAATGCTTAAATAAACAGTGAATTTAAAATAATTTAAATTAATTAAACTATATTTATATTATTAAATCGTTTATTTTGGTTAATGATAATTTTGAGTTATTGTGATATTGTTCATTTAAAACTCTGTGATATCTACAGGACTGTTTATTTCAATAAAATCAAAAATAAATATTTTATTTTTATACAAGTTAACATATCAATTTATAACATTTATCTACATAGAGTTAAACAAAGGTGCCGTTGGAATTTTCTCAATTTTGTTTTATTTTGAATCTAACCGTATGACAACTTTGAATACTCCAGTCGCTGCTATTGGCATACGAGTTAACGTGAGATATCTATCACATACCACTGGTAATAGCAGAAATATACCACTATCTGGATTATTGTCAACCCTATTACACTTTTCTTCTAGTAATTTTTTATAAAATTTGCTTTTTACATCTTATTTTATTTAGCACTTTTTATTTAAATAAAAAAAACTTAAATTTTTTAAACACAGCTTCCCATGCTACAAAATTCACGCTTCGCCACTGAAACGTTTGCTCTATGAACAATTTAATAATATAATGAACACATTCGTAGTTTCAATGCATTATTCAATGAGCCAACGAAAGTAGTTCAACTAACGCTTTTTATTATTATAACGAACAATTTTACTGTTTTGGTTTAGTGCAGTTATACTGTAATGAACACTTACCTGATAGTGACTCACGAACAAAAAGCAATCGAAGGACTGCATGCCATGGAAGGGTTGTAACCGGACGAGCTCCAGCCATGTGTGTTCGAACAGTAATATCCACCAGTTCTGTACAAATAATCAAATTTGCACGCAAAGGGACTGAGTAAACGGAGTGAAATAAGCAAAACAAAACAAAGAGGCAGGGACTCTGACGACCCCAAAGATCAAAGAAATCCAGAGCACCACAACAACACCACTACTACATACTCCAGTTATTACATTTAAATGTTTAAAAAAATTATTCACTTACCCCATGATTGTTCCGGATCCAAATCTTCGTTCCTTCGATAATTTAATTAACAGATCATCTTCACCAACTCAAACACACGATTGATATATTAAAACAATTAATAGTATAATATTGAGTACGATTCTTTCTATAATGCGCAACAAATGCGTCAATATGTCAGGCAATTGCTGAATTTGTTGGCAATATATTCAATGATGGAGTAAAATACTGTCGCTTACCCATGCAGTTATTGAATTCGTTATAAATATATATTCAATAATGTAATAAAATTGTTGAATTTGTTGGTACTATATTAAATGGCGTAAAAAAATTAATGTCGACAACTGTTGAATTTGTTGTTAATAATATTCAATGATATAGTTAAAATAATGTCGTCAATTATTTAAGTTGTTGGAAATATTAAATAATGTCAATGTAGCAAAATTAATGTCGGCAATTGCTAAATTTGTCAGTAATATTTCAAATGATGTTTAATAATTAATGTCAGCAAATGTTGAATTTGTTCTTAATATATTCAATGGTATAGTAAAATTAATGTCGGCAATTATTTAAGTTGTTGAAAATATATTATAAGACGTAACAAAATGCATGTCCGCAAATGCTGAATTTGTTGGTAATATATTAAATGATGTAATAAAATTAATGTCGGCAAATGTTGAATTTGTTGTTAATATATTCAATGATATCGGCAGTTATTTAAGATGTTGGTAATATATTAAATGGCGTAATAAAATATTGTTGCATACACATGCAGCTATTGAATTTGAAGTTAATATATTGAACGATATAACAAAATAAAAGGCCGTAAATGTTGAATTTCGTAGAAATATATTAAATGATAAACCGTTATACCTTCAAACAAGGATGACGACGACGAGTTTTACTTTCTCAATGTAAAGTCAATCTCAAGTATATTCAAGAACTGTCCTTTTGATTTTATTCCGATCGACTCTGATACACAATTTAATGTCAATCTAATTAAAATTTTTGACAAAAAACTTTTGACAATATAAAAAAATGTCGAAGTTTTATATCTATTATTATGACAACAAAATAAAAAAATTAGATCTGTACCGATGGTCTAATTTCGATTGATTGTCCGAAAAATTACCAAATGTCCAAATAAATATCAAAAAAATTTCATGAACCAACAGCATACTGTAATGGAGAACTGGTTACATTGGAACTCCCAATGTAATAGTTGAGCAGGCCGCGCACCTAGTGAGGTTTTACACCCGTACTTAGCCTTAGCTTGTGGGTCAGAGTAAATTAACCTGCTACCCCAGCACAAATTAAACAGTGTGTGCGTACGAATAGCTAAAACGGATCAAAGTGAATTTGAAAAAAGTGGTAAAAAGGAGACTCTGGCGACCCCATAGTTGAAGAAGCTGTGACCGTCACGTTCCCCCCCCATAACTACCTCACTCACTCGCACACGCACCACATATACTCACGCCACACATACACACATTCCTACACCTTACCCATATACACATACAGGCACATACCTACACATCCATACCCATGCATAGATTAAAGGTACTCACCCCATGATGGTAACGGATCCCATTCCTCATTCCCTGGGCAAGCAGCTGTTCATCTCCCTCAGGTTAAGGCAATCGTCGAACAATTTCCAATGTAAACGTGGTACTGACATAAGTATGAGGTTGTTGATAATATAAGGGTGCCCTCCAAATTAAGTCATCCAAGTTATCCAAGTTATCCAAGTACGTATACAACTGCTGAATCAATTTGAAGTGCATAATGGCTGAGCAATTACCCATATAATGAGGACATCAGAATAAATGGTATATAACTGTTGAATCAATCGCATGTGGATGAAGGTCGAGTAATCACACACAATATAGACTTTTGAATCAAACGCAGGTGGATGAAGGTTGGGTAATTATATATAAATTGGAAGTACGAAAAAGGCTGGCAGTAACTGTTGAAATGTTTCCAATTTTATCAAATGATATAGCGAAGTTGTATAGGCTTTTCCAACAATCCCCTACGGTGGTATGTCAATGTAAAGGTTTTTCGAATCAGACGATCACAAAACAATTATACGTGTACAATTTTTTTTATTTTCTTTTTTTTATTTTCTTAAATTGGTTTATATCTTTATTTATCTTTGATGCACAAAATTTTTTTTAAATTGAATCAACTATCAAAGAATACATTAATTTCCAGTTTTTCATTAACACGGTATATAAAATTAAATTTACTAGGAAACATGTAGGAATTTAAAGTTTACTACTAAACTATTAATAATTTATACTTTCTATAAAACAAACAATAATGCACAGGTTTTCCACTAATAATTTAAATTTACTACGAAACAAGCAGTAGTTTTAAAATGTTTCACTATTTTAATAATAATTTAAAATGTCTACGAAACAAACGGTAGTATACAAGGTTTCCACTAATAAGTTAAATTTTACCACGAAACCAGTAGCGGTTTAAAGTTTTACGCGAATCTACACTCAAAAAAAAAGTTCGTAAAATTTACAGAAATGTCATTCGATTCAACATACATTTCTGTTACTTTTGATCCTACAAATTGTTTGTTGGATACAACAAATTGATATCAGTTGAATTTATTTTACCAACCATTTTTATCGAACAGTTTTACAGATATGTTTGTAAAAATTTTACAGACATGTTTGTAAATTATTACGAACAAAACCACAACCGGACTGTTAAAATTACGAACATGTTTGTTAACTTTTTGACATTTTATTTTATTGATTTTATCAAACATTTCCAAATCTATTAGTTATAATTAGTTTATATTTTATTATAATACTATTAAATATACTTATATTTTGTTTATATTGATTTTAATTAAAAGTTACCGGAACAAATTTACCTTTATAGACATCTTTAAAAAAACTGTTGACTTTCCTTAAATTTTTTAGAACATTCAAATAATTTAATTTCAAAAAAATTCACTAAAATTTCACTCATTTTATTAGGTATTTTAATTGACACAATTCATTAGATACTTTCACACTTTTTCTTAAAACTATTTCACTTTTTAGTTCACAAAATTTCACTTTATCTGTACTTCCACTAAGTTCACTTTAAATTTCAATCTCTTACTACTCGAATTTTTTTAAATTTATGTTTTATGTTTTTGGCTATTTTATTCAACAAACGAAAATCAACGAACTGCTTGTAAAGGTAGTTAAAAATATTTAACAAACATATATATTTGTTGAAAACTAGCAATTAACAAACATAGAAAATCAAATAACGTGTCCTTTAAATAAATTTAACCGACCATTGTTTGTTGTATTTAACTTACAATTTTTTTTTCAGTGTAGTATTAATTTATATTAATAAACTATCAATAATTTACCTTTATCTCTCAACTGGACATTGATGAGGATATAATACTGAAACGGCCACTGTTTACCGTTCAGAGCACTAGATCAAATTCTTTTTACGACACCCACGATAATCTGTTTTCTTCGAGATATGTGAATTATTCGAGATATGTGAAATGACTGGAATGATGATGTAAGAAGAATAAAAAGGTTTATTGCACTACAAGTAAAAAGGTGATTTGCGTTGGGAGCATCGTTATTTTTACAAGTTTAATAAGGAGGAGTGTCTTCTGCAAATGTGAGTCACCATAAATACGAAACGTGAAATTATTTCAGAATCTTCACGAGCTTTTGATCCGTTAGGATTTCATTCATCGTTGGGGCGATGTTTTTGCGGCACCATAACAATACAACAGGTTGAAAGAAAGATATGAACAAAAGGTGATAAGTTGTATTGCGCGTGTTGATTCATGCATAATCAGTTGTTTAGACAAATAAATTTTTACGGGGAAAACGGCTTCGCTCAAAACCGATGGTCATGATATCCAATATGTTACAACCATGGTCAAGTAGAAGTTGGCTGATGCTGTCATGGTATATATATGTTTATATACTGTGTTTATGTGCTTATGTCATTGATACTGTGGCATTCAACATCGCGGTGGATTTTGAAAACAAGACATACACCATTAGTTTCTGGTTTGCACATAAAAATGTGTAGTTTGCTTATCGTCACTATCAAATAAACTACTTTTACCGTGTTTTAGTTGCAGTAGGATCCTACTATGAAGTGTAGAACGTTTTTGAATTTTGAAAATTTTTTCACCAATATCGTTATGTTATCAGTTGTTATCAGTTTTTGAAAATGAATTTATGACTTTGTGAAGAGAAAAACGTCTCGCCAAATGGTACATGAGTTGTGATGATGACGAAAAACAAAAATTAATTGTAGTAGTTCATGCTGTTGCTACCGTACGAGATGCTAAACACAAATTGTCTAATTCTATTTGTAAAATTAACCATCAAGTCCGTTTATGAAATTTTCGTGCAGTGGTTTTATTATGTATTGCTTTTTTTGTGGAGGAACGGATTAGTTTCTGCTTGATATA
The DNA here is from genome assembly GCA_963693315.1 of Diogma glabrata. NCBI lineage: Eukaryota > Metazoa > Arthropoda > Insecta > Diptera > Cylindrotomidae > Diogma > Diogma glabrata. The sequence goes on along the minus strand of OY856188.1, from coordinate 239,089,316 downwards.
ACGAAACCTTTAATTAACCATCAAGATAAACGAAGAGGTAAAATAAAACATGAAGAAGACAACATTGAAGAAATAAATTAATATAAGCTTTTTATTGAATTTTAATTTATATAATTTTTATGTTAATTAAGTTTTGTGTTGTTAATTATTTTCACTATTAGCAAATTAATAATTTCAAAGTGATTCAATATAAGAGATTTCAAAGTGTAATTAGTTTGACGTAGATTCAGTGTTCATATAGTTTTTTGAGCTTTCCGGTGTAATGTAAAATTATAATATTTCGTATAAAAGTTCCAATTTCCTAATAGAGTGTTTGATTTCAGGAAAACTGCAAACGATTTTTCTCCTGTTTTCATAATTATATCATCCTATTTTTATTTTTTTCTATTTTCTCTTCTTGATATTGTTAAGGTGGCTCGTGCTACCGGCCTCCCACACCTTGTATTTTATGTTGGGGATAGGCTCAGCTGTTCAAGGTTTTTAGTTTACAACAAAGTGTGTGAGTTAAAAAAAAATATAAATTGGGAGTCTCTATGCCGAAGAAAAAAGGTCGCCATCACGTCACTATCACTTATATTGCTTAAATGGCTTAAATAATTGATGATTGTTGAAGTTAATTGTTTTTTGTTGACAAGACAACATTATACATATGCCTCATGTTACAAGAACATTAACCTTTTAATTTCTTTTGAGTCTGTTATTAATAGCACCGATAGAATGAAAAGCCGTAACAAAAACAACACACGATTAAGTTTGTATTATGAACTCTACACATTTTTCTCTCCAAGCTCAACAAATAGTATCACAATGTTTATTTTCTACTTATAATAATAGATAAATAGTTAATAAATCATTTATTTTATTTTCCTTTTGACACAATATATTATTTCTTTTATTAAAGTTGGCAGCACACTTCTATAAAATTAGACCATACCAAATAATACTTTATTTAAAAAACAAAACGTGGCTGCTTTAAATCCCCATTACTACACTGAAGTTTGATGGAGCTAATATATTGCTCCCTCTTTATCTATTATAAATCTGTCTCTACTTCCGGAATTTTTAAAATATTTATTATTCAACATCTTTTTTGCAGACAGACTTAAAATCAAATTTCTCTAATGTTTGAGGAAATATATTGAGGTCCACCACTGTATGTTTTTAAGACAACCGTCAAACATTTTTACAAACGTCAAAATAAAATTGTTTGTTTATACATTGTGTTTGTGGTTTAAAAAGAAGGATCCCACAATACCGCTTACTTTAAAGCATTTTTCGAACTGACAGAATGCAAGCATAAACTGTTTTTGCTTTTATCTGAATAACTTCTATATAAATATAATATTCTTTCCAGCAAAATAAAGCAATTTATCACATCATTTATCATGAAAACCCAAACTCAAATTTATTTTTTCCGAAAATAATTTTTATGGTTGTATTTTCTAAAAAATTTTCGGAAAACTAGAAATGAAATGTTGAAAAATCTAAAATATGAAACTATATTTTTCTAGTTAGTTTTTATTCCATCCCATAAAAAGTTTCATTATATCTCCATTCGGAATCCAAGAACAATTGACAGTGATGAATGAGTTTTCTTATTATTTCTTACGCGATAACAAAAACTTGTTAAATTTCAAAATGTCAAACATCAGAAACCAGATTCTGTGGACGCATTTATAAGAGTTAAAAAACAACACTAAACAGCCAAGACAAAAAATAACGAAATATTCCTAGATTTATCTTGTTTTGCTTTTTGTTTCTTTTATATTTGTGCATTAAAAATATGCATCGCCTTAAAAGAAAATTATATGAGCTTGCAATTTTCTTTTCTTAATGCCCATTCCTTGCGACCATCGTTTGTCATCAAATGTTAAAAATACCAACAAAAAAACTTGAAAACTGAGTATAAACGTATAGCAAAGCTGAAAAAGAAATTAGAAGATTTTTCTTTTCTGTTGAAGAAAACAAGAAAATTTGATATTAATCTTTGTCAAAGTCAACAAAAACTGCAATTTTTTTTCAAGTCTTGTGTGTTTTTTGTGCTTTCGTTAGACTTGTTTTGTAGACGAGAATTGCTTATTTTGATAAATTGAGTTTGATAAAAAGTTTTCATGTTTTCTGGAAATTTTTCATAAAGAAAAATCTAAGTTTTCCTTTGTATAGTTTTGGGTTATTACTACCAGAATATGTTTTCGTGGGAAAATAACTTATGGGGGTATTGTTGTGTTATGCATGCAATTTGTAATTTTAAATATTGGTGTCAGTGAGTGGGATGAGTTTGATGTTTATTAATTATAGAGTGTATGAATTTTCAATTAGTCTGAATTTTAAATTTCTTACTACACTATTTCTATTTTGTGCAGTGACGAAGATTTTATGTATTGATGTTTACGCTGCAGATCGGATAGTGTATTTGGAATTTTAAGCGATAAGAGATTCAAATAATTAAACAAAACTTTATGAGATCAAATTGTTTGCAATTAAATATGCTAAGTAGTGTTGAGCAACAAAATATTTTATAGCAAAATGCAAATCTGTTATGATTTTATTTTTAGATCTCAGTTAAGAGGTAACGAAACCTTCGATACGAAATCTTTACGTACTCTTAACTCAAAATTAGTACTTCGGCATTAATCTGTTCTTGCTTCTGCCGGATCACTTCAACATACTCCATAATACTTAAAATACAGTAAGACCTTATACCAGTCAAAGAATATGATTTGAATCAGGGGTGCACACAGAAAAAATTTTAGGGGGGGGGGGTTCCAAAGAATTTTTTTTAATAAAAAGTGTTGTGTTATAGGAATTACAAAATGTGTCACAACAACACATAGTTGACGCACGCTTTTTTTAAACTTTCGTGGATTAAAAGTCCCCGAGACAATTGATTCCGTTTATTTTATTTATTTACAAATAAAGAAATCCCTTTGCATTCTGTCACTATAATAGTGAGTAATGGCAACAGTTTGCCTGTTTGCACAAACCGATTGACGAGTAAAAAGAATATTTTTTTTTTTTTTTTTTTTTTTTTTTAATAAAATGTGTTGTGTAATAGGGTTTAGAATATGTGTCACAACAACACATAAATACCTTTTAAGACCTAGGTCTAGACCTGGGTCCCACAACAACTGGCGTTCTGAGGTGTAGATTAACGCTTTTTTTAAACATCTGTGGGTTGAAGCCACCTGAGACTAAGTGTTCCGGCAAACTATTCCATTTGTACGCAGTTCGGACAAAGAAGTCTCTCTGCGATCTGCCAGTATGACAGCGCGGGATCTTTACCGTTTCACTGGTTGCGGCAGCCGATTGCCGAGTGGAACGGGGGTAAGAATAAGTTTGAGGCATGATGCCGCTGATTTCATCTGAGCACTGCTGATGACGATATTTGTAAAAAACAACGAGGTCAGCAACAGTGCGACGATGTTGTAGGAAATCAAGTTGTGATGTCAAAGTTCGATCACCTACAATTCGTATAGCTCGCTTTTGAACAGAGTCCAAGAGGGCCAAGATGGAAACAGAGGCAGCACCCCAAACTTGACAGCAGTACTCCATACAGGGACGAATATAGGACTTATAAACATGGAGCAATTGGTATGGAGTGAAAAATTTTTTGCATCTATTTAGGAGGCCGAGTTTTTTAGACGCGCTTTTTGCCATCGCCATTACATGATCGTTCCAGAGTAGGTCATTTGAAACTGTGACACCCAATAAACGAATGTTTTTACATTCACCTATTGGTTCATCACACATACTAAATAAAATATCTTTGGGGAACTCGGTCTTTAATCTGGAAACAATCAACAGCTGTGTTTTGGTGGAGTTGAAATTGACAAGGTTTTGGTCACCCCAGTCGGCGACTTTATTCAGGTCTTTGTTCACGTTTATGGCAGCTTCTCTCCGGGCAGGATTAATTCGTTCGTGCATTTTACCTTTTGAAGGAAGGGGCTCGAACGACTTGTGCAGAGTACTATCATCTGCAAAACTATTTATTGGGTTGCTGGTGATTTTCAACAATTCGTTGATATAAATCAAAAATAGGGTTGGGGACAATACTGAGCCTTGGGGTACACCAGCGTTAATTAGTTTAGACTCAGAAGAATATCCGTCTAAGGTTACCGAAATGTATCGGTCGGATAGAAAATTTTGAATCAGCTTCACAACATTGGGATGAAAACCGTACGCAACGAGCTTGTTGATTAAGTTGGCATGCCAGACTCGATCGAATGCCTTGGAGATGTCTAAAGCGATAACGTATGTTTCACCACCTTTATCAAGTATGCTGTTCCAACAATGCGCTACATAGTTTAATAGATCGGTAGTTGATCTTTTGTTTCGAAAACCGTATTGGCTGTCGGATATTAAATGATTTTCTTCCAGAAATTTTGAAATATGTGTATTAATATAATGCTCATAGACTTTGGATAGGACCGATAGTAAAGCTATTGGCCTATAATTTGAGATATCGGATCTTGGTCCCTTTTTGGGGACGGGCTGGACATTTGCCAACTTCCAGCACGAGGGAAATATACCAGATTTGTAGGATTGGTAGAATATTTTAGTTAAAGTTGGTGCAAGTTCTTTGGAAAAGGTTTTTAAAATAATGGGTGGAATATTGTCCATTCCTGATGCTTTGTTGATGTTTAACCCCTTTAAAAGTTTAGCGACTATTTTGGGTTTGAAGTGAAGTTCATTCATATTAACTCCTGAAGACTGGATTTGGGGTATTTCTTTAGGAGTTTCCAAAACAGTGGAGTTCAGAGCAAAGCGTTCAGCGAACAAGTTAGCTTTTCTTGCGGGATCATTGACGATTAAATCACCATCAATAATAGGGGGAATAGAAAATTTTGTACCAGAATTTAAAGAATTAATGGCACTGTAGAAACTCTTGTCAGAAACAGACATAGACGTAAGTTTTGAGGCTTTCGCTCTGTCAATTTCGGACTTTTCGTTTGAGATAATCTGATTAGATATTTTGTTGGCCTTTAGATATTGGGATCGATTAGTGGGAGTTTTGTTATGAATCCAAATATTAAATGATCTACGTTTGTTTCTAAGTGCCGTTTTGGCAGCTTTCGAATACAAGTATTTTTGTTTGGGTTTTATTATGGAGAAAGGGACAAATTTATTTATAGCAAATTGGATGGTTTCTGTAAAGTTTTGAGCAGAAACATTTACATTGTCAGTGTAAAAACAATGACGGTCGAAAGGGAAACCATGGAAAAAATTTTGAAGACCACTCTTATCCATTTTTGAGTAGTGAAATATTTTACGGGGTTTGGGAGCTGTAGTTTTAAGTAAATCAGTTTTGATAACTGATGAGATTAAATAATGATCAGAATTTCCAATACTACCTTTCGCAACATCGACACTCGTAATATCTGGCATTGTGGTAAGATAGAGATCTAGTAGAAAACTATTATCACCGCCATTACGGGGAGTGAAAGTCGGGCTTTTTACAATTTGGAATAGGCCCTGAGACGCGGCAAAAATTTCTGCCAGTTTTCCACTATTGTCAACATCGTCGGTCGATTTGGAGAATTCCAACCATGATTTGTTGTGGACGTTGAAGTCACCGGTAACGATAACTTCACAATTAGGGGACTTTGCTCTAATCTCGTCCATAATTTTTGTCAGTATATTAAAAAAGTTTGGGTTACGTTTGTTGGGGGACCGGTATAAAGCTATTGTAAAAAAAGTCATTTCTGGAAGACAAATCTTTAAAACCATTGTATTGAAGCCGTCACCGTGTAGTTCAAAATTTGGAAAGCGCGTGTACGCAACACTCTCATGAATGAATGCGCATACGCCCTGATGGAGTTTGAAAGCTGATTCGAGCCTATATTTGGAATTAAGCGATTCTATAAAGAGAAAATTTTCAGAAACTTGTGTTTCTGTAAGGAATAGAATGTTCGGTTTGTCGTGCTCAAGATGATGTTGCACGTGGTCATGGTTAGCGTTCAATCCGCAGATGTTTTGAACATGTATTTTAAAATTTTTTATTGATTCATATATGTTTTGTCCCTGCAAATTCCGTGGACATGCCGCTTTATGGGCGGGTGGATTGCGCAAATTTGCTTTACCACTTGCAGACTTATTTTTTTTCGGTTGTACTGCCATATATATATCAAAATGTTTATTTTATTTTTTTGTGTTTTATTTTAAAATGCATAACTAAGTAAAAAATCCTATCATACTACAAAATATGACATATGCCAATATTTCATGATAAGATGAAGAAATAATAACAAAATAATAAGTGAAAAACAAATTGTGAGAAATTTGCAGAAAACAAAACAAAACTAAATGCCAATAATCCAGCTGATGCAGCGCACCCCAGACGCACCGCCCACCACTTCAATCGAGGCACAAAGCCCACACATAACTACGTGTTGGTTCGATTCCTCGGAAGAGCTAATGAGCGGTACCGCTACGGAACGCTGCCCAGCTAAGACTGGAAGTGCTGCCGTTGACTAATTAAAGTTCGTCCGCCAGCACCCTAAGATATCATCTTGGCTAATGACATCTCCTGCCATTGCCAGTGGTATGTGATATCTTACGCTAACTCATATGTCAATGGCAGGGACTGGAGTACGCAGGGTAGTCAGACCCGTAGATCAACATTGATCATAATCGATCAAAATCGATCCCTCCTGTTTAAGGCGTAATGGATATCCCTCATGTTTAAGGCGTAATGGATAAAAAAGCAACGAGATCAACAACAAAACGACGGTGTTGTAGGGAATCAAGATTTGATGTTAAATTTTCGAAACTTGACAACAATACTTCATACAAAGACGAATATTGAACTTATAAATGTGGAGTAATTGATACTGAGTGAAATATTTTTTACATCTACTGAAGAGGCTGAGTTTTTTTGACGTGCTGTTTGAAATAGCCATTATATGATCGGTCCAGAGTAGGTCGTTGGAGATTATGACTCCCAATAAACGAACGTTTTCACATTCGTCTATTTGATCGTCACACATACTAATTGAAATATCATTAGCGAACTCTTTGATCTGAAAACAATCAATAGCTGTGTTTTGGTGGAATTACAATTGACCAAATTTTTGTCACCCCAATCGAATTTTTTTAGGTCCTCGTTTATAATAATGGCAGCGTCTCTCAGGGCAGGCTTTATTCGTTTATGCATTTAACCTTTTCAAGGATGAATGTCATGTGCCGCGTACTATCATCTGAAAAACTATCTATCGGATTAATGGTGAATTTCTAGAGTTCGTTGCTACAAATTAAAACTAGAGCGAAGAATAAAACTGACCTTACTGAGGGGTACATCAGCGTTAATTAATTTAGACTCAGAAGAAAAGACAGACAAAGACATTGATGGATACCGAAATGTATCGATCGTTCAGAAAAATTTTAATCAGCTTTAAGGCTGTGGGCTAAAATATTACTCAACGAGCTTGTTGATCGGGTTGGCGTACCAGATTCGATCAAATGCTTTTGAGATGTCTAATGTGATAACGTTATACGGTTCACCATCTTCATCAAGTATGATGTTGCAACGATTGGCTACAAAGTTCAATTTGTTCCTTTTTTGGCGACGGGCTAGACATTGGCTAACAAACACGAAGGGAAAATACCAGATTTATAGAATTTGTAGAAAATTTTGGTAAGAGTAAATGCAAGTTTGTAATGATGCATTAATTGAAACCCACCATCACCTTCTTAGTGGGTTCAGTAATCGTTAAAAATTTACTAGTTAATGCTTACCGTTTTTATTATCTTCTAAAAAAAGGCCTCTTCATTTGATTATAAATACTCGTGTTTGAGTATAGAGGCCGTCTTAGTCTCTCATTCTGATTTCTGATTATCATATTGGCTTTTTTTACCTTTGGTTTTTTTTTCATGTTTTGTAGGTTATGTATAATTTTAAAAAATATTTTTTATTAATTTGAATTGCATATTTCACTTTTAGGCAAAATACATGATAATAGCATAAATAATACCGAATATATGGTAAAATGTCAAAAAAATGCAAAAATTAATGTTTTTTTTTCATGCCCAAAAATAGACATTTAAATTAAGGCAACATAATTTTAATTATACTTAGGTTAAAGTAGATAAAAAAAAGTACAGATTATAAAAAAAATTTTTTATTTTGGATGACTTCTCATAAAATGGCACCATTTGCCAAATTTAACGAAAAATGCCAATTGTGGCCGAAAATATTAAAATTTTTTTCATAAAAATTAAATCCCATATTAAAACTATTAAAATACATGTTTCCTGAAATTTTCATGAAAATTCGACGATTTTTCCGCCCCTTATCATAAATTTAGTAAAAAAAAAAAGTCACGCGATTCGGTTTTTTGAGGTTAGGTTACACTTTTAAAGTATCTAACCCCCCTAGATGGATCTGAAATTTGTTCACAAACATTTTCCATTTTTTTTTTTTATGATCATTAGAGCCCAAAATATTTCAAAAATAGTGAAGCGACCTACTCAAAAAACACAAAAAACCAGTTTTTACCATTTTTGAGGCACTTCAGGACCTCCAAATTTGCTAAATAATTACATGCCCACTAACTTTTATGTCCTTAACATAAAACAAAAAAAAAATTCAGCTTTGCTCTTACATCAAACTTTTTTTTACTAATTTGACTCCACTACTAACATTGAAACAAGGATAAATAATCAATAGAATAAATTCTTTAATAAAATTAGTGATTGTGTTCAAAAATATACCAATGTAGAAACTATAAATATAAATAATCTGATCACTTTGTGATCAAATAAATAGAAATTTTCTTGTTTTGTAGCGTTGTGTTGGGTTTTGCCGGATAATTTTTCTGGATAAGTTGTTGTTGTTATCGCGAAAACAAGACTGTGCTTATAAGGAACATCATAGTTCACTATTGTCATCATCGCTTACTGGTATAACGGATCATCAGTTGGTATGTCCTGACCGGACAGCTTACCGCGTCCTTATCTGTGATGCTGTTAATTTTCATCACTAGTCGACCTCACTTTCTGTCACGGTTGTTTCAATAAACGTGATTTGACGTTTTCAAAGGCTGTCAACCAGTTTTATCATATCAAGAACAATAGTTGTCTTACATTACATATTTCGACCATTACGGAGATCTGATTGTGATGGTAAGGAATATATTTATGATAACACAAACGATAGTGGTATGCTTTTCAACATCTGCTGAGATCGAATCCTGGTTACATCAATTATATTACTTTTTACAAATTTCAACAACTACCGAGGCCTAATTGTGGTCATGTTAATTATTTTACCTATACAAAGGTCGTCAAAGTCTGTTTTCCAGTTTTATTATTATCAAGAACTACATCCATATTACTTTACAAATTTCAACCCTTATGCACATTTCATTTTGAAGATCTCGATTATATTCGTTATTTCAAGAACTACAGTCGTATTACTTTACCAATGTCAATCATTACGCAGATTTGAGTCTGGTGATCTCGATTATATTTATTATATCAACAACGATAGTTATATGTTTTGCAACATCTGCTGAGATCGAATCCTGGTTACATCAATTATATCAGCCATCGCTTTCTACAAATTTCAACAACTACCGAGGCCTAATCGTGGTCATATTAATTATTTTACTTATACAAAGGTCGTCAAAGGCTGTTATCCAGTTTTATTATTATCAAGAACTACATTCGCATTACCTTACAAATTTCGACCATTACGCAGATTTTATTTTGATGATCTCGATTATAATCATTATACCAAGAACGATAGTCATATGCTTGTCAACAACTGCTGAGCTCGGATTTTGATTTTATCCAATATTTCGAGATCTGCTTGTTTCTGATAGATTGACGTGATGAGGATGATCGGAAACTAAAGATTCAGTTAGGAGTGGGACATGCTTAAATCATGGGGTGAGTACTGTTTTTTTATATATATATATGAGTTGATCTATATATATAATAATAATAATAATCTTTATTTCAATCAACAAGAAATAAAAATCGTATACAGTAATTTACAAAAATTTTTTATAACCATACAATAATTAAATAAACAAATGCCAGATAATAATTAAATTTGTAATTGAAATGAAATAAGTAGGAGCATTTTGAAGTGTAACAAACGAACACTTGTAGTAAAAGCTCCATAAAAAATGGTAAAAAAAACATAAGAAATAACCAAAAACAAAATTAAAAAAATAACAAACAAGCTATATTACTAATATGTACGAACTAATATGTAATATGTGCTAATATGTAACTACTAATATGTAACTAATATGTAACACGAAAAATACCACACATGAAAATAATAAAAAAATATTAAAAGTAAAGCTCAACATTATTAAGAGCGAATAGCCAAAGATTTAAGTTTTTCAAAAAAAATATTTATAGGATGTATGTATGTATTTGTGTATGTGTGTGAGCGTGTGTGGTGTCTGTATGTGTGAGTGTATGAGGTGTAAGAGAGTGTGAATGTGAGATAAAATATGGGGGTGGACGTAGTGATCGCGGCTTTTTCATGTATGGGGGTCGCCAGAGTCTTCTTATCTCACTTATTTTCTTTCTTTGATCCGAATTAAATAATGAAATACGGGTACTATTCTGTTTATTTGTGCTGGAGCCTGCAGGTTATTCTTCTCGTTCCCACAGGATGAAGCTAGGTTGGAGCTTTAAAATATCTCTAGGTGTGCGGCCTGCTAAACAACTTCTTTGGTTTACCAATGAAGCCAGTTCTCCATTACAAGTTCTTTTGAAAATGTTTTTAGAATAGGAGGAATGATGTCCAGACCGGGGCTTTGTTGGTATTTAACCCTTTTAGGTTCTTTTCGACAATTTTGGTTTTGAAATCAAGATCTTTCATATAAACTCCAGACGACTGGATTTGGTGTATTTCTCTAGGTGTTTCCAAAACGATCGAGTTCAAAGTAAAACGATCCGCGAACAATGTGGCTTTTTTTGCTGTGTCAGTGAAGATTAAACCACTGTAAATAATTGGAAAAATAGAAGATTTGGAACCAGACTTTAAAGGATTAATGGCACTGTAAAATCTTTGTTTCTAAGGACCAATCTGGCTGCTGTGGAAAATAAATATTCTTGATGGGGTTTCATTTTGTGAATGAAACGATCTTATTTTTATTATTATATTATTATTATTTTGTTTTATATTTATTTAAATTATTTTCACTAAGATAATATACCAACCTCCTCAGGAACTCTGGAAGGTTGGTATATTATCTGAGTAAAATAAATAATAAACATTCCTGGCGAAAGTAGTGAATTTTTTGACAAATGATCTTCGTTGGTACAATTAAAAGTATCAGAACCTTTATGTGGGTCAGATCATAATTTGATTTCCACACATTTAAATTTACAAGTTTTTAAACCGTTTAAAACTAGTCCTGGTCTTGTTTGGGGTTGTAAAGCTGTAGATATGCAGGGACTTAGAGATATCTTTAATGCAAACAATTCTACTTCTATAATTGCTCAGAAACAATACACCTGGGTATGCGCAAGTTTATTCCATTTGATCGTTCCGAAGGCTGATCTATGGGTTTCGAGTAAGTAAAAAGAAGCAATAAATTTAAAAAATGCTTTTCGAAAGTAAAACCAAAATAAAACTGATGAAAACCGAATAGTATAAATATATTATGTAGAAAACTAATACATGTAGCGAAACCTCTTTTTATTACGGAAAAAGCTACTAATTTTGGTGGAACCTAATTTGTAACCTAATCCTGAAGTTTCTGTAGTTTTTTATTGAAATAAAGCAGATAATTTTTCGTAAAAATATAATTTGGAAAATGCTTTACGAATTAATACTAATAAGGCATCTTGGCCAGATAAAATTCCTCCAATTATTCTTAAAACATTTGCTAAGGAGTTAGCATCAATCTTTACGAAAATGGACTATTTGTCATACAAGAAGGGAATTTTTCGAAAAAATGACACTATTCTACAGATACTACAGCCAGTTCCAAAAAGGTGCCTCAAACGGATCCAACAAATTACAAACCCATATCAATCTTGTCGGTTGTTGCTTTAATAATTTTAATTTTAATTAATTTTAATATTACGAGCTTCTTAGGTCGTCAAAAATAATTAAAGAAAGACAATGAAAGATAGTTTTGCTTATGACAGCACACCTCATGCTCCTCATGAAACACCATATACTCACCGGTAGCGCTTAATGACACTGGGTCAACTTTCATAGGATTATTAAACATTGATTTAAAAACAGTTATGGATTTGGGTATTGCTAACAATGTTGAATTCAACATGAGCAAAACTAAAGATTGCTGTTTTTCTAGGTTATCAACGCCTAATCCGTTTTCATTAAAGTTTGATTCTTGAGAAAAAAAACCATCTTGAAGAGAAAGAATCTGTTAGACTTCTAGTATAGTTGAGATTGAAAATAATATGAAGTTAAATTCTAAGGTAATTCTAAGGCTAGGGGCTAAGAACGTTGTTCTATTTAATATTTTTACGTCGTTGTCGTAAGGATTTCAATAGCAAATAGTTTCTTTTAATATATAAGTTATTTAATCGTCTCTGCATGGAATATTTGACGGTATTTTACAAATACATTATAAAAGAATGAGCGTCTGTCTGGATCAAATCGGTTTTGCCTGAGCCTGCAAACTTCACACGTTTCACCAGAGCATCAATAGCAGATCATCTTTTTACTGTTCGAGTGACAAGATGTAGAGCTGTTGCTTTTCAAAGTGGTTTTTTGCGTCTAGCATCTCTGAAAAGCCTTACCGGCGTCGGTCTTCCCAAAATTTTAAAATTAGCGTTAAAAATCCTCCAAAAAATTTATCAATTCTAACAAACCTTAGTCCCGTACTTAGCATCATATCTTGTGATATTCAGAGACGTTAATCTTTAATTTATTATGGTTACACTAAACAATTTCAAACTTTAAAGAAAAATCATGATGAAAAATAATCGGTTAGGGGGTCCGTACCTGACCCCCCCCCTGGTGTGTGTGTTGTGTAGCACAACATTATGCTATGCAACGGAATATATAAATAAACCTTTATCTTTCTAATTAACCTGAAGTTATAAATATATTTAAATACATTTTTAGTACATAAGTTATTAATGTACTAATTAGATATTTAAGGAGAATTTTAATTGAAAAACATTCAGAATTGATCTGATGATCAAATAATAAACATCTAAAAATAAATATTTTATTTAATTTTGTAAATAATTAAAGTGTTTTAAAATAAAAGAAACAAAGAAGTTTTTTTATAATAAATGTTATTATTCGTTTTGTAAAATTATGGTTCTTTTGTGTTTTGTGAACGACGACCACCCACAACACTGGTGACAGCGGAAAAACGCTATAAAAATAGTTAAAACAAATGTTTAAACTAAAAATGCAATTGTATAGTGAAAAAAACTAAAAACAATCTCTGTGTAAATTAAATTAAAAAAATTAAATAATGTACGTATTCTTAATAAACGTACATATTTCATAATTGAACTCAGTATGAGGTAAAACGTTTCCAAATTTTACCGAAATAATATGAACAGTTAAACTTAAAACCTAAATGAAATTATTTAGTGGTTAAAATAATAATTAAGAACCATTTATTCTACTACAAACATTCTTAAATACAACAAATAAATCAAATTTTGAAAACGCTGATTTTCAATACAAAATAATCCAGATAAATTTCAAAAATTATAAAATATAATTCTTTATTTTGCAATCACAAACATTAAACATATTTGATCAAACGGTCGTGTTAAAATATAAATTGTGATTCCTAATTATAATTATCTAAACTAAGTGAAAAAACTATTGAAAAATAAAATTTGCTAATTACAAAATTTGTTAATAAAAATAAAATCTAATACTATGATTTTAATTACTATGATAATGTGCTGTAAATATTAAATAATGAGATCAACAGTAAATTAAATAAAAAATTCATCCAAACAAAACTAAAATAATCATCTACATTGATAAAAATCACTCAACAATCAAATTATGTACCAAGGAAAACCAAGGATAGATAAATAAACGGATAATTACGTCATCATTAAAATAAAACAAGTAAGAAACAACAGCCAATAAATAAATTTTGATTTATGTTAAAAAAAAGAGTAGAAATTATATTAAACAATTTTTCATAAATTTTTTATTCAATTAAATATTTTTCTCATAATTAGATATATTTTTGTTTAGATTTGTTTTTCTCCTATATATAATATAACGGTCACAGTTTTAAACAATTAAAATCAGTGATTATTGACTTTGTTCAATTATAATGATTTTTCTTTCGATTTTATGAACATTTTTAAAATTAATTGTTTTTCCAAATGTCTGATGACGAAAACAACCAATCTGACAATTTATTAAAACTAAGAAGTGGAAATACTATTAAAAAAGCATCAAACTTCGATTTTTCTTTAAACGTTGAAAGAAAAGAAACGGCAGAAGTAAACGAACAACATTTTCCAAATATGACAAATTTAAACATATCGGAAACTTTAAACTTATTTCTCCATTTGATGGAACTCCTTCCCAACTTCATCAATTTATTCAATGTAGTAATTTAGTGTTTGATGAACTACATATTAATCAACATAAAAAATTTTTACAATTAATGAAAAAGTTATTAGTTGGTATTGCATACGATGAAACCGTTAAACATTTAGAATATGATAGTTGGACGGATCTAAAAAACGATTTAATAAACAGGTTCACAGAAATTAGATCCAAACTTGAAATTTTACATGAATTAAATACAATTAAACAAAAACATAATGAAACGGTTAAATCATATGGTAGTAGAATACAGATTCTTTTAGCACAATTAAATGAATTGTGTATTGTAGAAGCAGGTAGAGATTCGAAGAAAACTGTTAAACTGTTGAACGGTCAAACAGCATTAATCGCTTTTCAAGAAGGATTAAACTCCAATATTCGAATGTTAGTCAAATCAATCAATTGTAAAACGCTTAAGGAATCTATATCTAAAGCTCGCGAAGAAGAATCACTTCACAACCGACATTATAATTTAGCTTTGGTAAAATGCCAACTTTGCGAAAAACTTGGCCATTTAGCGAATAATTGTTATAAATTAAAACTTGTGCAAGCGTCTTTTGAAAAAAGAACATCACATTTTGTTTCAGAAAATTCTGATAGACCTAAATCAATTCGCAATTTCAATATAAATTGTGCATACTGTAAAAAATCGGGTCATCATATAAACAACTGTTTTAAAAGAAAAAATGCTGAGATTCAAAAAAATAATATTGCACAAACCAATTCTCCGTCTTTAAATAAAATAGAGTTAGTTAAAACGGGTGATTCAAAAAACCTAATGGGGCTCAACCAGTCTACGTCGATGAAAGCTGTGCGAGCCAAATTTCTTTAATTTCTTCAAGTTCGACAATTTTTCATACTTTTTCAAAATACCTGATGACTTGGTTTTCATTTTTGACACATGACTTATTTCTAGGTAAGACTTCTTATATGCTGAAACTGAATTTTTTAAATATTTTACCAATTATTATGGTTTTTTTTATATTTGGTTTTCAATTTTTTTCTGTTTTACCTTCTTTTGTCATGGTTTTAATATTATTAATAATAATAATTTTTTTGAAAACTCGGGAAATCAGTTTTTCAATTTTTAATTTTTTTTTGAATAAATTAGGATCAAAAAGATTTTACACTTTAATAGCATTAAATAATCTCGACATCGTTCCAATCAAAACAAACTTGCAACCCGATCGCGAATTAAATTTTTTACTTGATACAGGTGCAAGTATTAGTATTATTAAAAAAGGATCGATTAATGGTGAAGTTTTATGCTACCCTGATGAAAAATGTAAAATCACAGGTATTTCCTCAAATCCTTTTTGGACATTAGCTAAATGTTATGGAGAAATTATACTTGATGTTGACCACAAGATTTCTCAGACATTTCAGTTAGTAGATAATAATTTTCCAATTTCTTGTGATGGCATATTGGGAAAAGATTTCCTTGAACAAAATCGTTGCATTATTGATTATGCACAAAATTTTTTAACAGTATCTTGTAAAACAAAAACCTTTAAGTTTGTTTTAAAACAGAATACTCAATTGCCACAAAAATCTATTGCTGGTCGTACAGAAAAACTGGTCGGACTAGCCTTCCCTGGTATTAGTGATGGTGAATATTTTTGTCAAACCAATAAATCCTCTGAACCTTTATATTTAACCAATCCTTTAATAAAAATAAATAAACAAATTGGTTACACCTCGATATTAAATTCAGGAGATGATGAATTATTTTTGGAAGATATAGATATAGTTTTGGAGCCGTTAGATAATAAAAACATAAATGTTGTAACTCGTGCTCAAGCTAAGAATAATGAAGATAAAATGATCGATATGTCTGTGTCAAATGACGAAATAAACGAAGATTTGGAAAATAATTCAAATATTGTAGAGATTACTTCAGAAACCGATATAAATTCAGCTATTTCTCAATTCCATGATGGACCATTTGGTGGACATCAAGGAATAAATCGTACCTACAACCGCATGAAGTGCTATTTCAATTTTAAAAATATGTTTAACCGAATCAAAGATTATATTAATTCATGTAAAAGTTGCCAGATAAATAAAGTTTCTAAAAATACTAAAATGCCAATGGTCATTACCGACACTTCATCACAACCATTTGAACGAGTTGCATTAGACATTGTAGGACCAATAAACCCCGTTACTGTAAATGGTAATTCTTATATACTGACGATGCAAGATGATTTGACAAAGTATAGTATCGCAATACCACTACCGAATCAAGAAGCCGAAACCGTCGCTCGTGCATTCGTTGAACAATTTATTTGTGTTTACGGTGCTCCGACATCGATACTGACAGATCAAGGTAGTAATTTTTTAAGCAAACTATTTACAAATGTTACACGTCTTTTCAAAATTAATAAAATGAAAACATCCCCATATCATCCACAAACGAATGAAGCTCTGGAAAAAAGTCATTTAAATCTTGCAAATTATCTACGAAATTACGCAAATTTAGATAAAAACGATTGGGATAATTGGATTCCATATGCTATGTTTTGTTATAATAGTACACCACATAGTGTTACTAAATTTATGCCGTATGAATTATTATTTGGTCATAAACCTATCATTCCATCATCATTTCTAAAAACCATTCAACCACTATATAATTATGATGATTACGTTAAACAATTAAACTTTAAAATGCAAAACTCTTTTGGCATAGCGAAATCTAATATAGTTAATTCTAAAGAACGATCTAAAATTTTATATGATAATTCTATCAACCCTATGAAATTTATTCAAGGTGAATTAGTTTTATTAAAAAATGAAAATCGTAAAGGAAAACTTTCTCCATTGTGGTTAGGACCTTATAAAATTAATGAAATCTTAACAGAAGAAAATTCAATAATTGAGATTGGAAAAACATTAAAGACAGTTCATAATAATCGATTGAAAAAATTCAGAAACGAATTCGATATTTAAATATGTACAGAAATAAAGAAAAACAAATTTGTACAAATTTATATAATAAATATATGTATAAGAACTTTGTATTATATTTTTTTTCAAAACAAAAAAAATTTTTTATAATTGTATTATAATTTAGTTAAAATTCATATAATAAATATATTACTATTTTGAATTATTAGAGGTTTATTCTAGTTAAAAAAAAAAAAAAAAAATTTCATTTAAAACAATATTGACTAAAATAAATTTGAAATAATTTTTATAAAATGAAATTAAACTTTAATAGTTCTAGTTATATATATAATTTTTCTATTTCTATATAATCTATTTATATTAATCTTATGGGTGGAGGGGTGTTGTGTAGCACAACATTATGCTATGCAACGGAATATATAAATAAACCTTTATCTTTCTAATTAACCTGAAGTTATAAATATATTTAAATACATTTTTAGTACATAAGTTATTAATGTACTAATTAGATATTTAAGGAGAATTTTAATTGAAAAACATTCAGAATTGATCTGATGATCAAATAATAAACATCTAAAAATAAATATTTTATTTAATTTTGTAAATAATTAAAGTGTTTTAAAATAAAAGAAACAAAGAAGTTTTTTTATAATAAATGTTATTATTCGTTTTGTAAAATTATGGTTCTTTTGTGTTTTGTGAACGACGACCACCCACAACATGTGCCCCTGATTTGAATTCTTCAGAATCGAACAATGTTATTCTATCACTTTTTTCAGTCATTTCTCTTACGATGCATTTTACTTGAAAATTTGTTTTGTTTATAATTATGTAATTTTCAATCTGCATAAAACGTAAAAACCGAAACCGATATTGTTGCCAATCATTATATTAAAGAAAATAATTTCCTATTTTTGTTTCTTATTATCTTATTATCATTAAGATTTTTTTTTGTGTTCTTTTTTTTCGATAGAATTATAAATAAAATTAAATTAAATTAACAATCATCGAACCATAATCGATCTAAACATTATTGGATTTTTTTTTGTTAACTATAAGAACAAAATGAAAAACGAAATAAAAATATACCCAACAACAACAAAACAACAGATAGATAGATGATAGTCGTCGAAATGGAAAATCGAAATAGTTTCATCGATTAATTATTAAAGGAAAATAAAAAAAAAATGTTAAAAGAAAATTTATAGTTGAGACCAATTTCTACACGAAAAAAAAGTTAGAGAGAATCGTTTCGATTTGTTTCGTGAGTTTCTGTAATTAGATAATGAAATTAATGGCAAAGATCAGACATTTGTGGAATGAAATCGTTGTGAAATATTCATTTGAAGTAAACTTTGTGGAGGTAAAAATGTATTTTTTTTTGATAAAATTATTTAAATCTTTTGGAGTGAAATGAAAAAACGTGCACAAAACTTCAAGGTGGTATTTTAAAAAGTTTATGACTCAACTAACAAAAGTTCATACTACAAGAAAATTTAGAATTACAATTTATGAAGATCTAACACTATAACAGCACAAAAGATACTCGAGCTCTCAAAATAGCACACAGAATCTTTCGACATAATTTCCATAGTAAATTGAAGCAGAATAAAGTAACATAAACTAAGTTTATGGGATATTGGACAAACTGGTCGAAATTTTGAAGAATATTCAGCAAATTTTTTTCGAAACTTTGTTAATACTGATATCAAATAAATTTTAACATTAAGTAGCTCATTATTTTTAAAACAAGAAGCACTTGATACACATGAATGTGTTAACATAACAAAAAAGTAGAAACATGATATTCTTCAAACGTTTTCGTAAGAGACTATGGAATTTTTTATTTGGAAAAAGAACTTTTAGGATTTTAAAATTTTTGTGCCGCAACATATAAGGTGGTGTTGTACGTTTACAAATTGTAACAATATGTGACACAGTGGAGGGTGGCGGTTCGATAATATGAAATTTGTTGGGACTTGAATTTCTCGCATATTCGTGTGACATGACTTGATACCCCCATGCCTCTTATCCAAGTCAACACCAAGGTATCTAGTTGGGCTGACCATTTTGATTGTATTTCCATTAACCTTAATGGTTGGTGGCTTAGCTCTGTCATACTTGCACTTTAGCTTTAGCATAACAGTTTTTTGTTTTTTGCTCTGACACGCTTAATATGTTTTTTCTGCACCAGGAGGTCATATGGGTATATGTTTCTTGACCTTTTCTATCCGATATCTACAAAAATGTCTTGACAGTACTTTTCATCGGTTTATTGGACAATTTCTATTAGTTTGCAGACTGCGTCCCCGGTATAGCGCCCCGTTCTAAAGCCATACTGCTTATCCGACATCCTACCATTCAAATCAATGCAATTTAATAGTTTCTTATTTAACTATTTTCTCGAAAATTTTACCCACCAACCCGACCACTTTTTTGGAAAGATACCATATCTGAGGCAGTTATTGAAGAGTTTTAAGCAAGTAGGAGCTAAAACCTTCCAGGACTAATGCACAATTACAACTTCCATTAAATTCAGACCAGGAGCTTTACCACGTTTCATGCTCATCACAGCCTCCTCTAGGTTATCGATTGTGAATTTCAAGAGAGAGACATATGGTAGCTCCGCTATCCTTTTGATGTCAGCATACTCAGGTGAGTCCTCTGTATTGTCTGGAAACAAGGTGTCAAGCAGCACCTTGCTAGAAGTACTCCATGAGTGCATGTTGTTTCCGTTCGAAGAGACACGTTATGCAAGCTTTCCTGTCTGATATTTATAAATGAAGCCCCATAGGTCCTTGTTACCTACTTCCATAACAAATTTCATGAAGCTTTGCCTTTTAGTTGTAAGGATCTTGTGCTTGTATATGTTTTTTAGGTTCCTGTAAGCAGACTGATTTTGCAGCCTAAAATCTAGATCACGTTCTTTCTGGTACTTTCTTCTTGCCTGGTTTACCTCACTTTTGCGTTTAGTTGGATCATTGGTTCACCAGGTTACTCCATTTGTTTTGTTGCAGTTTGATTTACGTGGTATGGCATCTTCATAAACGTTTGGTATGACCTCGGTAAGAAAAGCCACTATCGTCTCACAGTCCGCAGAGCTTCAAATCTTCAGCTTGCCTCTTGACTTGCTTGATATTTAGTACTAGATCTAGAGGAAGGCGCTCCCGGTTGGTAGCATTGATTTTGAACCATTTGGTATTAGAATTATTATCACGAGAAACGCAGGCGGAACAATTTTGAGAACCAATTATTTCAAACGAGATAGCACAATGATCACTGGAAGTCTAGTCCACATGTACTTTCTAGTGTTTTATACGCTTTATCATACTTTGCGACACTAAGGTGAGGTCTACTGACGATTCACCATTGTGTGCATATGTGCTTAGATTCCCAGATTCGTTCGCCACAAAGAGACTCCATTGTGAGCTAAAATCTACAAGTTGGTGACCTCTGCTGTCAGTGATACGATCAAACTACATTTTGAATCGAGCGTTTAAGTCATCGACAATAATTACTGGACCTTGTATATGGTTTAGGATATTATCAAGCTTATTTAAATGTGTGCGCAGTTTAATCGGCAAACAAGAACTTTAGAGTTATCTCACCCATTTGTTATCCAAATACCTCGTTGTAGAACTATGTCCTTTCAGAACGATTATTTTAATAGTGTGGCCAAATTGTGGAAGTCAATGCCCTCCTCTGTATTTCCCGATGAATTTTCTCTTCAGTCATTTAAAGAAAATGTCGATCGTCAACAATTAGTATAGTTATCCCTATATCCCTATATCCTCAAAATAAGTCGACAACAGTGCTTTTGAAAATAACAAAAGAAATCATTTTGGTTTAGAAAAAATCACCTTTCTGAAATAACATTTCAAATGATGACTGAATTTCTATAGTGTTTGTTTCAATCTTTACAATATTTTCTATATCGTGAATTTTTTCAATTTTCTCTTGTAATATTTGATGTTAAGGAGAGGGACAGGAAAAAATTTTCACATATTTGAAAATAAGGCGAAGATTGTGCTTTCAAAATTTACAAAAAAAAATCGTTTGGAATGAAAAAAAATCACATTTCATATGACACCCCACTCTTCAAGGTCTAAATATTTTTTTTTCGAAATGTCTTCTGCCAACCCACCTAAATAACATTTAAAATTTTGAAACGATGAGCCGTTACTTTAGTTTGCGTTCAATCTTTACAAATTTTTCAATAATCGTGAATTTGTTTCATTTTTTCTTTTGTAATGTTCGAAGTTAAGGAGGGAGGGGGAGCGGAAAACAATTTTCACATTTTTGAAAATATGTCGAAAACTGTGCTTTCAAAAATAATAGAAAAAGCTTAGAGATCTAGAAAAAAATAACTTTTCATATGGCATCCCAATCGTCAAGGCTAAAACTGATTTTTTTTAAAAATTACTACTCCCAACCCCCTCCAAATAACAATTTAATTGATAAGCCAACCACTATAGTTTGTGTTCAATCTTTATAACATTTTCTATAACCGTGAATTATCAAATTTTTTTTCTTTTGTAATAATTGAAGTTAAGTTGATTTTTTTAAATATTTCAATCTTTTCGATTTTTCTAAATCAAACTCGATACCCTTAAAAAACTTTTGTTTTACTATTTCCTTATTTATGTCTATAAAATACAGATAAAAAAATATTTGGATTTTTTATGTTGTTAGTAGACGTGGACAAATAAATTTTTATAACTGTAGAAAATTTCAAGTTGATAACACTTAAAATTTGTGAGAAATTCGGATGGACATCGTAGTCTCACCAATAGGGTTGGTACCCTATTTTTACTTTTTCAAAGTACGGAACACGAAAAATAATCCGAGCAGAAATTTGTCAGGGCTCAAGTAAGGTCCTGATCAGGTTTGCCCTATTCCGGATCAGGCATTGGTAGGGCAGCCTGATTTGGCCCTGATCATGAGTGTAACGCTTTTGCCCTACCTGGTCCTGATTGGGATTACCAGATTAGACACTAATTGTGATAATCGGATCAGGCCCTGATCGGGATATCCGAACCACACCCTGATATATATTTATATATTACATATATAAATGAATCAAATTAAAATAAAAAAGCTACAATGGAAAAATGAAAACATACATACCACCTTAATCACTATTACTTTAGTCTTCTAGCCGAGAAGCGATAACTAAAACATACATGAAATGATTTTAACTATATATTTCTAAAATGGATAATACTCTAGTGAATTTTAACCAATTGAAATTTCAGCTAGGGGTCAAATACGAAAAACATGATCCAGATCGGATATATTCATATAAGGTTAACCCTAAAAGGGGATTCTAAATCAGGCGCGGCACAGGCCCATATCAGATTGCCCTAATAGGGATTGCCCTTGTAGAACTGATCAGGCCTTGATCACCCCTGACTGTATGTAGGTTTTCCCTAACTAATTTCTGCTCGGGGAGCTTATATTATAAATAACAAATTTAAAAATAAAATTATGACATTTTGCTTTTGTTTACTAGCTAATTAACATTAATAGAACGCGCTAAGTCAAGAGAAATTATTTCGAAACCATTTAGTGTATTATAATAAAGCGATTTTTCAATTCCAGTTTTCATCGTTAAACCACTACAGATACGAGAAAAAATCACCCAGGTTCGATATACGACTACATGGATACAATTTTTTTTTTTTTTTTATAAAATGTGTTGTGTAGTAGGAATTACAATATGTGTCACAATAACACATAAAAACCTTTTAAGACCAAGGTCCCACAACAACATACGTTCAAAGGTGTGAGCCAATTTTAATTGGTTTATAAAGTATTATTGACTAAGGGTAATCAGCGTTACAGTCTATAGATAAAATATTATCCTTAAGTAGCACATAAAACACCACGAAAATTGTCGACATTTACGATACAACTTTATATTGAAATTTCATCCGTCGTGTTATTGCGGGAACAGAATAGATAAATCTCCCGTTTACATTCTGGCCACATTAAGGACATAGATTAATATGTATAAAGGAAAATATTTCAACTACACATTTAACCCTACTTTTAAAATTTTTAAATATGAGTGAGATTTCATATTTTACTGCAATTAGATAATTTTAATTAGTTTATGAAGTATTGATGACTGTATAGAGCAGAGTATGTTACTTACTTGTGTAATCTTATTAATTTACGATCTATTTATTAATTGTGTAATCTATTTCTTAATTTTATACCAGGAAGCATTAGCAGAAATAAATAGTATGGAAAACCGCACGTCTAGTACGTCGAAAAATATTGTTTTAAGTCGATTTGGTCTATTAAATTAGGTCTATCAAGACTAAATTAGTATTTTTGATAAAGATAAAACGTGTTCCATTCCCATTTAAAAAAAAATGAAATGCGGCAATCAAGATGAAAAACGCTGAATGTGTGAATCTAAACATTAAACTTTAACAAGATGCTACAAACTTCCTAAGATCCTACTTTTGTTCTTTTTCTATATTGACTGCGCAGAAAATTGTTTATCGCAAAAGTACGATTCTAGTGTGTACATCAAATGTTTGCATCTGTGCTTCAAAAATCTCTAAAAACAATAATATAAATTAATGATAAAACTAAAATTCTGATTAATCAAATGATTATTTATGATATTATTTTAAAGAAATATTAAACATGATAGTCCAAAGAATATTGATCTAAATGAATGTAGAAATTGTAAAAAGTACACATTCATTATTTAATCAGGCCTAAATCATAAATGTGCAAGACAAGACTAGCTAAAAATTTTACTTACTATGTGAAGAAAAAAATCAGCAATTCCTTAAAGCTAAAGCTTTAAATACCAAACAAATTATACTAAAATGCAATATTACTAACCTAAGACAACATAAACTCTTACTCCATTATAATTTACTACTCATACGTATAATATACAGTAAGAAATTATAACTCAATTTGTGTGCAGTAGAAAATATGTACACAAAAATAACAAGTTTCTGAGACATGACCTACTCCAAAAATTTATCGTATTTCTGTCTACTACTTCTGAAAATAACAACAACAAACTCCGACCAAAGTTTGTTTTTATTCATTTTCCTTTGTTTAATTTATTTTCCTCCAAACATAAGCAAGAAATGGGAAAAGGAACAAGAAAAGGTTTTTTTTTGGTGTGGCGTAGTGTAGGAATAAATAATAAGAAAAAAGGCAACAACAAAAAACTACGTGTGTAAAAGATGTGAAACGCAAAAATAATTTTGTGTTTATTTCGTTGTCTCATTGTCTGAAATTTCTGATACTTTTTGTTAATTTATGAGAAGAAGGCAGAAAAACAAGATATGACATAAGAGGATTGGAAAAGAAAATTAAGTTCATTACCGTCGTTGTTATATACGAGTGTGTATCTCGCTTTGTTACGGCTATATCGTTTTGGCTTTAAATGGGTTATTTTTAGACACAATTTTTTTAATTTTGGAATGGGTTTTGACGACGTCAGCACGTCTTGCATTGTTTCAGTTGTGTTTTGTTGTTTATTTTTGGATTTTAATAAAATGTGTATTGATTAAATTTTGATGGAAATGATGATGGGAGTATTGACTTTGATAATGAAATTATGTAGATTGATGTATGATATTTTTTCTTACTAAAATAAAATAGGGTTAAGAGAAAAATAGATAGATATATCGTTTTTAAAGGGTTTAATTGCTTTTGTTGTACGCTTTCAAACTGTTGAACATTGATCATTAACAAAACTAATCAATTACAAATGTTTACCTGATATCTGTGGGCTTAGAAGGTTAGGCACTACGAGTTGTACAAAAACTAAAGCTAATATGCTACACAAAACAAAAATAAACCAAATCAGCGCGGCGCGGCACTGATATTTTTTTAGTGAAAGGTACCATTCGCTAGAGCACGAGCTTCTGATATCAAACTTTGATGAAATTTTTTAAATAACGTTTTCCTAAGGCGCTTTATACTTCTTTATCCAACTTTTTGCTCGATACTTTCGACTGGTCAGTTTAATAAAAATTATACCAAATCCATAAATGCATAAGTTCCATAAATTTTGAACTGTTTACCATTGATAACTGACGGATAACACAAGTTTATTTTGGGTAACGATCATTACTCACACGGCTTTGGTTAATTCGATAAACACAGAGGACAAATTAATATGAGAGAAAATCAGAATCGTATACCTGTAAAACAATTTTGGAAAAATGAATCACATGTGGATTAATTGTGTATCATATAAAATTGTGCATCACATATTTCGTGCACATGATGGGCACCATATTATGATGATAATAATAGTTTATAAAATGGTTATAGTTTCATTTAATTGTTTATGAGATAAAATGACTTTCATGATATTAAATTGATGAATGTTATCGTATTTTCATCTAAAATTGTGTGCCAAAGAAATTTTTTTGTGAAGGTAATAAAAGTAAACACAAAAAACAAACGAGTAAGTCAATAATTAATTTTAGTGATTTAAAAAAAATATTCTATTTTTATATTTTTTGTTTGCCTTATTTTATATCGGTTTAATATTAAGGAAATTTTGTGAAATTAACATTTTATTTTGTATGTAAGTTAAATACTTAATGAGCAACGAGGTGAGCTGGTTGTTGTTCAATCAAGTATCTTCGGATATTCAAAGAGTCTGAATAATGAATATTTCATATTTAGTGTGCTAAACATGTCTAACTAATTAAAAAAAAACAAAAATAAAGAAAAAAAAAATACAAGGGTTTTTGTGAATATTTTCTTTTTGTATTGAAATGTTGGGATTTCTTAAGTTTTACCGATTTATGGTCAGTTTTATGTAGATGTCATCTTATTTCGAAATACCAACAAAGATGTGCAGAATGTTTAATGAATTAAACTTTGCGATCGCGATCGCTTAGTTTTCACTAAATCATTTAATAGTTGCCAGTTGTCTGTATGGTAATTATGATGTAAGTTGCTTTATTTTTGGTTAGATAATTGCCGATATGCAGCTCTATAGCTTTTTATATTTGTAGATGTTTTATTGATAATAAAGCCAGATGAACTCCATGCGACAGCTTTTAAAAAGGGAACTATAAATTGTACTATCTAACAAATAATTAACATATCCAGCTCTTTTCGGTTGTGGTGGATCTAGCTTAATCGATCTAATCAGACTGCGCATTATTATCTGGTGTAGATTCTAAGCAAAAAGTGGATTTTCAAAGGCTAGAAAATAAATAGTAAAATGGATATTAAAAAAATTAGATATAATCTGGTTGCGCGGTAGATGCTTAGTTCAGCTCTACAAGCATCTTATGCAGGAATAGTCTTATGCCATTTTTCTCCACTTTGTTACTCGACACCCTATTTTTTTTATACACTTTGGCAATCATCATATGAAAAAATATTGATCCCTCCATCCAGTTACTGGGTTTCAAAATTATTTGTGCTTTTTAATGTTGGAATGTTTGGATTGATATTAATATTAGTCAAACGGAATAAATTATAAAGTAAAAAATTAAATTAATTTAAAAAGTAAAATTTAAATAACTTTTATAATTAGCTCTTAAATGTAATTAAAAGTAAATGGCATTATGTTTTTTGTCCAAGTAAATGAACTAAGTAACTCGTAAAATTCCAAAAAACTCTAATAGTCTTAAAATTTAAAAATTTAAAATAAAATTTTAATAATTTATATAATAGACACAATGAATTAATTATACACAATGAATTTTCAAATTTAAACATTAATATTTTTGTTGCAGGCAGAAACTATGACGTTTTTAATTGATCCTAATGACCTAATATCTTGTACTATTGCTAACACGGTTGCTGACCATGTTAAACAAATAAATTACCCTCACAAAACTCTGGAGCGGTTGTTGCCTCGGCTAAAGCTCAGGCACATGGAAGTGGGAAAAAAAGTCTGCGAAGATCCGTTTCAACCGCTTGGGATGCTACCTCAAAGGGACACAAATTCCGCTTTTGACTCCTATTCAATTTCTAAATACTTCATTACAAACAAAAAAAAACATACAAAAAAAAAGGAATAAAAAAAATTAAATTCAAGAAAAAAAAGGTTGTTTGTAATTTAGTTATGTATTTCAATAATTCATCAACATTAAAGAAGTAGAAGAAACAATAATCGAAAGAAATAAAATATATATTTAATAATTAAAATAATTAATAAATCGCTTATATAATTAATTATGCATGAAACTTACCATACATAAGTGCTTAAAATTAAATTAAAAAAAATTATTATTTTTAAATTAATTTTTTGGACAACAGAATAAAAATAAATATATTTTTTCTTTTATTAGACAACTCAATAACGATTTTATTATGATGTAGTTCAATTTTTCTTCACTTTGATTTAACTTTTCGTTGCTATTTCGAAATATAGTCCTTTCTTTTTAAGGTAATTGGTATGTGGCTATTACTTTTGAAAATATTTTTAAAAAAACCCACACTCCTTATGGTTTCCTTAGTCACTTTTTTTTTATTTTCAGAAAATATAAATGTAGAAAATTACAATTTAATTAATTGAATGATATAAGTTAGTAATGTAACCAAATTTATGTCTATTTATTAACCTTATTATTTTAGTGTCCTAATTATTTTGGTGTCTTGGAATTTCAGCAAGGACAATGAAACCAATTTATCAATTAAAAAATATCCTAAAATCCTATCAAGGCATTCATTATTTTTTGTAAATTTGAAGGTTTGACAACGATCATTGTTTTATGTAATCCTGGTGTATTTTTGAAACCTGACGTTTGTAGTGTGCACCGAATATCTTTTAGTAAATATGAAAAACAATTTAACTAATATACAAATGAAAATAATTTAAAAGCTTATTAAATTAATTTAATACTTCAAAAAAAATCAAATTACTTATTTTCGATTACAATTTATAATTTTTTTTTCTTTTCCATATTTTCTACTTAAGTTTAAACTGTAAAACAAAAACCATCACCAACATCAAGATGAAGATAGTAATGATCATCCACATTGCAGGGAAACGAAAAAAAAAACTTACAAAAACTAAAATATTCCCAACGGTTCTGGATCATAAATTATGCTAAACTATTTTCATATTTTATATTCCCATTTTTTTGTGGTTACGATATATAGAATTTTTTTTGTTCTTTGCGTTTCTCTTAAGTTTCCATTTTTCTTTTAATATATTTATTTATAATCTTTTGTTGTTGTTGTTATTTTTCATTTCATTTCTTATATAGTTTGTAATACTGTATTTAAGATGGTTAATTGAGGTGAACAATATAACAAAAAAAAATTAAAAATTTAAATGCAACAAAATACAAAAAAAAAAAAAT
Organism: Diogma glabrata; assembly: GCA_963693315.1. Taxonomy (NCBI): domain Eukaryota; kingdom Metazoa; phylum Arthropoda; class Insecta; order Diptera; family Cylindrotomidae; genus Diogma; species Diogma glabrata. Next base: position 239,060,546 of record OY856188.1, on the reverse strand, counting down.
TAAGAATCTTAAGATGATACTGAACTATACGAAATGGAAATGAAAAACTTAAAGAAATCCATTTTTTTGCATAATTTGATGTATTGTTATATAGATTATTTTTTTAACAAAAAATGGATGTTGAGATTAAATTAAGAAGCATAATTATAACTGTGCTTTGAAAGTTTAAAAAAGTTTTAAAAATTTTATGCGTTATATATAAAAAATATAAAGGATGTTTTGCTTAAATCAATATTTAGGTCAAGTAATTTTAAAAACAATCGAAATAGTTATCTTAAATATTTCAACTATACAACGTTTTTCACAATTACAAAATATTGGTTTAAATTTCTGATACAGGATCGATATTTGTGCTATAACCTTTGATCTTTCGTGCATCGCCAACTTTAAAGCTTATTATTTGTGCAATGGTTTAATTTGCTAATGTTTCTTTTTTGTTTTTAGTTTGAGATGAATTAACGAAGAAAAAGAAAAAAATTATTTTTTATTTTATTACGTTTGAGTGGATTGTTAAAAAAAATGTTGATAGTTTTAAAAGATACTATTTTTTATGCCATCATCTTCATCTGAGTTAATTTATTTTGTTAATCTTATTTTATATCTTATCTTTTTAATAAATAAAAAAAAAATAAGTTTAAATCGTTATTTTTCTTTTCAATTTTCCGTTTTTGATTATAAGATAAATTTTAAAATGAACGTTTGAAAGTCTAACTTTTATTTTTTGTAAGCTCCATGGAAAATGATGATAATAGAAGTAGAGCTAAAATATAAAATCATGGATAAAAATAAGATAAATAGATATTGAATCGAATTGATTATCTATTTTTTATTGAAAAATTGAAGTGTAAATTCTTAATGCATTTGATAATTTATTATAAAAACCAGATGACTGGCCGATGAATAATTTAATATTTGAACCATCTTCATTGTGAAACTTCTAAATATTTCAATTAGTTCCAAATATAAAATTTTCATTCTTACCTTTTACAGTTCAATATAATGTTTTTGTTTCTATTTTCAGATCGATTTTGCACAGTCAAAGTCATAAGTCATCACTAATTCACTACATTTTATAGTTTCTGTTAAAATATTTTTTTATGAATTTGTTACAGGATTGAATTGTATGAAAGTTAGATTTATCGCAAAAACAAAAATTTTGTCTCGGATACAGCTTCTCGCTATTGTAAAGGTGGTTTGATTTTTTAAAATTTAGCTTTTGTTGTTCTTAAAACATAGGATGAACTGTATAGACTCAACATAAATAATAAAATCAAAACATCAAATGTTACCGTTACATTTAGTTGACTCGTTATGCATCATACCAAAACATAAACGACAAACATATTAGAAAATCAAAGAAATAATAAAAATATAATTTTAAAGAAAATGCAAAATCAAAATCTAAGAAACGAATTGATTTATTTTTGTGGTGGTATAAAAATTGATGGGCACAGAGAAAACAAACTTTGACGAATATCGTTTTATTGAGGATTTAATGTTTGAACTTTTGATGCATGCAATTCAATTTCATAAATTATTCTAGCTGCTCTTGTTGTTCTCTGACAAACTAAGTTATATAGTTTAGAAATTGAACTATAGTAAATTATTGTTCAAATATATTAAATCGATTTGTAAATGTTTCCATATGGCTGTTTTTACACTGACAATGTAAATGTTTCTGCTCAAAACTTTACAGAAATTTGTCCCTTTTTCCATTGTAAAACTCAAAAAAAAAATACTTGTATTCGAAGGCTGCCAAAGCGGAACTTAGAAACAAACGTAGATCTTTTAATTTATGGATTCATAACAAAACTCCCGCTAATCGATCCCAATATATAAAGGTCATCAAAATATCTAACCAGATTATCTCAAACGAAAAGTCTGAAATTGACAGAGCGAAAGCTTCAAAACTTACGTCTATGTCTATTTCTGACAGTGCCATCAATTTTTTAAATTCTGGTACAAAATTTTCTATTCTCCCTATTATTGATGGTGATTTAATCGTTAATGATCCCGCAAGAAAAGCTAACTTGTTCGCTGAACGCTTTGCTCTGAACTCCGCTGTTTTGGAAACTCCTAGAGAAATACCCGAAATCCAGTCTTCAGGAGTTAATATGAATGAAATTCACTTCAAACCCAAAATAGTCGCTAAACTTTTAAAGGGGTTAAACATCAACAAAGTCTCAGGAATGGACAATATTCCACCCATTATTTTAAAAATCTTTTCCAAAGAGCTTGCACCAACACCTCAGTATTGTCCCAACCCTATTTTTGATTTATATCAACGAATTGTTGAAAATCACCCGCAACCCAATAAATAGTTTTGCAGATGATAGTACTCTGCACAAGTCATTTGAGCCTCTTCCTCCCAAAGGTAAAATACACGAACGAATTAATCCTGCATGGAGAGATACTGCCATAACGTGAACAAAGACCTAAAAAAAGTCGCCGATTGGGGTGACCAAAACCTGGTCAATTTCAACTCTACCAAAACACAGCTGTTGATTGTTTCCAGATCAAAGTCCGAGTTCCCCAAAGATATTTTATTCAGTATGTACGCTAAACCAATGAGTGAATGTAAAAACATTCGTTTATTGGGTATCACAGTTTCAAATGACCTACTGTGGAACGATCATGTAATGGAGATGGTAAAAAGCGCGTCTAAAAAACTCGGCCTCCTAAATAGATGGAAAAAAATTTTCACTCTATACCAATTGCTCCATGTACATAAGTCCTATATTCGTCCCTGTATGGAGTACTGTTGTGAAGTTTGGGGTGCTGCTTCTGTTTCCATCTTGACTCTCTTGGATTCTGTTCAAAAGCGAGCTATACGAATTGTGGGTGATCGAGCTTTGACATCAAAACCTGATTCCCTACAGCATCGTCGCACTGTTGCTGATCTCGTTGTTTTTTACAAATATCGTTATCAACAGTGATCAGATGAGATCACGCCTCAAACTTATTCTTACCCCCGTTCCACTCGGCAATTGGCTAGCGCAATCAGTCAAAAGCTTGAGATCCCACGCTGTCATAATGGCAGATCGCAGAGTGACTTCTTTGTCCGAGCTGCATACAAATGGAATAGTTTGCCGGAATCCATAGTCTCAGGTGGCTTCAATCCGCAGAGGTTTAAAAAAAGCGTTCATAAATACCTTGAAGCGCAAGTTGTTGTGGTAGCGAGGTCTGGACCTAGGTCTTTAAAGGTATTTATGTGTTGTTCTGACACATATTCTAAACCCTATAACACAACACTTTTTATTTAAAAAAGAAAAAAAATATAACTTTATATATCCAGAGAGGAATAAACAGAGCTCCATAGATTTTTCGTTTCTTCGATTTAATTTTGCATAAACATATCATATTCAAAAGTAACATCTATTCTAATATTTTTTTTTTAAATTCCAGTAGTAATAACAAAACGCTTCAACTTATATTATATACTAGGGGGTGTCCCGCGGGCTTCGCTCCAGGTTGACCGCTTTGTTGTACGGTTTTGAAGAATTTGTATCTCTCGTCTCTTTTATTGGTTTTCGGATTAAAATGTTTCTAAAGCACTGTGACCAATTCAACAAAAGTTTTTGTATTTAGGTTTTCCGGAGCACATAGATTTTAAAATTTCAAATGTTTCAAATGCCTTACCGATTGAATGTAGCAGCAATAAAACTTTCTTGGCATCCACAATATCGTTTAATTGAAAATAAATTTCCAAACGATCGCCATAAGCATCGAAGTTGTCCCCAGGTTCGAATTCTTCTATTCTGCAAATGCACGACATCTTGAATTTTGACTTTGAAGCGTCGTTTTTCTATTCCTCAACAGACATATCCGATCAAAATTCTCAACCCCATTCCTCTTTTATCCTCGTCGCCAATGTTGTATATTTATTTAGGGAGACTTTCTTATAATAAATAACGCAATTCTTTATTTTGAAAATCTCAAAACTTTTATTCACTCGACATTTTTACAACACGTCGGATCTTGAGAGATATATTCAAATTGACAGCTAGCGAAGAAGAGAGTGAACAATGAGCATGTGCCGAATATTTAATAAAAACTAAATGATCATTGAAATGAAATAATGATATGGATAATTAACCGCAAGTATTATGCGTTCATTAAATATCCATCCATCCATCACAATAGAGTATCTTCTAATCGATTATGCATGCACCTTCTACTTAACTAATTTTACAAAGACATATGGATTAAACATACTTGTTAGTACAATTTTATTGTAATATCACTTTATAAACTATGTTAGGTGTATTATTGCCATTCGACAAAATGATCACTAACACGTGAACTTGCTACGTATAATTGAACATGCTACGTAACCCCTTGGTTTAAATCATAAATCCAATTGGATTCCGAAATAAGTTCAAAATAATTCTAATAATAAAATAAGGCCTAAGTCAGGAAAAATCTCTAATAAAAAAAGGGACTTAAAAGACCATGATGGCCTTATACTAATTCAGAAAGAAAAGAAAATTTTTAATTTTATATAAATATAGTAAAGAATAATTAAAAAAAACTGCTCTATTGATAGTTGTTTTGATCATCCAGCTAATGTTTAATGTCGTTAGAGACTTTCGTCCTTGTATGTCTCTTGGCAAATGTGGTGGCTTTCCTCAATTCACAATCAGCCCGTTTTCTCAGGGCAACTCCATAAAGAGAACGATGATATAGCTTTTCCCAATATTAGAACCAAGAATAACGTTCGACTTCCTTCGTTATACCAAGATTGGTATGTATGCCCTTTTTCGAAGTAACTGAATCTGCTGACCCTTGGATGGTTTTGTAACCACTCAATGTTGGATAGAATATATATAATGAACTTCTATTCGTAGTCACCAACACAAAAATAGCAACTTGAATCACTACAAAAATGTCTAAATGTGACTCTTCTTTTTCTTTCGATGCCACCAAAAAGGTTTCAGAGGAAACCAAAACACCTTTCTTTATTTTCATATAATAATAATAATTCTTTTATTATCATTTAATTTTTTTTATTGAGTGTTCAAAAAAAATACAGAAATATGAAACACAGTTTGATCATAGCATACTTTAATAACAATTTTTTTTATTATTACGTTCGTCATTCACAACGAAAACTGTTAATCAATGTTAAAATAACTAATTTCTATTATTTTTTTAAATTTATTTTATATTTATTATCTAATGTATGAAAAAACATTACTTATTTTCAAAAAACTATAATTTGGTTTCTTTTTTCTTTAACACAGCAATTCTGGCTTAACAGAGATCAAAAGCACACCGATTGTAATAAAAAAACGCGATTCAACACATGACTCGCGAAAGGAAAATTAACTTTTGGTATTCAAAATCGATTTTTTTGATTTAAGTAATTTTTTTTTCGGTTTTAAATTCAATCGCTAACTAACTTAAAACTAAGCAATATGCTGATATTAATAACATTATTTTTAGGACTAAGAAAGACAAAAGCTGTCATTATGTCTCATTCATTGTCATTATGTCTCTTTCATTCCATCATCGAAACGTACAACAAGTTTTTGTTGAAGTATTAAAGCAAAAAAAGAAACATTTGCAAGAGAATATGTCCGTTTCATTTTTTACTCATTTAAATATTTAACAGAAAGAAAAACTTTATAAGGAAAGTTATATGGTTACGTTTAATATGATATTTTTTAAAATGCAAGGTGCCTCATCATATCATTATTTCATTATTTACTTCTGATAAAAAAATTGAAATAGCAATGTATATAAGGTTATATACATTAAAATGAAAACAAAATATAAATAAATGATAATAGTAAATATTGAGTTTTGGAAAATTACACGCTGGACGATAAAAGATTCATTACATTTGCAATTAATTATTTAGATATATGTTAAACAAAAATTAGGTAACGCGAAGCAGGTAATATTATAGTTGGAGAATGAGGAATATAGGGTGAGTTATCAGGTTGCCGGCCTTTGCTGGTAATGCAAACGGTTTATTTGTCTGACCTGTCAAGTCCTGACTTCTCAACAACCCACCTCAATTCCACAAACGTCACCTGGCAGAATTTGTGATCACAACAAACTATGAAAAACGATTCAAAAATAAATCAAAAATTATAGTTACGTAATAAATTTAATCTGTTTGACGCCACAGTATTGACATATGTATAGGAACAATAGGATTATAAACGATTCGATGATAAATAAACTAAACACACATTCTAATTCCTCTCTAAATAAAAAATCCTCATAATTGAACATCATCATCTTCATAACAAATGAAAAAATCTTGCAAGTCAGGATTTAAAACATATGCAACAAAATACAAATTTTTCTCTCTATAATAAAAACATAATCATTTATAACAATTGAGAAAATTTCACAAGTAAAAATTTAACAATTAAAGTCAAAAAACCACTTTCCTCCAACGAATAATAGTTATTTAAGTATTAAGGGTAGTAAGAGTGTTTTACCTGTTTTATTGAGGATATATGTTCTCTAATATATCCGAAATCGGTAATACTCTTAATGCCCAAAATGCTTATTACATTTTTTGCACGATCGATATAAATTAAAATTATTTAGATTAATAAATTCATTTTCATGTTTTAAATATAATTTCCATAATTATCGTTTCAAAACAGTATACTTTGCTTTTCATCATAATTATATTGTTTTTCTTTGCAAACTTTTTCAATTCATAATTGTTCTTTGCGTTGTGCATAATACATTTCAAATAATTTACGGTTTAATATGAAATCCAGTACTGACGAAGAGCTGATTTGGAAAATGCATGGAATATCGGACGTGCGGCAGTTATTCCAGGAAAATCAAAAGAACGATATGAAAATACATTCAAATCGTTCAAGTCATTTTACGATGAAAAAAAAACTGAAACAGTAACTGAAAAAATAGTTCTGGCATATATAGTAAAAAGAAGTGAAGTTTGAAATCACCAGGTAGTCTCTGGTCCGAATATTCCATGTTGAAGGCAAACATTTTTTTATACCATGGTGTGGATATTTCAAAATTTTCTACATTAATTGCATTTTTAAAACAAAAAAATGTAGGACATAAACCCAAAAAGTCCAAAATTTTTAAACGTGAGGATCTAATGAAATTTCTTCTTGAAAATGGAAATTATTTAAACGTTAAGGTAGCCATGATATTTGGCATTGCTGGTGCATGTCGGCGAGATGAACTTTATAATATGAAAGTTAACGATATTGAAGATAATGGTTTGTATATTACTGTAGATATACCCGATACAAAAACCAATATATCGAGGTCATTTATTATTGTTAATAAAGAAAATGATATTGACAAAATTAATTTTTTGGAAATTGTGCGTACATATTTGAACCTGAGATGTAAGTATTCAAATTCATCGAACTTTTTTGTGCATGAGAGATGGCATTATTCAAAACCAAGTGGTTGGTAGAAATACCATCGGCAGTTGGCTTTCTAAAATAGCGAAATGTCTTAATTTACCAGAACCTCATCGGTACACTGGTCATGCATTTAGAAGAAGCTCCGCAACCTTTTTAGTCAACACGGGTGTGGATATATTAGGTCTCAAGAGGCATGGTGGATGGCGTTCATCGTCTGTTGCAGAAGGCTACGTAGAAGATTCAGTTGAAAACAAATTACAATTTTCTAGAAAAATTCTACTTGAAAATCCAGAAAATATCCCCATTACTAAAACTATAACTGCATATAGTATTAATATTGTATCGGAGATTTTATTTCCAAATACTACGGCATCTATCATAGATAATAATTTCGAGAATCCTGCTGCTGCAAAGATGCCAATAAATTTTAATAATTCTTCAAATTGTACTTGTGAAATATTTTATAAAAAAAATTAAGGGTGTTGCTGTTAACTGAATAGAGTTCATTCGCCAGCATCAGCATCCCTAAGATATCACCTTTGCTAATGATAACGCACTACTATCGCCAGTAGTATGTGATATATCACGTTAAGTCATATACCGGACTCAATAGCAGAGTTTACTTTATCACATACCATTTGATCACATTTGGTTCATAATTTTTGCTTCAATTTTTTAACACAGGCAAATCGCTATCTGCGCACAAATTGCAGCAATATTACAGTTGTGATGGTATGATGGCTATGATAATTTAAAAACTTAATCCGTATAGCTGGAGCACAGATGTTGTTGTTGTTGTAAATTCAGTCATTTGTTTCGGTACATTTATTTACTGAAAATTTTCAAATTAATTGAAGTGTACATCTACAAATTTTCACATAATTTCGTTTCAGATAATATTCTACACCATATATTTATTTTTTCATTCTAGCTTATTTTCATTTCGAAGGGACAAATTAAAAAACAACTTCATGTCATCACGTTTCCAAAAGTATTAAACGACCTGTTCATCTAAAGCTCTTGTTTATTTTATATAACTAATATAAAAAATAATAACAATAATATTAATAAAAAATTGTTTTACTTTGCGACGATATTGTATTTTCTATATTGGTACAAAACAAAAAAAAGCTACGAAAATACACCATGACAACAACAAAACCATCTCAAGAAACAGAAGAAAAATATTTGTAAAATACGAGTAACATTATCGTTACAGTAAAAAGATAATAAAAGTAAAACAACAACACACAAAAAACGAAATTCAGGCGTGCACATTTCAGCCAACAATATTCTCATCTTCAAATAATTTAAAGAAAAAAAAACAAAGATTTTTCTTCTTTTTATCTTACAACATATTTTTAAAAAGAAACAAAACCGACCTACCACAACGTAAATCTTATTATCAGGCTTTCAGAGTTCAAAGTATTGAAAAGGAATGAACGAACCAAAAAGAAAATATTAAAATGTTTTTGTTGCTATTGATTTTTGTTTACGTCTTCCACGTAAATTTCGGCGGAAAATAGAAGCACGATTTTGGGCTGCTTTATTTTAGCTTAGTTGAACAATTAAGTGAAACAGATTCAGGATGGTTTTTGTTACCTTGTTTTGTGGAGTGTCATAACTCACAAATTCTTTTTTTCTTTGACGGGAAAAAAGTTTAACATTTTACTTCTGCTGACAGGTGCAAAAATGCTACTTTTCATAAAATACTTTTTTCCCCGGGAAAAAAGTATGTACTTTTTTCCCGGATAGATAAAAATATATATATAAATACATATATACACATAAATGATGAATATTATGAATATTTATGAACATTTATGACTATTTTAATGTTAATGAAAAGTTATACCGTTTTCTTCTTGATGTTAATAACTGGTTTTGACAAATAAAATGAAACTTAATTTTAAGTTTTTATTCAAGAAAAATTCGTATGGTGTGGTGAATATACATATTGTAATATTTGTTTAATATTATTTTTTCAATAATTATATTAATATTTATCCAGTCACAGAAAAAAATAGTGTATTATACACGGGAAAAATTGTAGATTTTAGCTCTCGGTTTTTTGTCTCCCTCCGCTTCGCGTCGGGAGACAACACAACCTCGAGCTAAAATCTACTACTTTTTTCCCTTGTATAATAAATAACTATTATATATTTCTTTATGTTTATTTCTAGAACAAATTGATTTAGATCACATAAGATTTTCCCTTATGCAACTTTTTCAACTTTTATGTAGTCAGTAACATCGTTGTCCCAGGATAGTTTAAGATATCAACAAAATAATCTATGCTACCAAAGCTTATTTTTTTATTTTTGAAAAAAACTTTTAACCTGAAAAAAAATTGTCTATTTAAAAAGTTTAATTTAATTTATTATATTTATTCACGAAAATTTGTAAAAACGATTCTTGTTGTTAAACTTACAAATACATACCTTTGAGTTTTGTTAAAATTTAAGCTTAAAACTTTTTCAGATAGTTTAGAAGTCATTAAACAATATTTGTTTATTTTAGAATTTTCAATGAGTGGTGGGTGGTAAATAAATATCAAGAAGGCATTATTGTTGTTTGGCACTGACATTTTTACATCTATGGTATATTTTTAAAATTTTCCTAAAATTTTCCAATATGAACTATAAGTATAGAACTAAACAGAGCCATAAATCATGAATTCCAATTTATCTATTTTATTTTCGTTGAAATATTGACGTTTTTAGATTCATAAATATCGATGACTTGAAAATATCTTTAGTTTATTTCAATCCGTATTCAGAAAAGGACTGCTGTAAGTTTTTTATTTAATTTTTTGAGAGTCGCCCTACATGAGACACGAGTTCAAACTTACGAAAACAACTTTGAAATAAAGAAATGAACAATAGAAAGGTAGCACGTATCCATTGTTACACTGACGTGGAAAGTTCCAGTGTGTCTTATTTTGATTAATGTGTTGTAAAAGTTGCATTTTCGAAAAAGAAATTCCAAATATGTATAAATTAAATTGTATGAGTTGAAAATGTATAATTCATATAAAGTTTTCTAAAATTTTCTAAAAATATTTTGGTCTGAAAGACCTAAGTATTACATTCATTAGCTAAAAGTGAAATTCTTACCCCCACTTTTTTTGGCATTTCTCGACGTTTCAGAACCTACTGATTCTAAAAAAGCAAAAAAAAATGTATGTCAGTCTGCCCGTCCGTCACAACCGACGAAATTTAGAAAACGGCTGAAGGGATTTTAAAAATTTTGGTTTCTAGAAATAGGTATAACCAATGGTAAGAACCGAAAGAACGATGTGTTCGATAACTGTACCGGAAGTGTGTAAAAAAATCGTTAAGTGTGTCAAAACAAAGAAATATGCATTTTTTTAACTGGGAGAAACCTTGATGTTCGGGTTTGTGTTAAAAAAACTACATTATTGCGTTTTAAGTTTGTCAAAAAAGGTTGTCAAGTGTGTCAAAAGAAAGATTTTTATATAATTTTTTACCTAATTTTTCGGAAAAAAATAAAATTAATTATTTTTTTTGGCACGAAATTTCATTATTATTATTGAGAATTATGGCATTATAAGTTTGTCAAAAAAATGTAGTCAAAAGAAAGATTTTATTTATTTTTTTACCCATTTTTTTGGAAAAAGTATAATTAATTATTTGTTTGAAATGAACTTATAATTATAAGTTTTATTAATATTATAAGTTTGTCAAAAAAATGTTGACAAGTATGTTAAAAGAATGATTGTTATTTATTTGTTTACCCAATTTTTTGGAAAAATAAAATTAATTATTTGTACGACATGAAATTTTATTATTATTATTGAGAATTATAAGCTAGTCCAAAAAATAATGTCAAGTGTGTCAAAAGAAAGATTTTCATTCATTTTTTTAGAAAAATATAAAATTAGATATTTGTATGAAATGAAATGTATAATGAACATAAAATTATTATTATTGAGAATTTTATTGCATTATAAGTTTGTCAAAAAAATATTGTCAAGTGTGTCAAAAAAATGATTTCATTTATTTTTTTAGATAATTTTTTAGAAAAAAAAATTTAGCTTTTTGTTTACGTTTACGTTTCAATATTTGATTTTGTAAGAATTTTTGGAATATTTTTAGAATTTTGAAAAATTTCAAATTTTTGATTATATTATACTTTTTATAATTTTGGAAAAAGTTTCAATTTTTGATATTTTTATAATTTTTGCAATGTTTTTAGTGTTTTGGACAAAGTTTGAATTTTTGAATTTTTAAGAATTTTTGGAATATTATTAGAATTTAGAAAAAGTTTCAATTGTTGATTTTATTCTTATTTTTCCAATATTTTTAGAGTTTTGGAAAAAGTTTGAGTTTTTGAGTTTGTTAATTAAGAAATTTTGCAATAATTTTAGAATTTTGAAAAAAGTTTCAATTTAAGATTTCGTTAGATTTTTGGAATATTTTTAGAATTTTGAAAAATTTTAAATTTTTAATATTATTATAATTTTGGAAAAAGTTTCAATTTTTTATATTGTTATAATTTTTGCAAAATTTTTAGAATTTGCAAAAAGTTTGAATTTTTGAATTTTTAAGAATTTTTGGAATATAATTAGAATGAAGAAAAAGTTTAAATATTTGATTTTATTCTCATTTTGGAATATTTTTAGAATTTTGAAAAAAAATTTTGAATTTTTGCAATATTTTTAGAATTTTGAAAAAAGTTTCAATTTTTGATTTTGTAAGAATTTTTGGAATATTTTAAATTTTTGATTTTATAATAATTTTTATAATTTTGGTAAAAGTTACAATTTTTGATTTTGTTATAATTTTTGCAATATTTTTAGAAATTTTGATAAAAAATTTAGTCTTTGATTTTGTAATAATTTTTGAAATATTTTTAGAATTTTGTTTGAAAAATGTTTGAATTTTTGATTTTATTTAATTCTTACAATATTTTTGGAATTTTGAAAGAAGTATGAATTTGTGATTTGAAATATTTTCTCGAAACGCTAAATGGAAAGTTTTTTGAGCAGTTTGGTGATTGTATAATCTTTTCACTGATTTATGTTAATTTATGATCTGTTATAAATTTCCGACAACGTATTGATGTTTCGTGTTAGTTTTGTAATACATATCTAAACAGAGATAAAAATACATGTTCTTTAACAAAAAGTTATGTTTGATATACATCGCTGCCCAAAACTAAAAACCATGTCCTCATACAATTTTTTTGCCGAAAACTATATCAAAAACCTCATTCAATGATTCATCAAACCCGAGAAACATTTTCAAACATGATTACGGTCGTATATTGAAGTTGTAAATTATAGTCCATTCTCCATATTTTTAACGATACAATTTAAAAGTCAAAAAAATCAGAGATCAACAAATTTAAATATTTGTCTTGTGTGTAGAAAATAATATCAATATGCATAATTTTCTTAATATTATGAAAAAATAAATTTAAATATTAGTAAGTCGACAAGAAAAACAAAAAAATATTTAAAACATATAATGATATTTTGAAATTACCTTAAATAAATATTCAAAGATCCCGTGCGCATTTTGTGTTTGTTTTCATTGCCTTCACAAAAAAATTTCTTTCGCACTATACTTATGTGCGAATATATAACTAGATGAATAAATAATAAAAAGTCCAAATTATTACTTAATGAATTAAAATTCACCAATTTAATATTACGAAAGTATTATTTTATAAAAAGTTAAATCAATCCTGCCATTTTAGAAAATATAAAAACCTTTTTCAAATTTTCTATTCCATTATTCTTTTGTTTATTATTAAATCCTTAAATAAATTTCGTTTCTCTTCCATTTTTATTATTTGTTATAGACCGAAAGAAAAGACAAAAACCGAAATTCAACGAAATAATGTCGGTTAGTTTATAGTCTTACTTTTACTGAAATTTGACCAGATCATTCATCAAATTTATTACCGTGTTTCGTCTAATATGTTTAAATAAAACATAAAAACGAATTCGCAAAATATTTGAAAAAAAATTCAATGAATTGTTAAATGTTTTAAACTTCAATCATTTAAAATAAATTAAATGAATTATAAAATAAAATTAAATGGCTAAAATTAATTCATTTATTTTATATTATATTGTTACGATTATAAAAAAACCATAACGATCTTCTAACGTCAATCATAAAAAATTCTTTTTATTTAAACTTAAATGAAACCATAATCAACATCGTCAATAGAATGATTATAAAAACAATAGTGATCACGAAACGCATATTATTATTATAGTATTTACAATTAACGGACACACAAAAATTATCAAGAATAAGGCGTTTATTATTTTATTATTTTGTTTAAAAGGAACATTCTGGATTAAAAATGTTTGGAATAACGATCGGTAGATCAATTTTCCTAGATTCCAAATAATAATATTTAAGCAGATTTTTGTAGATAGAATTTAATTAATTATAAACGAAATGCTGTACATTGCATATAAAACCGTGTAAATAGAAGTTAAACTAATTTTGTAAATAATGTTTTAAGTGTTATTTAAGAGAAATTTATTTTAGTATTATTTTGGACACTGTGTTTATACAGGAAATTTCTCCAACCAACCGTTGCACTTTCTGAAACTATTATGAAATATTCTAGATAGGAATATTGTTTGCTGTATTGTTTTCCTGTTGTTGTGGAAAAATAGCGGTGTAGAATACTGAACAAAACGTAGGATTTTTGCTTTTTAATCAGCGATCGAATCCAGAATGTGTTTTGGGAATTATGTTTATCGAATTGATTGTGAGGCCAATTCGAAGTAAGGTTGAAAAACGTGACAATATCAATGAATGTGTCGATGAGTTTGCCAATATTTTTTATTCTGTGTATAATTAATATTATGCCCATCTTTATATAAGAGAGAGTTACTGAATTATTTTGGACAGATTTTCAATCGTACGAATTTATGTCACACAATTTAATTGTGCCAGAACCTATTTTCATACATTATTGGAGATAATTTTTAAAGATGGTTCACGTGTTTTAGTAGCAGGCAGTTTCATTTTTGATTACTTCATGTTTCTGTGCCAATTGTGTAAGTAATTTTGGTTATCTTAAATTTTTGTTCTAATTTGGAGTAGGTATACTGCAATTGTGTCAAAACACCGTTGCTCTCTAATTGAATAATAAATTAACTGACCCTCTTAATTATGATTGAAGGTTAAGATTCGTCATTGTCTTAAACAGTCTTGCCAAAATACCTTGAACCAAAGCAAAGGTTACAGAAAAATCATATTCTTGATCAGTTTCATTGACGGTTAGGAAAGTAAAATAGAAGGCTCTAATCAAGATTTTTAAATATTCCAATCCTTAAAGTACTGAAACAACCTTTGCATAGCACATGAAATAACGTTAATATGTTGTGATGGAGGATTCAACAAGTACGTGGTGATGTAAAAGGTTTAACTATCTTAGCAATAACTTTTAGTTTCACTGGCTAGTACCGGTTACCACCTTCAATTTATTAAATATTTTAATACTAATTTCAAAGAAGCCAAAATTATCAATAATATACTTGGGGTTTTTATATTAAATTTCTAGACATTAATTTGCGTGTATTCAAAGGATGGGCATCTTGTTTTATTTGTTTTTAAATTTAATCAAATTTGGAATACATTCAAGGGCCCTGTTAACGAACACATAAATGTAATCACTATATTGTAAATTTACACAATCTTGTGAAATTTTTATTCTGAAAAACCAAAGTGGTGTAAAATTCTACACAATATATTATGAATCTGACAAGAACAATATTGTTACTGTCAAAATCAAAATCTTGTATTTGTATTAACATTTTAAATACAAATTTTATCGATTGGCGTAAAAACTAATTTATTATGCGAAAATAAGTCTTTAATAATATTAATCAATTATATTTTTATACATATAATTTAACTATATTTATTTGTTAAATATATTTCCCTCCCAGTTTCGATAGATGGTTTCCCTGTCAAGCCACAACCCTCCCTAAATGATAATTACTTTAGCAATTCATTATGGATATAATACTATGTGAAAATATTAACACCAAAAAATAAAATAATAAAAATAAAAAAAAACTTATCTTAAGATGATGGTGGTGTCTTGTTGCTTCCACCCAGTAAGATAATTCGGTTGTAGGTACTCGTCGCTTTACTTTCAAAATATTTTAGGTATCATCATATAATTGCAGGTATCATCACATATAGGTATTATCACATATCCTTCTTAATGGGTGGCAAATCAATTATAATTATTTGTAAAGAAGTATTAACTTCTGTTTAGCTTGGCATTCATTCACTTTTATTTAAATTATTTTATCTGTGTTGACATTAAATAATTTTATCAACAACAACATCAAACTGGTTACAGTTTATTCTAATTTTTGGTTTCTCTTAAATTTTATTTAACTTATCATATCTGGGCTGACATACAGTAATTTTATCAACCCTAACTTAACTTGTAATGGAGTATTATAATTTTTGTTTCTAATTATTTATGTTTAGAATTATAATTAAATAATTTGTGCTAAAATTTATTGGTTTATAAATACCAATAAATTTTAGCACAAATTACAACAAAATCAAAATGACATAATGCATCCCGTTTGTCGTAACAAAACCACTTTCTCTAAATGCATTTTAACAAAAAAAACTGATTTTACTATTTACAGCCGAGCGCCGAGCTAAAAAAACAAATCAAACTCTATCAACCACTAAATCAACTTCACATCGTCAAAAAAAACTCTCTAGCCTCACTATCTTAATATTCCAAGCCTATCTAATAATTTTCTACATTTTTGGCACGAGCTAAAATGAAATACCCGGTCAGCATAAATTTTCTTTAACCGTTAAATTGTCTATTCTGCAATTTATTTTATTTTAATTTTCATAATTATGTAAAAAATTATGAATGAAAATTAAAAAATATAAGTTGATACGTTGCTTCGGGAAGGGTCAAATTTTAGAAGTATTTTAAATGATTGTGTTCTTACACAAAATTGAAAGGAGAAGTATAGTGACTTCGAAGATCTCTATAGTATATTACAATAGCTAAAAAGGACGGAAATAGAAGCACAAGTCACACGTAATATTTTGCCCATCACACATATTTACAGATTATAAAAATTAGTTGTCAAAAAAGTTGCTGAAAACGACATCTTTGATTTGCATTTGTACCATAAATGTGTTATAATCGGTTATAATTTCCTAACTCAGACGCAAACCTATATGGTACACAAATTTGTGTTAAAATGTGTTTTTTTTTAAATGGACTACCATTTTTAAACAAGGGTATGAAGCGTTTTGGTAGAATTGACAATGTTGTTGATTGACAAGTATGTGTTCGTGAATAGGATCCCAGACAACGTTTGTAAGACTTAACTATCATTTTATTAGTTTTAAATAAATTATTTTCTATTACGTCTTCTCAGTATATATTATATAACGAGATAGTTTTGTAGCAATGAAAGCCACTTATTTCAGTGTTTATAAACTTCCAATACAACTATATTTTTACCTCCCACTGTAGAGACTGTATCAAAAACAAATAACTTCGAGAGTATGGCCAGGCCCGTACTCGTGCTGAGCAACATTTGATTATTTTTAATGAAATCTTCCAATTTCCTTCCAAATATTATGTGAAACTTAGTGGAACTTGGTAAAGCCAAATTCAAAATTGCAATGTTGTTCTTTTAGAAAAAAAACGTGCCTTTTAGATCAACTCATACTAACTCAAGACACAACACGACTATAATAGGAGAAATATAAAAGATTTGACTCGATGAAGAAAATTAAAGAAACACATCAGCCAATCGCTAACTGTCTCATACAATTCATATTTATTTCTTCTCGTCCCCAATAAAAACAATTCTCAACAAATCAGAAAACTAATTAATAATATAACAATCTTTAAAACATATAGTTAAGACAAAAAAAGAATTAATTAATAATTAAACAAGAGTTTATTTCTCTACATGATTTTTAATATATCACAAAATTTATCTAATGACTTTAAAATTAAATCCCATCTATTTAAATTTAAATCGTGATCATACATAACAATTTGACAAATAAGATCAATATCGATTTATACCTAACATTAAATGAAACACAAAATAAAAAATAATATTGAATAGTCAAACAATTCCACTCCTGCGATCTTCATTAAATAAAATAAAATAAACAAAATGATAATTTAAACATAATATTTGCGATTCGATAAATATAAATTCCCTTAAGATATCTATAAGCAATGGTAAGAAAAATAAGTTCAACTTTGAAACGATAAAACAAAAGCGAATGAATTATTTGAACTTTAACTTTAAATTATATATATATAGATGATCACAACCCGATCATCATCATCTATCTATATCATTATAATGACGATGATGTTGACTAAGATGAGCTTTACAAATAGTTTTACGTTATAGTTTCTCAAGATGTTATTTAGAATTTCATTTTGTTCTTGTTCGATATTCGTATTAGACGGGATATGGGGTTTAAAGTGTGAAATAAAATCTGATAGAAATATAATAAAAATTATTTATTGAAAAAAATTCAATAAATAAATTTTAACAAAATTGTTGCATAAAAATTATACTTTCGATAACAATAAAAATATAAAAATTGATAATAAAACAGAATCTTGAGAAACATGATTCTTCAGTTAACTAACAAAAAAAAAAACATTACAATATAACATCCTAACACAATATTTTTTATTGTTTATTCCTCCAACAAACAATAATAAAATACAAAGAGCAACACATTTTTTTAATATATAATTTTTTTTTTCCAATATTATAAAACTTTTTAGAAAGACAGCAACAAAATATATAATAAAACAATAAAAAATATAAAACTTAAAACAAAACAAAAAAATAATCCACTTAAAAAAAACAAGATATTTTTTTTTACATTAAACATCAACGAAAAATATAAAAAATAGAATTAAAAATTTTCTTTTCTTACATCAAACAAAAAAAAATTTTTTTTTTATAAAAACATCACGAATCTTCTCCGCGCACGACTATTTTGCGTGAACCATGATGATCGAGAAAAGTTTTTTCTTTTACCTTCCATAGATATATATTTTTTTTCTCCCACCAAATAGATGAACACAAATGAGATGATTTAAATGGAGTAATCTATTATAAGGATGATGTGATGGAAGATTTATCATTAAAATTATAAATTCAGAATTCAGAAGAGATTTAGTTTTGATCAGTAAAAAGGTGCAATACAGAAAAACAGTTTTCTAAATAACATATACACAAATTAAAAAAGTCGGTCAGGTATCAGGGGTGGTCGTCATTAAGACCATACCGATCTCCAATTTTATATTTTTTCCATACCAAATATTTTATTATTGAAAAACCGGAAGAGGAACCCTTGCAAGAGGAAGTTTGAAAAAATCGATTCAGTTTTTTTTGTGTTTGGATTTGCCGAATAAACGTTTCTTCAAATCGCAACAAAAAATATTCAAATCTGAGTGACTGATTAAAATGTATATGTGGCTCTACAGTATACTTTGCACATAGAGTTCCAGATACATTCCCATAATATAATTTCAGGTTTTTGTGACTCTTTTACTTTATTAATTTTATGTTTTGTCAATATCTCAACAAGCCGTTTAAGGGTTTATGAACATGTAATAATTTTGAGGACCTTATCCACATGTGAGTGAGGAATAGCGTAAATTTCTGTGTTCGGTAGATGATATACTTTATCGCAGATGTTTTGTTAATTGCTTTCTTCCTAAGCTGAAATAAGTTCAATAAACCAAATTTTACAAAAATATCAATTGCAGTTTAGCAAACACATAGGAGGTGGTAAGCGACTAAACAGTGAGCAGTGACTGTATTTTAGGTAAATCTAAAATTGATTGTAAAATAAAACTAAACACAGCAACCAAATAATCCAACTCATTTCCACTTCTCTATTTAACAGTGAAAGAATGATTTCGACCCATTCCAGAGATACTCCCAAAATTTAGTAATAGGCTCTGTCTGCTATGTGATATACCAAAGAATATTTCGTGTATTTCTTTTTTTTTTTAAGTTTCATTATTACTTTTTTTTTAGCTATTTTTGGTGGATGCACGAAAATGATATAAATAACAGGTTTGAGAATAGAGAAGACTATATCCTTTTTCTTTATTATTATTATTTTATTCATACAGATATACAAAAAAAATAAAAAGCTACGGGTGTCAGGACAACGGCCAGACTAAAATATTGATTGGAATTTTACCACACGTCTTTTGCCAGGAAGAACAAAAACAAGGCAAAATAAAATAACAAAACCTAACATATCAAATATACGAATGAATGCAAGGTAAGATCAAAATTTGAAATTTTTATGTTTGAATTTTTTTCTGTGCATATATACAGTTTTTATTTTAAGGATAAAGAAAAACTAACGATGAACGTACGTCGTACATACTCGTACATTTTCAATTTTTATGTTTTTGAGGTTAGGAAACGTGAAATAAAAATAAAATCAACGATTTGATGAGAAAAATTGTGTATATATTTATACATACAAGTTGTGCCTCGATAGAAAAATTGAAGAAAAACATGGAAAATAAAGAAAAAACACAACAACAAATGGAAAATGAAATAGGAAAATATAATTGGATTTTAGGAATTTCCTTTTTTTTGTTTTTCATTTGATGTCCGTCTATACATATTTATTGAATAGAAGAAAAGTTGGAAAGATAAGAGAAATTGTGCGATTTGTGGATATAGGAAGGAATATATGTATATTCGACTTTTTTTTAATTTATTTGCGATTGATTTATGAAAAAACAAAAAAATATTTTCTAATGTGAAGCTGAGTTTTGATGTTGTTTTGGATATGATATATAAAAGATTTGATTTAGAATAAGAATGATTGATATTTTTATAGATATTGAATAAAAGAAAATGTTTTCTATGTTGAGGTTGAAATTCGAAGTTTAAAACAGTCAACCTTAGCAAAAATGAGAGAGCACATGGTA
Organism: Diogma glabrata; assembly: GCA_963693315.1. Lineage (NCBI taxonomy): Eukaryota > Metazoa > Arthropoda > Insecta > Diptera > Cylindrotomidae > Diogma > Diogma glabrata. The sequence continues at coordinate 239,040,174 of OY856188.1, read as the reverse complement.
AAGGTATTTTATTAAAAGCAACAAAAATGTGCAGAAGCCCTGATTTTATAATCATGCGTGAGTTACCATAAAATTTTAAGTCAAAGAGAACATATATAAGTTGAACGTCTCAGAACCATAGAAAAAATCAAAATAAATAAGCGCTAAAATTGTTCCACACCGCTCGAGCTTCTCACACCAACCTATAACTCTAGAGGAGGTTCAGTATTCTAAGATTTGTAAACTTATTCATAGCCCGTGGTTGCGACAAAACAATTACTAATTGTAAATTGTTATGTTGCAAATTGTAAATAAAATTCCTTGTTGTAGTATTTCGCAATTAAGTTTTTATTATTAATAAAATAATTAATTTAAATTTATTTAGTTTATATGCTCGATCCGATTTCGATTGTCACATCATTCTCAGGAGTTTACAATAATTGAACTTAAAAAATTTTATATCAGCTTCTGAGGATGTGACAATCGAAAACGGATCAAGCATGTAATTTAAATAAAGTTACAAAGTTACATTACAAAAAAAACCTTAATTGCGAAATACTACAATAAGAAATTTTATTTACAATTATTCATCATGATTCGCCAAGTACCAGCGGTAAAATTCATCGAATTTAAAAAAAAAATAATGTTTGAGGTCATTAAGTACATTTTGAAAAATTTGGGAAACCTAAACTGACATCGGAGCGACATGTCGCACACACGTCGCGATCACTTATGTCAAACTAAAGTGACATGACTTTACTTATCTTGCACATATTTGCATAAAATTAAAATGATGAACTCAATGCAGTCACATTCAAATTTATTCAAATTAATTTAATATTTTAAACAATAAAAGACTCACAATCAAGAAATCCTGTTGAGAGATGTCCCTTAAACTCTTCTGGCAGCCAGTAATGCAGCAATAGGCGAGTACGGTCAACCACGACTGGGCCATTAACATAATTTTACTGGATGATAACTTTGGACAGTAAATGGTTGTCATTCTTGGGCCAAATACTGGCAACCATGACTGGACCGTTAAAAAAATATACATTATTATCATATGTAAATTTAAATAAATAAATACTAATTTAAAATTAAAAAAAAATGACGGGAAACATACAACTGGTTCAGTTGCAAGAATGGCTGAGTAATGGCAAACACCGCCCTGACTCCGCCAGTACTCCGCCATTAAAAAAAATATTAAATAATATTTTTTATACATAAATTTAAATAAATTATTTACAAAAAAATTAAAATAAACTAGAAACGAAAATAAATTAAAACATATACCAACCTTTTCTTCATTACCATAGTCTTTCAACCGACAAGGCGATAACCAAACTATATGTGAAATTTTTCTAACTATGTATTTCTAAAAGGGATAATACTCTAGTGAAATTTAAAAAAAATGACATAGATCGGCAAATTCATGGCTACAGTTCTGTTACTAGAATCTGATCAATTTGATTTCGAGTATTTCCATCTTCTACCGAAGTAATTACAATCAAATCAACATTGATCAAAAATGACTCAAAAAATGTTACTCTAGGTTAAATCTTAGCCATAGCTGTTTATGGTAACTCAAGAAAGATTCAATTACACCAGCTTGCAAATGGTTTAAATGTGATTATTTTTTTGGCCAATCAAATGTTGAAATTTAGGTGGGTGGAGATGCTACATAATAAAAATATTTTTTTTACAATGACACAAAAACTGTGCATTGCAAAATTCTCTTTCAAATGACACCCCACTCGCTTGGGTCACAAAACGTTTTTTTACCCTCTCTATACCCGTCCTCTAAACACACAGAAATCTAATTATTTGAGACTTCGCTATAGTTTTCGTACAAACTTTACCTAATTTCCTAGCTGTGTGAATTTCTACAAATTTTTCTGTCAATCAGTGTCGAAAAGTAGGGGGGAGGGGGGAACGGTCTGAATTTTGCACTTTTTTGATCATTGCTTAAAGACTGTTCACCGCAAAATTCTAAAAAAAAGCAATGATTTCTAAATTAGGTGCTCTTTCAAATGACACCCCAGTTGACCACATTTTAAATAGTGTTTTTACCTCTCGTTATTTCCACCCCCTAAATAAATATAATTATTATTATATGACACTTTTATATATTTTTTGTTTAAAACGTACTAATTTTTCTATCATTCCAAATACATTTAAAGATTTTCGATCAGTTAGGTTCGGAGCTAATTGAGGTAAGAAAACACGGAGAAAACGTCATCATTCAAAATTATACAAAAAATTGTGACGTGTAAAATTTCAAAATAAATTTTTAATGAATACTGAAATGAAGCCCTTTCATATGATACCCTACTTGAATCTTTTAAAAAATGTATTTTCTCAAAGGTCTCACATCGTAACCCTGTAAACCAAACGAAAACAACTTTAGTTTTTTTTTGTATCTGTCATCTTATGTGGACAGGTTAGTTTTATACGCACCTCAAATTTCAGGTCCATAGCATTTATAGTTTACGAGATAATCAATATAATGTGAAAAATGCGTTTTACTCTCACCAATAGTGCTACGTATAAAAAACGTAACCCTAATAATAGAATATGTTTTGCACATTAAAAGAATAAATGAAAAAATAAGGCAGTCTTGAGAACTGCCGACAGAATTGAAAACTTCAAACTGTGAAAAAGTTGTGATTTTGTCTCTCTAAAAACAACAAAATCTTTACTTACTTTATCACACTTTCACTCTGTTGTTATAACTGGGAGAAACATCATATTCAATAAAAAAGAAAAAACCAAAATATAAATCGAGAGAACGAGAGTAAAATTATTTATAATATATTTTCATTAAATTCAACAATACTTAGGTTCTTCATACTATCAATTGCGTTTTCCTTATTAAAGAGTATAAAGAAAAAACACACTAATCAAATACGACAAAACTTTCTTTTTTTATTTTACTTAAAAATACAACAAAATCTTTACTTACTATAATACACGTACACATCACACTTAAACTGAAAAAAATCAAATTCAATAAAAAGAAAAAGAAATTAAAAATCAAAAAAATGAGAATGAGAAATAACAAATGAGTACAATTCATCTAACGATGACTCGAATGGATAATTTTTCCCCATACAAAATTGCACAACGCGCCTAAAGAAGTTTTCACTTCAAAAATGGTACAATAATCACCAACAGCAAATAGAAAAAAATTAAAAAAGAAAACAACAACAAAAAGTATTAAAAAAATAATAAAATATTGCGATGCCGTGAAAATTCCCTGAATGCATTCTAAATTTTACTTCTTATTGACGTCATACGTCACTGTGCTTAAAGACAATAGCCATAATCTAAAAAAACTACACTATCGATAAATTTAAATACCGTTAATTGTCCACAGCCTTAAACTGTGTTTAAATCAATCTTTTTTGATGAAGATGTCAACTCATATTGAAAGATAAATACATACTCAAATGACAGTTTTATTTTCCTTTTTTTATTTTACGGGATTAAAATTATGGAAAATAATGGTAAGAAAACCAATATTTCATTATTTTTAGCACTGCCTGCCAAAAAATAACTAATTATCTTGTTAATATCGAAATGATAATAATTTGAACGAAACGGAAAAGGACAGAGAGAGTAGCAACAACTTTAAAAAACTGTATTATCGATCAATTTAAAATTCTTAAAAAGAAATTTTTATGATTCTTATGAATTCATGAATAAAAGCAATAATTTTATTGGTATTTAATAAAAATTAAAAAAAAAACAATAAAAATGTACCCACTCCAGGAATTGAACATTGCAATTTGAATCGTTATGACATAGGTATTTTATACTTAAATAAATTAGCGTGACGATAATTTGAATATATAAATTTATCCCCATACAAAATCGAACAACGCGCCTGAAGAAGTTTTCACTTCATAAATAATTTATATCAATTTTTGTTTTACAACAATTTCTATTCAATATCAAAATTAATCTAACATTTTTTTTAAACATTCTAGAGAATATCAACTACGATCAATAAATTTTTCTCTTTCTTTCTTCGCTAAAATTTTTTTCCTTCGTTATAAGTAGACGAGGGTTGGCTTCAAAATTATTTTGTTTTCATAAAAAAAGGGGCCTTACAACCAATTGAGTTAAATACAAATAATAAGGTAAAATATTTATTATATTTGAAATTTAACTTAGAGAGAACGACAACACGAAAAGGTTTCTAGAGACCGCTTAATCAGCTTAAATAACCCAATTACCTGATCAAGAATCATAAACAGATCAAAAGTTAGTCTCAACGCACGTCAAATCTCTAACAAGATTGTCATGGAACGGGAGCTTCACAATTCATGATGTCCATCAGCACTGTCCGATCTCGATCGGAAAGTGAACTCCCATTGAACGAAAACGAAGTGAAGAAAACTGTAGGAACTACATCTTTAGCAGAATGAACCCCGGCTTTACCATCCAGATTTTTACATTCAAATAGTTCGTTGATAATCGTGAACTCTTTTATTGCCGGTTTAAATTGCGGCGCTAGTTTTGCGGAGAATCTATTAGCAGCGTCTCTCAAGTGGTGTTGACGCACTAGGACATGCTGATGAGGTAAAAATGTCCTTACCTGAGTTCGCAGATTATGCTGATGTTGTGATTTTTCAGAATTAAATTCTCAGTACTCTGATGATCAACATTTATTTGATTGAAATAGTAAAACTCCTCTATCAATATTTTTTTACTGTTTTAGGAAAGAAGTTATTCTTAAATACTTCTGTGCCTAATGTTGGATGTTGATTTATTTAGATCTGGTTCGTTTTGTTGTTCATATGGCTCAATTTGTAAAACAAAAATTGCCAATACTACCTAGCAAAAATGTTGATACTACTACAGAACCGACTCTGCCTTAGTATCCGACATTACCATAAAATTTATATGATATCTTCTGTTCTAATCCATTCTAACCAAAACCCTTTCGTTATCTACAAACAAAATGCTATAGCATGTCGGCTTTCTTAATTAAACCATCAAACACCAAATATAACATGAAAAACGACAACGATGATCACTCAGATTACTAACGATCAGCGATCGATCGATTTTGTTGATCGCTTTTTTTAAACAATTTTTTTTACATCTTCTCTCCTTAAACATTATGTTTAACGCACGATTATCATTTTATTTTTTGTTTTTACGATATTCAAAAAAAAAAAAAATATGTTCGAATATACAATCAGGAAAAGAACATTACAAAATATGTAATGGATCTTATGAAAATCGTAAAGAAGACGACGAAAAAAATATGTTTTCTCATATCAATTTTTGTTTTAAACATTTTATTATAAGATTCCGGCAAATTTTTCTATGTAATTTCTTGTGCAATAGATTTTGTTGTTGTTTTGATTGTTGTGTTTTTTAATGTTCTGTAAATGATTATATAGTTTAGAGGGGAAGATAGATTAGCGTTAAGATATTTGATCTTTATTTAGAAAGAAGAATAACAAAAAGGGATCTATAAAGTATAAACTCTTAAATGGAATATTTAAAGTAAATTTTTTGCAATCCGTTGAAAATTTAAAGACCATTGATAACTGATTGAATGATTGATTGTTGAATCTTCGGCATGATTTAAACAATTAATCGATATATCAGATATGGACTGTTTTAATAAAATCAGCTTATAAAATAAAGTCATCTATATATATTATCGTCAACACGATTTACTTGACGCCTTGGTCATTGTAACGGTATGACTTTTATAGCATTAATTTTCCTGACGAATAATTTTTCCATATATTCCTTATTATTATAAAAATCCGTGATCTAAGATATCCATCAAAAACCTAAGCATAATCGCTTATTACAAAATTAACAGCAACAGCAGAATATATATTTAAAAGAAAAACAGCGTAAAACAAGAGAAAATAACGAAATCACAATTTGATCTTATGTTCTGATATCTGTTAATCAAATGATCTTTAAACTGATCTCTATGTGATTTAAGGAATTTTATTTTACTTTGTGTGATCTTGTTAAAATCGTTAACGCAAAATAAAAACGTTGTGAATATTTGTATCAGTGTTGATCTTATAATAAGATCATTTTCATTATTATTTAGAATTTTTAAAAGTTATTTTCAATAAACGATTTTCTTGGATGATTAATAAAGTGAGTTATATAAAAGAGATCATCAAAAGGATGTTGGTTGGAAGAGATATTTCTGTATTTTTAGAAACATTTTAGTTTTAGGTAGTATTTTTAATAAGAATTATTTCCTTTTGGAATGGATACACAACAGATAAAAAAGTCGATCATTCAGCCCAATATTTACTGTATCTTTTGTAAAGCCTGGGCTTTTCAAATTAAAAATAGATACCTAAGGTATCTATTTGTCCAAAGGTTTTAATTTTAATTTTAACTAATGTATGGATGCACGGACCAAATGTGAACTCTACCAAGGAAAGTCTCTAATATATAAAAGCCTTAGAAGACCATGATGATCGTCTAACAATTCAAAAATAAAATCTTCAAAGAATATAGGAATTAAAATATAAAAATAAAATAATAACTTAACTTAATATATTTTGGTGTTGAGAGCTGGAGCGACTTTTGTCCGGGTATGTCGCATGAATTCCTTCCAATTTTTATTTTATGTCTCCCAAAATTATCTAGATCATTGGATTCGTCGAAATTGTTTTCAACAGTTTCATAATTGTATTCAACTTTTGAATTATGTCTGTGACTATATTCGAACTATAATTTTATCACCCGGTAAACCTATGATATTCGAACTATAATTTTATCACCCGGTAAACCGACAACTCTTCTGCATATATGCACTATTGAATTTGTTGGTAATTTTGTTATTATTATATCACTACGTTCTATACGATTAAAACGAACGGAAAATAATTCTGTTAGTAGTATATTATCTGAATATAATGTTGGTTCCATTGATGGTCCTGAACAAATAACTACATCACCAATGTATTCAAGCGTACAATGTGCTATGCAAGCATATTTAATTGCATGTTCAAAAATTTTTCCAGCTTTTGAAAAGAATACATTTGACTAAAAAATATAAGAATTAAATAGTTTTGTGAGCTGTCATAATAACATTTGACATTTTCTGTTTTCAATTAGTTTCTTCAAGTCCACAATATTTATCTACACTTCACAAAAACCAAGATGACGTAATTTGGTCCAATTTATTTATTTCAATTTAAAATCGTTTCCAAAACTTGATAAAAATAAAAACACTTGCAAATTAAATTAAAGTTTTAAATATTTTTTATTCTGTAAATTTGATTACTAAAAAAAAGTAGGGTCTGCGTCGGACCAGACGGTGGAAGTCAAAAAAACAATATTATTAAAAAAAAATATTCAAAAAAAAAATATTAAATAAATAGAAAAAAATATTATTCAAAAAACTAATAATTATTAATTGCTAGAAGGTACCCGCACAGCGATGCCCGTCCTTCCCAGATAATGTGGTTGAAAACTGTTTTTTTTTTGAGTAAATTCTTCTATAGTTTTTTTTGATATCATTTAATTTAACTTATTTTATTAGTAATACATAAAAAGTTTGAAAAAATGTAATAGTATCATTTTACAGTCAGCAAAAGCCATTAAGTAAATGTCTCTAAGGCGATAGATAAATTTACATAGTAAATGTATGTTAAAATTAAAACACATTGACAGACAAACAATAAGTAAATAATTTTTATAAATATAGATGGCAAAAGATTAAGGTTAGAAAAAAGTTAAAATTTTATTCCAAAGATTTAATTTAAATAATTCAATGTGTCACGAACAATTAGGTGAGCGTAAATATATTTGTTTATTGGATGTCACAATTGTCAATTACTTACTCCGAAACCACCGTACTCGTCATACAAAATAGGTACACTGGTTCATTCCTAATGGTTTAGCGTCCTATTTCATGTAGACTTATAATCATTTATCAATCCAGAAATTTTTCTGTTCTGAAGAGGGTTGTATTGCAATTTGCAAATATATTTTATCGATTGTTTGCAATACTCTACTACATTGATGCATACGCCGGCCGGTTAAAGAATACCACCATTTTTAGTGAATATTTTCGTTTAATGGGTTTTATCGCTATATGGTCATCGTTTTATTTCGACATTCCTTACCACAACTTAAAACAAAAATTGGGAAAAAACAATAATAAGACTAATTTCATTTGTAAATTCAGACATATATTATTATTAAAACAGTCAAATCACAACATTTGTTAACATATTTGCATATATTTTATAGATCCCTTGCAATAACAATAATAGTTTTGAAAGTAATGGAGAAGCACATTTCCCTCAATAAGTAAAACACTTTAAAGCTATAGCTTTGATATTGTTCATAATCTTTTTCTTCGGTACTATGGCTCCAATGCAAATTCTTGGTTTATCAATGTTTCTAAGAAGAGGAAAAGAAACGTCAATTTCCAATTTTCGGAACATGTGAGGGCAGTTCTGCTAATGCAAGCAAGTTTGTTTAATCATATATAAGCAATGCTTATATGTATCGTATTGGTGCTAATGCATAGAAATATGTACATATTTTATATAATTGCAAACCATAAGAACATATTTGTTGTAAATTAGAAATATGTATTTGTTAAAAAATAATTTAACATAATTTTCATATAAATGTACATATTTGTTTGTCACATTATACATTAACTATTTATTTTAAAGATAATTCCAAAAAGTGAAAAAAAAATTGATCATAGATAACTAAGCGAATAATGTTTTATTATTATAGAATATGATTGATTTAGTAATTTCGTCTTTATTACCATATAGCATAAGGTTGATTTACAAATTTCGTCTTTATTACCATACAGAATAAAGGTTAAAATATAACTTCAAAAGGCGTGACGCGAATGACGGCGAATGTTTACAACGAGCGCAAGGAAGTATAACTTCAAAAATTCGAAAACACAATAATATACATAATTCGGTAACGCTAATCAAAAAAATTTTTATAATCTTATTTTTTATAAAATAAAATGCGAACTGCACAATTTTTTTTTTTTAGTTTTTGATTTTAAATCAAAATCGAGCTGCCTCCCAATTTTGAAAACTAATATTTATATAATTATATTATTTCATCCTAGAATAAACGGATGGGTAAAAGGATCGGCCATTTGAAACATTAATGTTGCCATTTCATTTACGTTTTCAAAAAAAACCTACAAGATTAGAGGATATTCACAATCATCTTTTTTCTTGATTATAACACAGGAACAAAACTGTTTAGAAATATTGCATTTTGTTTATTTATTGTTACTTGTCCAAAAAAAATGCAAGAAGAGATCTAAATGTAACAATTGTTTTGATTCAGTTGTTCTCATTAAAAGAAGGGGAAATAATTGAAAATTGTTCGTAAAAAAAATGTAAATATGTAACGACAAACTGATATAACCTTGAAAGAAATAAAAAAATATCAGGTTGTGTCAATAGATATTAACAGAAATGTTTAATATAAAAATGCAATTATTTAGTGTTTTCCTATTCGCATCTATTTGTTTGCTTTAATAAATAGAAACAATGAAAAACGTAATGCATTGACTAGAATCTAATCTTTGGTGTTACTGATTGATTGAAAAAAAAGGTTATTGAAAAATGCCAAGTAGTCATATTATAAGTAAGATAATGGAAAAGTGTGGTGATTGAGCAGGAAAGTAGCTTTTGCTGTTAGTTAGCCGTGACCGTTAACTACCAAAGTCTACATTACTTTCAATCCACCGGTACAGAACCTGAATTTGTTTTGGAGTGGATTTAGATCTTCTTATAAATGCTACCCGTCAGATATCCGTCAAATTGTGGACATTACACTTTATCTTGAGGAAGTATTTTTTCAACGTTTCATATGTGAATTACACCGGCATGCTCTACTAATGTTCAACTGTAAATTATACATTTCGACTGATACAAATTAATTTGAGTGCAAATCAGACCTAAGTTTTCTTGATCACGACAATTCCTCCATTCATGCAAACTGTTGTCTTCCCATTACTTACTGTATGGTCTCAACAGGATAGCCACTGGGGATAGATCACAAAAATAGGTTTTGTTTTTTGTTTTAATTTAAAATTAGACCTTCGAAAATATGTGTACATTTTAGCTAAAATTTTAAAAATTGACTGAGTTATATTTTATTGAATGAATCCGGCTTCTATAGGTTTTACAATTCTATCTCGTTCTGTCTATCGAATATCTATATCTAGCTCTTTCTATCAAATTACGTACCTAGAATTTTGGTAGGAAAATAATCAAAATTTTGTAGGAAAACAACAAAAAAATAAAAGTTCAGGGTCACCATTTTGTGGAAAATCAACATGAAGAAAATGTTCATACAAATTAGAAAGAATTTGATTTTTTTCAGATAACCAGCTTTCGAGAAATCGATGCGACCGTAGAGGAATTTTTTTTAAGAGATTACAGCAAAGTTGATAACTTAATATTACTTAATTATAAACTGATATCGAATTATTAATAACGGTAAGATATTATTTCTTATTCCAAAACTTTTTATATTATTTTTTTGTTCGGATTGATAATTATTTTATCATTTATTAACGAGTTTAATTCTAATTAGATAATTGGAGTTTTGAAGCTGCACGTAGTGTTATAAAAAGAAATGTTTGATTGCGGAACGAAGCTGAATTGCCTGAGTTACATATCTGAAATAGCGAAGCAGAAATCAGTAATATTTATCAAATTTTGCGTTTGGATTTTTATGTAAAGCATAAATCGAAATAACAAAATTTTCACGCTTCAAAAAAAAATCGGATCAATCAATATTTCAGACATTTTCGAAAGCTTCCAATATCCCTTAGATCCTGCTTATGAAACTGATTGAATGAAGCTTTGATTGAATGAAGTATAGTGCAAATGCTGACGTTATCGTGGTTTTGGCACAATTTGTCACATATAGAATATGAATTGTGAAGATGAATTCTTTATCTTTAATGAATTCGTTGTTTGGCTATTTATATAGAGACGACAACTTGACAAGTCACAAGCTATAGGTTTGTTTTAAATCGAATTCTTGGATGAATTGGAATCAATTAGACATGTCTAAAATTTAATTAATTTTATTTCATGAAGACATAATTAGATTTGGCTAGAGCATGCAAACCCTCTTCTAATTTTGGATATTTTTTTTTTTTTTTTTTTTTTTTTTTTTTTTTTTTTTTTTTTTTTTTTTTTTTTTTTTTTTTTTTTTTTTTTTACAATTTTTAAGAGTACAGTAAATTTTTTAATATTACTTTTCAGCTTTAGAATAAATATTGGATTATTTATGAATAATTTTGTTTTTATAGTATGGTACAATGAAGGAAAATTTGTGTGAAAAAACCTTTCTATAATAACTTAACCTAATACCTATAACTACTTAACCTAATAACTAAAACTAATTAAGGGGTTTTCTTGGTGAACGAAGTTGACTAAAGTTGTAGAATCTCATTCACCAATGGATTATCAATATTATTTAAGTTTTGGTAAAATTTGTTTTTGCGTTTGTTAATATATGTTTCTATTAGATCGATGTTGTGTAATTTGTGTAACTTGTATGTAGAATAGTGCCATGGTTTGTTATAAATAATTTTTAATATTTTATTTTGTGTCCTTTGAAATTTAAGTCTGTGAGATTTTGCACAGCATTCCCATACTGGAATACCGTATATTAGTTTTGGTATAATCACGGATTTGAAAAGGATCAATTTATTTTTAACATTTAATTTCGAGTTTCTGTTTATAAAGGGATAAAGCATTTTTATTACGTTTCCCGTGTTATTAATTCTTTCAGAAATATGATCCGAGAAGGTTAGTTTTTTATCAAGTGTTATACCTAGGTACTTTAAACTATTTGACCACGGGATGTTTTTACCGTTTATAACTATATCTCTGCTGGGAAGGCTTAGTGTTTTTCGCTTGCGTGTAAAGAAGCATGTTTGATATTTGTTAACATTGACCCTTATTTTCCATCGATCAAAGAAATTATTGACTTCATTAATTGCTACTTCAAGTTTATTGACGATATAATTTGGATCTTCAGAAGATGTCAAGATAGCTGTGTCATCAGCGAAGAGTGAGTATTCACAATCACTAGATCGTGGCAGATCGGCGGTGTAGATATTATAAAGCAATGGACTAAGCACTGCTCCTTGTGGAGTTCCGGAAGGAATTGCGAATTTTTTGGATTTTGTTCCTTCAATACTAACGTTAAAATATCTGTCGCAAAGAAAACTGCGAATGATTTTTACAAGATAGATAGGTGTTTGGATGTTGAATAATTTGTGAAGAAGACCGTCATGCCATATAGCGTCGAAGGCTTTTTCGATGTCTAGCAACAGCATTCCCACTGATTGTTTGTTATTGATTTTGTGTTTTATTAGTTTGGTTACTCGTAACAATTGATGATTTGTTGAGTGGCCTGTGCGGAAACCAAATTGTTCGTATGGTATTATGTTTTTGCTTGAAACAAACTTATTAAGTCGAGCATAGATTACTTTTTCGAAAATTTTGCTAAAGCCACTTAACAAACTAATTGGTCGGTAGCTTGTTGGACTAGTAGGATCCTTTTTTGGTTTACAAATTGCTATGACGTTTGCGTTTTTCCAGGCGGATGGAAAATATCCTATTTTCATGCATGCGTTGAAGATAAAAGCAAGAGCTACAAATAACTTTTTAGGACTTCGTTTTAAAACTTGATTATGTATATTATCACTACCGCAAGCTTTTCTGTTTCGTAGTCTTTTTACTATTGTTAACAGCTCCCTGTGGTTTGTGATTTCATCAATTTCCCATGAAGTAATTGAACTAATAAAAGTTTTAGTATTTAAAACTGCTTTGGTCGTTTCTGGGTCATTTATATTTTGGTTAATGACATGTGCTTGATAAAAAACTTCACCGATTGCGTTACATTTTTCTGAAGTTGTTAAGAGGAGTTTATTCTGAGAATTTAATGGGGGTATTTTTTTGGAAGGTTTACCGACAATTTTGTTAAGATTCCATAATTTATTAGATCCGGGTGTTATTGTTTCTAATAATTTCCCCCACCGTTTATTCCTGATGTTGGTGATAGAATTGCGTATGGCTGCATTTATTTTCTGGTAATTCACCTTATTAATTGGATTTCTTGTTCTTTGCCATTGACGACGATAACAATTTCTTATTTTAATTTGCTGTACGATTTCATTAGGGATTGAAGGCTCTTGAGATTTCAGCTTTTGCTTGGGTATATATTTTTCTTGGGCTTCAAAAACCAGATCTGTTAATCGTTTTACTTCATCGTCTATGCCTTCTGGAGAATTAATTCGATTTTCGATATCGAAAATATTAATTTTGGCTTTGAGGAATAAATAAAGAGAAGCCCATTTAGCTTTATTAAAATTGTAACTCGTTGATGAAGTTGCACTTATATTTGGAGAAGTGTTTAGCAAATCGAATACAACTGGTAAGTGGTCAGAAGACAACTCAGTTTTGGCAACCGGTTGAGAAATAAGGTGTGGAATATTGTGTAAAGCAAGGTCAAGTGTCGATGGGTTGCCTCGACTAGAATTCGGACAATAAGAAGAAGTATTTGGAAAACTAATGTTAAATCTACCTCTTGACATTTCGTCATACATAGCATTTCCAGCTCGGTTTGATCTTCGACAGTTCCAGTATCTATGACGACTGTTAAAATCTCCACAGATAACGAAGCTATTTTGACTATTGGCTATTTTACGTAAATCCTTTTTAAATTGCTGAATTTTGTCAACATTGATCTTAGTACCTGGAAAATAGCAGGAAACAATAATTATCTCACCATGCTGTGTAAACACTTTTAAGCCTAATGATTCAATAACTGATGTGTCAAAGCTGGGTAGTAGTGAATGTTTAATGTTTCGTTTTATGAAAATTGCTACACCACCGCCTGGTTGTTGTTGTCTATCATTTCTATAGCAAATATATTCACTATTTTTTAAGAGTTTCAAATTAGGCTTTAGCCATGTTTCGTTCACCAAGAAAATGTCAATTTTATTTATGTCTAAAAAATAATAAATTTCATTAATTTTATTGGAAATGCTTTGCGCATTCCAATATGCAATTTTTATATTATTTAAATTATTTAACGCCATAAAGGTACTTAACTGAAAGCCCGGCTATGACTTGAAATTGTTGTTCCTTGTTCCTGCAGTGTTTTAGCTGGGATATGATGTCGTTTACTAACCTCATTATTTGTTCGACTGTAAATAGATCACTATTATTATGGTTATTAAAGTTGGTGATATGTGAATAATTTGTAGTTGTAGTGTTTGTGATCCGCTTAGCATTTTCTAACGGCAGTTCGGAGAGTTTCTGGTTCGGATTTAAGGTTGGAAAATCCGAGCTATTGAACACAAAACTAGGTTTGCGACTAATGTTTCGTTTTTTTGTTGTTTTTTCCCTTATTTGTTGGTACTCTGCAAGTTTTGGACATTCTTTCGAATTGGATTTGTGTGATTGTGAGCAATTAGCGCATTTTAATATCACAGGTTCACTTGGACTATCTTGTTGAGGACATTCAGTTGTGAGATGCTGATTGCTGCAATACATGCATCTCGATGGAAGATTACAGTGTTTAGCTCCATGACCATAAAGCTGACAATTTCTGCACTGGGTGGGACCAGATCGCCTGTTAATATAGTTGTTCCACTGTACCATCACATTATATATATGTTTTGTTTGACGAAGTTTTGAAACATTTGTAGTACCAGGCTTAAAGTATAAAAGATACGTCATTTGATCGATGTATCGTTGATTTTTAATATTAAGTTTCTTAATTTCAGATGGTTGATCAACTCCTTCGTCTTTCAACGCTGTTTCAATATCTGTTATGCTCCAGTTTGGTAGTCCGGAGAGAACAAACTTAATAAGTTTGTTTTCCTTTTTTTCAAACGAATAATACATTTTATTGTCCTTTTTTAGCGCAGCAATTAACTCATTATAGTCTTTATCGTTTTCCAAAAGAACTTTAATTCCTACAGACATAAACTTTAATTTGTATTTTGTAATATTATTATTTTTTATTAATGCATGCGCATCAAAAGTTGAAATTTCTTTTAATATTATTGGAGGTATGATTTCTTTTTTTTTGTTATTAGTAACTGTATTATGTTGATCTATTTTGTCGTCAATTTCTGTGACGTCATCAATCGTATTATTATCAAAAAGATCAAATCGATTTTGAACTGGAATGTTAATTTTTATTTGAGTTGAATTGTTTTTTGGCTGATTACAGCTATCTGGTTTTAAACTTTGAGTTTGTGACATGTTGTTCAGTCCTTTAGAGCGTTTTGTAGATGTGTTGGTTAATTTTGAGGTTTGTTGAGAGTTATGACTCATTTTTATCACGTATTCCTCGACCTTGGGGAATTTATTAATTAAATCTGCTTCATCTTCAGAGAAGTCGCGGCTTCTCTTAGTATTATTTTCACACTCGTCTTCACTCACTGCTTATTATGACACAGTTGCAAAATCAATGATTTTACAAGTTGAAAAAGTTTACAAGCACTCTTGTATACGAATTACCGTATTTTAAACAATTTATTTTATTTCAATTATTTAGTTTCAAACGATTCGCTTCACTGTTAAATTGAAACTGAATTTTGGATATTTTGTCCACCACAATAAATCAATTTGTATTGTAAAGTGTGAAGTGAACATGCAGAATTGGTTCTGGTTTTGGATATTTTCTTCTAATTTAAAAACAAGTTTGAAATATAGATTTGAGCTATCTGGACATTTGTAAAATTTAACGCAATCTGCTGAATATAAAACATTGATCTGGCATGTATCGATTTAAGCTGTTATTCCTATAACCTTAAACGAAACTCAATATATACTGAAATAAAAACTACGACTGCGTTAAGAACTGTATATAGAGATTTTCACGTCAATTAAGTATTAACAAAAATTTTTTCTTCTTATTTTGCAATATTTTGTAAGAATTTTTGGGGGTAGTTTTCACCCTTATTTTAAGGGTTGAAAGTTTAAAATCGAAATTTCGAGAAGTATGACATGCTTTTCTTCAATATTCGTTAATTTTACTTCGGTCTGAAAGACCTAAGTATTACATTCATGAGCTTAAAGTGAAATTCTAACCCCCACTTTTTTTGGCATTTCTCGACGTTTTGGGACCTACTAATTCTAAAAAAGCAAAAAAATGTATGTCTGTCTGTCGGCCGGCCGTCACATCCGATGAAATCTAGAAAGCCGCTGGACTGATTTCAAAAATTTTTTCTTCTAAAAATAGGTTTACTCAATGGGAAAAGCCAAAAGGACGATATGTTCGATAACTGTACCGGAAGTGTGTCAAAAAAATCGTCAAGTGTATCGTCAAAACAAGGAAATTTGCGTAGTTTTTGATTAAAAAACGTTTATTTTAAGTGATTACGAGTATGAACATTGAATGCGGAGAAATTTTGATGGTCGGGATTAGTATGTGAGACCAAATTCTAGATTATTGCATTATAAGTTTGTCAAAAAATGTTGTCAAGTGTGTCAAAAGAAAGATTTGTATTTATTTTTTTACCCAATTTTTTGGAAAAAATAAAATTAACAATTGGTTTGAAATGAAATTTTATTATTATTATTGAGAATTATGGCATTAAAGTTTGTCAAAAAAATAATGTCAAGTGTGTCAAAAAATGATTTCATTTATTTTTTGTGCTAATTTTTTGGAAAAAAAATGTAGCTGTTTTTATGACGTAAATGTAATTGAAAAGGAAATTGGACATGGAAATTTTTGAATTTGTTATAGTTTTTGAAATATTTTTGGAATTTAGAAAAATGTTTGTATTTTTGATTTTGTAATAATTTTTTCAAAATTTTTAGACTGTGGAAAAAGTTTTAATTTTTGATTTTGTTATAATTTTTGCAATATTTTTTGAATTTAAAAAAAAAATGAATTTTCAAATTTGTGAATTTTATCTATATATTTTCAGAATTTTGAAAAAAGTTTCAATTTTTGGTTTTGTTATAATTTTTGGAATATTTTTAGAATTTCGGAAACATTTTAAATTTTTGTTTTTATTATAATTTTTGGAATTTTGAAAAAGTTTCAATATTTGATATTGTTTTAATTTTTGCAATATTTTTAGAATTGCGGAAAAAGTTTGAATTTTTGAACCGACCCGAAACACGTAAAATGTGAATTGTAGTTTTTTTCTGAGAAACTTCAAACCATACCTTTGAATTGAAAATACATATTCCAATTAGTGATTGCAACCCGGGTTTCCGGTATCCGAAAAACCGGTTTTTTGTTATTTTACATCACCGAAAAACCGGTTTTTATTACCCTTAAAAACCGGTTTTATTATTAACAAAAAATGATGAAAACAAAACAATAATATAAATCATATGAGAAATTATAAATATATTGTGTGTTTGTCGGTTAGTCTGTCGAATTTGGTAGAATGTCGGGATACCTACATCATTGTTTCTTTATATATATGTGACTTCATGGATTATATTAAAAACCAACGACATTTTAAAAAGCCAGAGTCAATTTTTTATGCGCAGATACCACTAGATATAAAATATTACCTGTTTTGGAACCTTCTGATCTAGGCGCCAAAACTTTAACAATTGTGCCACTTTGTCGGTTATATAAGTGTTGGGTTTGATTTTAGACACTTTTTATTAATATTTTATTACATACGAATACGAACGAGTATATTGTTTTAAAAATAAATGCATATATATCACTCACACACAGGTGAAAAAGTTTATAAAATAAAGAAGTATTTTCCTCTCAGTGTTCATCAATTTGTCATTCAATGATTAAAATTATCATTTCTTTTTCGTTTATTACGTATTGCTGTATTTATTAACTAACTTAACTGTATTTATTAACAATTCTAACTAATTAACTTTATTTTAGCTAATTAACTAGTTAACTATCTTAACCGTATTAATTAACTGTATTTATTAACTATTGCTGTTCTGTTACCAATGAAATAGGGAGCGACTCACTCTGCCGGCAAGATGTCTTCTGACTGCCGACGCGATCTTCAACTTTATGCTGTCACATTTGGACAAACATAGTGGCCAGCTGGCAATTGATATGAAAATGGAGCTAATATGTCACATTAAAGAAAGACGAACTGATTTATCTAGCTTACTGCATTATCTACATAACAAATACCAAGTGTTATGTTAAAGCTATCAACAATCAATTAAGTCTTCAACCACAGACAAAAGACGGAAATGATATTAGTCTAAACATGAAGGTTCGTCGTTAGTTGACCCAGTTCGAATCTAATGGGATCAGAGGCCAGGAATAACTCGAGAAAGTGTACAATGTTCTTTTGTCGATTCCACCGACAAGCGTGGAAGCAGAAAGAGCATTTTCGGTGTCTGGAATTATATGCACAAAATTCGATCACGTCTAGCTGATAACACAATAGATATGTTGTGTTTAATGCGATCACACTTTTTAAAACAGAAAAATAAATAATTACATTATTATTTTGTTTCTTATAAAAATATTTGTGTTTTAACATTTTAGTTTTTGACTGAGTTATTTATTATTTGCATTTGAAATAAACGTAAAATAAACTTGAATAGATTTTGTTTAAATTATTGTTTTTTAAACTCTGGTAAACATTTTGTACAAATTAATAAATTTTGTTTAAAAAAACCTGGGTTGAAACCGAAAACCGGCTTTTTTTTGTAGATAAAACCGAAAACCCGGTTTTAGAATATCGCCCCAAATTTGCAATCACTAATTCCAATTACTTCTTTACTTACTTGAGTTTAATTGATCTCAAAAAATCCAAAATAATTTGGAATATTTTTAGAATTTAGAAAAACTTTAAATATTTGATTTTATTACAATTTTTGAAATAATTTTGAAAAAAGTTTGTGGTTTTGATTTTGTTATAATTTTTGCAATATTTTTAGCATCTTTGAAAAAAGTTTTAATCTTTGATTTTGTTATAATTTTTGGAATATTTTTAAAATTTAAAAAAAGTTTTATTTTATTTCATTTTTACAATATTTTTGGAATTTTGAAAATATGAATTTGTGATTTTGAAATATTTTCTCGGAACACTAAATGGAGAGGTTTTTGAGTAGTGATTGCTGATTGTATTATCTTTTCACTAAATTATGTTAATTTATGATCTGTTATAATTTTCCGGCAACGTATTGATGTTTCGTTGTAGTTTTGTAATAAGTTTCTAAACAGAGATAAAAAATACATGTACTAACAAAGAGTTATGTTTGATATACATCGCTGCCCAAAACTAAAAACCATGTCCTCCTAAAAGGTTTTTGCCGAAAACTATATCAAAATCCTTAACCCAGACCGAAGTCTTGATATCTCAGAGCTGTGAGATTTCAGCCCCTCCATATTTTTTTTTCTTGTAATGTCGAGTAATTTTTGTCTTATAATAATTGTTGACCAAGAACTGGTCCAAAAAAGACCCATTTCATTCTGTGGGATTTTTTAAACCAGTTACTAGTCGACGTCCATTAAAAAATTCTTGCAAAATATTGAGTTATCTCTAAAATATCCTGCAAAATTTTACAAGTTGGTTGTTGAGGTAAATTGAATTTTGTGACCGTCATTGACACCATAGTCGTGAGACAAAAAAACTGAGCAAGTTTGAAAGTTGTTTTCTCCTAAAGTACTATCTACTCTCAAAGTTTGAGAAAAAAACATTTTTTTTCCACACTTATTTGGTAAATAGCAATACTTCAAACAGCAAGTTTTTATTGTTGAAGAATAGTCATAGTCATGTACAAAATATGATGCAGTCCGTTAGATATCAAGCTTGATTGATCGTTTTGATGAAAACATGAAAAGCAGTTTTGATATATACTACTGTCGATGAAAGCATAGCTTTCGAAATACGTATATAGTAAATAAAAACTATTAATTAACAAGAAATTGGCGTTTTTATTTTAATTTTATTAGTGAAATTTATGAAAAGCTATCTAGTATTAATTATTATTTGCACCTAAAAAGCAAACATAAACCGAGCTTGGAGCCATCAGCATGTGAAGTATGATTTGTCTGGCAGATTTCCTTAAAATCTAAAAATAAAAATTAAATTACAATAGGACAATAGGCTTTGTGACGTTATGCGTTATGTTATATATGTAAATTTTGTCTGGTGTTTGATACCTTTTCTACTCTTTGTCTTTCAAGAAAATTTTTTAATTTTAAGTTCATTGGATGTGGAGCATGATCTAAGCTACAAAAATTTCTTTGTGCTATTTAGTACCGTCTTTTAGATGAAATTTTCGAATTTTTGAGCAGTGCGAATGCAGGCTAGGTAATGGTAGGTTTTGATAATTAGGTTTTAAATACAAAACAAATTTGTATGCTTTATATAGAGGTGTCTCAACATATTTGAGGAATTTATCGTTATTTGTTTTATGAGAAACATGAACCAGATCAACCGCAGCTTTTATAGTGAACATTCATATGTTTTCTCTTAAAAAGCAACTTTTGATGGATCAAAATGCTTAGAGATAATTGTTAACAATTAAATCATTTGTTAAATTTGGAATATGATTCGGGCTCAACCAAAGTTTTGTGTAGCAGACAAGCATGGAGGGATCAATTTTTTTTAATTGTAATTTTTTATTTTATTTTTTATCTACGGGTGTGAGAATCCCGAGTACTCCTGTCCCTACTATTGGTATACGAACTAACATGAGATATCACATACCACTGGCAATTGCAGTGTGATGTGACTAGCCAAGGTGATATATTAGAGGTGCTGGCGAATGAACTGTATTCAGTCAATGGTAGCACCCTCAATCTTAGCTATGAAGAATTCCTTGATGATGCCACGTTTTTACTTACTTGAAGAATTGAGCCTTCATATAACTCTATGTCTGGGATTTAATCATTAGAAATCATGAAATACTGGCCTTTTTTATATTTTATATGTAATAGGATCTATTGTTTAGTTATTCCTTCTATAAAAAAAATATAAAAAACAAGTTTGTTGTGGGACCTTGGTCTTAAAAGGTTTTTATGTGTTGTTGTGAGACATACTGTAATTCCTACTACACAACATATTTTATAAAAAAAAAGATGTTAAATCACAAAAATCGAGTTTGTGTTTTTCTGGATCAGTTCAAGCCGATTATAAAAAAAGGGCTGATTGATCAATTTTTTTTTAAATGTATGTAATAGATTTGTTCTAATGCAGATATTTGCTTCACTTAAAGAACATATAATTTTGAAGTGCTAAATTTTTGAATTCATATTTTTGTTTTGTGTGCAAAATTTGTGATTGTCGATTTATGGCAAGTTTTACGTAGCAAGCGTCATACTCTGACTAATTTCGATTACATGAATATTTCTAGAGATTCCTGCCAGTACGTTTTTTCATATACTTTTTTGTACAAAAATTTTGCAAAATAAGCAAGTAGTTAGCCCTCTTTTTTAATCCAGAAAAATGATCGATGAAATGATGATAATCGCAAATCTTGGCGAGTGAAATATAAACTGAAAGGTGGGCCCAAAACATGCATCGTGCTGAGATTATTCGAGCAACGGGTCTAGAAATGGCAGCTTATTTTCGTTTTGTGTGTTATATTTGTGAATGTCGATTTATAGTCAGTTTTATGTGGCCAGCGTCGTATTTTGACTAATTTCGATTTTTCATGGATACCTGAAGAAAAACGTGTTCTAGACCGAAAAGTGAAAACTTGACCACTGTTAATTTTCCTGAAACTTGGCATATTAGTAGTATGGACAAAATAAAAAATACGACTTATTTTAAAAATTTTTTAAAGTGCATAGTTCGAGCATAGGGGGCACCCCAACATGCATGAAAAATGAAAATTCTGCCTATCCGATGTAACTTTGAAATTAAATTACTCAAGAATGGCTATACCGATTTCAGCAAACTTTTTTTTGTTTCATAGATAATAAGTTAGCCGTTTGAAAAAAAAATAATTAATGTTTTTTGTAATTAATTTTTAAATGAAAATATTAAAAAAACATTTTTAAAGATGGCGCTAGGGTCGAAGATCAATTGGAATTTAATTAAATTTTTTCTTGAAAATAGTTCTATTTTTACTCTAAAATATATCGAATTTACAAATTCGTGTTAATTGTGTTCACGTAAATTTAATGTTAATTGTGTTCTTGAGATATTTGTGTTCTTGAGATATTTAATTTTAAAGATTTTCGTCCATCTAAAATTCTAATTGTTCATTATTTTTTCGAACAATTTTTATCAACAAAAATTTTAATCACTGAAGTTCGAAAAAATTATGAAAAATTCGAATTTTAGTTGGACCAAAAATCTTTAAAATTAAATATCTCAAGAACAAAAATTATAATCTCTTTGTAAATTTGATATATTTTAGAGTAAAGATAAAACTATTTTCAAGAAAAAAATTAATTAAATTCCAATTGATCTTCAATCCTAGCGTCATCTTTAAAACAGTTTTTTTAATATTTTTATTTAAAAATGAATTACAAAAAATATTAATTAATTTTTTTCAAACGGCTAACTTATCATCTATCAAACAAAAAAAAGTTTGCTGAAATCGGTATAGCAGTTCTTGAGCAATTTAATTTCAAAGTGACATCGGATTGGCAGAATTTTCATTTTTCATGCATGTTGGGGTGCCCCGCCCCATATGCTCAAACCATGCACTTTAAAAAATTGTAAACTAAGCAGTATTTTTTATTTTGTCCATACTACTAATATGCCAAGTTTCAGAAAAATCAAAAATGGTCAAGTTCTAATCTCGAATTTTTCACCTGCGTAGATCACGTTTTTCTTCATCTATAGCTTCCTGCCAGCATATTTCTCCATTTTTTTATTACCGTTTTCATTAAATCCAACAATTGTTTGATCGCAATCGCTTATTTTTAACTGGCAAAAAAATTTTAGATTGATCACTCTGTTACTCTGACTTCACGAAATGACAAATGATTTTACAAATTTTCACATCCCTTTTTTAATTGAGTCTTGGATGCAATATTCAGTGCTTTAATTCAATTCATTACTAAATCTTGTCAGAGAATCTTTAATGCCCTTGTATCGATTTGCTCATAATTACTCATTTTCATCATTAGCCCTCGTTATATTAAAACTTTTTTCTTTGACTTAAACATATCCGCATCAACTTCATTGTTTCCCTAATTTTCTTTCTTTCAATTGATTTTAAAAAGTTTTAATTTGTTCAGCATTTCTTTAAATTTGTGCAAAGTATTGTCGCTCATGTTGGTATTTTTCAAATATTTAAACCAAAAAAAAACAAATCCTACACGGCATACTGTCATGAACCGTTAAGAATTTCTTAATGTCTTTCCAATACTAAATTATGATAATCTTTAATATGATAATCTTTAATATCGATGAGTTATCGATGATAGATTTTTCAAGCAAAACACAATCTACGAAATTTTTCAAAAAATATTCTTTTCTCTTAAAGTTAGTCAAAGTTCTTGGATGTTTTGCTTTATTAAAAATAGCGAACTATTCAACAAACCTTCTCCCACTCAGTTAACCTTCTATCAAACCCATATTTTAACAGTAAAAAATTCCAGATTCACATCCAAGATTATTGTTATATCGGATATTATATTTTTGTTATCGAAAATCTAAAATAGTTTTTTGTCATTATCGCATATCGATAATAATCACATTAAAAAATAATAAAAAAAATTAAATTTATTTATTATATATAAATATATGAATGGCCTCATTATTTATTTATTTTATCAACAAAAACTTTTTTTTTGTTCATTATTATTATTTTATAAAATGGCAATAAATTATTATTATTGCTATATTTATGTGCATTGTATTTTTTTTATATATTGTATCAAATAATTTTTTCAACTTTTGACTTTTAAAAAATAATATAATGTCAATTAGAAATAAATTGGAAACTTTTAAAAATCTTTAATTGAAAAAATATTGCTACTTTTTAAAAATATTTTTTTATTAGTTAAATCTGTTAATTATGGTGATTGTTTTTGATATGTGGTTTTATTGAAAAAATAAAACACTGATAGACAAACAATGAAATCTTGCGTATATTTATTTATTTAAAAAAAAATTTTATTACATAATTTAAAAAAAAACAAATGCAATTTGCATAATACGTATATGGAATAAACTATACATACGTATGTCAAATAAAGGCTTTGAAACCTATATCATATATTTTCAATATCTCTAGCTCTTTTCGATGAGGTTTTATTATTAATTTCTTAGAAAGAAGACAGAATTTTGAATAGAATTTTTTCTTTGCAAAATAAGTCAGCTTAAAAATAACATGGAAGTCAATTCCAAAAATTTGACGTCAACCTTCAATATTCTCACTTAATGATTTTGTTTCTAAGTGCAATAGTAATTTAATTGATTATGTCAACTAAAATTAGCCAATAATAGCTTTGCCATTTTCTATCTATTTAAATGATATATAAATTATAACATGCCATCGATATAAGGATAAGGATAATGGTTTTTTCTAAAAAAAAAGTAGCTTGGCGTTTTAGTTTCGGTACCAAATGACGGAGTGAAAATTTTTTAGTATTATAAAAATATTAAATTAAATATCAGTAAACCAGCATGAAATAAGGCAAACAAAAAATATTTTATTATTCAAAGTCCCCCGTTTGTTCTTTGTGTTTGTTTTCATTTACTTCACAAAAAATACCTTTCGGACATCAATTTAGATGAAATTCATCAATTTAATATTACGAAACTCAAATTATTTCATAAACAGTTAAATGAAACCAGTCATTTTATAAAATGTAAAAATAATTTTTCTTTCTTCCATTCTTTCATTTATTTAATATTGTTACGAGTACAGAAAAATCTAGACGATTACGGTCACTTCCAGGCAAATAAAATCAACAAAACACAACAGAAAGTGAATGAAATGAATAGTGTTGTTGTTGTTGTACATGTTCTTAGAATTAAGGTCTACACAAAACAAATGATTTTATGAATCAAATCAACGTAACGTAAAATAATCGAATATTCTAATATTTTCTCAAGGTTTCTAAAAAGTGACCGCGAAATTTCTAGAGATTAGGCAGAATGTATATAAGGAAATTACCTCTTGTAGTTTTGAATTAGTGTTATTTTAAACCTGCGATAGTGAAGTTATAATTATAAAAGTGACATTTAAAATTAGTTTTTGTAAATAAAGTTATAAGTGTTATTGAGTAGAAATATTTTGTGTATTATTTTAAACTGGAAATTTCTACCATAAACCGTTGGAGTTTCTGAAGCTGTTGAAAGAATATTCTAGTTAGGAATATTGTTTGCTGTATTGTTTTCCTGTTGTTGTGGAACAATTAAGGTGTTGAATACTTAATAAAGCCTGGTGTGTTTGCTAACTAATCAGTGATCGAACTCGGAAGAGATTGGGAATTGCGTTTATCGAATTGTGAGTTAGGCCAATTCGAAGTAAGGTTGGAAAAACGTAACAATATTATTATCATGTAATCATTTTTTGTTTTTGATATCGTAGGAAGATGAGACGTTCCAAAAGTCCACTTGGAACACAGCTTTATAAGCGACTGCGGCTTCTTACCGGGTAAAAACACCCCCCTGCTCGTGTGGTTCTGTTGTATTCATGCGGTACCACCAACTAAGGCATTATTTGGCATGGCGGGAATTGAGTGTAGTACTCTCTCGATTATTATAATGTGTTGTCGTTGTTTTGCTGCGTAGTGTTGAGCATGGCTGCTCTTCTTTCGTCTTGTCTCAGTCGTTTCATCATACCTGTGATGATCCCATTCGCTTTATCCCAGTTGTCTTTTGAGCTCAGCATAAATTCCATGAGGCTATGTGGAGTGATTCATTCTTCCATATGTTGTTCAATAAGTCTTCGTGAGTTTGCAAACCTTCCGCATTCGATTAGCACGTGCTCTGCATTTTCGGCCTTCCCTTCACAAGAAAGGGAGAGTTGGGGTTGGTTACTGGCTAAATTTGTGTAAGTACTCACGGAAACATCCATGGTCTAAGATCATCTGTGTCAAAGGTGGATTAAAGTCACGGTGTTTCCTTGTTATCCATGCTTTTGCGTAAGGGATCATTCCAAAGTTCCACTGTCCGTTATTGGAAGCTTCCCATTTTTCTTGCCATTCTATATGACTATTTATGATGAAGTCTTCGCGTGTTTGTCGGTCACTATCATTTTGTATTGCTATACGCAGAGCCGATACCTTCGTTGCTGCAATATCGATCGGCATCCCATACTCACAATAACATTTACAGCCTCATCAAATACCGTGCGAAAAGTACAGCAAATGCGCAACAATATCAATCTATAAGCTGTTTAGATAGGTCTTATATAGGATCACGTTTTCAGCGCCGACACCCATACGGGTGCTGCATACATCAATATTGATGTGCTAACGCTACTGAAAAGCTTTCTGATCGGTTCTCTAGGGTCGCCAATGTTTCCAAAAGCTTTGCAAGAGCTGCTCCCACTCGTTTAGCTTTGTCACCAAAATACTTCAGGTAGTCTTTACAGTTAAGTCTGTGGTCTAGAACAACTCCAAGATACTTCAGGTACTGACCAAATTTTATGATCTGTACATCAACCTGGATATCGATACTTTCCACCATTTTTCTGCGACTTATTAGTACAACTCCCATTTTGTGATCGGCTAACTCTAGTCCTTTGTTGTTCAGCTATGCTCTAATGCTGGTTATGGTCTGGATATAGTTGCTCGTAATGTCCGTGAGGTTCTTGACTATAACAACTATGGCAATGTCATCTGCATAACCAATAATCGTTGTTTGTTCCGGCACATGTACTCTGAGAACACCATCGTACATGATGTTCCATAACAGGGGGTAAAAGACCGATCTTTTGGGTACTCCTCTCCCTATCACCCTCTTGTCAACTTTTTCCTCTCAAAGCTTTATGCACTATCTCTCATACTGCAGAGATTGCATCAATGATAGAGCGTTTCTTTCTGACACCAAACTGCCCGTCAGAAGGCCCCACTCGCCTTCAGTATGTTTCTCAAGTCAAGTACCAATAATTTTCACAAAGATCTGGAGGCTTGTCACTTTTTGCTATAATCACAAGGCATTGGCGCTTCCATTCCTCAGAAAATATCCCTTCTCTTAAGCACGCAGTGTAGATATTTTCGAATATCATCGGCTTTTTCTTTATCGCCAAACGATATTTGGGATGCTATCTAGGCCGGGCGCACTATTAACGGATAATATGAGCAACGCGTTTAGGACGTCTTCAGTGGTTACAGCTGCAATTGAAATATCGTCAATTTGCAGCTCACGAGGTAGGGAGAAGTCACCCTGGTGTGGAAATTGGCCAGATACAATTTCAGCCATTATTTCTGAGCACATTAGTGCAGCTGATTGAACACCTTTAAGTTTAGTGAGTTCAATTTTGTACGCACTTCCCCATTGATTATTCTGAATTTCATCTATAATACACTGGAGTGATCGGCTCTTACTATTACCAATTGCTTTTTTTTTTAATAAAAAGTGTTGTGTTACGGTTTTCGGAATACGGTTTTCGAAACAAAAGATCAACTACTGATCTATTAAACTATGTAGCGCATTGTTGGAACAGCATACTTGATAAAGGTGGTGAAACATACGTTATCGCTTTAGACATCTCCAAGGCATTTGATCGAGTCTGGCATGCCAACTTAATCAACAAGCTCGTTGCGTACGGTTTTCATCCCAATGTTGTGAAGCTGATTCAAAATTTTCTGTCCAACCGATACATTTCGGTAACCTTAGACGGATTTTCTTCTGAGTCTAAACTAATTAACGCTGGTGTACCCCAAGGCTCAGTATTGTCCCCAACCCTATTTTTGATTTATATCAACGAATTGTTGAAAATCACCAGTAATCCAATAAATAGTTTTGCAGATGATAGTACTCTGCACAAGTCGTTCGAGCCCCTTCCTTCAAAAGGTAAAATGCACGAACGAATTAATCCTGCCCGGAGAGACGCTGCCATGAACTTGAGCAAAGACCTGAATAAAGTCGCCGACAGGGGTGACCAAAACCTTGTCAATTTCAACTCCACAAAACACAGCTGTTGATTGTTTCCAGATTAAAGACCGAGTTCCCCAAAGATATTTTATTTAGTATGTGTGATGAACCAATAGGTGAATGTAAAAGCATTCGTTTATTGGGTGTCACAGTTTCAAATGACCTACTCTGGAACGATCATGTACTGGCGATGGCAAAAAGCGCGTCTAAAAAACTCGGCCTCCTAAATAGATGCAAAAAATGTTTTACTCCATACCAATTGCTCCATGTTTATAAGTCCTATATTCGTCCCTGTATGGAGTACTGCTGTCAAAATTGAGGTGCTGCCTCTTTTTCCATCTTGGCCCTCTTGGACTCTGTTCAAAAGCGAGCTATACGAATTGTGGGTGATCGAACTTTGACATCAAAACTTGATTCCCTACAACATCGTCGCACTGTTACTGACCTCGTTGTTTTTTACAAATATCGTCATCAGCAGTGCTCAGATGAAATCAGCGGCATCATGCCTCAAACTTATTCTTACCCCCGTTCCACTCGGCAATCGGCTGCCGCAACCAGTGAAACGGTAAAGATCCCGCGCTGTCATACTGGCAGATCGCAGAGAGACTTCTTTGTCCGAACTGCGTACAAATGGAATAGTTTGCCGGAACACTTAGTCTCAGGTGGTTTCAACCCACAGATGTTTAAAAAAAGCGTTAATCTACACCTTAGAACACCAGTTGTTGTGGGACCCAGGTCTAGACCTACTTTTTAAAAGGTATTTATGTGTTGTTGTGACACATATTCTAAACCCTATTACACAACACATTTTATTAAAAAAAAAAAAAAAAAAAAAAATAGGGTTTAGAATATGTGTCACAACAACACATAAATACCTTTTAAGACCTAGGTCTAGGTCTAGATCTAGGTCCCACAACAACTGGCGTTCTAAGGTGTTGATGAACGCTTTCTTTAAACCTCTTCGGGTCGAAGCCACCTGAGACTAAGTGTTCCGGCAAACTATCCCATTTGTATGCAGTTCAGACAAAGAAGTTTTTCTGCAATCTGCCAGTATGACTGCGCGGGATCTCGACCGTTTCACTAGTAGCGGTAGCCGATTTCTGAGTGATACGGGGGTAAAAATAAGTTTGAGGCATGATGCAGCTGATTTCATCCGAGCACTGTTGATGACGATATTTGTAAAAGACAACGAGGTCAGTAACAGTGCGACGATGTTGTAGGGAATCAAGCTTTGATGTCAAAGTTCGATCACCCACAATTCGTATAGCCCGCTTTTGAACAGAGTCTAATAGGGCCAAGATGGAAACAGAAGCAGCACCCCAAACTTGACAACAGTACTCCATACAGGGACGAATATAGGACTTACAAACATGGAGCAACTGGTATGGAAAAAATTTTGCATCTATTTTGCTTAACCCAACTCTTGCCACTTTTCCCGGAAATCACTTTTGAACTGCTCATACTGCTCATTATTTCTCCTTCGTGTACATTTCCTCCGAAGTTTCAGGCACTCTTTCCTAAAACGGGCAATGTTTTCAGTCCACCAGAATACTGTGTGCCGTCCATTACCGTTGCTTTACGCGGCATAGATGCATCACAGGTGCTTTTAAGATATCTCGTTATAAATTTTGCTCCAATCTTAGCACCACTCTCCGGTATTGGCATACATTCAACCATGTAGTCCAGCAACTCCGTGTCCAACTTTTCGATTTTCTACCCATCATTTTTTTTCTACCCATCATTTTCTACCCAGCCTTTCAAACCACTGTGGTGGCTGGGTTTCAAACAGCACGATGATCACTGTGTGTATACAAGTCAGACACCTCCCATTTTGTTCCTTTCGAGAGTGTCTCACTTACAAAAGTGATATCCATAATTAAACATGCTTCTCCTTTATTAAAGGTCTCCGTGGTACGATAGTTGAGCAGGACCAGATCATGTCTGACGCCTCAAATTATGCCCTATTTCTAGGGAGAGTACGTTTATTTCTCCATTCAACGGCCCAAGCGTTAAAATCACCCACAATTACGGTGGGTGACTTACCTCTGACTTTTGCTATTAGTCGGTCAAGTGTCTCTTCAAATTAGTCCAGTGAACTGCTAGAAGGAATGTAGCAGCTGCAAAAATAGATATTTTTGATTTTGGCATAGACAAACATGCTGATGACTAGATCTGCGTTCAAAAGGAAGAGAATTGCAGCTCCAAATAGCAGCTTTGTTCGTAGTGTCTTCAACCCAGTTCCCATCGGCAACAGGGGTTCTATATTGTTCGCAAATCAATACCACGTCCACTTCCTGGTCTCTACCAGTCTATATCAATTGGACCTGTGCAACCTCGCAGTGGTTAAGATTTATCTGGATATACTTAACCATTACGGGCATAAGTCGGCTTTAGCGCATTTTTGTAGGCTGGACATCTACTGCCTCCTGTAGAATGCCCATTAGTCCCCGTGGTTCCTGGCAGGCAAAGAGCAAATGTTAGGGTCTCTTTGCGTTCTTTCGATTTATGTCCTATTCCTCCGCATCTAAAACATATCCCTGTTCGATCCACATAACTTTTACAGTCCCTTGCTACGTGACCGTAATCAAGGCATCTGAAACACCGTATTGGAGTGATTTGTTCACGCAGTCTGCATCTTACCCATCCAATTCTGATGTGTCCAAACGTAATGAGCGCATGCGTTGATCGTTCAGGAAGACTGATTATTGCCGTCTGAGTCCCGCCTCACATTGTCCGCGAAAATTTGATTGCATTGGTTTCGATAGACCCAATTGTAGGGAATTGGGTCTGAATTGCAATGTAATGATGTTCCCTCGTTGTAACCTCGTCTATGTCGCGACACTCTATAAAAGTTTTTTTGGCACACTAACCTAACACTCGCCGAGTCTCTGAGTGCTAGCTCTGCGTGCTCCTTAAGCATTTGACTGTTTTTGCCCTTTTTAAGTTCAGGTAGCTGCATGCTTTTAGCTGTCTTCTTAATTTTAGTGACACAATCCTCGAGTTCTATTAGTGCTGGGTTTCATTTCATCTCTTTTAACATTTGCGCATATTTTTTTCACCGGACATAGATATTATAGCATTCGACCCACTATATTATAGCATTCGACCCCGATCTCACTATTAAAGCATCCAACCGTGGTGATTTATTGCGAGGTTTGCGTAGTTTGTTTCGCGTACGCTCAACAGGGCACGTTTTTTGTTTTACTATTACTTCTTCTCGTGGGTTGCCATTCTGTTTCGGATGCTCCCACTGGGAGCAAATTTTGGTCCATGGACTCGACCTGCTGTTCTATCGACTTGACTACGTTCCGCTTGGCCACGTTCTAGGTTCATTCAAGATCCTATTGGCGAAGGCAGTTGAACTCTCATGTCCTCACCATTTTCACTTCGGCGTCTTAAAACATCATTATCGACGTTTGTTTTCAAGATCGGTGAAGTCTGGCACGCTTTGTTCTCCTGTGGCCTGACGTTTTATACAGTAGTGAGGTCATTCACAGCAGATATGTGCAACGTTTCATTGTCGTGAACAAGGTTCTTTAACGTTTGGTTTAAAAAACGTGTGTTCGACATCATTTCTTGGAACTGTTGAATTCTACTACTTACTACCAGTAAGGTGGCTATGCCATTATTGATACACCTGTACCTCCTTCTGCTTTCAAAGGGTTGATTGCTCGTTGTTTTGGATTAACTGAGTTCGCCGTGATGTTTAAGGGTGATCTACCTACGTTGTTCGTTTTCGCAATACCTAGATCCGGGCGCTCGGTAACGTTGCGGGTTGCGTTTCTCGTTGTAGATGGTACAGGAGGAAATGTTGGCACCACTTTATCATTATTTGCTTCCAGTCCAGCAGATGTGCATGGACTGTCACTCAAGCTAACGCTTCTTTTTAATAGTGACCTTATCATCTTAGTCCTCCTGGAGAATGCTGACTCTAGCTTCTTCTGCTTATCACTTGTCGTAGAAGCTGGTACATCGGCCAAATTTGCCACCACTGTTTCATTCCAGTCGCTGGGTTTTGACGACTGGGAGCCTGCTTGCTCACTCCGTACAGTCTTCGGGACTGATGTTCCTATTCTCTGCACAGTAAGGTTTGATCCTATACTACTCTCCATCGTGGATTTATTGTTGGAATTTGCTTCTCTTAGCATTTTAGACCTACTGCCGGCTGAAAATAAAAACCCGTTTCTAACATAAAGACAGACACTGACTAGTGAGTCGCCCACTGTGGGACAGCCGCTCTTGGATTTGTGTTGTGCTCTTGGTCGGGGACTGCTTACTCGCGTATTAGCAGCTCACCTACATACAACATGTTTGTATGTAGGCCTGTGGTGACTTTTTATTTAATCGTTTGCGTTTAATTTGAAAATTTTCGTTAAATTCGTTTCAAACTTTTAGCAATAGATTAATAAAATTTTAGGTAGATTTTTTAAATCTAGTTTTCATAAAATTATTTTATCATCAAGTAGTCATTTCAAAATTCATTAAAAAAGTTTTGTTTTTTCATTATTCAGATTTTTGTTTTCATAAGATTGAGATTCATTTTTTAATTAAAAAAAAATAAAAATAATTGTTATACGTCTACCACAAAAACGGTCTAAAAGATATATTTGTTAATTTTAATTAAATAAACATACTTAACTTTATATACATATAAATGTGCATTAAGGCAAATTTAAATAAACATAAAAATTGTTACGGTTTATTTTATATAGTTTGAAGTGTTGAATTGTGGTTTATAATATTAATATATTGAAATAGAAAGAAAACTATTCTAAGGAACAAATATAAGAATTAATTTTTGATTGTGGCCAATGTCAGCAGGCGTGTCAGATCAGCGAATGGAAGGGCAAGAGAATCAAGTACCTGATTATTAGCGAGAATAATTAGCTAATGGTGAACACGTAGCAAAACATTATAGTACTATTATTAACAGCTATAGGCCGTTCACTATTCGCCACCTGTGACCTCCACAGTAGCCTGAAGCTCAGCCCTGTGGTGCACTGTTTGGTGCATGAAGGTGTGCGTACTATATCCTATGGATAATTTTGTGTACGAGGATTCTTTATAAATTATAGCATATTTCATGCATTTTTCTTTCAAAATTGTTTGCCAGGTCTTAAAATTTTTTGGAAAGTTAAGCTGGATAGTTGAACTTTTGCCTAGCTATCACTTTCCTTCTTTTCTTTATTTTGTTTATAGCATCGATATTGACAGTTTTGAATTTTAACTATTAAGGTATAAAATTAAAAACTGTAAGATTTTCAAAAAATATGTTCGATTTTAAAAATGAACAGAAATTTCTCTAACAAACTCTCCATAATTTTGGTTGCCAGTGCGAAATAATCTGTACCGCTTGTACAAACAAT
Source organism: Diogma glabrata (assembly GCA_963693315.1). Taxonomy (NCBI): domain Eukaryota; kingdom Metazoa; phylum Arthropoda; class Insecta; order Diptera; family Cylindrotomidae; genus Diogma; species Diogma glabrata. The sequence continues at coordinate 239,006,817 of OY856188.1, read as the reverse complement.
AAATTTATATAATAAATACTCCATTTATACTCATTTTTGACACTAAAGCTTACAAATAATCGCAATAATTGACATTGTTGTTTCACCACTATTTCAATTTCAATTTACCTCGTGCATTTATTTCTAAGAAAACCATACACGATTTCCAATTTAGTCCAGAGCTTTCATTTTCAAGGTTTCAGTATAGATCTTTTATTTAACCGTCCGATACAGACTTAGCATTGATTGTAAATTTTTATATGATATTCAGTCTTCTACCCTGCTTCACCTCTAATATCTTGTACTACTTACATATAAGCACATGTATTACGCCAGCCTGGCTTTAAACTTTCTCAGTGTAAGATGCTTCCCCTCAATTTGTACCAAAAATTTAGTTCTCATTTTTGTTAGCTCTAGAACTACAGTTCATTTTCTTTCAAACAAGATCAAACTCTACCGAAAAAAATAAGGAAACTTAAACATGTAACAACTTTCAACATTGTACTACAATATCTATATATCCGTTTCGTAAGAGCAAAGAGATAACTATGTTCCTAAATGCATATAACTTTATATCAGAAGTAATTAACTTAATCAGTCACCCTTTTTACTATAGTGGTCGTCCAAGTGGAAGAAAATTTAATACTGGTTTTCTTGTGGGTTCATGCAGTAAAGAAATTGTGCTAAAATGCACTCCAACTATTAAAGATTTGTTACGTACTGGTATGCGATATGGGACGAACATATTTTACATAACATTGACATACAAATTTCAAGAAGCAAAAATGATAAACATGTGTCGTTTTGACCGAACTTAATTACTTCGGTCTGAAAGACCTAAGTATTACATTCATGAGCTCAAAGTGAAATTCTTACCCCCACTTTTTTTGACATTTCTCGACGTTTTAGGACCTCCTGATTCTAAAAAAGCAAAAAAAAAAAAATGTATGTCTGTCTGCCGGCCGGCCGTCCGGCCGGCCGTCATTACCTACGCTGCAGGGAAAACCGCTAGAGGGATTTCAAAAATTTTTTTTTCTAAAAATAGGTATACTCAAGGGACAGGTCCGAAAGGACGCTGTGTTCGATAACTGTACCGGAAGTGTGTCAAAAAAATCATTATGTGTGTCAAAAATAGCAAATTTTCATATTTTTGGCTTAAAAAACGTTCATTTTAAGTGATTACGAGTAGGAACATTAAATTTGGAGAAATCTGGATGGTCGGGATTGGTATGTGAGATCTAAAACTAGATTATTGCATTATAAGTTTCTCAAAAAAAAGTTGTCAAGTGTGTCAAAAGAAACATTTTTATTTATTTTTTTACCCAATTTTTTGGAAAAAATAAAATTGTTTGTTTGAAATGAAATTTAATTATTATTATTGAGAATTATGGCATTATAAGTTTGTCAAAAAAATGTTGTCAAGTGTGTCAAAAGATTTTTATTTAGTTTTTTACCCAATTTTTTGCAAAAAAAATCAAAATGTTTGTTTGAAATGAAATTTTATTATTATTATTGAGAATTATGGCATTATAAGTTTGTCAAAACATGGTGTCAAGTGTGTCAAAAGAAAGGTTTTTATTTATTTTTTACCCAATTTTTTTAGAAAAAAATAAAATTAATAGTTCGTATGACATGATATTTTATTATTATTATAGAGAATTATGGCATTATAAGTTTGTCAAAAAATAATGTCAAGTGTGTCAAAAAATGATTTCATTTAATTTTTTAGCCAATTTTTTAGGGAAAAAAATGTAGCTGTTTTTATGACGTAAATGTAATTTAAAATGAAATTGGACATGGATATTTTTGAATTTGTTATAGTTTTTGAAATATTTTTGGAATTTTGAAAAAGTTTGTATTTTTGATTTTGTAATACTTTTTGCAATATTTTTAGAATTTCGGCAAAAGTTTTAATTTTTGATTTTGTAAGAATTTTTGAAATATTTTTAGAATTTTGAAAAATTTTTTAATTTTTTATATTATTATAATTTTTGGAATTTTGAAAAAAGTTTCAATTTTTGATTTTGTAATAATTTTTGCAATATTTTTAGGATTTTGGAAAAAGTTTGGATTTTTAAGAATTTTTGAAATATTATTGGAATTTAGAAAAAATTTAAATATTTGATTTTATTCTAATATTTGGAATATTTTTGGAATTTTGAAAAAGTTTGATTTTATTTAATTTAACAATATTTTTGAAATTTTGATTATAATTTTCCGACAACGTATTGATGTTTTGTGTTAGTTTTGTAATAAATTTTTAAACAGAGATAAAAAATACTTGTACTTTAACAAAGAGTTATGTTTGATGTACATCGCTGCCCAAAACTAAAAACCATGTCCTCATAAAAGTTTTTTTGCCGAAAACTATATCAAAATCCTTAACCCAGACCGAAGTCTTGATATCTCAGAGCTGTGAGATTTCAGCCTCTCCATATTTTTCATACTTGGTTTTATAAACATTATACATTATACACTTGGTATAACAAAAACTTTACTTTTACAAAACATAAAACCTTATTGTCGGTATCGTTCAATTGATGTAATCGATTTGATGCATCAAGTATAGTTGATAAAAAAATCCAATCAACTTAGCTTACATTGTTGAAAATGCTGTTATCGGTTTACCAATAATAATGATCCAATCATATTATATATTAAAATTTCTCACGCAAATTAAATGTGTTGAAGACAAAAAAAATGAATATTTCTTTTTAATTTTGTTTGAAATTGAAAACAAAGCACAAAATTTAATTCAATGGAAAAGTTTAAAGGAAAATGTAGTAAAGGCAACAACAAAAAATAAATTTAAAAATTAAATGAAAAAAAAATAAGCAACATTTTATGATTTATTGCAATCATTGAATTTATTTATTTTCTTATTAAATACAAAAACAACAAAAAAACCAAATATGTATAAGAAAATTGATCTTTTATCTGAGTGTCGATTTTTTTTTGTTCGCTTTTAATAACAATAGAAGCGTTTCTCGTATAGAGACAAAATATAAGATTTATATTGAAAGGAAAATTGAAATAGGTGTTTTGGGGACTGTTGTGTTGTGGTGTAATTGAGGTTGTAGGTTTTACTTATTATAATTGGCTAATAAAATTGTAAGAAACGTTTTCGCAATATATCGAGTTTTTATATTTTTTAAAGGAAAATTTATTACGTTTTCCTTTACGTTTTGCAAGAATGCCACCATGTGTGCGAAATTTTTAAAATTAAAAAAACTGATGGTAAAAATATTTAAAAAAACACGTATCACAATTCACAAGCATCATATACTATAGGTGCTTTACAACCGAGTGAATTACTGAATGATTCACTTAAAGGAATTTGTATGTTCCAATGGTAATATTCAGTTTCCACTGAACGTAAACTGAGCTACTACAGAACTGAATTGAATTGAATAAAGTGAAGGAAAAAATAGGTTCATCAGTTCAACATATGCATATTTTTTTATTTACGGTTTGTGGTCAAACGTTAAAAATAATAGAAAAAACAGAAGGTGTTAAGGACTGCCGACAGAAGTGAAAACTTAAATCTGTGAAACAGCTGTGTTTTTTTGTATCTTCCAATTATTGTAGCATTGAAAATTAAAATTTCAGAATGTTTAAATTAAAATCATTAAAATTATTCTGGGTTTCACATCTATCAGCATTCCAAGCAGCCATTATATACATTTTTATATTTAAAATAATCAAAACATATCACATAAAAATTTTCGTCTATCAACACCTTAGAAAGCATGTTGTTGTGGGACCTTGTTCTTAAAAGTTTTTTATGTGCTGTTTTAACACACCTTGTAATTTCTACTACCAAATACATTTTATTTAAAAAAAAATAGCGTATCATCAAAGAATATTCCATAACTTAGAGTAAGGGATGGTATCGTTGATTGAAAATACTTCATCCGCCAGTACCCCTAAGATATCACTTTGGCTAATGAGAACGCACTGCTATTACCAGTAGTACCAACTACCAGTAGTACACGATATCTCAAGATAACTCATATGCCAATAGCAGGGACTAAAGTACGCGTGGTTGTCACACCCATAGATCAACAAATTTAAATTTTAAAAATCTTCCTGCGGAAAGCTAAGCAAATTTATTGGTATTAATGCGCATTGTTGCCGTTTGCAAATCACTATCGGCTAAGTGCCACCATTTTTAATTATTTTATTTATCATGATTGCCATCCATGTTTAATCATACATAAGCTATGCTTCTTTGTATAGAATTTATGCGATTTCCGTCTCGCAATTGTGAGCTTAAAATCGATATAATCGATGTTATCAAGTATCAAGTTACAAGTATTAATTCTTCACTTAATTTTAGAAACATGTATTACATACAATTTCAAACCGACAACATATTTGGTGAAAATGATAAAATTCCAATACATATAATTTTGATATACAAATGTAATTGTTTCAGGTTATGCTATCTTTTTTACGTTATTTTTAATTTCATAAAAATTATGTTCAACAAAAAAAATATTGATCAAAGCAAACTACCGCTCAAAACGATAGTTAAATAAAAAGCAAATTAAGTGTACACAACAACTTCCCAAATTTTCATGATGATTACTGTATTAATGCATAAAGGACAAACAGACATACTTCCAATTTTATATATATTCAATATTTAGTTAGCATGATGACTCGAATGCAAATTGCAAAAGACGGTAGCAATATAACTTAAAAAAACTTTTACCGCATGGAGGGGTCAGTTTTTATTGTTTTGAAATTTTATTTTATTTTTGATCTACGGGTGTGACAACCCCGCGTACTCCAGTCCCTGCTATTGACATACGAGTTAACGTGAGATATCACATACCACTGGCAAGGGCAGTGAGGTGTCACTGGCCAAGGTGAAATCTTAGGGGTGGTGGCGGATGAACTGTATTCAGTCAACGGTAGCACCCTCAATCTTAGCTGTGAAATAATCCTTGATGATGAGACGCTATTGCTTCCTTGAGAAAATGAGCCTTCATATAACTATGTGTGGACTTTAATCTTCAAGAAAGACAGTGCGTCACAGGATCAAGGAATATGCAACCGGCTGGATTATTGGCAACTACATTTTTGTTTTGTTTCAGCAAATTTTTGTAAAAATTTGCTATTTACCTTTTAATTTACTTTTATTTAATTTACTATTCTATCATAAAATATTGGCCTATGCCATATTTTGTCAGTGATAGGATTTTTTGTTTAGTTATCCATTCTTTAACAAAAAATTTAAAAAAACAAAAAAAGAAAGATTTACGTCCATCAACACCTCTGAACGTATGTTGTTGTGGGACCTTGGTCTTAAAAGGTTTTTATGTGTTATTGTGACACATATTGTAATTCCTACTACACAACACATTTTATTAAAAAAAAAAAAATTATAGATCAATTTTTTAAAATTCGTAAAAAGAAATTTTTATTATTTTTATGAATAAATAAAAAAAATAATTTTAATGGTATTTAATAAAAATTAAAACAAAATGTACCACACCAGGAACTGAACTCACGACCTACAGAACATCTGTCGAGCGCGATATCCACACCGCAATTTGAAACGTTAAGAAATGATAGATGTATTTTATATTTAAAAAAAATATTTTTTTTTGTTCTTCCAAAATGCATATAAAACATGGTAACGCGAGTATATAAATTTTACCTCTTACAAAATTCATAACGCGGCTAAAGAAGTTTTCACTTCAAAAATAAATCGGATCATATTTGTTTGTGTCTAAATTTTCGATTTTGGTTATGTATTTTTTATATTTCAAAAAATTGCTGTTTCTTGTTGTTTTGGCTCTATTTTTGATGATTTACTGAATATTAGACCAGTTCAGTTTAAGTGAATCATTCAGTAATTCACTCGATTGGAAAGCGCCTTATATTGATATATTTTTTCTTTGATCCCTGCAAGAAAATGGAAGTGCTCTAACAAAATTAATTTCAGCTAACAGTAAGACTGTATCATTGAGCTGTCACAAAATATCAAACCACTAAAGGAAAAAATTGTGCCCAACTGTTTTTCTAACCAACTTAATTTGTGGAAAATGACTTAGATTTACAAAAGTCATGATAATTGTATCCTCAGAATGTTTAAAATTATGGTGAAAGGAACAGCTTTGAATAATCCATAAGGAAAAACAAAGATATGGAAAGAAACGAAGAAAATGTACTCGTTGTGCGCTACCAGATACATAATTTAACATGTTTGGAACTAAGGAACTTTAATACCAAAAGTTTATTAATTTTAGAGTTTTAAAATGAATTATCTGACCAAAGTAAACGTTACACAAATATTAAAATTAAATGTTACACCACTATTTCTTGTCAGACGATCACTTCTCACAAATATTATCAGAAAGACACTTGCATTATCTAGATTTTCGATACATCATCTCACTGGCGCCTATATGTATGGAGATCTGCTTCATCGGTGTTACCTTTGTTTTGCAGATGTCAACTTGATGATAATCATTCCATTCTCTTGCACTATCTGTCACTGATGTATATGTAGGTCAACAAAGATGTATCTGAAAAACCACGAAACTCTATTACCACTGAATTACCCAACTATCTAGGAATCATTAAAGAAGCAAATTTAAAACCTTTCTCAGTGAATTTAATTTGCTAAAATAATCTTCCAACGCGAAATTATTTTGTATATCTATGGAACATTACGTCAGTTTTAAATTTGTATGCAAGTTGTAAAGGAGAACTAGTTCTATTGGTAAAACAATGGAATGGTTATGGCCGCGCACCTAGTTCGATTTTGAACCCTAAGCTAGCTCTAGCCTGCGGAAACGAGAGATTATACCTGCCGCCTAGTACAAATTATGGAATTGTACGCGTGTATTGTTTATATACTAGAAAAAGTGATAAAAAGAAGACTCTGGTGGCCCCTGCAGGTCGAAGAAGCCGCGACCGTCACGTTCAACCCCATAATTATTTTCTCATTTTCACGCTCCCGTACCTCATACACTCACGTATACACACATACACTCACGCTTACACACATATACACACGCACACATTTATACACCCATACATATATACAGAATACAGAAGAACCCTCGTCCAACCGCCCACTATGCATGCCGGACACACCTGGAAAGATCTTTGAGAGAATCATTGGTACTCAACTTGAGCAACATACTGTAGGCGAGTGGGGCCTTTCTGACCGGCAGTTTGGTTTCTGAAAGAAGCGTGATACCGTTGATGCAATATCAGCAGTATGTGAGATAGCGCATAAGGCTTTATGTGGAAAAAGATGGCTAGAGGGTGATAAACAATATTTTGCTGTTGTCACTCTGGATGTTCAAAATATCTTTAACTCTGCCAACTGGAACCAAATCCTGAGAGCCCTAGACGAATTGCATGTACCTGACTACCTGCTACGTATAATTGCCAGTTATTTAATGCGAAGAACTCTGGTCTATGATACCGAAGCAGATCCTAAAAAATACCATATAACGGGAGGTGTACCCAAGGATCGGTCCTTGGACCACTGCTATGGAATATCATGTACGATGGTGTTCTCAGACTACGTGTGCCGGAACAAACAACGATTATCGGCTATGCAGATGACATTACCATAGTTGTTGTTTGTAATAATAATGTTGACCTTACGATCAACTGTAACCAGACCATAACCAGTGTTAAAGCATGGCTGAACAACGGGACTAGAGTTGGCCGATCACAAAACAGAAGTCGTACTAATGAGTAGCAGAAAAGGTTGGTGGATAGATCATAAAATCTGGCCCGCACCTGAAGTATCTTGGAGTCGTTCTAGACCACAAACTCAACTTTAGAGACCACTTGATGTACGCTGGTGAGTAGTGACAGAGCAAAACGAGTGGGGGCTGCTCTTGCAAGGCTAATGCCAAACATTGGCGGCCTAGACAACCGATCAGTCAGAAAGCTTCTTGGTAGCGTTAGCACACCGCAGGGATACAACAGGACCACAAGAGTAAGGAAAATGGTTTTACCCGGTAAAAATCCGTGCGTATTGTCGGGAAAGTCGGGTTTCTGACCTTTTTGAAACTTTCCATCTTCCTACGTAAAACAAAAAAATTGTGCGTGGAGTCCCTCCGCGCGGAAGAAGTGAAACTTCGTAATGTGGAAATAATTACCGGCAACTATGATTTTCACTTTACCAATCTAACCACAAATTAGTTTATTATTATGTATAATAATTTATTTTAGATTTAAAATTAAATTTTTGTAGTTGTAATTACAAAATACTTAAAAGCTCTCCAAACCAAACTGTCTATGTCATTAAAATACTCACCACATGTATATTCACCAACTAATTAAATAAAAATTGGAATAGAATTTTTTTAGGGAAAATAAATTTCTTTTATTGTATAATAAAAAATTTTTTTTCTCGTTTAAAATATTTCAACTTTCCATGGTAGCGTTAAACGTTTAACGCAACCTTGTTGGAAGTCGCATTAGAAGTTTCACTTCAAAAAAAAAACACCCATACATATATCCAGGTACATACACACACCCAGGCAACCCTATACCTATAGGTAGATATAAAAGTACTCACCCCATGCTAGTAGTAGATCCCGTTCAGATTAGGCGATCATCTCTCTCAGCCTAATTATGTGATAAGAATGTAACTATTAATTCATGCAATGGTAGATGAATGTGGAACAAATTGTACGTAAAAATTATAACAAACGGCTGAATAATGCGAATTTGGTTGAAGGTCAAACAAATGCCGGTACTAAATAGCACTGTTGAACCAAGCTAATGAGGTTACAGGTTGAAACGCATACGTATTACTATATAACTGTTGATTCAAGCGACGGTGTAAAAACCCGTTCTACCACATTTTTCTAGAATAATAATAAGAAATTCCATCAGGAAACATATATAGTATTCACTATGAAACCCATGCCATACGGCTAAAAATAATAAAGTTCCAAAATGGCTGTAATGATCTGATTACCCCAAAATTTTAATCTTTTATAAACATATTGTGCAACCCAATGATTTGAATTAACATTAAAGGAATCAATATAATGCTTTGTAGTTGATTAGCATTTTCGAAAATGCTTAATTTAACATTTTCACAAGCAGACCAATCTTCATTTCCGTTTTCATCGGTTTTCACAAAAGTTAAACCAAAACACATTGCTACACCTACTGATAACAACCTACACGATATGTATTTGTATAACGCGAATTTCCCCCATAATCCAAGTATAACGCATTTCATTATGAAATTTTTTTTTCTGTTTTTACTGCACAAACATATAATAGTATATTATTTAATTAGGAGCTGAGTGATACTTTTTGTGTTGAGTCTATAGTTTGACAATTATAGACAAAACACAAAAAGTCACTTTAGCTCCGAATTAAATACACTATTTTTTCGGCAAACGTTTAAATTTTTTATAAATATGAAATTAATACATCAAACTTTTTATAAATATGAATTTGTATCGTCATAATTGCTTCCAAAAAAGAGAAAAAAACATTTAAATTTGTATGCATAAAAATTTTTATCAAAGCAGCCTTTTCAAAATTTCATAATATGAGAATCAACTTATTTTTTGTTGTCATGGTTATACAATATGTTTGAAAAAATAACAAACTAACAAATAACAAATGCTACTTTACAGCCTCCGTAATATACAATAAAAATGGCGTTACTTTTGCTGTCGCTAGACGTTACTTTTGCTGTCAGGCTAAAAAGTAAGACTTTAGCTAACTCCCTAGCGGTAGTAAAGTTAAACTTTACAGCCGTTTGCCGAAAAACATTTTTCTAAATTGCACTAATACGGCACAAACAGATAAAATTTTTTCTAATACTTTCGTTTTAATATTACTAAACGACACAAATTGTCGTTTCCCTCAGGATAGCTGGTGCATATATACATATTTGGAGAACTAGTCTTATCTATTAAGGCGAATGATTAGAGGAATTGGGGCCGAAACGACCTAAACATAAATAATTTTCATTAAATTTGACAAAAATTTCGTTATAAAATTTACTAAGATTGCACTATTAAATATGACTACACCGAGAAAAATAATTGTATATAATTAACGAATTCTTGCATTGGCGCTAAGAAACATTATTTCGTATTTAGCTCACGAATAATTCATTAATAAAATATACGTGGGTTAATCAAACATCAAAAATTGTTTTAATGAAACCTTTTTAAATTAAAATAAATTTCTTCAAACTATAATTCAGGACCTTATTAACTTTGTTTTATTTTAAAGAATATTTATTAAAGATAAGTTTATGAAGCATTCGTTATAATAACGAAAGTTACTTAAGTTAAAATTAATTGTTTAACGAAGTTTATTTAAAGTAATTATGTTTTCATTGAAAACAAAAACTATCGTTAATTATATTTAATAAACTTAATTAACTAAATTAATTAACCATACAAATCAGAATTAATGAATTTTCTTATTTGCATTCTCCTTTCGTTGCCCAATGCCATCTATGAAATATTATTCAAAGTATTTTATACATATTTGAAAATGAAACACAAATTTATAATTTAAAATAAAGATAAAGATTTATATTTCAAAATTAAGATTTTTTTTTTATATATAAAATTATAAAAATTCATAAATTTCTAGATCAGAAATTAAATAACAAAATATTAAATTATATATGTATGTATACTCGAATGTACATTATATTCTTTATAAAAATAAATTAAATAGAAATGATAAATTCTATTACATATTCATACATAAAACTAAATTTAAAATAAATGTTAAAAATTACTTAAATACTAATAGATTTTTATTTTTTAACTTAGCTATTAATAAATTGACCGCCGGGAATGCATCGTCATACTTAGTCTCTATATTATAGAAGAATTGTTGAATGAACTGCCAAACTGATTTTGATTGTGGTGGATATTCCAAGTCAAACAGTTGAAATAATTTAAATACACAATCCAAGGCAGTTAAAGGGCTTGCGCATTTGTATCTAATTGAATCACAGTACACAAAGTACTGATTTTTGGTATAAAAGTTTCCGCCAATTACAAACAAAAACGGTTGAATCTTACATTTAAGGTTTACTTGGGATTCAATATGGTTATCAACATCCTGCGTTGTTGGCAAGAGTATCAAAAACGAATTTTGCGCGTCTTTGATAGTGAACTTCTTGAACTGATTATTCGATGTCTTCTTTTTTGTCGTAGGTTTAATCAATGCATGTAACAACAACAAAATCACACAAGATCGGGCTTCTGTAATTAATTATAAATAAATACGTATTATAAATTTTATGTAAAAACAAATAAATGCAAAGTAGTATATTACCTGGCGAAACATTTTTCTGTTGTTTATATTCAATAAACATTTTTTTCGAAAGGGGCTCCACAATTCTGGTATCCATTATTGAGATTATGTCGTTGCAGAACCGATCAAACTGAAGTAAAATATTTCCAGAGTTTGGATACATTTCAAGGAAATCTATATCTATAAGACGAGGACCATATTGCGCTTACGCGCTTACGCGCAATCAGCTGGCCATTCGTTAACAATCGCGTTGATATTTTTGTCGCTCACATTTTTAATCCATTTCAATCTATATTTAGCTGACGATACCCATTTTCCTAGAATATCTTTTAGATTGTTGTCGTCCCTATTATACTTTAAATTTAGGCAAATATCATGTGCGACATCCTCATCTATGGTATTCAATACTATAATAAAACAATATTGCTAAGTACATATAACTATTACAATCTTTAATGTGATTCAACTTTACCGTTCAAATTATTTTCAATTAAGGGTTCTTCAGACCGTCTGAAACGTTTAGGTTTGGGCAGCAGTGACGATTTTTATGCTTCTGTAACAGAGACGAACAACAAAAAAAAATGTTCTAAATATTTAAATTATTTAAATCAAAATTGATTTATAATTACATTGTAATATTTAATAATAGTTTTTGTTTAATTAATAGCTTGTTATTATTATTATTGTTTTAAAACTTGAAAACTTGAAAATACAATTTTTGCAATTTCTTTTTTATATGTATGTATGTTAATAAAGTGTATACATTTTTAAGTTGAACTATGTAATAATAATTTACTTATAATTTAATAATTTATTATATTAAGCTATATGTATGATCCACTGAAAATGACTAATAAGTCGAAATATATGGACAAAATAAAATAAATTGAAAAAAAAAATAAATAAAGATATTGATTTGAATAATTTTGATAAATTTGTTAATAAGCAATTAACTAAACAAAATATCCTAAAACGACAATATTTCAAAGTTTTATAAATTAAATGTTTGTAGTTGTAGATTTGATAAGTGGTGATAACTATAATCATGCTAAACTATGAACATAAAGTGCATACAATAAAAATAATTATACCGGCTTTAATTTCCAGTCCGAAATTTTTTTTTCAATTTTTATGCGTGAAAAAGTAATTTAGTGATGTCTTCTGTTTTTAAAAGAAATAGCGCTTCTTGGTCGATATTATTATCTTAAATAAAAAGTTAAATAAATGCACTTGTAATATTCACCTTCTGTTTTATACATTCGTTATTAGTATATCCTTCCACAATACATGTAAAACATAATAAGAGCACCATGAATAATAAGAAAAAATGGTTATTTTTATGAAACGTTAAAGTTAATTTACACGAACACACACACTTTGTAAGGAATATTAAAAAAGTATTCCTTTAGATTTTCCATAAATAAACATTTTATAGTAGAATTTTTTTGCCAGCGAACACAAAATTTGTTTGTTATGCGCATATTGTTTGCACATGCGCATGCACATGCGCATATTGTTTGCACATTCAGTGTCTCGATTAAAATATTAAAAAAAACTATTAGGGTCCCATTGAAATGGACAAAAAAACGCATAAAAATTAATAAATCACTATTGAAATTCAACCAATTATATTAGAAAACCAAAAACTAGTAAAAATATCAATGATTTTGTTGGCAATGTAACAAAATTTTGATAATTAAAAATAATTATAATAAAACTAACGACGCCTATGGAAACAAATATCACAACAAACAAATGGTACGAACTAGAAGTAGAAATTTAATAAATATAATTGTTTTGAAAACATATTTATCCCAAAATAAATAATACATCTCTGTTTTACTTTTTGTCTCATCTATTTGTCTTTTGCTGCGTCCTAGCTGTCAAAAATTCGCTGGCAAAAAAATTCTACTATACTTACCTTTGAATTTTTGAATAATTGTTTCCGCAATATTCCACTCTTTTAACAAATTGACTACAATTGTACAAGAATCCATAACACAGGAAAAAAAATTAAAATTGTAAGTATATAATTTATTTCAACTTGACCACTAGACATTTAAGAACGTTCTGAGATATTCGGCTAAAAATTACGACGAAAATTTCATTATTTGTTCTTTAAATGTGAAGAATGTTAATTTGTTTAAAGAATATTACTTAAACCAATTAATATTTCATTATAACATGACGAATTTTAATAAATATTATTAATTTTTTTAAAATGTATTATTTTTTAATTAATATAAAGAATATTAGTATATTATGTAGGCATCAAATTTTATGAATTATAATTAATATGATAAAATTTATTTACCAAATTTGAAATGAATAACTGTTTAAACTTTGTTTAATTATAATTGTTTAAACTTTATAATGCATCTTTAAAATTGTTTGTTCGAAATTCCTGTAATGGGGTTCTATGATTAAAATATGGAGAATTGAGGAATAAAAAATCTTTCGGCCCTATGTGTACCATGTAGCAGATTTGATAAAAGTTTAAGTAATTTGCATTTCTGTACAGATATGTATGTATACTAATATGAGTTTACCGAATGCATAAATTAACGATACTGTATTAATTTAACGAAAAGATACCATCGTGGACACAATTTTATGGACAAAATGGACACAATTTTAAAATAATAGGTCAATAAAAATCAATTAATAAAAATCTATATTCAATTTTTAGTTTTAAAAGTATATATCTGTTAAATACATTTAAAACTATAAATTTAATTTACATTGATGTCGTAAAGCGAACGGTTTTAATAGCTAGTTTACTATATTAAATTCCAGAGTCTTTCTTATTTATTAATACAATTTATTGGGCAGGTGTCTGTTAGTAGGTACAAAACCAGAGGTTAAGCGAAATTAATTTAACACTACCTGACTAATACGTTAAAATTATATTATTAAAAATGAATCATATAAAACTGACCGTTACTTTTTTAAATTTGATCGACAAATTTCATAACGTTTATTCAATGAAATTATATCGTTGTTTGACATTTGAAGCTTTAATTAAATTTTATTAATATAAATATGAGTTCATTAAATATATGTAATATTTTTAAATCATAAAGTTTGGATTTTATGGCTTAAAAAACTTTTTTTTTATTAATGAAACATTTTTATTTAGTTATCATAAAATTCATAAATATTATTATATTTGAAGAATAATCATAGCTTTAACATCATAGTTCCTTAAAGATTTGAATTTGAGTTTAAGTAATTTGTTTGCGTTGGGTCTATGCCAAATTCATGAAAAACTGATCAACACTTTAAAGAAAGTTATAGAATATTGAAAAAAGTTCTCTACTACAAAACTTTATTAATAAATATAATGAATTTCCTTAACATATTTTTAATGAATGTGCCTTCGTTAATAGAATGTAAAAATTTCTCTCGGTGTAGGATTTTAACTACATAAAAATTTCACTGGTTTTGCATAAAAAATATTTGAATCTACTTAATAAATGAATATATATTAAACATGAACTAAAACAAAACTATATCTGAACTTAAAAAAAATAAGATAACAAAATATTTTACTTAAGAGAGATTAAATCAAAAATGACAACTTCACAAAATAAGGGGCCATCATGGAGACAAATTCCAGTATTTATAGTATTTGAAGCACATCGAACAAAAACTAACTACAATTGCAGCCGATCTCATGCTCTTCATAACAAATAATAACACTAAAAGGGGAGTTTATTTGCCGTTGCATGTTATGTTTTCGAGTTTGATTATAAGAAAAAAATCTACAATTTAGAAGGTTAAATGTAATACAGTAATCTTGAAATATTGATGACGGTTAGTTAATAGGTTCGCCCACTTAGATTGCTCGAAATATAGGGAATGACGGGAATGATGATCTAAGAAAGATAAAAACTTTATTCATCGTTGCTGCTGTGCTTTTGGGGCACCATAACAAAGTGAACAAAGAAAATTAAAGAAAAGAAGAAAATTATTATTTGTAATAAACTGGGAATATATTTACATTTTATACTACTATTGTTGTAGGCGGGTTTTTTGCTTCTATTTGATGATTAGCAAAATAATTTGTTATGTTAGATTAACTGATTTTGATTTTTTTATTGGTTAACTACTTAAAGAAAACTAAAATAATATTTAGTAATGCTTATAAAAAATAAATTTCAATCTTTCTAAAGTAAAATAAAGTCGGCACTATTGGCCCAACGATTACTATTATATTGATTTGTTATTCATATTCAACATTTGTCGGCAACATTGCTGCACCCATTTTTATTATCTTATATTATTGTTGTTGATCGACAATCACCTGTACCATTGGCACAACGCTTGTTGGTTTTATTCGATTAATTACTATATGTTATACTCTATGCTCTACTATATTATACTCTATGATATTCAATTGTGATATTCAAAGAGTAAAGACGTGTTTTATGCGAGCTTAAATTTATATTTCTTTAAATTATTTCGTTTTACTAGTTTGTCTAAGTCAAAAAGTTAAAACAAAAAGAAAATCTTCACTTTGTTAAACTAAAAACAATAAAAAGTTTAAGTTTTTAGTTAAATTGATTTGTGTAGTGAAAAATTTTAGACTTGTTTGATATATATACATATAATATACAATTCTTTATTTACCGCAATCTATATATTCATTATTATATTAAATTTAGAAGAGAAAAAAACAATTTAAAAAATATCAATACAGTGAAAGGAAAAACAATCTCATTTGAATTAATAATAACAGTGAAAACATGATGAACAGTTTATATGCTTCTGTGGAATTGTTTTTTGTGAAATTCAGATAGAGTTCATTAACCTTAGTGAAAAACAACTCAAAACAATATTTAACTATTAAAGCTATCTAGAGTAAAATCAATAAAAATATTTTAGTGCAGGAAAGTGTTTGTTTTTCTAATCACAAACGCAATAATAAATTCTACGAATATGGCAGGCAACACCAGACAAAACAAGAAAGCTAACATCGCTTCTGACAATACAGTCGGTAGTAACGAAGTTCAACTAGCAAATATACTCAGTGATCCGAATTTTGAGCCAACAATTAAGGATATTTTTGCTTTAGTCAAAGAGGTATATAATACAGTTAATTTTGTTTCAACTAAATACGACGAGTTGTTGGAACGAACCAAAAAAGTGGAAGACGAAAATAAATTACTCATAACTGAAATCAATATGATGAAAACCAACCTCACAAACGTTGAAAGTGAATTTTACAAACAACAACAAACACAATTATCAACCCACTTTACAATGCATGGAATTCCGAAGCAATCTAATGAGGACCTTAAAAAGGTTGTATCGAACATTGCGACAATTCTTAAAGTTGAAATAAATCATAATGACATCGTAAGCGTAAGGAGAATGTATACAAAAAATGAAAGACACCCTCCAGTAATAGTAGCTGAACTGAAAGAAACTAATCTGAAAAATGCAATTATTAATAGTTACAAACAACAAGGTCCAGTACTCCTCGAACAACTTCAAAACCAACCAAAATCTAACCACCAAAAAATTTATATAAATGATTATCTTTCATCGTACAATAAGCATTTATATGAGGAAATGAGGAAAATTAAAGCAAAACATGCCATAAAATATTTATGGATAAAAAATGGATGTATTCTAACACAACTTACTGATGATTCACCTATTATTAAAGTTTGTCACACAAATGATATTGATAAGGTTAGAAGTATTTTTTGTAAATAAATTAGTTTTAAAAAAACACAAAACAAAACAAAATAAACACAATGTTCAACCCAAACCAACACATAGACATTAATATAAAACACACATCAAATAACAACTATACCATTCACCATACAAAAGGTCTTAACATAATTTACATAAACATACGAAGCCTAAGACACAAGATCAACGAACTGGAAATGTTAATCCAAAACCACAAAACAATACATGTTATAGTTATAACAGAAACTTGGTTATACGATAATGAGGCACACCTTTATAATATACCTAATTACGAACACTTTTACTGCACAAGACCTACTAGAGGAGGAGGCGTTACGATATACACACATAAGTTGTTCACAGCAAATCCAATATATTCCAAAGAATCCGACTTTAACAATATACTTGGAATACACATATATAACAAAACAACAAATATAAATATCCTTGGTATATACAAAGCTCCACAATCTGACTACAGCAGGTTTCTTGCTCACTTTATAACAATTGTACAGAAACAAAAAAATACGCTATACTTTGGTGATTTTAACCTAAATATGCTTAATAATACTGATACTCAAGTAACACAATACATAGACGCAATATATGCCAACGGATGTATCTTATTAAATAACATTAACGATGATAGCGTTACTAGATTAAGTAACCAAATCGGTACTATAATTGATCACGTCATCACCAACATGATTACAAGCTCATATTCAGTCAGTCTTTATGACACCCACATCTCTGACCACAGATACATATTGACTAACATTACTAACATCAACAATAACAATCAAAACGAAGGTAGCTACGTAACCCACACTATCAAATATGACCAAATTGATGAAATTTCCATGACGAAGATTATAAATTCAAGTAACTGTAATACATTTGTAGAAAATATACAATCCGCGATAAAACAGAATACAGTACAATGTATGAAAGTAGACAGTATGAACAATGAAATTAAAAAACCATGGATGAATAATCAAACCCTAAATATAATAAAACAGAGAAATTTCTTCTATGGGCTGAAAAGGCGATATGTAAGTAACCTATATTTTAAAGAAAGATACATTTTTTACAGAAATAAAGCAAACTTTACTATTAAACAACTAAAACAAAATTACTATGCAAATAAATTTAACAAAAATTTAACTAATAATAAAAAATTCTGGATGACTACAAATGAAATATTATTTAACAAAAATAACACAAAATCAAGACCTGACATAACGTTAAAACATAATAATACATTAATATATAATCAAATAGAAGTAGCGGAAATATTTAACAAATCCTTTGTAGAAGTGGGTAACACAAACCAAATCACCAACAAACAGTACATTAATTCATACCGACCACTTTCAAATCCAACAACATTTTACCATGGCCATAATGTGACGTTACATTTATACAAGACAAAACCTGAAGAAATTCAAAATATTATAAATAAATTAAACAAGAACGCAGCATGTGGATTTGACGGAATCCCAACAAAATTCTTTGTAATATTCCAAGAAACGTTATGCAAAAAACTATCAGACCTTATCAATGAAACATTTAGAACCGGAAACTACCCCGATTGCTTCAAAATTGCTAAAGTTACACCTATTTATAAAGCAGGAAATAGACAAGAAACTACAAATTATAGACCAATATCGGTCCTAACTACATGCTCTAAGATATTTGAAAAAGCCATACTAAACAGACTAGATAGTTTCCTTTTGGATAACAATATAATTAATAAGAATCAATATGGCTTTATATCACAATCAAGTACACTAGCAGCATGTGTTTCACTTACTAGCTACATAGAAAGTAATATAGATATAGGAAATATAGTAGCTTGCTTGTTTTTAGATATAAAAAAAGCTTTTGATACAGTTGAACTTACAATACATTTTTCTGAGCTAGAATCAATCGGAATAACACACAATGCATTAAAACTGTTTAAATCCTTTCATACTGACCGTAAACAATTTACACAGCTAAACTCAAACCAAAGTAAACAACAGCACATAACTTGCGGATTAGCACAAGGATCTATGATGTCGGCACCAGAATTCTCCATTTATATTAACAAAATATTCAGCCTTAAGTTAAATGGGAAACTACAAATGTATGCTGATGACGCAGTGGTATCTTACTCTGCGAAAGAAATTGATGTTATTCTTCTTCATATTCAAGACGACATAAAAATAATCAATCAATTTCTCGAAAATATGCATCTCCAAATAAATACCAGCAAAAGTAATTTTATTATATTTAACAAAAATAAAACGGTGAACACAGATAATTTCCCAAAGATCACATTGAATAGCAATATAATTAAAAGAGTTCATTCAACAAAATATCTTGGACTAACAATAGACGATAAACTAAACTGGGCGAATCACATACATAACGTTAAAAATAAAATAAGACCACTAACTTTTGCAATACGCCGACTCAGACCATACTTACACGAAAATGTTTTATGGAACATCTACAATACATACACAAATCCAAACATACTTATTATACCTTAACCCTATATGGAGTAGCGCTACCACAACAAGAATAGACGAGCTAAAAATTATCCAAAACAAAGCAGTGAAAACGGTACTTAGATACCCTAGACTATTTCCCACTCACCTTCTTTACACACTACACGAAAAAACAATGCCTCTCGAAATATTAAACAAACTACAAACTACACTTCTAATTTTCAAGATAAAAAATAACCTAATAAAACACAATTTTGAGCTTAGTTACAGATATAATATACACACACACGCAACAAGACAAAATGATGAATTAAATCTACCCCAAATAAAAACGAATACTGGACTAAATACACTGCTATATAAAGGCGTAGATCTATACAACAAACTTCCAGATACAATCAAAAATACGTTAAGTATAGCACAGTTTAAACACGACACACGCCAATATTTTTACCACCTATACCTACAGCAAAACAAACATATACACAACAAACCAAATTAAGCTATTGTCTCTAAGGCATTAAATTAAATGAACAACATAATTATAGTTTTTAAATTATTTAAAATTGAAAATAAATTTTTAATCATTATTAATTTGTATAATTTAACGAATTTACTTAATCATTAATTACACTTTGAAATAGTTTACACATAATCATAAAATATAATTGTTAATTTAACTAAAGAAAACCAAAAAAATGTTACCTGACAAGATATACTCTTATGTAACATTTAGCTGAATTATGAAATATAATAAATTAAAAAAAAAAAAAAAAAAAAAAAAATGCTTGGCTAGTATGGAGAAAGCATGAAGAGTGGGGGTGAGTGAAACATTTTAATTTTTAAATGTAATATTTATACTTGATGTGGTGCGTTCTTTGCTCATTTGAATCCATTTTTTTGTGAAACTTTTGCATGCAATTTAGCATTTGTGATGGACTGAGGAAAAGCAAAATCGAACTCACAGACTACAGTCAGTCGGAAAGATAAATCTCAAGGCACGTAATTCCTCTGATGTTACTGATAGTAATTTTATTATCAGGAATGGATAGTGTTTGTTATTTACAACGCACTGATTCAGTTATACATTGCGATGTATTGACTGTAGCTAAATTCATTTGAATTAAGCCCCGAAAATACATTATAATAATTTTTTGTAATTTGGCCGTTTCTTCTGTTTTTTTAAATAAAATATTTTGTGTAGTAGGCATTATAATATGTGTCACAACAACACATGAAAACGTTATAAGACCACTGTCCAAGACCAAAATGGACGCAAATCTTTTATTGTTTTTGCTCTAAATTCTTTTAATAGGCTAAACGAACGCTGTAAGATTTTTTTAAATGTTCTAAGCGTCGCATTGGTCATTAAACGCATCATTTGATTCTTGGTTGATGAACGTTTTTTCAAAAATGCCTTCATACACATTTCAGCCATTATTACACTGAGAAAAAAAACACACTTTATAATCTAATGAGATCATGTTTAAATTAAAAAACCACACAATTTTGCATAATCTAAAGTTAAAGTTTTTAAATTAATATTGAAACGGTTTAAATGCAAAAGGCTGTTCGAAGTTAAAGTAGAAAACTTTGAAACTAAAACATTTAATTTTGTATTTAAGGCGTTTCTCTTATATTCAATACTGTTACACTTTATTTTTAAAATTATTCAACTTAAGTTTAAATTTGTTCCGAAAAACCATTGAATTAAAAACTTACATTTTACTAACAAAATTGGATCTTGTAGGTTTTAAAACGACACTTTACTCTTTGACAGTTCAAAATCTAAAATTTAATAATATGTTTATCGATGGTTGTTGTGAACACAAGATGTTGTGAATACAATTTTAAATTAAACAGTAATTTTTCATCGACAGTAAAAGTATAATAAGGCTCGATTTGGAAGCAAGCTTTCTTTTGTCAAAGGTAAGATATTGAGTTTGGTTATCAGTAAAATGAAATTTTGAAATTTGTTTGTTACTATTCCTTCCTTAGCTATTGAGATTATTCAGTGGAGTCTACATTTATTATGAAACATCAATGTTGTCATTTTTTTGGACTGAGCTTCGAGCAGATTTGTTGCCACATGTTTCATTCATTAATGGAGATAGCTTAGCTATCGTAAACACAAGTGTTGGTAGTATAGATAGAATGCAACAAATATTATGTGTTGCGTTTTCCTCACATAGAGAATGGGATTCACAAAATGTGGTTATTACTAGTTCAACTGATGGTTTGGTTAGAGTAAGTTTTATAAATCTTTATCAATTTGTGTCTTAATTAATAAAAACCAAACTCTTATCATTGCAGATGTGGTCAAGGGATTATTTAGAAATACCAATTGAAAAAACAGAAAAATGTGTAGTAGAAACAACATCAGAAGCAGTTAAAACTAAAGAATTGGCTAAAGAAAAACACAAAGCTGCTCTTGTTAACAAAATGAGCGTGACAAACGTTTTGAAACTGAGAAAGATGAACGTCTGCAGAAAGGAAAACATCGGCGAGTTGTTGATTTATTTTATAAATATTTGGTTCATTTACCAGTTTGATGCAGAAAACAGCACTGTATTCTTGAATCGTAATTAGTTAAAGTAATTTTTCATTATTGTTATTTAGCTTATTGTTATTTAGCATTTTATATTATTTGTATTATATATAATATAATAAACATATGTTGCATTAAATTTAAATTTCATTATTCATTTGAAAGCAGAATAAAAAAATTCGTAAACGAGATTATTGACAGAAATCAAAAATACAGCCCATTTCGATATTGCATCTTTCAATTTTAAATTAAAAATGTATCAATTTTATAAATATAAATGATAAGTTTTTATTTTAAAACTGTGCAGTTTTGTTCTAAAACTGAGCTGCTTTAAATATTTCTTTAAAAAAAGTCATTTAAAATCAAAAATTTATTTTTTGAAACTACAAATTCCACGTTTACTATGATTTCATATATGTTTATTTTTGAATTAAAATGTTTTTTTTTGATTTCATGTTGGTTTTTTTCTCAGTGTACTGTTGTTTATTAAAATTCACTAATTATTCACTATTATTTGACTGTTGTTATTTTAACTATTATTAACGTACTAATATTTTAAACTTTTAAAAGTAGTCAATTCACCGTCTTATCAAATAAATAAATAAAATAAAATAACGTAAAGTCAATTTTATTAATCAAGTTTTAATTTTCTTTATTTTCAGATTACATGGCTACTAATTCAGAATTATTCGAATCAAAAAATATGATACTTAGCACACTTGGAGGAATGGGGTCCTTTCTGGACCCCATTTCTCACAGGTTGCTAACAGGCTGCTGACGTAAAATCCGACTCGGAGGACGAATGTTTGGATCCAGAGGATTTGGATATAACCAAATTCATTTTATATAATATAATGATTTATTTTAAACAAATTATAATAGTACAACCTTTACTGAACCTTTACAACCTTAACCAACCGTTACAACCCTAACCGAATTAAGACGAAGGAAAGGAGTTTTACAATTATTTTATAATATAATATGCGACGCGAGATCAAATAAAATAAAAAATAAAATAAAATAATATTAATTTATAATTTACAATACACAATAAATTATCTTCTCAACATTAACATAAGTTGGGATTTCAATCCTGGGCTTAGTGTTTTATGAGTTCCAAGATCCCGGGATTCATAAAACGGTAATGCCGGGACATAGGGTATGGACATAGGGTATTTTGCATAAAATTAGACGTGATGAAGGTATCTATCAATCTCTTTGTATTGGACATTAAATTCTACGACAAGCAAAACTTGTTCCTATAAACAAGACAAAGACAACTGACTAATTACATTTGAATTATAAAAATTATCTTATATATTTTTAATAAAAATTACTCTTCTTAACAATCATGTGTAACACCTAACCTATTTTCAAAACATGAATGAAACAAAAAGCGTGAAAAAATAATTATATAAATTATATGTAATTTAAATTAATCATATAAAATTCCAAAACTACTGATTAATTAATAATTAACCAACGTATATTAAAACATAACTATATTATAAATTTGCATATTTTTATGTTTTCAATTATATGCAATTCACAATCCTTGTTATTCTGAGAATCATTAAAATATTGTACCTCTTTGTTATTATATGATTTTGCACTAAAGTGAAATTTTGAGTAGCATAATCTATGCAATGTATACAAGACTGAAGCTGACCGATATGGTTTAAATGAGCATTTAATGATATTTAAAATGTTCCATAGCTCGATTTATCAGAAACATAAGAATCACCTCCAACAATAATAATGTGATAAACACCTTTTCCAACAGTTAATGAACAAAAAAAACAAAACATAATTTCTAAGTTCAAAGATTCTTTTCTACTTGATATTTAATTTCTACTTCATTTTTAAAATAAACTAACAATTATGAAACAATCTTTTCTCTCCTGTTTAAACCAATTTTATAGTTTCAAGTTTAACATACAAAAAAATGTTATAAGAAGTTTTTACAAAAAAGTGAATGTTTAAGTTGTTTATAGCTCTTCTGCTAACTTTAAAAGAAAAGTTAACACAAAAAATTGATTCTGGAAAAACTTCTATGGAAGAGAAATTATGGAAGAGAAATTATAGAAGAAGGTGTAGAATTTAAACATTTTATTTTAAAGTGTTGTGTGGTAACTGGTAAGAACTACAATATGTATCACAACATATAGATACCTTTCAAGACTATAGTCCCACAACAACATGAGGTTTGAGGTGTTCAAAGATGCATGGTTTTTGTTTTTAATAAATTCTATCATAGAATAAAATATCCCGCTTACCAATGATAAAATGTTGAAGACGATAAAAATCTCATCAATTGTAAAAACATATTATGGAAAAAATTGTTTTGTTGGCCCTGAATATGCTCAAAAGCTCTTCAAAGCGGCAAAGGGTTCAGGCGCTGACACAGATTTTTCTCGAGTTTGGCCTCCCTCAACTTACATATTAGACTTTGAATAACATATTGTTTCTAAGATGAAAATCGGAATAACAATAATTCAAATGATAAAAAGGGCTTCCAACCAATGGGTTGAACCTAAACTTTTTGTAATCCAAAAAAAAAACTGTAATAAATTTTGGCGAATGAAATGTAAACTGAAAGGTGAGACCAAAACATGCACCTCGTTAAATTATGACACTTATGCGAACCACGGGTCTGGGAATGGCAGCTCATTTTTTGGATATTTTGCATAGAAAATTTGCGACTGCTGGAGTTTTGTCGATTTATGGCCAGCTAGATAATCGTCTAGTTTTGGCTAATTTTGATTATATAAATATCCAGAGCAATTCCTATCAGGATATTTTTGCAAATTTTTGTGGACAAAATCGTGAAAAATTGGCAAGGGGTTAACCTAGGCTTTTTGAAATCCAGAAATACGATTTGTCACAAATCTTGGTGAATGACATATAAACTGAAAGGGTGAGGCCAAAGAATGAACGCTGCTGAATTTTGAGCTTAATTGAACCACGGGTCTGGGAGTCGCAGCTTATTTGGTGGATATTGTCGTTTTGTATAGAAAATTTGCAATTGCTGGAGTTTTGTCGATTTATGACCAGCTAGATGTAGGAATCATCTAGTTTTGGAAATTTTGATTTCACAAATATGATCCAGAGCTTTTTATGAGGATATTTTTGGAAATATTTTTTTGGACAAAATCTTGCCAAAATTAGCAAGGGGTTAATCTAGGCTTTTTGAAATTCAGATATACGAGTTGTCACAAATCTGGGTGAAAGACATATAAACTGAAAGGTGAGGCCAAAACATGAACCTTGACAAATTTTGAGCTTAATCGAGCCACGTGTCTGGGAATCGCAGTTGATTTTGTGGATATTTTCGTTTTGCAGAGTAAATTTGCGATTATACTGGAGTTTTGTCGACTTATGGCCAGCTAGATGTAGAAATCGTCTAGTTTTAGCTAATTTTGATTACATGGATAACCAGAGGTTCCTATTAGGATATTTTGGCAAACATTTTTGGGACAAAATCTTGCAAAATTAGCAAGGGGTTAACCTAGGCTTTTTGTCTGTTTATTCAGACGAAGGACAACACCACAATCCACACTCAGAAAAAAAAACGATGCGTTTGTTACTTATGCGCTATAGTAACTCCAAAGTTGTAAACATAACGTACGTTTTTCTAAAATTTACTAGTGCAAAGTATTTATAATTTAAGCAATATTATCCTGTGCCACGTTAAAAAGCAAAATTGGAATTGTAAAATTTTTGAAAATAAATTTACTACTGAAACAGTAAATTTTGAAAGATGAAAACAAAGTTACCTAATGGTCGTTACATTTACTTAACAATTTTGTAAAACATAACCGTCGAAAAATGCTAAATTTACATGGCAAATAGTGCTAAACATACTTATACACACGCGTATATATAATCCACTATTTACCCAAAGAGATTAACTTAAGTATGCTGGAAATTGCTTATATGATACGTGCTTTTTACTAAGGCATCTGTAAATTTACGTTTTAATAGTTTGAAAATTACGTATGACTTCGAGTATTAAAGTCATATAAAACGTAAATTTTACTTAAAATAATAGTAAAATTTACATATGTATAGCTGTCAATTTATGCAGCACATGCTCTTACGTTTTGGCGTGGCGTTTTGTTTGTTTACTAATTTTGAGAGATATATGTATTTCTTTTTTTTATTGTATTTTATGTTTTGCCCTATAGCTAAAAATCTAGATTCAAAAAAATCTTTTTAGGGTGAAAACTCACTTTTTTTGACCAAATAAAACACGTAATGTCAAATAATAAATTGATCTGTGAGCAAAAAATGTCAGAACAATGTTTTGGCAAAAAGAATTTGACATATATATAATTGTTATTTCTGTGTTACCTTAGTTACATTATTATTATTGTCGGAATAAATTTGAAATATTTAGGTCTATATAATTTTAAAATAACTACAGTATCGATAAATTGAAATGCTGTGAAATTGAATTTTTATGAATAAAAAGGAATCATTTTTATGTTATTTTAAAAAAATAATAAAAATGTAATAAAAATAAATAGTGGTCAGTCTGTGAATCGAACCCTCGAACGTCCTAAACTTAAGCATCAACATAATATTCATAAATAAATTGATGTAAATATTTATTTAGATAGACGAATGGTTAATGCTGCTGCCTTGTACACAGAGGTCTGGGGGTCGAATCCGGGTTAATTCCAAAATAAATATTAATAATAAAATAGCATTTTATCTTTACAGGGCAATTCTAACCGCTGTTAATCATTGCCGTGTATAAAATTCTCTCACCCTGAATTGATAAAAAAACGATTAATAATTGCAAAAAAACTAAATTTTTTCATTTTTTTGGTGAGACAAGATGGTAGCATAATAGTAGCATAACAGCGCAAATAGTTTTACATGCTTTTAAGTAGATTTTACTTAGTCAATTTTGTTTAGTTTACTTATGCCTCCGCTGGCTCAATTCGTACGTCATTTTCAGTTAAATTTACATATACTTTACGTTAAATAAGCTATCTTTTTTTTCTGAGTGCAAGTAGGTATGAAGCGTGGTTGTCCCCAAGGTGGCGTTCTATTACTCCTGCTTTAGAACATGATGGTAGACCAGCTCCTAATTGAATTGAATGATAAAGGGCTAAACACATACGGCTATGCCGATGATATTAGCATTCTTTTAAAAGGAGACAATATAGGGCATCTCTGCCGAAAAATGCAGAACGTTCTGGACATTACCAACAGCTGGTGTCAGAAGAACGGTCTCTCGATGAATGCTTCTAAGACACAGCTCGTTACGTTTACCAACAGAAGGAAACTAATTAACTCCACTCTTTCTTCAATCGGTAATAATACATTAACACTCCAAGATAATGTGAAGTATCATGGTGTTATTCTCGATAAGCGGCTCAATTGGGCTGTCTATGCTGAGACTAAATGCGCAAATGCAACTTGAGTTCTGTGGCAATGCAGGAGGGCTTTCGGTGGCAAACGGGGGCCGACTCCGTAAATGGTCTTCTGGCTGTTTAAAGTAGCTGTCAGACCCATTGTCAGTTATGGGTCCCTTGCATGGCTCTCAAGAACTATTATTGGGAATGAGATAAAAAACTGGAGGCGGTACAAAGGCTTGATTGCTTATGTATCACAAGTGCTCTCAGGATAACGCCCACAGCGAGTCTGCAGGTCTTATTCGGGCTTCCTCCCTTGCATATATTTGTAATAATGGAGGCTCTTAAGGCTACAAACAAGGTTCGAACTCCAGAGAAACACCAGGAGCTGTAGGAAAAATCATCAAGCGCTATGGTGGGATCTAGAAGAACACCTGACAGATTTTTCAAAGCCGACTGATGACACAGTACCTCTAACTGCTTTTCAAAAGCAGTAAAGAGTTACAATTCCAACGAAAGAGGACCGGTCCTCAGCTGATTTGCTTTTGGACAGTACGGCCAACATATTGGACATCTACACAGATGGATCTCTCACTGAAAATGGAGCAGGAACTGCGGTTTACTTCAGTAATGAAGATCTAGGGCTGTAATTTCTACTTGGCGAATACTGCACAGTCTTTCAGGCTGGCTGACGTATAAATAAATAACGTATAAATAAATAAATGCAGTATCGAGGTGAGCGACGAAGCTTAAGTGGTCTTGTAAGATCATTGATATTTTTACTGATAGCCAGGCTGCTCTAAAGACTCTAGAAAATTATACTTTTAAGACAAAAATAGTGCAAGAATGTTCTAGGTCCTTGAATTATCTCAGGCTCAAGAACAGCATAACACTGATATGGACACCAGGGCATAGTGGGAATCTCGGGAACGAAAAAGCTAATGATTTAGCAAAGAGCTCCGCAAGGATGCTCATAGGCCCTGAACCAATTGGTATATCGAAAGGTAGGATAAGATCGCTAGTCGAACAAGTTCTCTTTCGGTCCAGTAACTCTCAATGGCGGAGCACAGAAGGCTGCAAGTTCTTCAAGATGTTCACTCCAGAGTTGAGCCAGCAAACCAACAAATTCCTGTTAAATCTGACTCGGTCAGACTGCAGGCTAATGCTGGGACTACTAACAGGTCACCATCATGTAAAACAAAGATATGGTACGGCTAAAAAAAAGACGGAGACCAAAACATGAAGTGTTCCATATTTTGAGCGTAATCGAGCCACGGTACTGGGAATCACAGCTCATTTTGTGGATATTTTCGTTTTGCTTAAAAAATTTCCGATTGCTGGCGTTTTGTCGATTTATGGCCAGCTAGATATACTAATCGTCTAATTTTTGATAACTTTAATTACATGGATATCCAGAACTTCTTATCAGCATATTTCTGCAAAGTTTTTTGGACAAAATCTAGCAAAATTAGCAAGGGGTTAACCTAGGCTTTTTGAAATCCAGAAATACGATTTGTCACACAAATCTGGGTGAATGAGAAATAAACTGAAAGGTGAGACCAAAACATCAACCCTGCAAAATTTTGAGCTTAATCGAGCAACGGGTCTGGGAATCGCAGTTGATTTTGTGGAAATTTTCGTTTTGCATTACTACTACATCTAGCCATAAATCGACAAAACGCTAGATGTAGTAATCGTCCTATTTTGACTAGCTTTGATTACAGGTAACCCTCCTACAACACGGTATCTGGCAACACGATTTCACTGTAACACGAAATAAAAACCGCGAAAACCCTTCTCCAGTACGGTATCTTTCAACACGGCTTCACTCTACCACGATATAAAAATCATAGAAACCTCCCTACAGCACGATTTAACTGTAAAATTGCGAAAAAAACATTTAACAAGTCGAAATTACATAACACATTTTGGTTTTAAAAAAAATGTGTTGTTTAGTGTATAGGAATTACATTTTGTAACACAACACAGAAAAACCTATTAGGGTCCGAGGTCCTACCACTACACGGGTACCATAGAACGCAAATCTTGATGGACGCAAATCTTTTCTTGTTTTTATATATTTGTATTTTTTTAAATAATGAATTATTAAACTAAACATTAAATCCTATCACATAACAAATATTAATTTATAGATCTTTGAGTCCCCGTGTACTAAAAGGCGTAAACAAAAACACATTAACGGTATATTGGAAAGCGATTCAAAAGCTTGGGTAACTGCAGATTTATTTAAAAATTGTTTTCTTAATTGTTTTGTGCCAGAGGTCGAAACTTATTTAAAGCGGAAAAATTCAATCCAAGACTTCAAGGCACTATTACTAATAGATAATGTCCCAGGTCATGCACAAAACTTAAGTCATCCTAACGTTCAAATAGTGTTCCTACCTCCTAACACTACTTTATTGCTGCAGCTACTAGAAAAGTAGACGTGTTTAGTGTGTAAGTATAATAGAGTGTAAAAACGACTCTGAATATCCGAAGATACCATGCCAACTGGGGTTTGAAATTATAAATTAATGTTCTTTGTGAAATTTATGAACGTTGATTTCAAAATTCTGAGGATTAAAATTGTCAGGAAAAACCGTCGCAGGTAAGGCATTCCAAGCATGCAAAACTCTGTTGTAAAAATCACACTGGAAAGCGATAGTTCTGTATCTTGTCAATCGAACCATAAAAGGATTTGCCGCTTCGGTTGCTCTGGTGGGACGGGTGAGATTTGCTAGTTCAGGAAAAATCGATTTGATCTCTACAGAAGTTTGTTGATCCGCAATGTATTTATATAAAATTTTTAAGTCCGTGACATCCCGTCTATGTTGCAAGGAATCAAGCTCGTTTGTAAGAGCAGAGTTGCCAATGAGCTTAGTAACTGTTCGCAGCACATAATAAATGCGATTTAGGCTACTCAAGTATGCTCCGTACTATATGTGAGAACACTACTTCATGTAGGGACGTATAAATGACTTATAAACTAAAAGAAGCTGTTTGCTGTTGAAAAGCTTACACCATCGTCCTAAAAATCCCAATTTTTAAACCACGCTCCTAGCCAGATTAAAAATATGAGTATTCCACTTCATATATTATTTTCAACCTTAACTCCTAGAAGTCTGACAGATTCTTTCGCCAAAAGATCATTGGAGTCAAATTTTAATGGAAAAAGATTAGGTGTAATCGGACTGGAAAAATTACCAATTTATGTTTTGCTTGTATTGAATTCAACACTGTTAACAATACTCCAAACCATAATTGTTTTAAAGATCAGTGTTTAGGGAATCTATCAAACTTGATCTACCTACAGTCGCTAAGCGCTAAGGGTGTGTATAATTTAGGCACTTCATGGGACGCAACTTTCATGGGAAGCGTGCTATCATCAGTGAAACTATGTATTGAATAAATCGTTGATTCTAACAAGTCATTAATATAGATAAGAAAAAGAGTTGGTGATAACACAAAACCTTGAGGAACTCCTGCATTAGTTGAAAAAATATTCGATGACACATCGGCAACATTGATCCGAAATTTTTGATCAGATATAAAGCTCTGTGTCCAAGATATAACTTGCTCATCTAAACCATAGGATCTCTTGCATATAAGGTTCTTAAGCCATACTTTATCAAATGCATATAGGAAATATCAAGAGCAACACCGAATATCTCACCATAGTTTTCAAGCGTTTTGTTCCAGACATGAGTGACAAAGGAAACTAGATCAGCCGTCGCTCCCCAATCAGGGTTGGCCAGACACTGACATACGGCCAAGCACTGGCCCATTAATGGTTAACATTACTTGACTATTGTTATTGGGCCAGTACTAGAATCATTCATCAGCCGTTCTTCTGGTTAACAGAAAAGAGCCAGTATATAGTTACCTTTGAACGGCCAAGCATTGGCCCATGGATGGTAAACAGTACTTGACAGTTGTTATTGGCCCATCACTGGCACTATGAATCGGGCGATCTATAGTTTATAGAAAATAGCCAGTACACTTTACATTAATGGCCCTTTAATGATTATCATTATTTAGCTATTGTTATTGAGCCAGTATTGCAGTCATGAATTTACCGATCTATGGCAGTTTTTTTTAATTTCACTAGAGTATTTTATCCGTTTTAGAAATATATATATAGTTTGATAAATTTCACATATATAGTTTAGTTATCGCTTCCCGGCTGAAAGACTATGATAATATTGAAAAGGTTTGCATATGTTTTGAATTTTTTTTCATTTCTTTTTTATTTTAATTATTTTGTAAACATTAAATAATTTATTTAAATTTACATATGAAAATATTATGTTATATTTTTTTTAATGGCCGAGTACTGGCAGTTATGGTTGCCAGTACTCGGTCATTGTTGCACTACTGGTCGCAAGTAATCATTACTGAACCAGTTGTATGGGAAGTTTTGAATTTTTTCCCGTCATTTTAATTTTATTTTAAATTATATTGTATTTAATTTATTTAAATGTACATATGATAATATTTTATATTTTTTTTAATGATCATGACTGGGTTGCCAGTATTTGGCCATTACTACAATACATGGTCGTCATTATTGGTCCGTTACTACTTACTAGGCCAACTGTACAACCATGTATGGCCCATTGCTGTTGTTTTTTCTCTGGCCCATGAATGGCAGCCATTTATTGTCCGAAGTTATCATCCAGTAAAATTATGTTAATGGCCCAGTTGTGGTTGCTAGTACTTGCCCATTGCTGCATTACTGGTTGCCAGTAATGGACCATTACTGGATCAGTTGTAAAACCTTGTATGGGTCTTCGCTTTCGAAAACCGTATTGACGTTCATTAAATAATTTTGAAAAACTTAAATTAAACTTAATACATTTCTCAAATATCTTAGCAACAACCGACAAAATTGAAATGTTTCTGTAATTTGATGCTATCGAAATTAAAACCTTATCCAAAAAAATGAAAATTACGCAATTAAATTAAATGCATTTTGGAACAAAATATGGTCAGTAATACAAAACGTTCATGATTCAAAAGAAAACGAAATTGGTTGCATACTAGAACTTGCTAGATAGATCAGAGGAGGTTTTGCGAATATTGTAAATGAAGACATTCAGGATTTTTTAGTAAGAAGTTGGTGAAGCAGATTTAGTAGAAATTGTGTGACAAACCCAAGCAAATAAAATCGATTCTAGCTCTGATGTATAGAGAGTGTTGTTAATAACTGTACCCAAAAAAAACTAAAAGAAGGTCTAAGCTTAGCCGAAAAGTTGGAATCATTTTTTGTCGATACAGGTCCCTGAAAGAGGTCGAAAAATCAAAAAGGAACTACAAAATTGCTTATCATCACCATATCGTGAAATTTATAACGGCCTTATTGGAACACAGAAACAAAGCAAGATTAATTTATTCTCCGTTCCCCCTGTTGCAGCGCCATTGCGGCAAACACCGGAACAAAATAATCGCTCAATAACATATTTGATAGTCTATATGAGCCCATACACGGATGATTAAAGAGTCGATAAGGCAGGTTTGACAGTAAACTAATTAATTTACGCTGCCATCTGAATGTTTGTTTTTGAACCATCCATATTTAACATTTAATTCGCAATTTAAAAATATTAAGGCTTTTAATCGAGATAAAAACTATCCTATCTCTCAAGTTGGACCATTATAAACACACTGTACAAAATGTTTGCGGATAATCGTCGATTTTTCTTACTCAAATACAATTAGTGGAGTCATATTAGTAAAAAAACTGATATATTTGATGTAAAAGCAAAGTTGAATTTTTTTTTTGTTTTATGTTAGAGACATAAAAGTTAGTGGGCATGTAATTATTTAGCAAATTTGGAGGTCCAGAAGGGCCTCAAAAATGGCAGAAACTGTTTTTTTTGGTGTTTTTTGAGTAGGTCGCTTCACTATTTTTAAAATATTTCGGGCTCTAATGATCATAAAAAAAAATGGAAAATGTTTGTGATTAAATTTCAAATCCATCTTTCAATCCTTAAAAAGTGTAACCTAACCTCAAAAAACCAAATCGCGTGACTTTTTTTTTTACTAAATTTATGATAAGGGGCGGAAAAATCGTCGAATTTTCATGAAAATTTCAGGGAACATGTATTTTAATAGTCTTAATATGGGATTTAATTTTTATGAAAAAATTTTAATTTTTTCGGCCGCACAATTGGCATTTTTCGAAAAATTTGGCAAATGGTGCCATTTTATGAGAACTCATCCAAAATAATTTTTTTTTTTTAATCTGTACTTTTCTTATATTTTCTATAACCTTAGTATAATTAAAATTATGTTGCCTTAATTTAAATGCCTATTTTTGGGCATGAAAAAAAAATTAATTTTTGCATTTTTTTGACATTTTACCATATATACGATATTATTTATGCTAATTATCATGTATTTGGCATAAAAGTGAAGACGCAATTCAAATTAATAAAAATATTTTTTTAAATTATACATAACCTACAAAATTTTTTTTTCTTGCAATGCCCTAAATTGCTTTTGGTAAATAATTAAAATGTTGTTACAATTATTGTAAATATTTGGTATAAGATTTTGAAAAAATGTAATATTCAATTTTTTTCAAACATTTTTTATTAACATATAAAATACACAGCATAAATAATTTTACGCCAATTATGTTTTCAATTGAAAATTCTATATGTGTTACTATGGTTTTCCATATTATTCACTGTTTGTGTGCTTTTGTCACTTTTGAATTAAAATGCAATATTTAAAAATATACTTTTTGCTGTTTATTTTTAAAATTTTTATTTTATTAATAATAATATAAACTTCCTTATAGTAACAATTTGAATTTGATTTTTTATTTTATTGAATATCGATTTCGACTTACGTCATCCTCAGCTTAAATTATCATTACAATTTTTGCTTAAACTATTACTTATATACTATTTCAACTGCTATTTTAGGTAGATTTCATATAAAAATCTACCTATTGCCATGGGCTTCATCTCGGAATTTCGGAAAAATTTTGATGCCAAACGACTATATGTGATAAGCGGAGATGGAAAAACAAAAAAAAAAATTATATATATGTATATATATATATATATATATATATATATATATATATATATATAAATATATATATATATATATATATATATATATATATATATATATATATATATATATATATATATATATATATATATATATATATATATATATATATATATATATATATATATATATATATATATATATATATATATATATATATATATATATATATATATATATATATATATATATAACGATATGAGGTATAACGGAATTTAGCGGCACTTACACCAAAATAATTTTCTGTGCATGTTTCGGCAAATAATGTCTTGGACAAGTTCGTGAACTGGCCATATCCGGGTACCGGTTAAGCGGCTAGAGCCTAAAAAGTCGAATAATCTAGGGCGCTATAACTTCCGTTTGAATAATAATATTTTAATAAAATTTAAAAATATTGAATATTTGAACCTTTTTTTATCATTTTTATCCAGATAACAACTTTGACGTTTCAGGTTCCTCAAAAATCAGCTGTTTTAAAAATTTACTAAACTTTGCTGCCCTTGATCTAGCTGAAATGGCAAGCTCATATTTGAAAACTTTTTTTCACGTACTTAAAATATAAATCTTTCCAAAATTTTCAAAAATAATAGTTTAAGTCTAACGGTTGAGACCCTAGGGCTGTTGAAATGAAAACAAAGGCAAAAGGCAATGCTTTCATCATGTTTCAGTTTATGTTATTTAAATTCATCTTAGCTTTTAAACATACTTTTCAACTATAGCCTCAAAAAACTTAAGCTTTCTAACCCAAAAGGTTCCATTTTTATAAGCATTATAATGCAACCCTTACAAGAAAAATATCAACCCATTTAATACCATAGAAAAATTATCAAAATCTCTTTTGTTTTTATTTTTTTTACTAAGTAACCGTTTGAAAAAAGATTAAATAAGAACAAAAAAACACAACAACAAAAGATGATTTTGAAATAAAATTGTTTGATAATGTTTGATTATAAATTATGTGTGATGGTATAATTGTAGTTGTGACGTAGTTCATTTGATCTTTGGTGGATTTAATATGTTATTAAAAGTAGTTTAAACCAACTTAAATAAAACTGTTCCGAAATTGTATTGATGGAGTTAGTTCAGATAATGTATTTAATTTGGTTCGATAATTTTTATGAATTATTCTGTTTCTACTTATATTTTTTATTTAAACTAATCTGACTTATCTAATTTTATTTGGACACAAAACCGT
Source organism: Diogma glabrata (assembly GCA_963693315.1). Lineage (NCBI taxonomy): Eukaryota > Metazoa > Arthropoda > Insecta > Diptera > Cylindrotomidae > Diogma > Diogma glabrata. The sequence goes on along the minus strand of OY856188.1, from coordinate 238,971,150 downwards.
CTGAACCCGAAATCTACCTATTTCTAGCGGATATACCTGCCACTGGGATTTTTTATTATTGTGTCATATATCTTGTTAGTTTAATTTTAATTATTTACCAAAAGCAATTTAGGGCATTGCAAGAAAAAAAATTTTGTAGGTTATGTATAATTTTAAAAAATATTTTTTATTAATTTAAATTGCATATTTCACTTTTATGCAAAATACATGATAATTAGCATAAATAATACCGTATATATGGTAAAATGTCAAAAAAATGCAAAAATTAATTTTTTTTCATGCCCAAAAATGGGCATTTAAATTAAGGCAACATAATTTTAATTATACTTAAGTTAAAGAAAATAAAAAAAGTACAGATTAAAAAAAAAATTTATTTTGGATGAGTTCTCATAAAATGGCACCATATGCCAAATTTAACGAAAAATGCCAATTGTGCGGCCGGAAAAAATAAAATTTAATAGCAAGCGCTGCACTGTCAAACGTAAACACTGTGGCGGATTATGCCTTTAGGGGGCCTGAGGCAGATCAAAATTTTTGGGCCAAATTTATAAGATTTTACCAAAAATATTATATATATTTCTGACTAAAAAAACATTTTTATTCTTTAAATTGTTTAATAAAAATATAGAAAATTTGATAGAATATTTGAAAATTTGAAAGAAATCCAAAATCATTGATGAAAACTTAAAACTCAAATATACTTCAAATACTTATCTCTGGATTTTATGTTTTTATCAATAATTTTGCGATTAATATAATAACAGCCCATTGCAAATAAAGTTTTAGTGTTAATATTCATTCGTAACAGTCGAACTTTTCAAAACAATAGTACATTATGATGCTAGGACGTAGGACGTAAAGCTAAAGATTTTGGACGGATGTGGAGTTTGCAAATCGAGGCGCTAGCCGAGATTTGCACCCATATAAAGTCCAAAATAGCTTACGTCCGTGCATCATATACTATTTTTTATTCACCGCAAGCAAAATATTTTAAGAAAAGTTGTTTATTCTAAATTAAAATTATAAATTTTCATAAATTTTAAAATAAAAATATGTGGAACAAGTAACCTTTGACAAAATATTTATTATTTTTTCCAAATTATTGTGTAGCTATGACAACAAATGATAACAACTATTTTAATTGGATAATGAAATTTTGAATTAGAGGGTTGCTTTGATAAAAATTTTTATTTTTCTTTTAAATGTGGGATAATATAAAAAAAATCTTTATGTTTAAAAACTTTGGTTGATTGAACTCAGTCCTCTGATATTTGAATACCTATAAAATATCATTACTGTTTGTCGCGAGGGAGCCAAAGCCCAGAGGTGCATGTGGGGCCTGAGGCGGCCGCCTCTTCCGCCTCTATGGTAATCCGCCACTGCGTAAACAATATATAAAATTAGATGTTTATTCTAACTTTTAACACAATTTAAACGTAAAACGTTTACAAATTTAAATATATATAAATATTTTAAGAAATAAAAAATAAATCTGTATTTAATTTAGAAATACAATTTTAAAAAATCAAATCACATTGACGTTATGGTGTTTTTTGACATAATGTCAATAACAACAAAAGAAACGATTTCATTTATTGCTGAGCAAAAAGTCAGTGTTAACTTTATAATTTTAAAACTTCATTCACTTAGATATTTTTACGGTGAAGTGATAAAAAAACTTATCACTTCACCGCTTCACAGTTACAGAATTTGGCTACTGGAGAGTCGTTATTTCATTGTCAACCTGAATTTTATTTTGTTTTGAATACAGTTATAGCTTTAGTTGTTTCAATGATGTTTTTATCAATATCCGGATAGTAGATGTGTTGCAATAGATCTTCGGTAGTTGTTGGGTTGTACACGAAATAATTTGTTCTAAACTCAGTTGATTTAAATATAATTATATGGAGTTTAATAGATTGATTCAGTTCATCTAATTTAATTTCAACTGTTCTCATTGTTCATATGTAAATTCCACTATGATTAAATTGATTCAATAAAAAACACTTCAGTATGATGTAAAAATAAATCGACTTCTCGATCGTCAATGCAACTAGTAAATAATTTTCTTCTATTTATTAAAATAACAGCTTCAAATAATTTCAAGAGAAATCTAATTTAACATTTATTTACTGTCTATTAAATATTAACAATGTTCACATTTTTAGTTTAGTAAACAAATAGAAACAAGCACATAAGTTGATAGCAATTTAAAATGTAGATTAATTCAAGCAAATTCTTAAGCTTCTGCATATTTGTAACAAGAACAAAATTTGAGCGTTTCTAGTAAAAGAATCCATCCATCCATCCATCCATAATATAATAGCCGTAAGTCTATCCTTCTATACGAGCGTAACGGCAATCTTATCTATCCTTTAGTCTATATATCAAATATAGTTCGAATTGGTATATTGGTAGCGCGCTCGACTGATGAACTATAGATTGAAAGTTCGAAACCTGAATAATGCGAATTTTTTTTTTTAAATAACATTAAAATTATTGTTTTTTTACACACTTTTATTTTATTCATATTCATACATACATTTCGTTTTACGATAATGCAGTTTTTAAATTTTTATTTTAAATATCATTAAAATTGTTTTTTTTTATTCATAAATTCATTATTTTCTTTAAATAACTTTAAAATTATTGTGCTTTTTTATTTTATTGTTCATGAATGAATTCATATAAATAAATAATTCATATATAAGTAAAACTTATATAAAATTTTGTTTTTGGATACTTAGAATTATCGATAAAGTAGTTCTTTAAAGTTAGTTAAAAAGTAAAGTTGTCTTTTGCCATAATTTGTTCAAGTTAAAATCATTAAAATCATTTCGATATTTACATTTCGATATTAAGAATAACAACAACTACTATAAATAACATTAAAATTATTGTTTTTTTACACACTTTTATTTTATTCATACATACATTTCGTTTTACGATAGTGCAATTTGATCGATAATGCAGTTTTTATAGCATTTTATTGCACTGGCATTTCCCGTTTCGTTCAAATTATTATAATTTCGATATTAACAAGAAAATTAATTAGTTTTTTGACAGGCAGTGCTAAAAATCATATAATAGTGGTTTCCGATAATTATTTGCCATAATTTTATTCCTGTGAACTAAATTAAGGAAAAACAAAAACTACTATTTGAGTATGTATTTCTCTTGCAATATAATAGCTTTATCATAAAAGATCGTGTGACGTCATTTTGTTTAGTTATTTGAAGTTTTAATAAAAATTAGAATGCTTTCAGGGATTTTATTTTAATTATGTTACATAATACATAATTTCTGTTGATGTTTTATTAATAAAACCTTTTTTATTTTGAATTAGTCACAAGATATGTAATATTTATTATGAAAAATAGATCGAATTTTTTTTAAAGGAATAATAACGTTTTTTTAAAGGAATAATTTTTACATTAAATAGTAAAGTTGGTTTGTTTTATGGTTTTTATAATAAGTTTATTAAAAAAAAAGAGGAAACAAATTGATGAAAGTACATGATTAAAGGTCTATTTCCTTACTTTTTGACACAACATTTCGTAAAATACTAGCGCTATTATGGCAGGACCAGAACCAGAAAATTGTTCTATAGTACAGCGAACATAACAGCATAGAAAAACATAGATTTTTAACAATTTTTAAAAACAATGTAGGTTGAAAACATTTGATATTTTTATACAAAAAACAGTTTAGGTTATAATATACATTTTCAAACATTAATAATTTAAACCGATTTGATAAAATGAACTTTAAGAAACTCAGTACGAAATTTCGTTGTCATTGTCGATGTAGGGGGTTGTGAGAAATGTTCGGAGCTCAACGCGAACCCTATATTTAATTTTTATTGTTTTGGTTTATTTTTTTTATAGAACATAAAAATTATTCCCTTTTCATAAAAATTCCTTCATAAAAATTCCATTTACGGCATTTAAATTTTTCGATAATGTAGTTTTTCAAAATTATTGCTCTAATTGTCTTTTAGCCGCTTCGTTCAAATTTATATCGTTGCGATATTAATAAGAAAATTAATTATTTATATGACAGATAGTGCTAAAAATCATAGAATATTTTTTTTCCATCATTATTTTTGCATAACTTCATTTTCTGTAAATAAAATATAGAAGAACAAAAGCTGCTATTTCAGTATTTTCTTATTATTATTATTTTCAACCATTTGTCATTGATCGTATAAAATTTTATCGTTAACCTCACGATGGTTTTTGTAGAATTATAGTTAAGCAGAAGGTACACACAGAATAGATTAGAGAGGTTGGATTATGATGGATAGTACTTAGTAGTTGTATCAAAGCCGGATGAAAAGAGCAAGAGTGTATTGGTGTGCGTAGGGAGGGGGAAAGGAGGGAGGGCGCGGGGGAGGGGGGGCGGAGCCCGCGGGATAACCCCTAGTATTATATATTCTACAATGACGTTATCTGCCTCCCAATCAAAATATATTAATAATAGATAATATGTATAATTAAATTAAATTAACTTTAGAATTAAATTAGTTGTTTTAATTTTTCAACTGTCAGCCATATAAGTTTTTAATAAAAACTGAGTATTTTGTTTTCCAACGCATTCATGGATATGTTTTGAAAATAAATCAAAAGTAAGGAAGGTGCGATTGGAAATTAAATTTTTTTAAATTTTTTATCAGCCACACAGTTACCTTTGATTTGTTAAAATGCAGCTTGGTGAAATTCGCAAAAACCGAAAGATAGATTAGTTGTAATTATAACCTGAAATTTATGTCTTTTTCATCAATCCACTGGCGTCAGTCCCCCGGTAGTATTTTAGCGTTTTCAGGTTTATAGGCAAAAATTGTCATATTTTTGTTTCAATTGTTTGTTGGTTTCTCAGAAAATATATACTGTTAAGTAAAACTACCTCAAAATGATTTAGTTTAAGTAACATAACGTTATTAAAATATCAAAAGCCTGTTTTGAAGATTGAGATAGTTCTCACCGTATTACACGGTAACAGTTAATCTTAAAAGTTATTTAAGGGATTTAATACAAAAAAGATATGTGCCATTATAATATTATACGAGATATTTCAAGGTTTTAGTAAATTTCGAATATTGCTCTGTTACTCTGGTCAGTCCGGTAGCAGTGAAATTAGAAAAATGTAAATATCTCTAAATCTACTTTAAAAAATGACTAGCCCGATTTGGAATAATGTGGTCATGAGATTATCTATCTTAAATACCCGAATTTGTATAAATTAAACTTGAAAACTATAGTAAACAAAATAACCCTAAGAGCTACCCGATTTTTGTAGAATCTCCCGTATGTATATTTATGTCAAATTTTTTTGATTTTTTTTGCGAAAAATAAACTTGCTTATTTAACATAAAAAGTTTAATATGTTTTAGAACCTAACCCCTTACTTTGTACTGACTTCTAGTCTCTTATAGCACGATTTCACATAGCACGTCATATTCTAGGAAACAATCTACCGTGTCATAGGAGGGTTACCGTATATGAATATCCAAAACTTTCTTTCAGGTTATTTTTATAATATTTAGAGCATGGGGTTAACTTCTGCTTTTTGAAATATTGAAAAATGAATGTTCACAAATCTTGACAAATGACATATAAACTGAAAATTGAAATCAAAACATTCTTTTTCGGAAAGTTTGAGCTTAATCGAAAAACTAGCTTAAAGGAATTGCTTGAAAAATATGTGTTTGCTGGAATTTTTTTGAAATCCAGAGAAATGTGTTGTCAGAAATCTTGGGAAATGACATATAAACTGAAAGGTTGGTCTAGAAAATTTGTAAAAATCAGTTTGAAATCACAATTAAAGCTTATATCCCGAGGTTCGTCATAACTAAATGATGAATTTAAAGTTATTCAAAAGTTTACCTAAGGTCTTTCAACATTGTTTAATTTTTCCCAATAAAAGCATTATCAAAAATATAATAAAATAAAAACTGAAACCTCTGTACAAACAGACATTAATTTGGTTGAATAGAAACACAGCAATATTTTTTTACCATAAGTAACAAAACGGTAGTTGGATGCAGTGGTTTAGAAAGTATTCATAGATGCATATTGCAAGAACTGAAACCGACCACGAAAACCAACAAAGCTTTAGTAAAAAATCATTAATTATGTTTCTATGGATACTACATATTTTTTGCCGGCTCCACTTCTCGTTAAGATGCATTCCATAAATAACATTTAACCATTAACTAGTATAATTCGGCCCTCCTTTCGCAATTTCCGTTACGTTTGATGCTTCTACTCAATTTCTCGGTTTGCTATAAATCAAAATGTGCAATAATGCAACTCAATGATCTAGCTAAATGAATGCCATAAAATCTTAAGACAACACATTTACATATCCAATATCGATTAAATCAATTTATCTTAATTGTTTTTCACAAATTTAATCGTTCTAGGAATTTCTTCTATTACTACATTATTCATCAAGAACCCTGTAAAAACTATTAAAAGTTTAATTAAATTAGAAATAAATGAATTATTATTATCGTTATTATTCTTTATTTTATCTATAACTATAATCTTTAAGTCTTCAATTTGATAAAACACAAAAATGGTAATAATAAAACTTGAAAAATAAAAATGTTTATGAATTATTTTTAAGTGAAATTAATTTCGTGGTTAATTAAATATGTAAATAAACATATTTTACCTCGTCGTTTTTTATTTTGTTTTTCACATTTTTTTTCTAGAACTTGTGTTTCCATTAATAAAGTAATTTAATTGGTTGTTATATGTTCAACTTACATGGAAAATAAATCTGATTTTTTTACATTATGCATTTGATAGTGGTGATTATATTTTTAGAAAATGTGGAAGTTGAAAATGATATTTCCTAGAAGTAATCATTTATAAAACAATAATGTGTGCTGAATAAACTAAAGATATTCAGATTAGAAGTTATAGTAATGAAGATTAATGAATTGTTTTTTTTGAATGAAGAACATTACCTTGAACGACGTGTTTTTTTTTGTGTTAATTAATTTTTAACCTCATCAACGTTTTCGTTGTCATATATAAAATGTCTAACCAATAAACCCTTATCCGGGTCAAAATCATAAATTATAAATTTGAATTCAAAACTGTCAATCCTGTCGCACCATATATTTTCAGAAAAACCAAAAACTAATTCAAATGTTTCCACATAGAAAAAAAAAACAAAAAAGTTTTCATCTTTTTCCTATTCTTATTTCGCCTAATCACCATTTTCTTTTTATTCCCTTCATATTTTTTTGTTCGTATTTTCATTTTGGTTGCATTTCTGTTATCCGTTTTATGTTTTTTTTATAAATATTATAACAATAATACAAAAACAAAATGGTAGGGGTGAAAAAATAATATAGTCTACCACCCACCTATACATATTTTCTATTTTCATTCGTTTTTCTTTTACATCCGTTACAATCTGATTGTTTTTGTTTCCAAACACTTAAGTGGATGAGACAGAGAGTTAATCAGGGGGTTGTTTGTTTTTTTTTCACAATATAGAAAATCTTTTTAAAATCGTGAAAATTGTAGAGAATGAGAGAGGATATTTTCGTGAAATAAAATCTAAAAATATAAATTTTATTAGAGATAAAATAACAATATAAAAAAAAACTATGCACACATAATGGAAGGATGTTTGTTGTTGTTTGTAATGGAAATATTATATAATTCTAAAATACGCTGTTGAAATGAAAATGGGGTTGAGAAAACCACGCCTCTTTCAAATCGGATTGGTCGATGTGAAAATATATATATATTTTCTTTTTGTTTGTTTTGTTTTATTTGGAAATTCGATATAGGGTCCGAGTTTTGTAAATAATATTTTCAATTTCATCATTCAATTGTATACAAGCTTTAGAATTTTCTTTTCGTTTTTCTTGTATGTGATTCCAATAGGTATTGCAATTGTTACTTTAAACAAAATTTTTTGTTAATCAGTTTTTTATGATAAATAGAACTTTTATGTTTACTAACTTAAGCGTTTTTTACTGTTTTTATACGATTTATGGCATAGTGCGAATAATTTCATGCTTTTCAAAGGAATTTGATGAGTAATTATGCGTGTTGGTATAGGTATTGCCAATTGAATGTAGACAATAAATTTTGCTTTTTAAAGGTGAAAGAGACAGAGTTTCTAAGGCTAAAGCAGTTTGAGTACCCACTTTTAGCAACTAAGCTCAACCGTCTGATTTAAAACCATCGGTAAAGAGTTTTTCTTGTACCGAAAAACTCTTTCTTTGAACGTAAAAAATGCGATAAGAATAATCAAAAAGATTAATCTATTTCCAATTACTAACCAACCTTTATAGAGGTCGAAGCTAAGAAGTCTTCATCGATCCCTAAGAACTTTGTCTCTAGTAAGAGGCAAAGATCTTAGGATGAGGAAGTGAAAGTGGTAAAAAAGCCAAAGGTTCATTCTCCATAAACGTTTAATGACATCCTAATAGGTAGTTTAACTGTGGTGGTAATGGCCACATTCCTTATGAAAAATGGGATTGAGAAAAGATTGCGTTGGCAACCAATTTCCACTCAATCATTAAGTTATATCCTTGTCTATCACCTAATTGTAGTGATGCAAGATTGCACCAGAAATTGTTCTACAAGTTGATAGCATGCGAAAACCGGCGTTCATTTTTGAACTACAAAATGCCCATAAACTCCTTGGGGGAGCTTTGTCCGGAAGTATTTCCGGAGATGGTTCAATGAAATCAAATCCCCAGAAGACCAAGAGGTTAAACGAAAATATCGGCGGAACCTACTTATACTGAGGGCATCCTTGAGATTATTCTTGCGAACAGTGAAAGTCTGTCGACTTGTAATTGGAAGATTTACAGAACGGAAAAGACGATAGGAGGCTCTCTACAAGTTACCTTGATTATTACCATCGAGTTGCTTACCCATCTGGCCATCTTTAATGGAGAAATTTCAATATTTATAGTAAGAAGTTTAGGTTAGAAAACTTCCACCATGACAGCAGTTGAGCATTCGTTAAATGAGTCTCTCTTGAGGAAGATGGGTCAGCAACAAAGGGGAAATGTGTGATGGAATCTTGTACTAATTCGGACTGCAAATAAGAAAACGGATGGATAAACCTCCGGATGGAGCTACCTCCGCATACTGGGTATGTCCTGCGAATCTGGTGGGGTTAGTGACACTACTGTTAAAGAGGAATAAATTGAAGCGTTAAGTGTTAAAAATGCTCCACATTAACCTGCACCAACCACTCCAAAACCACTTTGATGCCAATTCTAACACAACTCTCAAGCAGCAGTTGAGGTTAACCATGGATATCTAAAAACTCAATATCTGGGTTTAGAACATTCAATTATAAATTTCTCTATGTGATGCGCGTTGGTAAGGCAAGAGCTTGTATTTTAGTTGAAAATAACTTTAATATTTTCTTAACACGCAACTATAGTGACAACGATAAGGTCACCAATAGGCGTGGAGATCAATCAAAACTCACATTTGGTGGTTTTCTCGTAGTTGGTGTATGATTGACAAAGGCTGCTCCCCTTGTATCTTCTGTTGTAGCGGAAGCCCAGAAAAAACAAAAGGGATTGGTAATCTGCGACTCAAAAAATTGGTAGGAAATATAACGGCTATGTTTAATAAGTCTCCCAAAATTACGTGCCCATTAAATAAACCTAAGTGAAATTAAAAATGCACCCGTGGAGAAGCCTAGAGTCGGATTCGTTGCGAATTAAATCAAGGAAACTCTTTAACTCTTTAATGGTCTCAAGGACTACAAAAAAGAATAACGACTGGCCATAAAAGAAATGTTGGAGACTTTTTTTTCAACATTTAGAAATCCATGGAAACTTCTAGACTCAAAGTCAATGACAAACATCATTCCCAAGGCGAGTAAAACTTTTCATTCTCATCCTAAATATCTTAAACCCATCAGTTTATCATTGCTTCTTAACTCAAAATACTAGTAAGACTGGTTGATGTTCGTTCATCTCCGTCAAAGCACTGACCCAACAAGCTGTCAACAGCACAGCATGCGTTAGTAAAAGTCAATCCGAGAAAACAGTTTTTCATTCTCTAGTACGGAATATCGAAGATTTTTTGGAGCATAACAAATACGTTCTGACCGCTTTCTTGGATATCGAGGAAGCGTTTACTAACAAATTACCTGGAACAATGACAAAAAACACTAACGGAACTAGATTTGGAAAAAGCCTTGGAAGTGTAGAGCGAAAGCATGCTCCTCTGCAAGAACATCAGCACTATGTTCTAAGGGAAACCAGTTACAAAAGAACTGGAAGGCGAAGCACTCCTCGACAGGGAGTTCTGTCTCCGTTTCTGTGAAAATTTTAAATTAACAGCTTAATTACATAGCTAGAGATAGAGGGGTTTAAAGTTATGACTTACGCCAATGCTGTTGGTATTTTTCAATGGGGTGAATTTCCGATTATGTTAAACGCGCGTATGCTTGCAATTACATTGACATCGGCTAAAAAATGTGGATTAGGAATTGATACTGCAAAAGAGAACTAGTTCTTTCAAGAGGAACAAAGGATTCCTGATATCAGAACCATAACACTGAGGAGTGTGGTCTAGTACGTGCAGAACAAACAAAAAACCTAAGTTCAGTATGATAGGAAACTCACCTGGAAATATTAGGGAAAGAACAAGAAAGTGTCGGTATCATTTAAATAAGGCATGGTGATGGTTCACCTCTACCACCTTTAGGTCAGTCTGGAGGGCTGGACGACCCACTGAGGCGGGGGCTCAGTGGAGCTGGTACCAGGTGGTATCCAAGGTTCCTCGCGGAGGGAATCTTTCCGGAGAACTCAAAGAGAAGAGCTCTGGAACGGAAAGGGAAATCCCCAACCGTCGGAGCAGAAAACGTGAAGCGGGCCAGAGAGTCGACGACGCCGCAGGACAATGCACCAATGAAACCCAGGATAGCCGTCAGGACAGAGAGCAACACCATCTCAACCCAAGCACCAGCTATGCTGGAGTTATTAAAGCAAGCAAGGTGGCTATTATGGATGTGAATTATCCCCAGACAATGCTTAGTGCGGAAGAGCTGGGGTTAATCGAAGCAGGGCTAGTGAACCAACTAGCGATAGGATGTGCTGATCACAGGATTGGGTTTGGGGGTATCCACTTCAAACCTGGTTATGTGGTGGTAGAATGCGACGACGAGCAGACGGTGAAATGGCTTGTGTCTGTGTTATCTAAAGTGGAAGTCGGTACACATATATATGTGACAAAAATGGGGGATGAAATTCCGATTCCTCGCAAGATTACCGTCTTTCTACCAAGGAGTGCTGGGCAGACCAGGGAAAAATCTCTCGCTTTGCCAGAGGGGCAAAACGCCGGCTTATTTGTTAGGGAGTGGAAGCTGTCAGGAAGTCGGGATGAGGGCACAGGCCAACTCCTGACGGCCCTAATTGACGACAGGGCAAAGACAGCCTTATCGGGGCTGGAGAATATTCTCAACTACTGGTTTGGCAAAGTCATTGTCCACGGACCTAGAAGGGCAACAGCAGAAGGTACGGGGGAAAAGGGGGCCGGTGGCATCTCGGAGAAGTACCTCAGTTATCACCACAGCCCAGGTAGGCAGCCGCAACTGTAATCAAACCCAGCGAAGTGGTATATATGGTTGTGGAAGTGGAGGGGGATGCTGCTGCAGAGGATTGCAGCAGTATCAAAGACGTAGGGACCAAGGAGGAGGAGAGGTTGTTGATGGATGCAAGGGCAGGTACGCCCCTTTCCGACAACATCTAATGGAGGTGGCAGGAAGATTGTGTGTGGCCCAAGTGAATGTTCACCACGCCATAGCAGTGTCAGCTGTTGTGGCCAGAACATTCACTAAGAAACAGCTAGGGCTCACGCTGATACAAGAACCCTGGATCCACAAAAACAGGGTGAGGGGCCTTGCAAACAGCGAGGCAAAGGTAGTATGGGATACTAATGCAAACTCACCTAGGTAAACCTGGCAATCACCAAGGCGTTCGAAGCCAGCTGCCCCATTACTAAGGTAAAAGAGCAGACGGACGCGTTTTGGTGGAGCAAGGAGTTATCAAAATTAAGAACAGAAGTGCGGAGGCTCTTCAATAGAGCAAAACAATACGAAAACTGGGAGAGTATACTAGGGTGCTTACCACCTAGAATTAGGCAATCAGGAAGGCAAAGAGGGGCAGCTTCAGAACCTTCTGTGAAAACATCTCTGCAACGCCTGTAGCGGCTAGGCTGCATAAAGCTTTGGCCAAGGACGGTGTCAAGATTAAAACTTCGTTGAGAAGACCGGATGGAACACATACAGAGGATGAGCAACATAGAGCTGCTCTTCTTCTAGAAACACACTTTCCGGGAGTTATACGCGCGTGTGCAGAAGACGCGAGTAAAAAGAAAAGTAAAAGACCAAGCCCATAGGACTGGAGAGTGGCTGCCTCACTGCTTACGGAGGACCGTATCAAGTGGGCCATTCCAGCCATACAAATCACCAGGAGTGGACGGAATAGTTCCAGCTCTCCTGCAGAGACTATTACCGCACCTCCTGGGCATCTTCAGTAGCGGTCGGGCACTTGGGCATATTCCAGAAACATGGAGAACGGCAAAAGTGATATTTATTCCAAAGGTAGGTAAGAAAGGTATCACCCAGCCTAAGTCTCATAGACCCATCAGTTTAACATCTTTCATGTTAAAAACGATGGAAAAGGTGATCGACAACCACATACGAACCAATTTCTTGGTGAGGTCGCCTTTGCAAGATAGTCAACATGCGTACAGAACGGGCAGATCAACGGAAACCGCGCTGTTCAGGTTTACAAAAGAATCAGAAGAGGCGGTGGACAACAAAGACGTTGCTGTCTGTGCCTTTTTAGACATTGAAGGAAGTTATTGACATTGAAGTTATCGAAACACTTCGCATGGAGCAGTCAAGAAGGCTCTAAGTGGGAAAAAAGTTGACAGCACCACAACTGACTGGATATGTGAGATGCTGAGAACTAGAGTAGCAGAAACCAAGGCTGGGGATTGCAAAATCAGACTTGGCACCACTAGGGGCCGTCCGCAAGGTGGGGTCTTATCATCCCTCATGTGGAGTCTGGTGGTGGATGAAATTCTAGATGTATTAAGTAACCAGGGTATTACATGTCTTGGTTACGCGGATGACATTGTCATTATCGCCAGAGGGAAGTTCGAAGAAACACTCTGTGATATTGTACAGAGGGGACTGAATCTGGTAGACACTTGGTGTACATCTGTGGGACTAAAACTCAATCTGAGTAAAACTACGGTAGTCCCATTCACCAAGAAAAGAAAACTGAGTATGAAGCCAATCATAATGAAAGGTTCCATAATTGAATCTGCACAGGAGACCAAATATTTGGGAGTAATTCTCGATAGTAAACTCCTGTGGAGAAACTACATGAAAGCGGTGGTAAGCAAAGCTGTAAGAGCTCTGATGGTATGCAAAAATCTTGCGGGTAAAACCTGGGGGTGCAACCCCGGTATCATAAAGTGGATGTTTACCATGATAGTGAGACCAGCCATCACTTACGGAGCAGTCGCATGAAACAAAAGAGCCCAACTTAAAGCAGGGAAGACTAAGTTGGAAAAGGTGCAGAGGCTGGCTTGTATCTGCATCACGGCGGCAATGAGAACATGTCCTACCGCATTAATGGAGATGTTGTTTGGACTTGTTCCACTCCACATTCAGCATGCAGAGTATGGGAAAGGGGAAAATAATCGAGTCTAAATATCGAGGAAGTCTTGCAAGGGAGAATCCCTTGCTTGAGTTTCCTAAAGACGGAATGATTAAGCAGTTCAACCTCGATAGGAAATTTACATCGCAGTTGTGCAAAAAAGTGGAGTGGAGCAATGAATCCACTACGTACTATCTGAGTAATGATGTTATCAAGGCGGGGGTGGGTGCAGGAGTATTTGGACCAAAGACGAAATACTTTGAGCCCATACGCACTTGTCCAAGCGTCTTCCAAGCTGAAATATGTGCTATCGAGAGGTGCGTAGACTTCAGCTTGAGAATTGCCATCTTTTCGGACAGCCAAGCAGCAGTTAATGCGTTAAGCTCATACAACATTACATCTTAATTGGTTGGAGACTGTGTGAGCTAGCTAAACAAGCTTATGAATAGTAACAAAGTTACAGCTTACTGGATACCTGGTCATGCGGGTATCGATGGTATTGAAGAAGCTGACAAATTGGCAAGGCGCAGTGCTATTACATCTTTTGTCGGCCCGGAACTTTTTTGTGGATTGGGGACAAAAGCCATCCATGAAAGGATGAGGGAAGTAATTATGATGGAATTATCCAAAACCTGAAACAACACCGTGGGCTTAAGGCAGTCCAAGGAGTTGATTGGACAGTTTAATCAAACGAGGACTGTAATGTGCACTAGGATGAATAGGAACAACCTGAGAATACTGACAGGGGTTCTTACAGGACACTGTAAGCTGATAAAACACCTTAAGAACTTTGGGGTGGAGCCGAGGGACGAATGTAGATTCTGTCAATTGGAAGAAGAGACCCCAACTCATCTTCTCAAAGATTGTGGAGCGTTGATCTATTCGAGAAGGTTGCATCTAGGGGAGTATAATATTGCCGGGCATGACCTGCATAAACTTAACCCTCTCCATATCCCGAAATTCCTAAGGGAGGCTGGATAGAACGAGGTGCTCTAACTGGGTATGCACCAGGGAGTAGTAGGGTGGGGTACAATAGATCATTTTGGTCGCAGTACAACATATCACCAACGAATTTAATCTAATCTAATCTAATCTAGGTAGCTTTTAATTACTGAATTTATTGACAAGTATATAACAAACCATAACATACATCTTCACACTACAATCATAAAATATTGGCCTATGTCATATTTTGTCAGTGAAAGAGTTTTTTGTTTAGTTATCCATTCTTTAACAAAAAATATAAAAGAACAAAAAAAGAATGATTTACGTCCATCAACACCTCTGTACGTATGTTGTTGTGGGACCTTGGTCTTAAGAGGTTTTTATTTGTTATTGTGACACATATTGTAATTCCTACTACACAACACATTTTATTAAAAAAAATATATATTTAAAGTTGTAAGTCCAAAGTATTACAAGTTTAAGCTGTGGCCGACCACGTCACAGTTCAACTGTCGAAAATTATCAAATTAAAACCAAGTTGTGCCACTTATTTCAATGGAATGTAAAGCTTTATATACAAAAGCCACCATTCTTTCTAACTATTTCCAAGGGCATAAAATATCAATCTATACTAGATTAAATTCATGACCTGGACGACCACCGCTGATCCCAACCATTTTTGATCGATTTAATGCTTGGCAAAAAAATAGTTTAGAGAAAATAAAAATTAGGTATTTTTATTTTACACCTAGATATAATGTAAATTAATATATTTAGAACAAAAGCTGCTCTTCGGCATCAGCGCCATCTTTAAAAATTTTATTTCTTGAAATGTTTTCTGGTATAAGTAAAAAATTAACTGTGTATATTTTCGATAGACCAGTTTTTAACCTTTCAAATGCACATAAACAGATGATATCGGGTGGGCCGTTCTCTCCGACTTTTTTATTTAAATTTCAAATAAATACCTATTCTAAAATTTGGTCGATATTAGTTCGCAGAATTTTGTTTAGAAACACTTGCCTTACTGTCTTTAATTAGTTATTGACACAAATTTTGTGCTTTGAGCTGTTATTTATTTTGGATCTTTTATTTGATTATGATAGATAATATTTTTAAATATCAAATTATTCGATCGCATGTTAACTCTTATTATCCAATTGGTATACGTCATTTTTATTTTGCTGGGAGATATGAGCATTACTGTTTCGTTTACATTCTGGTTAGTTGATTTGATAACATTCATGCTTATTGATGGCAATCAGTATTTGTCTATTCTGGTAGCTTGATGGCATCAGTTACATTTTCAATTGACCAAAAGCCATCTGTACCCAGCCTTTAATAAATAAGTCATCGTTTCCATCGTTTTCTCCAATTAAAAAAATAAATGTAGTTCTTAAATTTTAATTTTTATGCAATTCTACAACCATATTTCTGTAACCTTTAAGTAGCAGTTTCCTTTTTATTATATCTCTTACACTTTTTTTTTTCTATTTTAAAAGTGGAGTAAACTTTTTCTTTCGAACATTCAAGTATATATGAAAATCTGTTTTTAATTTCACATTTTTTTTTCTGTGGAAAAGTTTATTTATTTCTGTTACAAAAAAAATGAAAGTTTTTTTTTGTTTCAAGGACACAGATTATGTTTTTTCTTTTGTTTTTATTTTATGAGATGCATTTGGGGAGAATCTGGGTGGAAGTTGAGAATCATTTGTATGGATTGTCATAATATAGCTTTAATCAGACTGATAGTGTCTGGTTAGCTGGTTTTAATCTTTTTATTTATTTGATTGCTAGATTAAATACAGAACTAACGCCATATTTGTTTTAGACAAACCTATCCAATAACAATAGAAGAACTGCACAACACGAAAACACATTGAACAATCATCATATCGAAACAATTAAGACTATAAAATTTTATTTTTCTCGTTCGCTCTTTGTTTTTGTGTTTTCAAATACATAAAAACGATAGAGAACAATAAAAAAAAATCTCGTTCAATCATCACAACAAATACAATATGAAAACATACCAGGCGCCGCCACTATGTGATTTTAAGTTTTTTGTATTTTGAATTAAGCTTTATTATAGTTGTGGGAGGTTATATTTTAGAAAGGATGAATTTTTATTTCATAGAAACAACAAAGTACAAACAAATTACAATTTATCTCGTAAAACAGTTTTGGAATATCGTTTTAAAATGACATACATTATTTCAAAATGGGTGTGCGAGAGAAAAAACAAATAAAGTAAAATTATAATGGAAGATCTAGAATATTAATCAATAATTCAAATTCACGATTTCATCGCATAGAACATGTGTCTTGCTGAAGTTAGCTAATTTGGAATGCATATCTATCTATGTCCAGACCTTTATTTTAGCATCTATTTTATATGTTTTTGAAAAAAAATTGTGAAAAAATTTGCAAAATTGAAAAGGGCTTGGGTAGCCTATGCTCTTAGAAATCCTGGAAAATAAGATGTTTCCAATCTTGACAAATGATAAATCAACTGGTGTGGTACCCCGTGAAGGTATACCAGATGGTCGTGCACATAATATACACCCAGCTTCTAGCTCCCTGGAGTTAAGTTTCTTCCGACTAACCTCTACAAGAAATTTAAAAAAACTGAACGAACTGAATTGCGTGCCTCCGTTACCACCCAGGAGCTCAAGAAAGGAAAACTGCAATGTCACAACCCACCTTAAATTATTTTAACATATCATTGTTATTTTAAAATATCATTGTCCTCCCCTGTACATGGCATATAATAAATAACACAAAAATAAAATACAAAAAAAAATACTACCCTGTGATGTGTAGGTGTTGGGTAGTGAAATCCGAAATTCTACGTCCACGCCGTGCTACCTGGGTAACGCTAACAGAATTAGGTTGGTGTAGTTGAGAAGGGTAGAGTAAATACTGCTTATACTCAATGATTCTGCACCATGGCGAGTCATTGCGTCAAGCGTCTGTTCTCCATGTTCGGGGGGGCTTGGAGCGGGCGTCTGACTTTGATCAAGCGGCTCGCTATATAAACATGTAAAAAGGTTGTTTCTGGTGACGAAGATGCAGAACGAACCCATTCACGAAAATTTGGGTTGAGCGAAGGGCTAACACCCCATTTCCGCAAAAAATTATTTGTCATGAATTCTGTACACAGGCCTCGGATTATCCCGGATTCATTATTGGAACGACCTCGGAAACTATACCCGGACTACGATTTCAAAATGGGAACTTAAACTTACAAGCCAAAGAGATAGCTATACACTTGATATAGTGGCGTTACAAGAACTAAGATGGCCTGGGAGTGGAATCCATGAAACAGCCAAGGGATACACTCTCTACTACTGCGGTCATGAAAACGGAGGAGAATTCGGAGTTGGCTTTCTCATACATCGTCGTGTGACTTTTGGCCAATTAATATGCGGATATGCACAATGAGAATCCATACGCAAAAATTTAATGTAACGATCGTCTATGTTCATGCACCTACTGAAGACAGAGCAGATGACATTAAATATCTGTTCTTTCTAGAACTCGAAGATGTCATCAATAACATCCCGCGGCACGATATACAAATCGTGGTAGGTGACTTTAATGCGCAAATTGGTAGAAGTGCAGAACTTAAAACACATGTCGGCCCTAACTGCTTGCATCGTACTAGTAACAATAACGGCTTCCGCGCAGCTGAACTGGCTATGATGTATAATGTAGTAATTCCTCATAAGAAAATCCACAAATCAACGTGGAAATCAAAGGATGGAAGAACTGAAAATCAAATCGATCATGTCATGATTTCTAAGAGACACTCTACAAGTGTAACTAACGTTCGATCATACAGAGGTGCTGATATGGACACCGATCATATGCTTGTCATCTTTAAATAGAAGTGCAAATTATCATCTAGGCAAGCAAAAAAGAGTGTGCGCTGGAATGTCGAAGCATTTAAACAACTGGAAACACTGAATAGATATCAGGAAACGGTAACCCAAAGCATAGAAGAGTATGACATCCCGTCTGAGATGCCATTAAACATACAAGAAGAATGGCAAACGCTTCAATCAACCATCATATCCGCAGCACAAATTCCAATCGGAAAATGACCACCGAAATCACGTTACGAATGGTTTGATGACGAGTGCCACGAAAACATAGAGCACAAACAAAAACTGCGAGAAAAATGGTTAAAAAGAAACACCCGAAGTTCCCAAGCTGATTATCTATGCGCCAGAAAAGCCTCAGCAAAACTCCTACGGAAAAAGAAACGCGAACATATGAAGAGCTGTATCAAAAACATCAACCAACATGCGGCAAATGGAAATTTGAAAGAGTGCTTCGCCGATGCACGGCATCTGACAAAAGATTTCCACCCAAGATCTACAGCCATCAAAAATGGAAAGAACGAGCTTACAACAAGTGAACGTGAGGTGCTGGCAGTATGGTGATCCCACTTTCAAGACCTACTGAATAGGACGAATGAAGTTCATCCTATTCGAGCAATTGCTCCATCAACGGAAGAGATTTTTGTACCTTAACCAACAATAGAAGAAGTAGAAACTGCCATCAAAAAATTAAAAAATGGCAAATCACTAGGTATCGATGGAATCCCTGCAGAACTATTTAAGAATGGAGGAGCAGCGTATCTCACGTATATATGATCTGATTCTTGCAATCTGGGACCAAGAAGAACTACCTGCTGAATGGAAAAAAACTCTCATTGTTCCGCTACATAAAAAGGTAACCCCTAAAGTATGCGCATTATCGTGAAATCGCACTGTTGAACACTGCATATAATACACTAGCTAATGTCGTACTCATTCGGCTCATCCCGTTTGCTGAATCTATCATCGTGGTTATCGACTATCAGTGTGGTTTTCGTACCAACCGTTCAACCACAGATCAATGTTTTATCTTAAGGATGATGTTGGAAAAATGTTGGGAGTACAACATCAGCATTCACCAGCTCTACGTTGATTTCAAGCAAGCATATGATAACATCATCCGCAACAACTTCTGGTCCGCGCTCATATGCCTTGGTATTCCAGCGAAACTTGCTTCTTTGTGCGAACTCTCAACATCGGGATCAAACTGTAGAATAGTAAGTAATCGAAGGGTCAGTTTCTGATCCTTTCGATATACCATCAGGTGTTCGACAAGGTGATGCACTCGCGCCCGTACTGTTTAATTTGGCACTTGACTACGCGATAAGAAAAAGCCGAATTGAGACACAAAACTGCATATTTAAAAAATCTGGTCAAATTCATGGCTATGCAGATGATATTGCGCTTCTCGGACGTAGACCAAGCGATATTAAGGATAGTCTCTCTCAGCTTGAAAGAAATGCTAAACGATTTGGATTATGCATTAACACCGGCAAGACTAAACTTTTAACAACATCTAGGAATATACCTCTCGGCAATCTGAATACTGGCGACGATGCAGTAGAATGTGTAGAAAACTTCAAATACCTCGGATCTGTAATAACATCGTCAAAGGACATGCAGGCGGATATTAAAACCCTTGTCTCTGCCGCATACAGAGTTTTCTACGCATACTCAAAACTTTTGCGATCAAAACATCTTTCGCAGTCGTGTAAACTCACTCTTTATAAAGCATTAGTCCGACCTGTGCTTACCTTTGGAAGTGAAAGCTGGACACTGACTTCCTCCGATTGTAAAATTCCATCAACATTTGAGAGGAAAGTAACAATTTATGGTCCAAACGAACAATTTATGGTCCATGTAAGGTTGCTGAAAATCAGTATAGAATCCGAATGAATCACGAAATCAGACAGCCTCTTGGAGGCTGCGATGTAATCGGATTCATTAAATCCAACCGGATTAGATGGTTTGGTAATGTAGAGAGGGCACCATTGGACCGAATGATTAAAAAAGCGTCCCAACAATAACCAGCTGGTGTTCGTCGAAGAGAAAGACCTAGACAACGCTGGCGTGATGACATCAACCAGGACCTTCGTGATAAAGGAAGTCGAAACTCTGGTGGTCAACTGGTCATGGAACGAGATGATTGGAAGCTGTTTGCACAGACGGCAAAATCCCTCCATGGGATGTAAAAGCGCGAGAGAGAGAGAGAGAGAGAGAGAGAGAGAGAGAGAGAGAGAGAGAGAGAGAGAGAGAGAGAGAGAGAGAGAGAGAGAGAGAGAGAGAGAGAGAGAGAGAGAGAGAGAGAGAGAGAGAGAGAGAGAGAGAGAGAGAGAGAGAGAGAGAGAGAGAGAGAGAGAGAGAGAGAGAGAGAGAGAGAGAGAGAGAGAGAGAGAGAGAGAGAGAGAGAGAGAGAGATGTGAAGCACTCTGTCCCGGCGATCGATATTCTCGATATTCTGGTTCGATAATTACGATATTCTGTTTGCTGTTGTAATCGTAGAACTGTCCTTGAACATTAGATCACACGAATCAATATATGATTTCGTCATGGAATAGGAATGTGTGATAAAGAACATGGTTTTTAGAGTTCCGTTTTTTATAACTAACCCTCTTGGTGAGAGCACAACGTGTTTTTTCGCATTATATCGATTATGTCGTAAAACATTAATCCTATGGGCCTAAAATTTGAGGTGCTAATAAAACTAACTTAAAACTAACCACACGAGATGACGGGTTAAAAAAATAAGTAGAGCTGAATGGGTTAATTTTGAACAATTAAGCTTAGGTACATATTGGAAATCACTTGAATTTTGCAATTCGAAATAACTTTTCATTTTCTCTAAAATTCCTTTAGAAAAAATTTTGTGTTTCGTGTCAGGATTCAAACTCACATTCATCAGAGACACATGTTCAAATCCCGTGTGTCTTACACAACTTAGCCAAAGTGGCGATGACGGAATATATTCTAATTTTGATGTTCAGATAACTTAGCCAAAGCGGAGATGTAAGTAAAGTAGTTTTCGTTTGTTCTGCAGAGGTACGATGTGAAGCCTTTAAGAAAATACATTATTTACATTCTTTACTTTGTTTACATTGTTTACATTGTTTAAATTGTTTTCATTGTTTAGATTGTTTACATTGTTGACATTGTTTACATAGTTTACATTGTTTACATTGTTTACATTGTTAACATTGTTGACATTGTTTACATTGTTTACATTAATTACATTGCTTACATTATTTACATTGTTTACATTCCCAAGTAGCATTTTTACTTTAGATTTTAAAATTATACCATAAGAATGTTGTAAAAGGCTTCTATATAGTTAATGTAACAAAAACCCTTTAGAGGTGAATTTTTCGATAATTTTGTTCTAAGAGTATTTCTCAAAGTAAATTATACGACAATAATAAAGGCAAAATTTATCAAAGAAAATGATGCTATTACTTGTTCTACTTGTTATTACTTGTTATAGAGGTTTTGTTGTTGTTCTAGCTCATTTTTGGAAAAGCTTGCGTAAGCTCTGTGTAAGACTGTTACAAACAAACTAAAATCATCAATAAAATTTTTTCTTCTATAAGGTGTTTTAAAGAGGGTGTAAGGAGGAAAAACAAAATTTGGTATTAGTGAAGTATAAAAATAAAATTGCAAATTGAAAACAAAAATTAACTTCTTAATTGTTAATTTAATTTTCATATATATTTTTACTAGTTAAATTTAATTTATATTAAATTGCAAATATTACTATTAAACTTAAAATTAAAATACAAATAATAAACAACGAACAATTTGTAGCGAAAATTGGATTTTGTAAACCAAACTGTAATATTAACCCGGAAACTGAATCTACTTAAAACAAATTAGACTTGCAAATCTCTTATTGATGAATCACAGAAAAAACTAAGTAATTTAATACAAAAAAGAACTAAAACACAAAAATTATATAAATTAAATCAAGAGGCTTACATTAATAGTTTTATTCTTCCTGTGAAGAAACCATTCCTATGGAACACATGTTTACTGTAGGCTTTCACAAACTCATTCCAAAAAAAATCACTTATGTAAAAATCTGTAGCGTCACATTCATCCTTAGAACATGCGCATACTTTTTGTCGTCCTCTGAATCCAGCTCGTTGGTAGCAAGCGTTCTGGTAGTTAGATGTGTCCCATCCACAACCCGAACTACTCGGCTATCTGTGGGTAAATCTTTTACTGGAAATTCAATAATTTCAATTTTTTCCCACCATCTCTTAAAGATGAACAATCGAGCAATGCATGTTCTGGATTTACTTTATCACAATCTTTATCTATATGACTTATGACTATTACATTGAAAACATCTATTTGCTGATCCTTTGTTTATTAGTAAAAAGAAGAAAAAAAAAACACAAGCCATTTTAGAATTTAAAAGAACTAAAATTTCTTTTATTTATTAAATCACAATTAAATTTATTTATTTAATTCATAAGTAATATTTCTTTTATAGAGTCACACTTGTTATACAATTCTTTTTTAAAATGATTACTTTTCTTTTGATTAAAATTTACATAATTAATCTTTGGATTTTCAATTACATAATCATGCACTTAACCTTTTGATTTTAAAATTATACAATAATTCATTCGATCATAACAATTTGATCACTTATATACCGACAGTTTAGGTTTTCTGTTTCCCTCTCCAGTATCTTAATAAACAATTCTCTCCAATACAGACAACAATTCTACTTTTTTTAAATTAAACAATCATTTATGTATAACATGTATTATTAATTGACATTGAGTGACGTAACTCAACCGTCAACAAAAAAATGTTTAATTGCACAGTAGTACAAACATATGTCCCAACGCTTATTACAATTGAAGAGAAATAAATTATTAAATTATTTGCTAATTTCTTTAAATATGAATGCCATTATTTTAGAGTAAAATTTGAAAATAGTCCGTCGTTACAAATTCATTTATAAAATCTAAAAATTCATAAAAATCCTGAGTGAAACAATAATGAGGATTCATATATGATTCTGTTTTATCGAAGTAATTACTTATTACAGATTAGATAAGTGAGAAGCGCTCTGGACCGTCAATCTAAAGGAAACGAGTTCTATTTCCGGGACTGATTAATTTGAAAAAAATAAAAATTGAAACATTTTAATTAAATAAACAATAACATAAACAATAAACAATATAAATAAACAATAACAATTTTAAAAAAATCATACAATAAATTTTTCTAGTTATATTTTGCAGAATTTTTGGTGCAGACACCTTTATAAAACCGCTTTAAATAGTATCAAAAACATTTATACAAGCAAACAAATCATGGCGGCTTGGACCGGGCGTCTGTCTTGGATCAAGCGGCTCGCTATATAAATGTGTAGAAAGCGTCTGTTCTCCATGTAAGGGGCGGTTTTTAGCGGGCGTCTGTCTTGGATCAAGCGGCTCGCTATATAAACATGTAAAAACGTTGTTTCTGGTGACCTTAAGATGCAGAACGAACCCATTCACGAAAATTTGGGTTGGGCGAAGGGCTAACACCCCATTTCCGTAAAAAAATTATTGTCATGAATTCTGTACACAGGCCTCGGAATATCTCGGATTCATTATTGGAACGACCTCGGAAACTGTACCCGGACTACGATTTCAAAATGGGAACCTGGAACGTGCTAAGCCTTAGAAGACCAGGAGATCTCTTAAAACTCACACAACAAGTCGAGAGCTACACACTAGATATAGTGGCATTACAAGAACTAAGATGGCCAGGTAGTGGAATCCATGAAACAGCGAAAGCATACACTCTTTATTATTGCGGTCATCAAAACGGAGGAGAATTTGGAGTTGGCTTTCTTATACACCGTCGCGTGAATCAGCATGTTATCGACTTCTGCCCAATTAATATGCGGTTATGCACACTGAGAATCCGCACGCAAAAATTCAATGTAACGATCGTCAATGTTCATGCACCTACTGAAGATAAAGCAGATGATATTAAAAACCTGTTCTTCCTAGAACTCGAAGAAGTCATCAATAAAATCCCGCGGCACGATATAAAAATCGTGGTAGGTGACTTTAATGCTAAAATTGGTAGGATTGCAGAACTTAAAACACATATCGGCCCTAACAGCTTGCATCATACCAGCAACAATAACGGTTTTCGCGCAGCCGAGCTGGCTATGATGTATGATCTAGTAATTTCCAGCACTTTCTTCCCTCACAAGAGAATTCACAAGGCAACGTGGAAATCTAATGACGGAAGAACGGAAAATCAAATCGATCACGTCATGATCTCTAAGAGACACTCCACAAGTGTAACTGACGTTCGATCATACAGAGGTGCTGATATGGACACTGATCATATGCTTGTCATCTTTAAGTACAAGTGCAAATTATCATCTACATTTAATAGACAAGCAAAAAAGACCGTGCGCTGGAACGTCGATGCATTCAAACATCCGGAAACGCTGAACAGATATCAGGAAATAATAACACAAAACATAGAAGAGCACGACATCTCTTCTGGGATGCCATTAAACATACAAGAAGAATGGCAAACGCTTCAATCAACCATTATAGTCGCAGCACAAACTACAATCGGTAAACGGCCACCGAAATCACACAACGAATGGTTCGACGACGAGTGCCGCCAATCCGTTGAACATAAACAAAAACTGCGAGAAAAATGGTTAACAAGGAACACCCGAAGTTCCCAAGCTGATTATCTATGCGCCAGGAAAGCCTCAACAAAACTTCTACGTAAAAGGAAGCGCGAACACATGAAGAGCTGCATTGAAGACATCAACCAACATGCGGCCAACGGAAATTCAAAAGAGTGCTTTGCCAATGCACGGAATCTGACAAAAGATTTCCACCCAAGATCTACAGCCATCAAAAATGAAAATAATGAACTTACAACAAGTGAACGTGATGTGCTGGCAGTGTGGCGATCCCACTTTCAAGACCTATTGAATAGGACGAATGAAGTTCATCCTATTCGAGCAATTGCTCCATCAACTGAGGAGATTTTTGTCCCTTACCCAGGAATAGAGGAAGTGGAAGCTGCAATTAAAAAACTGAAAAATGGCAAATCACCAGGTTTCGATGGAATTCCCGCAGAACTACTTAAAAATGGAGGAGCAGCTCTGGTCTCACGTATATACGATCTGATTCTTGCAATCTGGGACCAAGAAGAACTGCCTGCTGAATGGAAAACGGCTCTCATTGTTCCGCTACATAAGAAAGGTGACCATTTAAAGTGTGCGAATTATCGTGGCATCGCACTGTTGAACACTGCATATAAAATACTAGCTAATGTCGTACTTGCTCGACTCATCCCGTTCGCCGAATCTATCATCGGTGACTATCAGTGTGGTTTTCGTCCCAACCGCTCAACCACAGATCAATGTTTTACATTAAGGATGATTCTGGAAAAATGTTGGGAGTACAACATCAGCATTCACCAGCTCTACGTTGATTTCAGGCAAGCATATGATAGTATCATCGGCGACAACCTCTGGTCCGCACTCATATGCCTTGGTATCCCAGAGAAACTTGTTTCTCTGTGCAAACTCACAACATCGGGATCAAATTGTAGAATAGTAATCGAAGGGTCAGTCTCTGATCCTTTCGATATAACATCAGGTGTTCGACAAGGTGATGCACTCGCGCCTGTACTGTTTAATTTGGCGCTGGAGTACGCGATAAGAAAAAGCCGAATTGAGACGCAAAACTGCATATATAATAAATCTAGTCAAGTTCTTGGCTACGCAGATGATATTGTGCTTCTCGGACGTAGAACGAGCGATATTAAAAATAGTCTCTCTCAGCTTGAAAGAAATGCTAAACGACTTGGATTATGCATCAACACCGGCAAAACTAAAGTGTTAACAACATCTAAGAACATACCTCCCGGAAATCTGGATACTGGCGACTACGAAGTGGAACGCGTGGAAAACTTCAAATACCTCGGGTCTGTAATAACATCGTCAAATGACATGCAGGCAGATATCAAAGCCCGTGTCTCTGCCGCATACAGAGTTTTCTACGCATACTCAAAACTTCTGCGATCAAAACATCTTTCGCGGTCGTGTAAACTCACACTTTACAAAGCATTAATTCGACCTGTGCTTACATTTGGAAGTGAAAGCTGGACACTGACTTCCTCCGACTGTAGAATTTTATCAACATTCGAGAGAAAGGTCATACGAACAATTTATGGTCCATGTAAAGTTGCTGAAAATCAGTATAGAATCCGAATGAATCACGAAATCAGACAGCTCCTTGGAGGCTGCGATGTAATCGGATTCATTAAATCTAACCGGATTAGATGGTTTGGTCATGTAGAAAGGGCACCATTAGATAGAATGATTAAAAAAGCGTCCCAGCAACAACCAGCTGGTGTTCGTCGAAGAGGAAGACCTAGACAACGCTGGCGTGATGACATCCTCCAAGACCTTCGTGATATAGGATGTCGAAACTGGGGTCAACTGGTCATGGAACGAGATGATTGGAAGCTTATTGCACAGACGGCAAAATCCCTTCATGGGATGTAACGCCAGAGAGAGAGAAAAAACAAATCATATTGTATAAGGTCTTATAACATTAATTTTTTTTGCCCTTTTATGCTGTATAAAGGTTGAATAGATATATGTATTTGGCAGTGTGGAATATCATCAAATGCTTCGATTAAAATACTCTATAAAAGTTTATAACTTATTTAAGGAAACCAAATTGTTACTTGGGTTGTTTACATTATTTACATTGTTTTTATAGGGCTTTTTTGGTATGTACCCCACCCCCTTAAATTTCGACGCCGATTACAGAAAAAAATATTTCCAATTGAAACCATTTACAAGCTGGTTAAATCTTTCTTTAGTTAACATAAACAGCAAATGGATACGATTTAACTTCAAGTAACATCTTTTGTGTCATTTTTTATCAATGTCTTGTCGCACAACTTTATGTCGCACTTTATTCGCACTTGTCCGACTTTTTTTTTATCTGTACGATTTCACTAATCCTTGTGGTTTATTATCATATCGATATCAACAAATTTTTGCTGCATAATTTCAGTATATATTTTACTTTTGCTTTGTTTTATTTGTGGAATACAAAAAAAACGAGAAAATTGTGCTTAACTTATAACAGACATAAATGTTTTAAATTACAAATGCACTTGAAAATTTGAGAAAAGTTGTAAAAAAGGACGGGATGAGAAGTCTTAGTATTTTACTATCTACGGGGAAAATAGCAAGCACAATACATTTACCATAATGTTAACCGGCCATTGCAGGACAGGACAAAAGAAGGCAGTCTGGCTGACAACATTCGTGCTGAGAATCACAAAAAATAAAAAAAGTCAGACAAGTGCGAATAAAATTCGCTCGTCAAGGGTTCCGGGCATGTAAAAGAACACAAAATCAAAAATTATTGACAAAAAGTTGTGTTGTAATGTCTTTATATTTCCAAACCATAGACGCATAGCAAAATAAATGTTTAATCGTAAATGTCAATAGTAAATTACAGTCAAATCTACGTTGATCAAAAATGACTCAAATAATGTTACTTTACGTTAAATCTCATCCATAGATGTTTATGGTAACTCAAGAAAGATTCAATTACACCAGCTTGTAAATAGTTTAAATTTGAATATTTTTTCGGTCAATTAAGTGTTGGAATGTAGGGGGTGGAGAGGCTACATACCATAAATATTTTTTTTCAATAACACAAAAACTTTGCACCGCAAAGTTCTAAAAAAAATTGTAATGTTTCTTAAATTAAGTGCTCCTTCATATGACACCCCACTCGCTTGGGTCAAAAATGGTTTTTTACTCTCCCCACACCCATCCCCTAAACACGCAGAAATATAGTTATTTGAGACTTCGCTATGATTTTTATTCAAAATTTACAAATTTTCCTATCTCTATGAATTTTTTCAAATTTTTCTGTCAATC
The DNA here is from genome assembly GCA_963693315.1 of Diogma glabrata. Classification (NCBI taxonomy): domain Eukaryota; kingdom Metazoa; phylum Arthropoda; class Insecta; order Diptera; family Cylindrotomidae; genus Diogma; species Diogma glabrata. Next base: position 238,942,691 of record OY856188.1, on the reverse strand, counting down.
ATCGTCGAAACGGAGCGAAACTATCTGAATTTTGCACTTTTTTGACAATAACTCAAAAAATGTGCATCGCAAAGTTTAAAAAAAAATTGTAATGCTTTCTAAATTAGGTGTTCTTTCAAATGACACCCCACTCGCTTGGGTCAAAAAAGATTTTTTCCAACCCTCTTTACCCCGGTCCCCTAAACACACAGAAATTTAATTATTTGAGACCTCACTATAATTTTCATACAAAATTTACTGAATTTCCTAGCTCTGTGAATTTTTACAAATTTTTCTGTCAATCAGTGTCGAAACGTAGGGTGAACGGTCTGAATTTTGCACTTTTTTGTCCATAACTCAAAAACTGTGCACCGCAAAATTCTAAAAAAATTGCAACGAATTTTAAATTAGGTGCTCTTTCAAATGAGCGAGTGGGACGCTCGGGTCAAAAAAGGTTTTTTTCCCTCTCTCTACACCCGTCCCCTAAACATACAGAAATATAATTATTTGAGGCTTCGCTATAATTTTCATACAAAATTGACCGAATTTTCCAGCTCTGTGAATTTTTTCAATTTTTTCTGTCAATCAGTGTTGAAACATAGGGGGGCGGGGGAACGGTCTGAAAGTTGCACTTTTTTGTCCATAACTCAAAAGCTGTGCACCGCAAAATTCTAAAAAAAATGCGACAAACTTTAAATTATGTGTTCTTTCAAATGACTCCCCACTCGCTTGGGGCAAAAAAGGTTTTTTTACCCTCTCTACACCGGTCCCCTAAACACACAGATTTATAATTATTTGAGACCTCGCTATAATTTTCATACAAAATTTAGCAAATTTCCTAACTCTGAATTTTTTCAGGGGGGGGGGGGTCCGGTCTGAAAGTTGCCCTTTTTTGAAAATAACTCAAAAACTATGCATCGCAAAGTTCTAAAAAAAACTGACTTTGTTAAAAATTCAGTACAGTAACCTGTAATTTAATTTTATATATTTTGTTTTATATAATTTCGAATTTCTCCCATCAAGTTTTTATTGAGTTTGTAATTAGAACTTTTTTCTATCAGTCTTTCTTTGAATTTCACAACATTTTGTTAATAATAAATACTTTTGTTAATTGTTTTTTCCAATGTAATTTGGTTTTTCTTCCAACATTTGTTTTTTTTCATGACTAAATTTTATTGAATCGATATACATTACCAAGCTCTCTGATCTGGTAAATATTTGGGATTTAACTTTTTGAAGAACTTAGCGTTTTCATTACATCATTTGGTGCCCCGAGTGAGGAGATAAATATATAAATAATGGATGTTCTAAAGAAATCTAGAGGATCTTCGAGAAGAATTTTTACAAGATATTTCAAAGAGCTTGAAGAAATTTTGGAGAATGAAGTTGAAATTGCATTGATAGCACCGAAATTCAAAATAATTTGTGAGACTTATGAGAAGATTAGAGTCGCTGATGAAGAAATTTTTGGTCTGATGTGTGCAGATTATACCGATCAAGAATTGGATGATGAGCAGGATGGGGCAAATAATTACAAAGCTAATTTTTTTGCATTAGAACATCTTTACAATGAAAAGGTGGTTGCAGCAGGAGTAAGAGAAAATGAGGAACGTTGTTCAGAGACTGCTGTGAGCCGTGGAGGTAATCCTTCTAATGGGTTAGATCTGACTATTGGCAAAGGAAAAAACTATCGCCTTCCTAAAATTGAACTGAAAAAATTTAATGGTGAATTGACGGAGTGGTTAAGTTTCTGGTCCCAATTTCAGAAAATACATGATGATGATCAAATACATGTGGTTGATAAATTTCATTATTTGATTCAGTCTATTGTTCCACACACAAGAGCTAGAGATGTCGTGGAAAGTTTTCCACAAACTGAGGAAAATTATCATAAGGCTATTGATGCACTAGTAGAAAGATTTGGCAATAAAGAGTTATTAGTTGAAGTCTATGTGCGCGAGCTGCTAAAGATGATAATAAATAATTCAAATAAAAGAAATAATATTAAAATATCGGAAATGTACGATAAGTTAGAAACACATCTTCGAGCATTAGAATCAATGGGTATAAAATTGAAAGAAAATTCTTCGTGGTTGTATCCTTTAGTGGAGTCTAGTTTACCCGATGAAATATTACGTGCATGGCAAAGAAGTCATTTGTCCTGCAATTCTGAAGAGAGACAAGATGGTAAGACCCATCTTGATAATTTAATGTTGTTTTTAAATCATGAAGTAAGAGCCGAGGAGAGGATGGTTTTAGCGAAAACTAGTTTTACTACTGAAGGTGTTATGAATACAAATAATAAACATATATATGAGAAAAGTAGTAAAAAATTATATCCTACTGCTGCGGGTTTATTAAATGTTGATAGTGCAGTTTGCATTTTTTGTCAGAAACAACATGAGAGCCGAGATTGTGTCAAAGCACAGAATATGAGTTATGAAGAAAGGATATCTAAAGTACAGAGTAGTAAAAGCTGTTTCAAATGCTTAAAAAAGGGACATCAATCGAAGAAGTGTACATCATTTATTAAATGCATGATATGTGGAGATAAACATCTTACGATTGTGTGTTCAAAACTGACTTTTGGATGTCAAAATGGTGCTGAGCAATCAAAAAGTATGGGTAATAATGAGATTGATCCAAATGCTGATAAAAATATAAATGCTGCGAGTAGTTTATGCACGCAAGACGTGCTACTTCAAACATTAGTGGTTAACATAGTTGGACAAAACGCAAGTAAAACGGTTCGAGCTTTAATTGATTCTGGATCACAAAGATCGTATATTTTGGAAAAAACAGCCAAACAATTACAATTAATTCCTAAATCCCAACATAAGATATCTAAGTGCTTATTTGGTGGTCATGTAACAAATTCGGAAATGCATTTTGGGTATGATATTAGCGTAGAAGATTTAAAAAACGTTAGTAAGCTAAAAATTAATTGTTTAAATGAAAAAAAGATTTGTGGGCTAATATCACGATTGAATAATTTAGCAATATTAAATGAATTGAAGCAAAATAAGATTGTTGTAAACGATGTTGGAAACGATGTAAATGAGATTGAACTGTTGTTTGGTTCGTATATTTATGGAAAATTATTGACTGGAGAAATAAAACAACTGAATTCTGGATTAACAGCTATCGGTACCATATTTGGTTGGACCTTAGTAGGTGTAAATAACAACGATGATAATCGTGAGTCGATTTCTATGTTAGTAACTGTTAATTTATTAAACGACATGTCAATTCCTGATTTATGGCAATTAGAGGCAATAGGTATTAGTGATCCTATTGAAACCAAGAATAAAATTGAGAAAGAAGAAATAGTCAAAAAACACTTCCTTGAAACTGTAACCAGAAATAAAGAAGGAAGATATTGTGTGTCATTACCATGGATTGAAGAGCAGCATGAGTTACCTAGTCGTCGTTTTATTGCAAGAAGAGGTAGACCAAGGATTATCTACACAGATAATGGTTTGAATTTTATTGGTTTAAATAATAGTTTTAAAAGACTTGATTGGAAGAAAATAGAAGAGACAACAACTTGTGATAAGATAGTATGGAAATTTAATCCTCCAACTGCAGCATGGTGGGGTGGATGGTGGGAGCGAATAATTAGAACAATAAAAAGCTTATTAATTCGTATTTTGGGTAAATCATCATTAGATTTTGAAGAAATAAATACAATTTTATGTGATATTGAATCTACTATAAATGATCGACCACTATCTTATGTTTCGGAAAATGAAGATGAGTTAATTTCTATTACGCCATCTATGTTTTTAAGAGATGTATCTGATTCATCAGTAATTGATTTAGATCATATGGAAAAATACGAGTTTGAAAAGAGATATCAATATCGAGAAAAAATCAAAAATGAGTTAAGACAGAGATTCCGGAAAGAATATTTGGGACAATTAATTCAAAGATATAAAGAAAAGAAAAGCGAAATAATTTTATGCGCGGTTGATGTGGTTTTAATTGGATCAGATAATAAAAAAAGAAAGGATTGGCCAATTGGTAGGATTATTGAACTAATACCTGGAAAAGATGGATTCACTAGGGTGGCGAAAGTAAAATCAGGTGATGGGGAATTCATTAGGCCAATTCAAAGATTGATCCCGTTGAAGGTACTGCCGGATAACGGCCAAGAAGCAGTAGATGCACTTCGCACAAGAAATGGAAGAGTAGTCATTAAACCGGATTAGGAAAATATTATTAGTTTTCTATTTAATTTGTAATAATCAAATAAAAGGTGGGAGAATGTTAAAAATTCAGTACAGTAACCTGTAATTTAATTTTATATATTTTGTTTTATATAATTTCGAATTTCTCCCATCAAGTTTTTATTGAGTTTGTAATTAGAACTTTTTTCTATCAGTCTTTCTTTGAATTTCACAACATTTTGTTAATAATAAATACTTTTGTTAATTGTTTTTTCCAATGTAATTTGGTTTTTCTTCCAACATTTGTTTTTTTTCATGACTAAATTTTATTGAATCGATATACATTACCAAGCTCTCTGATCTGGTAAATATTTGGGATTTAACTTTTTGAAGAACTTAGCGTTTTCATTACAGACTTGTTTTCTAAATAAAGTGCTCTTTCAAATGACACCACACTTGACCACATTTTAAATAGTGTTTTTACCCCTCCTCATTTCCACCCCCTTAATAAATCTAATTATGAGAATATTACACTTTTTTATATTTTTTATTAAAAACGTACTAGTTTTTCTATCATTCCAAATACATTTGAAAATTTTCGATTAGCTAGGCTCGGAGCTAATCGAGGTAAGAAAACATGAAAAAAATGATACCCTACTTGAATCTATAAAAAATGTATTTTCTCAAAGGTCTCACATCGTACCCCTGTAAACCAAACGAAAACCACTTTAGTTTTATTTGTATCCGTCATTTCATGTGGACAAATTAGTTTTATATGCACCTCAAATTTCAAGTCCATAGCATTTATAGTTTACGAGATAATCGATATAATGTGAAAAACTTGTTTTACTCTCACCATTAGTGTTCCGTATAAAAAACGGAACACTAAAAACGAAATGGCAGTTGGGCTCGTAACTAAACTCTGAGATATATAGACTCATGGCTCTACCACTGAGCTAGTCAAGCCATACAAAAATATTAAAGCAGAGGACCGAATAATAGTTGGAAATACAGGATATAAGAAAAATGGGAGGGTCTTTACGGACAATAGGAAATAAAATTAGAACTAGAGGGAAGCATATGACGCACGTTTTTAAAATTATATAGTTAGCGTAGTTGGAAAATCACGTCCTTAAGTTCGTATGATGCGTTACCAACTAACCCGATAACTTTAGCTTTAGCTGCAGCGTGTGCAGAGGTGGGAGGATCCTGGGGCTGGGAAATCAACTTGTTCGTTAGCTCTTCAAGAATCCACAATTTCCAAGTTTCACCTTCTGGTGTAAAATCACTCTGGGAGAAATTATGTTTTTATACACAAGTCCATCGTAGATCGGAAAGAAAACCATTGAAGTCAATGACTATCTCTACTAGTTTAAGATAATTGACACTGCTGAAAGGGGGGAATTTTAGAGCAAGCTTAAAATTATTAGGTTTTTCTTCGATAACCGCATCGATGAATAATATCCTAAAAAAAACATCTGATACCAAAAGTGAATCCTTGCACCTTCAAGCTGTATCGTTCCAGATGACCTGATAGATCTTTATGCGGGATCAACCACGTGAGTGAGGCGTGATCGGTAATGGTCTTGAAAGGGCGACCCTCGATGCAAGGAACTTTTTAAAACCTAAGATATTGTGGCATTCCTTTTAGTTGACGGAGTAATTACGTTAGCTGAGTTTAGTTCCTTGGATATTGTATGTAAAAGGGTGTTCAATACCCTATTTGTGCAACTGTTCCAGTACACAGCCCACATCATAAATGCTCACGTCGCATTGTAGAATAAAAGGCTCGGAGTAGTTAACCAGGGTCAACCAGGTAGCATGAAAGCTGTTTTTTACTCTAGACGATTTTTGCAGAGAGATCTGCCAAAAGGCGTCTTATAAATTAAAGCTGGAGATGAAATTGGCTTGAGATATTCGACTTAGAATACCGTCTGTTTGGGGAAGGAGATATGCATCTGTCTTTGTGACAGTATTGACCTTACAGAAGTCTAAGTACAGCAAAGTTTTGCAGGTTTGCGTACCAGTACCACTGGCGAGCTCCAAATACTGGCACTTTCTTCGATGACACCCAGCGCCAACATATGATCCAGTACTCATCGTTTTCACTATTGCTGATGATATGGGTTAGTGTCCTTCTTTGATGGCCACAGCGTCACTAGCTAAACCCATTTTAAAACATGATGGAAGAAATTGTATTGGAGCTGTTCATCTTCGTTGGAAGTAAGATTTGTGACAGTTGATTCGTTTGAATCTAAAGAAATTGCGAAAAAATTTGCAAAAAAGGTAAAGGGTTAACCAATGCTCTTAAAAAGCCAGGAAAATAAGTTGGTCCCGATTTTGGCAATTTGGCAGGAAACAAAAACATGTTTCGTGCTGAAGTTTAAACTGAATCGAACAACGGGTCTAAGAACTGCAGCATATTTTGTAGATATTTTCGTTTTGTATGAAAAAACGCCGATCGCGTAAGTTTTATGGGGTACACGTATGTTTTAACATTTCTTTCAGCATCTATTCTGTTTGTTTTTGAGAGAAAAGAATGTGAAAAAATTTGCAAAAAATAAACAATCAAAATTTGTCACATGTTTATATTGAGTCGATAATGTTGAACATTATCTGCTTCTAAATTACATGCCAAAATCCCAAAAGAATTTTTTGTAACGAACAAGATAAAACTTAAATAGTAAAAAATTTCCAGAACACTAAACACAAAATTTTTTAAATATGTTTTTCACTTCCAATCGATTAAATATTTTATTACACTTACATTTACTCCATCTCAACGGAGAAAAAAAAATTACCGTAAAATAGTTTCTTGTTTGTAAGTAACATAATTTAGACAAAAAAACAAATATAAATTTTTATAGCTTTCGTATTAAAATAGTTGTTATAAAACAGAAACATAAAATTTTATAGAATCTGAAATCGATAGCAAACTATACTCCTGAATAATATCCTTCGATTGGATAAACTAAAAAATTATTTTCCATTTAAAATGTGTTTCTTACTTTTATGATCTTAATACAGAATAGATCCAAGCTTAAATAGTTTTGAGTGTATTGTATCTGAGTCTTGTCAATCCAACCATTTTAACTTGTTTAGTTTGGTTATATAAAACCACATTGTTCTGATAATTCTACCCAATGTTGATATTTTTAACAGTCAAAAATAACCCCCACATAACAAATACGAAATGGAAAATGGAAAAATGTTAGAATAAGACAACTTCTAAAATAAAAACCACATAGCCCTGCTATGTGATATGAATATTTAATTTATATTTTTTGTGTTAGTTTTCATATCCTTCAAATAGACTTTTATTTCTACAGAGCACAGTAGACATTATATCCAAAAAAAATATCTCACCAAAACGTATTTATCCTTCTACGTTCTGTAATTTTCTTTGCTATGCTCTATTTGATGTCGGTGGTTTTTCTATTTTGGGAAATGTGTTTGAAATGACGTTTCAGAACATTTTAAAAAAACTTTATTATCTCCTACTAGTCCAAGGCGGTATTCGAAAAAAATATGTGTCGTCACATTTTTATTTAGTATGACAATAGCTTTTTCAACTATCCTATTTTTATCTATACAATAGAAAAGAATGGTCCTTCTTGGACTCTTAGAAAAATCATGAGAATGAAAATTATGAAAAAACAGTGGTAATTTTGTATTCGCACCAGAAACTCTTTTTGCTGAAAATTTGGGCGCCATGAGTAACGAGCAGGGCGTTTGTTTTCACGAAGGCTTTACATAAAGGGGATTTTGGGGAAAGTATGTTAGTGTACTACATGCTCCTCAATTTAAAGAAAATTCCCTCGAGGAAATTATAATAAGATGTTTAAATTAGTGTAATTTATTGAATCAACCAACATTCATTGCATTAACATTATCGTTTTGCTGCAGTAAACTGACAAACAGAGAGCTTTAAGCTTGCATTAGTAGTGTAACCATAATTTACATCTGGTCTTAAAAAAGGTCAGCTGCTTCCTGTAGGGTTGAACGATTTTTTAGGAACATTTTCTCATAGATCATAGCACTATGTATTTCATTTTTTTGGTTCCACCTCAAACGTGCCTAATGATGTTGTACTACATTCACAACAGCTGACGTTTATTGTACAAATGTTGCTGCAAATTGAGTTATAGATTACGCATCAGCATTTTTATACTAGTTGTCAGTCATAAGGAAATATGGAAAATGTTTTCGATTCCTTCATATTATGACTTTTCATACTCTTCAACCTGAATTATTTTGAAATTTTTACAATTTCTTATTCGTCTAAAAAAATTAAAATTTCGTGTTATTCCTAAAATTTGAAGAAAAAATTTATTTGTTGTTGTTATTACTATATATTTAACGACGTAACCAAAATAGAAATAAAAGAATGTTTATTTTACCGTATTTCAGTATTTTAGTATAAATGTATTTATATCGGGATATCGTTAGTAAGAAATAATAAAAATAAGAAGGAGAATAAGGAGAACAAATAAAGAAATAATGATAGTAATAAAAACAACAACATCAACAAAGAACACCAACAAATCCCTAAAATAACATAAAGTGAGATAGCTGATAGACAGGCATGCACATAAAGGGAGATTATATTTCACCCTCTCATATATACATATAAATTTTATATTGTTTTTCTGTTTTTGTTTTTATGATGTTCAATTTTTACAAGGCGAAACCATTACCTCACTCTAAATATATTTTTCGACCCACAATCACCACCATCTTCTGTTTTTATATTTTTAAATTTGTTAGATATTTTCTTTTCGTTTCATTTCTATTTTTGAATTTTTCAATTTTAAAACGAAGGTGAGGGTACGTTTTTACAGTATTTGTTTGGGGGTGGCTTGAGTTTTCTGAGATGCATTATAAAACACATATATATGTCGGAACAAAAGCATAGGGAAAAATAAAATAAAAATGCTAAAGATAGAGAAGTTGGCTAGTTTTGTACTTGTTGTCTTTTATGTTTCGTTTAATACGATGATGGTGAGGTTCGATCAAATTATGGAATGAAGATTGGATTATTGAGGAATATGAGAGGTAAGGTGTTTACTTAATTTTTTTTCATGGTATAAGCTACACATTGATAATTTTTTTAAATCACATTCGATTAAAAAAACTTCAGAGTTCTATTTTATTCGAGAATATTGAGGGTTGGAGTATTTTTTTTTTAATTCATTGTGTTAAGTATCCATTGAATATCAGAAAATTATCGATTCGATTGAAAATACTTTTTGTTTATGGCATTTATAATTATTTTAATGATTGATTGTACATGAAATGGAATGAGTTGGAAATAATTATTTATCATAGATTTGGTTTAATAAATTTTGCACCTGGTCGAGTATTATAATAAGAAAACTATCTATACAATTCGTTTACAACACTTAACAACAGCTTATAAATAAATATACATTTATCAAATTAATGTAAATGAAACTACAACACATTTACACAAATTACTTGTCTGTATCTTTTTATAACGCGTAGTTACCATGTAATTTAAATTAATAAGTTTAGATAATTTATAAAAAATAAATGTAAGTGACAAATTGGTCGTGCATAAAATTTGCATACTTTTATTTTATTTTTTATTTTTTACTTTGCGTATCTACAATAATTGTCACATTTTTCATTTAACATAAGAAATGAATAAATAAAATTTCCCAATAAGTAATTTGATTAAATTTTTAAAGTTTTGTTTATCCTATTGTGCAAGTGCAACTTCACTAATTGAGTGCCACTCATTTACGTTGGTTAGTTCTGTTGTGAGGTAATTGTTTTAGAGTTGCTTATTATTAAAATAAAATATTGTAACAAAAATTAATTAATTGACTAAGATTTACTGATAAAAAGTTCAGTTTTGATTTTTCATATAATTTTGTTGATCGATAATCATTGTAACTATATACTATATAGTCATACATCACGTCATTTTTTGAATTCAGTAATTAGCATTAAGCCAAAATTTTGCATCGGGTTTTAATTTTGAACACAGTCTTATTATCTGATATAAATTTGTGACAGTTGCCTCAGGTTCGATCACACAAATTGACTTTAAAGATTTCACGCGATCTGTTTTTCATGATTCTCGTATTGCATGAAACAGATTTTGTCCTGGCATGCAGTCTCTACGGCCATGTCTGAAATCGATCTTATTTCAACTGTTCCACAAACTCTTTTGTCTGGCTAGTGAAATCTAAAACCGACCTTAATGGCGACACTTTGATTCTGCTGGTGTCTACAGTGTTAAGTGTTAACCAAAACTCTTGGCTCTGATATTAGTAAAGGACAGTCATACACACAAAAATGCTAATAATCACCCTTCTCTTCCAGACAAAACCCGAAGTCAGGACTTTCTCTAAGTCCCTTGGTAAAAAGATGTTTATCCTCTTAAGGACTTAAAGAAAATTAACATTTTCTGAAATGCTGAGAAATATCTTATTTATTTGTCTATTGATGATGCATTCCACAAAGCATTCATCTTAAGCTCCACATCATTCTTTAGTAATAACAAGGCAAACATTTTGGATAACCCTAAGCATGTTTTGCTAGCCGAACATCTGCAATTTTTTCGCCCTGCAGATAAATAAGAGTCCAAACAAAAATTTCTTAATGTTTATGACATTATTTTATTCCAAGTACATGCCAGCTTTTGGATTTCCATTCAACAGTGAGTCATTCTGGCAGACCAGCCGGAGCAAGATCCCTCAAATTTCTCTCTAAAAAATGATAAGTTTAGCGGGTTTCTCCAAGCAATGCATATTCATTGTCGCACAATATGTCCGTAATCTGTCACCATGACCTCATGGTTATCTTCTGTTGTGGGTTCCTGCAACATGTAGTCTATAGAAAGTCCTTTTAGTTGTGTACTCTACAGATGGATGTAATAGAGCCAGACTCAACATGACAACCCAACGACATGTGTTTATTAAGTGCATATTGAACTACTAATACCTACGCATGCCATTCTCTGTACTTTATTTAACTTAGCACGGATGTATTGGTTTTCCTTCTTTGGCTATCAGACAACCATGCAAAAATAATGTCTGGTCTGATTGTTGCTGTGTAGATCTATAAGATAATTTTAGAACTAAGACCCCTAATAACGTCCAAAACTCCATAAAATCAACGGCATTGGCAAAAAGAAATGACAACCTTATCAATTTTTTTTGTGAAATGAGTAGTCCAATTTAACCTTTTATTGATGTTAATGCCCAAAAACTTAACCTCATCTGCAGGTTAGCTTAACTGCAAACTGGAAAGATACAGACTTGGTGTTTCAGATTAGCTTATTTGCAAATAAAACCACCTTTGATTTGGAAGGATGGACCGATAGTACTTGCTCCCCACATCGCTTTTCAACCAACTTCAGTTGCCAGGATGACAATGTCATTAGCGTAGGTCGTTACTCTAAGAATAAGGTCCCAGGTGGTTGATTCAATCTTTTAAGAAGACTATCAACTAACTTTCTTAATAGGAAAAAACAGATTTTGCAAACATTGCAACTACAATTTGTTATTCTTTTTACACTGTAGTGGAAAAGGAACCCTTTTCACAGGGCATTAAGCGTGATGAAAATAGACTATTCATATGCTAACTCAGGAAAAGATAATTATAAATTTGATATAAAAAATATTTGAAAAAATATTTACGGTTCAACTTATAATTTAGTCAGTGATTATATGTTTGCATGACATTTATATAAAAATTTCGAATTTGAATTAATTTTTAATATGTTGTTATAGAAAATTACTGTGTGTTCTAGAATGTTTTTAAAAGGCTGTCTTAAAGTTTTTTGAAAATTATAGTCATAAGAAAATAGTTAAAAACAAAAAATAAAAATTGTTAAAAGGGTACATAAAAAATCATCAAATCAAAAATAATTGTTACTTGAAAATTGTATATTTTTTAATCTTTTATTTATTTTCGTTTCATAATTCTAAATATTTTATTTTTGTTATATATCTAAAATTTTATAATTGTAAATTTCTTTTATTTAGTTACGCTTGATAATGGCCATGGGCCGAAATATTACGCAATGAGAAAAAATTAAAGATATAATATAAACCAATGGCTGAGAAAGTGCGAGAAAAAGAATAGTAGATTCTTGTATGAGCTTAGAATGAAGGCAATTCTTCACGAGGATGAACTTCGGATGAATCATCCGAGTGAAGAATTGCTATCATCCTATCCCAAGTAGGTTTTGCCAGACATTGACATACGGCCAAGCACTGGTCCATTAATGGTTAACAGTACTTGGCTATTGTTACTGGGCCAATACTAGAACCAATCATCGGCCGATCTATGGTTTACAGAAAATAGCCAGTATATGTTACCTTTGAATGGCCAAGCACTGGCCCATGAATGGTAAATATTACTTGGCTATTGTTATTGGGCCAGAATTGTAGCCATGAACTTGCCGATCTATGTCATTTTTTTTAAATTTCACTAGAGTATTATCCCTTTTAGAAATACATAGTTTGAAAAATTTCACATATAGTTTAGTTACCGCCTTGTCGGTTGAAAGACTATGGTAATAAAGAAAAGGTTGGTATATGTTTTAATTTATTTTCATTTCTATTTTATTTTAATTATTTTGTAAATAATTTATTCAAATTTATCTATAAAAAATATTATTTTATATTTATTTTAATGGCGGAGTCAGGGCGGTATTTGCCATTACTCAGCCATTCTTGCATCTGAACCAGTTGTATAGGGAGTTTTGAATTTTTTCCGTCATTTTTATTTTATTTTAAATTAGTTTGTATTTAATTTATTTAAATTTACATATGATAATAATGTATATTTTTTTTAACGGGCCAGTCATGGTTGCCAGTATCTTGCCCAAAAATGGCAACCATTTATTGTCCGAAGTTATCATCCAGTAAAATTATGTTAATGGCCCAGTCGTGGTTGCCAGTACTCGCCCATCCCTGCATTACTGGCTGCCAGTAATGGACCATTACTGGACCAGTTGTATAACCTTGTATGGGATGCGAATACAAGATGCAATTTATCCACGACTGTAAAATATTTCTATTAATTTAAAGTTTGCCTGCAAAAGTTTTTATTACCATATTGAAATATGTAAATCATAGATAGCATAGGAAAAATAAACAAATGACATAACGGAAAAACTTAAATTTATTATTTTATATATGTATTGTTCCACCCATACAAGGTTGTACAACTGGTCCAGTAATGGTCCATTACTGGCAGCCAGTAATGCAGCAATGGGCGAGTACTGGCAACCACGACTGGGCCATTAACATAATTTTTCTGGATGATAACTTCGGACAATAAATGGTTGCCATTCTTGGGCCAAATACTGGCAACCATGACTGAGCCGTTAAAAAAAATATACATTATTATCATATGTAAATTTAAATAAATTAAATACAAACTAATTTAAAATAAAATAAAAATGACGGAAAAAATTCAAAACTCTCCATACAACACCGCCCTGACTCCGCCATTAAAAAAAATATAAAATAATATTTTTTATACATAAATTTAAATAAATTATTTAAAAGATAATTAAAATAAAATAGAAATGAAAATGAAAATAAATTAAAACATATACCAACCTTTTCTTTATTACCATAGTCTTTCAACCGAAGAGGCGATAACTAAACTATATGTGAAATTTTTCAAACTATGTATCTCTAAAAGGGATAGTGCTCTAGTGAAATTTAAAAAAAAAGACAGATCGGCAAATTCATGGCTACAATTCTGGCCCAATAACAATAGCCAAGTAATATTTGCCATTCATGGGCCAGTGCTTGGCCATTCAAAGGTAACAATATACTGGCTATTTTCTGTAAACCATAGATCGGCCGATGATTGGTTCTAGTATTGGCCCAGTAACAATAGCCAAGTACTGTTAACCATTAATGGACCAGTGCTTGGCCGTATGTCAATGTCTGGCAAAACCTACTTGGGTTGTTTTGACCTTCGAATAATACAAAAAAATTAATTGTTTATCTCGCTATGGAACATGGAAACAAATTAATAAATAATATTGCGAACATTAAAAATTATCGTGTGATTTGTCGGACGCTGAAGATGAGGAAATTATGTTAATTGTTTTTCAAAAAAAGATGCCACCACATATTAATTTATATGTAGAACGAATTGTATCGAATTACAATAGCATCGAGTTTCAGCCGAATTTTAGAATGTCCAGAGAAGCATTTGAAAAACTCCTCAATGTTTTCAATACAAATTTGCAATTAGTACGTGGTGGGGAAATTTTACCGATATCGCCAGAACAGCAATCGCTGTCCGTCATATGGATTCAGGCTACACCTGATTCAAACAGATCTCTATTGACGTACGAGTTAACGTGAGATATCACATACCACTGGCAAGAGCAGTGAGATATCACTAGCCAAGGTGACATCTTAGGGGTGGTGGCGGATGAACTGTATTCAGTCAACGGTTGCACCCTCAATCTTAGCTGTGAAAAAATCCTTGATGATAGGACGCTATTGCTTCCTTGAGGAAACGAGCATTCATTTAACTATGTGTAGGCTTTAATCGTCAAGAAAGACCGTGCGTCACAGGATCAAGGAATATGCAACCGGCTGGCTTATTAGCAACTACATTTTTGTTTTGTTTCAGCAAATTTTTGTAAAAATTTGCTATTTGCTTTTTAATTTACTTTTATTTTCTCTATTCTATCATAAAATATTGGCCTATGTCATATTTTGCCAGCGATAGGATTTTTTGTTTAGTTATCCATTCTTTAACTAAAATATAAAAAAAGAAAAAAAGAAAAATTTACATCCATCAACACCTTTGAACGTATGTTGTTATGGGACCTTGGTCTTAAAAGGGGTTTATGTGTTATTGTGATTCCTACTACACAATACATTTTATAAAAAAAAAAAAATATCTATGTAATCAAAATGAGCCAAAACTAGACGATTACTACATCTAGCTGGTCATAAATCGACAAAACTCCACCAATCGCAAATTTCCTATATGCAAAATGAAAATATCCACAAAATGAGCTTCCATTCCCAGACCCGTGGTTCGATTAAGCTCAAAATTTAGGCGCGTGCATGTTTTGATCTCACCTTTCAGTTAATATGTCATTCACCAATATTTATGATAATTCGTGTTTCTGAATTTCTAAAAGCCTAGGTTAACCTTTTGCCAGTTTTGAAAATTTTTGTCAATATTTTTGTCCAAAAATTTTTTTAAAAAATATTCAAGAAGAAAGCTGTGTATATTGATGTAATCAAATAACATAATATCACGAACTCGACAAAACTGCAGCTATCGCAAATGTTCCATATATATTTACAAAATATATATCCACTAAATGAGCGGCCATTCCTTAGCCCTTCGTTCAATTAATGTTTCGGTTTTAAACAAATATTAGTACAGTTGTATGTGCACCGGACAAAAGGACCCGTGTAAACCATTATTTGAACAACACAGCCAATTATTCTCAATTACCATCGCCCATCATACATAAAAACAAGTATGAGTCCCAGTATAACACTTCCATTACAATACTACATAATAATTTATAACACCATCAAAGCAAATAAATTAATTAAATTATATTTTGTGTTTGTCATTTCATCTTACGTTGTTTTAGTTTATTAAATTAACCGTCTTAACATCGCGTGATTTTTTGTCATTCTACGATGGGCATGATGATGATTATTGTTACCCTAATATGGGTGTTTTGTTACATTTTTTTTTCGTTCAACCTTTATTATATCAAGAGGTGAAATTAACAAATTACATATTTGTTATTTTAAATTAAAAACAAAAACATTATTATAAATAAGAAGAAAAGAAATGAAATGTTTGGTTGGCGTCAACAATATATATTTGCTATAAAATCCGTTTACATAACATTTTATGCTATCGATCTCGTTCCCACGATAGCAATTTGGATTATGAACACTAATGATCCGTAAGTTTTGTATCGCCTTAATGAACGATCACCACTTTCAATTTCTTATATATAAACATCTAATGCAGTTTTTAATTTCGAGGTCAACATAGAACTAAATTTAAAATTAGCAACCAATTTTTTATTAAAATACTAATAAGAACTATCCATTCCAAATTCATTGCCTGAGACACCAAAATCTGTAATTTTAAATAATTTCAAGGTGGTTTATAGATTTATAGTCGTTTCTATAAAATATATTGATCGCGATAACTTAAACCATTTTTTTTAGCAGTTTTTGATTTACGAAGCGAATTTATTTTAAGGTACTTTGTATTTACTCTAAGGTACTCTAAAATTTTTAGCAGGCCCAAGTGTTGAGGAACGAAACTTATAAAATCACTACCCGTCAATATCGGCATATTTTGCAAAATTTTTCCCGAGCAGAAATTTCTTAGGGCTCAAATACGGCCCTGATCAGGTTAGCCCTAGTTTGATAGGGCCCTGATCATGAGTGTAACGCTATTGCCTAATCAGGCCCTGATTGGGATAAACAGATCAGACACTGATCAAGTTTTCCATATAAAATTAAATAGGGCAAACCCTAGTAAGGCATTTTGTATCAGGCCCTGATCAGATTGCCCAACTAGGGGTCAGATACGAAAAATCAAATCAGGGCCGGATGTATCCAAATAAGGTTTGCCCTAAAAGGGCATTCTAATTCAGGTCCGGAACAGGCCCACATCAGATTTCCCTAATAGGGCTTGCCCTATCTGACCCTGATCAGGCCCTGACTGTATTCAGGCTTTCCCTAAATAATTTCTGCTCGGGTTGCTTTAACCCTTTTTCTAAAAAAATATTATCATTTTGGTCTCTCTCGATACTGCCCATAGCGTCTTTTTTACATAATAAGCGTTTCGTGAGTTACTATTTTTCATAAACTTGCATTCTAGTTACGTTTGAATGCGTTGATGATGTAGACCGAACATATTTCGAAGAACCCTTTAATATATTTCTGGCGCAACCAATTTTTGCGGTTTATGCGCGATAGCTTTTCAAGACATGAGGGAAGATCCAGAAATGGAGGGAAGTCTTCTATTCAAAATTTGTCGAAAGCGTTCCACCAAAATATTAGTAAAAAATGAAAACTTTTTTAATAACAAATGTTGACGTTAGTGCAGTCAAAAAATTATTTCTAACCTTGTATCTCCCATAAAAAAGAACAAATGCAAATCCCAAAAATTAAACAAACCCAAAACCGGAAATTAAACGAAACATGTGCTGTGCAATAATTATATTATTTAACATATTTATCCGCCGAAAACCATTGCATACAACCAAAATCCCCTTTTCATCTTTCCGTATTAAGCATTATCGGTTTTATTACTGATTAATTTTAAAAGAATATTTCAGAAGAATTAGCACGCATAATGATACTTCATATGTAATTAATACATTTTAAGCTAACGACTATACATTGAACCAATATCAAGTATCACGATCCAAGATTAGAAAACAAAAACAAAAATTTTAACTGATATATAAAATAAATTCAAATTGCATTCATGAAAAAACACACAAAAAATAAAAATAATAATTTTAGAAAATTATAAAATATATGTGTACAATAGTCGGTTGATTTGTTTTTATTCTAAAATCTAATCCATGCACATATATCTAACACAATTTTTATCTTGTAGACTTTAACTTGTTAGTCTGTCGTATTCAAATGGTTTATGGTGACATCTACACGTGAAGCAACAAACTATTCAGCTTTCCCTAGATTATAGTGAAAATTACGTACGTACATATATTCATTCGTTTTTGAATAGCCTTCAAATTTCATCCAACGAAAAAAAAACGTTATAAAATTGCATCACAGCGCGCTTATAATCTTTTTTTGTGTGTTTGATTTTGTTCGTCTAATTCATTTTTTTTTTTTGCAAATTTTTGGTGGCCATGAGCTATATCTTAAGATATTAACTACTGAGAGTTGTAGTTTTTGCGCTTTCAATATTGTTTTCTTTTGTGTGTTTTGAGCTAACATTAAAGATATTATGCAAGGTCATTTTAAGAGTAGCAGAAGTTGCATTGCTAAAAGTTTATCTGAATTTTAATTTTTTGTAACATGTAATTATTTGTTGCATCTTACTTATTTCCTATTATTTTGGAATATTATGTTAAAAATGGAGAGAAATGGTAAATCTTTGATAATTAATTGATTTGGCAAAAAGTTCAATGTTACGATTCGTTATGGAATTTGACAATGATACATCTATCATTCAATCTCATGACTGAGGTGAATATCATTATACATAAATTACGAGGTCAATGTAAAATAGAGATTGCCCAACTGATATTTTGGCAATCAATTTGATAATTTGATTACAGTTATCTAAATCGATAGTGAATAAAGAAATATATATATATATATATACTAGCGGGACCCGGCGTGCTTTGCTACGCCTATAAATAAAGTTTGTGTGTATACATTTTGTTGACGTAGCAATAATTTCAAAGAGTAGTAATGAGAAATGGTTTTCTATTTTTTTTTTTTAATATGAATGTAAAAGGATCAGCACTCTAGTTGATCAGTAAAATATAAAAAAATAGTATTATATATAAAACAAAGAATATATAAAAAATACGCGATTATATAAGTTTTCAGGTGTGTAATCTATTTAGAACATTATACGGAACAAAAATCGATTCACAAACTTTCACAGTGCTCATGCGGTTTAATATACGCTTTCTTTACCGGTAGGTTACTAAAAACGTTGCAAAAAAATTTGATCGGTATATGATTTTATGGTCAGCAAGTGCAGTAAGAATAGCGACAATACATTCGATGAAGGTATAGAAGAAGTGATGCAAAAAAGGAATAAAAGAAGTGATGCAAAAAAAATCAAAATTATTTGGAAGTTTTTGTATATGAATTCATAGGATGAGAAATATTTCTATTTAGTCAACATTTTAAGTCATTTTAAAGTCATTATTATTGAATGTTGCAAATCAATGCGAAACTAATATCTTACACACGGTCAATATATTGGCATATGTGTTCCATATATGGACAACATTAATGGAATATTAATTTTTAAGCGAATTTGTGAGTAATTATTGCTCAAAGTAATTATTAAAAGTATTATTCCCGATAATAAGTAATTATTGTCGGGATTGAACTCACGCTCATCAGAGACATCATAGTTCAAAGCCATCTTACAGACTCAGCCACAGTGGATGAAACAACAACGAAACATATTTCAATTTTCATGTTCAGATAATTTCTAAATTGAAACTTCATTATCGCATATTTATTTAAATTGAATTCTTCATCTGTGATTATACAATTGTAAATTGTATTTGTTCCCGACACGAAACACACAAAAACTGTTTTAAAGAAGTTTTTCTGAGAGAAAATAAAAAATGCTTTAAAATTGCAAAACTCATGTGAATTAAAATAATTACTTTAGCTTGATCACTCTAAAAATCTCTAAAAACTATTTATTTTACACCAAATAGTGTAAACCTTTTGTTTATTTAACATTATAACCCGTCGCATATTGTCGGTATCTCATTAGAAAGAAAATTCAAGAAAACTCGTCTTGAGTTGTTGATGGTCATTGCAAAAGCGAGTCGCATTGGAAACTAAACGTTTGAATTCAAATGCCATATCTGTTGCGATCATTGAAATACGTAGCAACAGTACATCTTCCACTTTGAATTTTCCATTCAAAATTGTAGCTTCAACGACATTGTTCATCATCTTTTTCACCTAAAATTTCCAAAAAAATGTGCTATTTCAAAATATATATGTCAAATATTATAATAAAATATTATACATTCATTTTTCTATTTCATAAAATTATATTCAACGAAAAAAAACATTGATCAAAGCAAGCTACGCGCATAAACCGATATTTAAAAAAAAACCAATTAAAATAATTATCACCAATCACCAATGAAAAAATAATACACGACAATTGGAAAAAGCAAGCGTTGTGTATTTGGAAAACTTTAACGTTAAAACCAATTTTTTAAATACAAATATGGCACCATCTATTGGCTAACCCAAATTTATGAGGCGTATATCACACTATCTATATATTGGTCAATAAAAAAAATTTGACATGAAATTGGAGAGTTGACGTTAACTTTAACTTAACCGTAACTTAAGACTCTATACAAAATTTTGATTTAAGGTTGGTAAGAAATTAGGTATTCTTTGACGTTTGATTTGATATTAATTTTGGTTTTGTAATCAATTTTATAAATCAATCAATGCTTTAAAAGTAACAAACTGATTTCACAATCAAAATTTAAAATAATAAATTTCGAAATAAACATTTGATTCAAAATTTAAAAATAAAAAAATTTATTTTCATATTAATTTCATGCTAATATTTGGCTTTAATTAAAGTCGCTCTTTTTATATCTTTTGCATTTTTTAAACAATAAAATTTTATTTTTATGGACACTTGCAATTAAATATTAGTTTTCTTCAGTTTTTATACTAAACGTCAAAAAATCCTTAAGATAGAATGAAATGAACTTTACGTTAAGTTAACGTTAAGTTTACGTACCGACTATAAATGTTCTAGTGCATTTTCATACATTTGTACTTGACGTTAAGTTAAAGTTACCGACTATAAATCAAGCATAAAGGTTGTAAAATAAACTTTGCTAGTTTTTCATCCAGTTTTGATGACAATTTTTTTACCTCTAATCGTTCTATTTTAATTAGCAATACGTATAAGAGTATTTTTCAATTTGATAATGATTTTTGTAAATTAACATTGAAGACCAATGAAAAATTTAAAAAAATAAAAAAATAAATTTAAACTATTGTTTTCTTTATTTTTACTCTTATTTTTATTCAAACTTTATAAAAACCAATACCCTAATTTTTTACAGATTTCGATACTTTATAGCACTACTATAATTAATATATAACCTCCACAAAATCTTTGGTAACGTATTTGACATAGCATAATATGCTTTTCGTTTATTATCAAATATAAAACAAAACTTTTTTACTAAAACAAATTTGATAGTCTAATAATGGCCTTATACGAAGTTAAGCGCTATACACCTGAGCTAAACTATAAAAAAAAGCGAACTAAAAGAAAAACGGAAACATTACATTTTTTTGAAAAAGCTTTATTCGCATTAAAACATTACTTTTTTAAAAACATAGTTCGCATATTTTGCATAGTTTAGCTCAGGTGTATAGCACGCCTGAAGTTTACTATCAATTGAATAAATTGATTTACGCTGCCATCTGAAAGTTGGCATATGAACAATCCATATTTAACATTTAATATACAATTAAAAAATATTTAGGCATTTAATCAAGATAATAACTATCCTATCTCTCAAGCTGGACCATCATACACACATTGTACAAAATTTCACTAAGATTGGTTACGTTGTTACGGAGTTCATCGCGGACAAACATCGTGACACGTGATTTTTATATATATAAGAAAGATTATTCTTAAGTCGCTCAAACATGAAAATTGCCAAAATTTCCCATACAAACTTGTATGAAAAATTTAACCTATTTTCGTATTTCTTTTACGGACAGAAGAAAATAAAGTATTTTATATATTATGCTCAATATTGTTAGTAATTGTCAATAATAGATCATAAAGAAACTTAAATTATTTAATTGTAGTATAATGAGAAATTTCATAGATAATTTTTAAAATTATTCAAGTTGTGTTTTGAAATGAAATCCCATATAAATTTTATTGAATTTATTCTCTTTTCCCCCTTTTGCAGCGCCAAAAGAAATTTAAATTATTTAATTGTAGCAAAATGAGAAATTTCATAGATAATTTTTAAAATTATTCAAGTTGTGTTTTGTATGAAATCCCATATAAATTTTATTGAATTTCGTTTCTTTTCCCCCGTTTGCAGTGCCATTGCAGCAAATACCGGAACAAAATAATCGCTCAATAACATATGATAGTCTATATGGGCCCTACATGGATGATTAAAAAGTCGATAAAGCAGGTTTGACAGTAAATTAATTAATTTACGCCGCCATCTGAAAGTTTGCTTATGAACTATCCATATTTAACATTTAATTCGTAATTAAAAAATATTTAGGCGTTCAATCAAAATAAAAACTATCCTATCTCTCAAGTTGGACCATTATACACACACTGAACACAATTTTATTAAGATTGTTTACGTTGTTGCGGAGTTTATCGCGGACAAACATCGTGACATGTGATTTTTATATATATAAGATATATATATATATATATATATATATATATATATATATATATATATATATATATATATATATATATATATATATATATATATATACATATATATATATATATATATATATATATATATATATATATATATATATATATATATATATATATATATATATATATATATATATATATATATATATATGTATATATATATATATATATATATATATATATATATATATATATACATATATATATATATATATATATATATATATATATATATATATATATATATATATATATATATATATATATATATATATATATATATATATATATATATATATATATATATATGTAAAATTGAAAGTATGTGTGTTTATCCTTTATGCATTAATACACCATTCATCAGATCATCATGAAACTTTGGGAAGTTGTTGTTTACACTAGCAAAAAGGTAATTGGCAAATGGTTTTTTTTAAACGGAACCTCATGGCCCTTATAATTATCTTTAGGGGTTTTGCCTTAATGTTGATAATTATTTTAGTTGGATTTTTATTTAAATATTGTTTTATACACTTAGGTTGATCAATGTTTTTTTAACATTGAACATAATTTTATGAAATTGAAAAATGAAAGTATAATCTGACAAACAATTACATTTATATATCAAAATTATATATATTAGAATTTAACACATCATGATCTTAAAATTTTTTTCATCTACACCAAATATATTGTTGGTTTGCAATTGTATGTAATACATGTTTCTAAAACTAATTGAAGATAGCTGATAATATCGATTATATCTAACTAAAGCTCAAAGTTACGAAACAGAATTCACACAAATACTATACAAAGAAGCATAGCTTATGTATAATCAAACACGGATGGTAATCATGATGAACAAACCAATTAAAAATGGTGGCACTTAGCCGGCAGCACGTTTGCAATAGTGATTTGTAAACGGTAAAAATGCATTAATACCAATGAATTTAATATATCTTCCTGCCCATAGGAACATATGTAAAATTTTGAATCTATGAGTGTGAAAACCCCGCGTACTTTAGTACCTGCTATTGGTAAATCAGTTAACGTGAGAGATCGTCAGGGGCGTCAATTGGGTAGAGCTAGGGGGGGGGGGCATTGGCCCGCCCTAAGGATCTGATACTATCAATACATCGATTCAATAAAACCATCTAATCGTGGCAGAATTATACACTATTCAAATTTCAATGCACTGTTATTTTGTAAATTCGACTAATTTTTAGAAGATTTACTTAACTGATATACCAATTTTATCGCATACTATTAATTGAAATATATCCGATAATATAATTATTACGTTACATATTATTTTGGCCCGACTAAAGTACAATTCGCCGCAATATTCAAAGCGTTATCGTTCTTTGTATCAAGAACTAGAGCGCCACTGATACCAGTGGCGGATTACCATAGAGGCGGAAGAGGCGGCCGCCTCGGGCCCCACATGCATAGGGGCCCCCTCGCTACAAATAGTATTGATATTTTATAGGTATTCAAATATCAGATGACTGCGTTCATTCAACCAAAGTTTTTAAACCTAAAGATATTTTTAATATTATCCCACATGTAAAAGTGTTAAGTTGTCAATTTGTATTACTTTTTTTCATGTATGTATTTATTTTAATAATTCTAATTTGATAGTTTTATAATTTTTTAATGTACAAATTCGTTTTCCAATTTGTATAGTAAAAAAACATTTTGTTTTGAAAAGTTCCACTGTTACGAATGAATATTAATACTAAAACTTTATTTGCAATGGGCTGTTATTATATTAATCACAAAATTATTGATAAAAACAAAATCCAGATAAGTATTTTTTGGATATTTGAAGGATATTTGAGTTTTATGTTTTCATCAATGATTTTGGATTTCTTTTAAGACCTACAATTTATTGAAAGCATTAAACTGAAAATCTCAATTTTAAGCATATAATTGTACATATTTTAGATTAATTTCATATATAACTAAATAAATGAAAACTTTTTAACGTGTAGAATTGATATCTATTATTGTATGCTTAAAATCCATGTATTTTTTATACAATACATGCTAAATTCATCATTTGGATTAATGTTTGAAAAGGGTTTCCATATGATATGATTGATATAGTATAGGTGTCTTAGCTTTAGTTGTATATTTCGTTCAACGTTGATTGGAAAAAAGATTGTCTAAAAAATTTGTTTGAAAAATTTGAAAAAAAGATTGTTTGTAACTGGACGTATTGATACTCAAATAGCTCGTGAAATTGAAGTACAACAAAAATACTGGCGGGAAGTTTTAAAAAGAGTTGCAGCTACAGTAAAGCTATTAGCTACTTTGGGTTTAGCATTTCGTGGTCATCGAGAAGATATTGATTCGAACAGAAAAGAAAATTTTATGACATGCATTGAGTACCTATCCCAATTTGATGATTTTCTTAAAAATCATTTGGAGAGGTACAGCCATCCAGGAAAAGGTAATGTAAGTTATTTATCACATACCACATGCGATGAATTTATAAATTTAATGGGAACTGAAGTAAAAGAACACCTAATTCAAGAAATTCAGGACTCTTTATATTATTCAATTATTGTTGATTCTACGCCAGACGTGAACCACACTGACCAACTAAGTTTTATATTAAGGTACATTGATAAAGTGGGCGATGCAAGAGAACGATTTTTGGATTTTTACAAATTGAAAATCACAATTCAGAATATCTAGCACAACTTATTTTGAAAACTTTAAACAATCTGTCTTTGGATATTAAAAATTGTCGCGGTCAAACATATATGGCCGGAAAATATAATGGTTTACAAGCCAGAATTAAAACTCTAAGTGAGACCGCCATTTTTATTCCTTGTACAAGTCATACGCTTAATTTAATTGGAAATTATGCTGCAGATGCCTATTCTACTGCGGTGTATTATTTTAACTTTATCCAAAATATATATGTATTCTTTTCTTCATCTACTCACAGATGGAAGTTGCTTATTGATAATTTTTCCGATCCTAATTCCAAACATATTAAAAAATTAAGTGACACAAGTGACAAAACGGTCTGCAAAAGCTGATGCAGTATCCGCCTTGCGGTTTAATAACAAAAATATTAAAAATGTTCTTATCCAAATTAGCGAAAATGAAGACGAAAAACCGATTACTAAAGTTGAGGTTAAAAAATTAGCTAGCTCTTTCGATGAATATGAATTGCCTTATTAACCGTTCTATGGGATATATTATTGCAAAGAATCAATAGTACTAGAAAATCATTTCAAAATATTCAAACGAACTTATTACAAGGAGTAAAACTGTTTAATTCTTTGTCACAATTTATAAGGGATGTTCGGAATGATTTTGAGAGCATAGAAAAGCAAGCAAACTTATTAACAGACAATATTAGCTACAAAGAAGGACGAAAAAGAAAACGCAAAATTATGTATGATGAATCATCTGCAAATGATACACAGCTAGTAGGACGAGAATTGTTTATTATAAATACTCACAATGTGATCTGTGATAGACTTGCCACTGAAATGTCTACCAGAACGTCCATATATGAAACTGTTTTAAATAATTTTAAATTATTTTTTGATCAAAATATATCCAGTGATGAAGTTGGCAAGTGTATTTTAGAATTGTCAAATACATATGCGAGGGATATAGAAGTACAATATTTTAAAGACGAAGTACATCGTTTTTTAAAATATATAAAAGAAGAGAATATCACTTCTCCATTTAAGATGTACAAGGTAATCATTGATGGCCTGCAATCTTCATTTCCCAATGTGGAAACTATTTTAAAAATATTTCTTACATTGCCGATATGCAACGCAAGTGGGGAACGATCTTTCTCCGTTCTGAAGCGGATAAAAAATTATTTAAGAATTAGTCTTAATCAAACTCATTTGCAAAATTTTTGGTAAAATCTTAGGCTCCAAAATTTTGTTCCGCCTCAGGCCCCTTAAAGGCATAATCCGCCGCTGACTGATACGAAAGGCGTTCGTATTGCTTATAATCTTCTGTTGAAATCAGTTTTATAAACAAAACACGATCGTTCTTCCAAAAACGCCGCGCAATGGTTCAAAACCAATTAAAACACGCGCATAATTATTTTGCTCCCTTATTCTACGTGGATGTTTAGTATTTTTTTCGTGTAAATATTAATTCTTGAAGTGTTTTGAAGTGTATTCTCATCAAATTTTATTATTATTATTGTGAATGATGGCATTATAAGTTTGTCAAAAAAATGTTGTCAGGTGTGTCAAAAGAAAAATTTTTATTTATTTTTTCACCCAATTTTTTGGAAAAAAAATAAAATTAATTATTTGTATGACATGAAATTTTATTATGTATTATTATTGGGAATTATGGCATTATAAGTTTGTCAAAAAAATGTTGTCAAGTGCGTCAAAAGACAGATTATTATTAATTTTTTTACCCAATTTTTTGGAAAAAAATAAAATAAATTATTTGTGTGACATGAAATTTTATTAATATTATTGAGAATTATGGTATTATAAGTTTGTCAAAAAAATGTTGTCAAGTGTGTCAAAAGAAAAATTTTATTTAGTTTTTTACCCAATTTTTCGGAAAAAAATAAAATTAATTATTTGTATGACATGAAATTTTATTATTACTATTGAGAATTATGGCATCATAAGTTTGTCAAAAAATGTTGTCAAGTGTGTCAAAAGACAGATTTTTATTTATTTGTTTACCCAATTTTTTGGAAAAAATAAAATTAATTATTTGTATGAAATTTTCATTATTTCATCATTTTCATTATTCATCATTTTCATCTCCCGTATTACGGGAGTAATTTAAATTTATTGTGTTATTTCCAGTGATTTTATAATAAGGAATGTTTTATAATGGACTAGCAATATTTTCTAACGACATGAACAAATGTTTAAGTTATGTAAATATTTTCAAAGTATGTTATGAAAACTTGCTGACAAATTTTTTTTTTTTTGCTATATGGAATATAATTTTTAATTCATAAAATAGCAAAAATTATATGTTTGGTTGGTTATAATAAAATCCAAAACGTATCCTTAACGTCAGTCTTTATTCATTTTTTTTTATACAGTCACAGGGAGGGAGAAACTATTATTTTTTGTGGTAGGTTTTTTCTTATAGATTTAAAAGAAACTCGCAATAATTGTACAATTTTGAATCAAATGAAAAATTTACGCACGTCTTTGGGTAGACATAACACTTTCTCTCTGAGACAAATAAAGGAAAACGATTCGACATGAGAGGAGTCACGTAGGGATTGCAATCCCGTGGTGTTTTATGGATCCCGGGACTACGTGACTCATAAATTTTAAATGGGGGATCTAACAAATCGTATAGAAAACATCCTTTATTTTTAGCACGATCTGCTGTCGTTTACAAATTCACTCTCTGAACAGTTACAAAGCAAAGATATAATAATTTCTAAAAATCTTATTATGTCATTTAAATTCTCGCCCCTCCCCCCCCCCCCCCTCTAAGATTTTGTAATGACGCCACTGAATATCGTATACCACTAGCAATGGCTGCAGTAAGATGTCACTGATATAAACACTTAAGGACAGGACACTTCCAACTGTCAGCCCAAAAATTATATTCTCAGCCCAGAAAAATGACTATCGCGACAGTTTTGTGTGAAATTAACTGATGAAGTTAACTATTAACTAATGAGGATTTAATTAATATAACGAGATTTTTGCAGAATTTTTTCCAGATATTGAAATTGAAATAATTTTTCAGATTTGTGAAGTTAGACCGTAATTCTATCCAGTAAAACCAGGATAGTTTCATATGGTAATAATTTTAGAACTCTTTATGCTATCATGATAGTGTATTTGAGTTTTATTACGAAACAATGTTATTTTACTTATTCATTAATTAAATTTAATTTCTAGTTAAAACTAATTTTTATTCAAATAACCCATTTTAAAATGATTCCTCTAAAAATCTGCAACAAAACAATAATTTCAACTGCTTCAATTAATTTTGTTGTTAGTATATGAAACTCTCAGCCCGTTTTTTTTTCTGTCACGACAGTCGACAGTAAAGTTAGCTCGTAATTTTATCCATTAAAACAAGGATAGTTTTATGTGGTAAAAATTTTAGAAAATTTTATGCTATCATTATAGTTTATTTGGGTTTTATTGGGAACAATGCTATTTTATTTATTCATTAATTAATTTTAATTGTCAGTGAAGTTAGCCCAGAATTCTATCTCCGTGATAGAATCCCTGTGATAACTGCACAAAATAGGTGAAGGTTCAATAATATGTAGTTTTATTTTTCGGTTAAATCTAGATTAATTATCAAAACTTTTGGGAAAATTGTCATTTTTTGAGAATTTTTCATTGTAGCGATACGTACGCTTTTAGACTACAAACCAGAACTGTGATACCTGCACCAAACAGAAGAAAGTTTAATAATATGTAATATGATTTTTTCAAAACCAAATGTCTGCTGTTAAATCTGGATAAATTCTCTGAACTTTGGAGTAAACTGTCATTTTTGAGAATTTATAATTGTACCGATACAGGCCCTTTTAGACTGAAAACTAGTTGCTGGCCGGAAACTACCGTACCTGTACAAAATAGGTGAAAATTTAGTTTTATGTAATTTAGTTTTTTTATTAGCAAATATCTGCTGTGAATTTTGAATAAATTCTCCGAACTTTGGAGTAAATTTTCGTTTTTGAGAACTTTTCAGTGTAGCGATACAGACCATTTTAGACTGAAAACTAGTAGCTGGCCGGAAACTGTAGTACCTGCACAAATCAGGTGAAAGTTTAGAAATACGATATATAATTTTTTCGTTGCCAAATTTCTTCTGTGAAATCTGAATAAATTCTCCGAACTTTAGAGTAAATTGTCATTTTTGAGAATTGTTAAGTGTAGTAATACAGACTCATGTATAGACTGAAAACTAGTTACTGGCCGAAAAACTGTAGTACCTGTACAAAACAAGAAAAAGTTCAGGAATACATAATTTGATTTTTTCATTCCCAAATACCAATCTGCTGTGAAATTTGAATAAATTCTCCGAACTTTGGAGTAAATTGTCATTTTTGAGAATTTTTCAGTGTAGCGATACAGACGCATGCAGACAAAAAACTCGTAGCTTGCTAAAACTTGTGGTACCTGCACAAAGAAGGTGAAAGTTTTGGAATATTTTATATGATTTTTGAATTCTCCGATTTTTGATAGTAAATTGTCGTTTTTGAGAATTTTTCAGTGTAGCGATACAGACGCTTTTATACTAAAAACTAGTTGCTGGCTAGAAACTAGAAACTGTGATACCTAAAATAAATAGGTTAGGGCTCAAAAATATGGAATATTATTTTTTTTATTCCCGAATATCTGCTCTGAAATTTGAATAAATTCTCCAAACTTTGGAGTAAATTTTCATTTTTGAGAATTTTTCAGTGAAGCGGCGCATGTAGACTGAAAACTAGTTGCTGGTCGGAAACTGTGGTACCTCGTAAAGGTTCAACAACAACTAACTGTGGTAAACAGGTGAAGGTTCAATAATATGTAATATGATTTTTTCATAACCAAATATCTGCTGTGAAATCTGGATAAATTCTCCGAACTTTGGAGTAAACTGTCATTTTTAAGAATTTTTTATCGTAGCGGTACAGACCCTTTTAGACCGAAAACTAGTTGCTGGACTGAAATTGTAGTACCTGCACAAAATATGTGAAGGTTCAATAATATGTAATATGATTTTTCCATTACCAAACTTTTGCTGTGAAATCTGAATAAGTTCTCCGAACTTTGGAGTGAATTGTAATTTTTAAAAATACTTCAGTGCAGCGACACAGACGCATGCAGGCCTAAAACTAGTTGCTGGCCGGAACTGTTTTACCTGCACAAACTAGGTGAAAGTTCAAGAATTTCCGGCCAGCAACCAGTTTTTAGTCTAAAAGTGTCTGCATCGCTACACTGAAAAATTCTCAAAAATGACAATTTACTCCAAAGTTCGGAGAATTTATTCAGATTTCACAGCTGAAATTTTGAAAAAATGATATAATTTAAGTAATATTATGTTACTAAAATGTCAAAAGACTGTTTTGAAAACTGAAGTAGTTCTCACGGTATTACACGATAACAGTTGTTTTTAATAGTTACTTAAGTGGTTTAATATTTAAAATATAAGTCCTATTATTAGATTCAACGAAATTCGTTCAAGGTTTTAATCAAAATCATACATTACTCTGTTACCCTCGTAAATCCATAGCGACCAAATTAATATATCTTAAAATATACTAAAAAAAGTGACTGTCCCGATTGGGAGCAATATAGTCATTAGATTACCAATCTTGAATATCCGAACTTGTAGAAATTTAAAATAAAAAATATAGTCTACAAAATATCTTTAAAAGTTACCCAATTGTAAATGTAACCAAATTATAAATGTAGATTTAAAATATGGATTGGCTGAAATATCATCATTTTCGGCAAAAAATTTTTATGAAGACATGGTTTTTACTTTTGGGCAGCGATTTTTATCAAACATAACTTTGTTAAAGTACAAGTATTTTTCTATCTCTGTTTAGAAATTTATTACAAAACTAACACGAAACATCAATACGTTGCTGGAAAATTATAACAGATCATAAATTAACATAATTTAGTGAAAAGATGATACAATCAGCAAACTACTCAAAAACCTCTCCATTTAGTGTTTCGAGAAAATATTTCAAAACCACAAATTCATATTTTCATAATTCCAAAAATATTCTAAAAATTAAATAAAATCAAACTTTTTTCAAAATTCTAAAAATATTCAAAGAATTCTTACAAAATCAAATATTGAAACTTTTTTCAAAATTCTAAAAATATACATATATATAAAATTCACAAATTCAAAAATTTTATTATTTTTTCAAAATTTTAAAAATATTGCAAAAATTAAAACTTTTTCCAAAATTCTAAAAGAATTGGAAAAATTACAACAAAATCAAAAATACAAACTTTTTTCAAAATTCCAAAAATATTTCAAAAACTATAACAAATTCAAAAATATTCATGTCACATTTACGTCATACAACAGCTAAATTATTTTTTCCAAAAAATTGGCTAAAAAAATAAATGTAATCCATTTTTTGACATTTTTGACAATATTTTTTGACAAACTTATAATGCAATAAAATTATACTATATTTATAAGCGTAGCAAAGCACGCCCGCCGGGTCCAGCTAGTATGTTATAAAGTTCTAAACTGATTTCCATTGATATAGCGTCAAAGATGCTTTTTCATAACAATTTTGACTCATGAATGGGATAAGAAGCATAAAATACAACTCTGTGTATTTTATCACTTTTGGTCTGAAAGATGGAGAACCGAATAATAAAGCCAAAAAATTAACAATTTTAATTCGACTATTTGCCAATTTTTTTCAAACATCCATAATAATAAAAAACATGAATACATGTTTTTTATTTGTTTAATTTCTTACTAGTTCTGACATAGGGTGGCTCGAAATTTGTTTAGAAATTTAGAGACAATGAAAGTTTAAATTTAGAGACAATGAAAGTTAAATTGTGCTCGAACGGATTAACCAATTTGAATATCTTTTTTTTGTTTGAAAGGTACTAAGTCTTTAATAATAAATGTTAGACTGATAAAAACAACATTACATATATAATTTTTAAAATATGATGATTTCAAAAAGTACATTTATTCTATTTTGTAAAAATTTATTGTTTACTCAAAACATGGACCTTATACTACACGCACTGGTCAACCGAAAATTTTTTTAGTTTCAACAAAATGCTTTACAACTTTGTGTAAAAAGGGGATTCCATATCACAAACTTGTGTATCGAATAGGTTCGTGTCTAAGTTACGAAATTTGAGCAGTTTTCATTATTTTTGGTGCTAAATTACAAGAATATTTTGTAAAAAACAATAAAAGATTGTCGTTTCAACCACCATTTACTTAAAACAAGATTACCGATTTCTATTGAACTTTTTTATGTTTTGCAAAAATGTTATTTTCAAAGATGACCATAATAAGAGTTCTTTTTATTCCAAATTTCAAACAGCTTATATAAACACCAATTTTTTATTCACTTATTTGAATAAGCAAAGTGAATAAAAAATTTGTGTTTTTGTAATTATTAAAAATATTTAAAACATATATTATGGATTATTCACGTCACTCCGACTCAACAAGTTCTTAATATTATGATTTATTAATATTATTTATTTAATTTATTAATATTATTCTTAATATTAATATTATTATTATGTTTTCTTAATATTATGAAAAATTAGATTTAAATGTCAGTAAGCCGACATGCAACAAGGCAAACAAAGTATAAAAAATTATTGACTGATGCGTAGACTGATTTTATCACAGCTTTGGACACAAAATGTTCTGGTTATATTGTAAGCTTATGTATATGCATCAAATACTTCATCAAATACTTCAACTAAACAGGTGTGCTCCAACCACATTGCCCACATTCGCTCAAAAACTTATCAGTTCCTTCTCATATAAATCTTGTCCTTGTGACAGTTTCATCAAAATTAGTTTATTAAAGAAAGCTCTAATATCTCAGCAGATCAAAATGATGTTCTACGAATAGAAAAAGGAAAAATAAGGAAACTGGGATGCATACATGCAACAAATAATACTCTTAGCATATTTACCACAGTTACTCAAAATAAATTATCTGGCACTGTTGTTATTAAAGTTTCAAATAAAAATATGTTCGGCAGGGACCTCAACACTTCAACAAGTAATTGGGAGACCCCCGTTACTTCTTCTTGCTAGCCTCTTGCCATACATATCTGCATCTTTTGTCAAAGTGTCATCCAAATTGATAGACGAACGAATGTTGAATAATCCCAACAAACATAAAAAACATACAGAAAACCCTTTGTCGAATGTAATTCAATGTAACTGATTATCTTTTTATAAAACCCGGATTGCAATTGTAGGCTAGAATGGGAATAAACACCTGAAAAAAATTAAATTTAAAACAAAACTTTTTAACCGGAAGTGACAAACCTGAAGTTGGAACGCAGAAATATTGAAACAATGTACCATAAAACCGTATAAACCAAGTTTCAGTAAGAATATGGGCCAGGATTAGAAGGTATCGAACATTCAAATAAACGAAGGTTCTGGTGACTCCTCGACTTTTTGTCCAATTTTGAAATGAATCCAGATCTTCTGTCTTCAAGTGATTTTTTGTCACCAAACCAACCACAAATCCACAAATATTGTTGTATGCACACATCCGTATGCCCTCTGAAAAAAATTAACTAGTGATTTATATTGTAATTTCATTGGGTTAATATCACAAATGTTTGTTCATTTACCCAGCGAAATTATTCATTGTGCCAACGACAGTAGTTCAACAATCGCTGCTTATTACTATATGACGAATAATTTTATTGGATTTTTTTAACAGGACATACAAAGCACATCGATCAATTTGTAACCAGCAATGTTTCTTTTGGTTATGCGAGATTCATTTCACCGGCTGCATCTGTCTCATGTAAAACTGCGATGCCGATATCATATATTCTTAAAAAATATTAAATACGAAAAAAACTGATTAACAATAAATAAAATTTCAACAAAATCAAGTTAGATAATAAGAAAAACAAGTTGGTTAATTTTGCTATTCAATATCTGAAGATAATTGTCTGCTGTTAATTAAACTTCCTTGCTTACTTTGTCGATATACTTTATACTGTCTTACTTTGTATATTGTATACACCGAAAAAACATTCACTATGTCAAACTCCAGCCAAACTGTTTACAGTGCTTTTAATTTGAGTTTAACATTTAATGTTCTATGCTCCAATCTTTATCCATGAAACAATAGTCAATAGTCCCCTAAGAAAGCTTGGTTGTTCACGGAACACTTTGCTTTATTAAAATATGAAGCTCAAACTGCAGTATCAATAGTAGAAATCAACGAAAGAAACATGGAAGTCTAATTAAAAGTAGAAAATTATCTGAAGTTGTTGCAATAAAAAATTAAAGATTTTAAGATGGTGGTGGTTGGTTGGTGGAAGGAGATTCAAAACCAAATTAAGGATTCAATTGATGATATATTAGTTGAAATCGGCAAGTAATCAAAGTGAATAAAAATCAACAACAAATGCAAAGGGAAGGGAACTATCCTATAAAAGGAACTTTTGAATGTTTCTGGAATCATACAACGTAAATCTTAAACGGAATCGAATCGTATACCGATCTGCGGTGATAATAATTACGTTTGCAGATACTTTAAATCAATGATAGGTATCCCACAACTTAGAAAGCCTAAAAATCAAATGCATATAATAATTCCTCTACCAAACTTTTGTATTAATATTCGAAATCAAAAACAATAATATCATAATGTAATTTCAAACCTTAGATAAAAGTAATCTATCGTACAAAATAAGCTTAAAACTAATTACTTTGAACTTTCCACTCAAATTTAACTTGCAAACGTTTTTCTCTAAAATGAACATCAAGATATGGGAAATGGACGAAATTGCCAATTTCATCACACTGATTGATTCCTTTCCACGAACGTTTGAACTCTTATTATTTTACTCGAAGATAGCTAGCTCAGTAATCTCTAATTTTCCATTTTCCAC
This sequence comes from Diogma glabrata, assembly GCA_963693315.1. Lineage (NCBI taxonomy): Eukaryota > Metazoa > Arthropoda > Insecta > Diptera > Cylindrotomidae > Diogma > Diogma glabrata. The sequence continues at coordinate 238,907,725 of OY856188.1, read as the reverse complement.
TTTGTATTATCTCACTCTTTAAAAATTTATTCATTATGTAAAGGAATAAACAACAGAAAATTAAAAAACAAATATATAGAAGTACATACAACAAATGAACACCAAAATAAAAACACATGTGCAATATTATTATATTAGTTTCATTATATTTTCTGCATACAAAGAAAAATCATATAATATATATAGTTTTCTCAATAGAACGGATAAATGAAAAAACCAAACCATATAAATATTGGAGAAATAGTAATAATTTTATATTTTTTTTTCTATACATGTCTCTTTCTTTTGATTTCCAAGGACTGCTATAGTGGAAAAAAAACTATTCGAAATTAAAATCATCAAAACTTAAACTCACAATCACTTATCATCACAGCTACACTCTAAAACGAATTGAATAAAATTAATTAAACATAATAACTGAAAGAGAGAGAGAAAATTGTTTTATTTTTTTTATTATTATAAATATTTAAATGTCATTTTTATATTTGTCTCGTTTTTAAGTTTTATTTAAAATTTATATAAACTTTTTTAACCCTTGAATGAGGTATGGTTTGAAATGACAATAAAAAAATTAAATTGTTGGAATAGGAGTTAGGGGTGGCTTCGAAACGGCATTTGGTGGTTTTTGCGAATTGGAACGAACTCATTGTACTATCGCATCCATACAAGTCTATTGATTCCTGTAAAGCATTCCGTTTATATACAGTACGAGCAAAAATTTAATGCCTGAATGACTGCGTAAGCGTATTGACTCACTCCATAACCTCAATAAAAGGTGACTTTATTTATAATGCGAGGAATAAACAATGCGTTTTCATTTATTAAAATCAATAAACATGTTGAAAAAAACGAAACATTAAAAATAACAATAAAAACTTGTAAGGACATTTTGAGAAGTAATAACCCAGTTTAGATAACTCCTAAAATAAAAGAAGAAAACTATTTTATAAATAATTCATTTTAAGTATTAAAATTTACAATTATCATTAGACTAATATTAAGTTGTTATATTAGGAGACCTACCCCAAATCCAACTGGAAAATGATTTTAATATAAAGAGTAATAAAATATCTAGCCCGCTCATTTAATTTTACCAGCTCTTCCGTCATTCCATATAATTTTCATTTGCCCGGCAATACTCACTTTAACCCCTTGTGATATTTTATTGTTACCTGCGAATTTTCAAAATTTCATTAATCATATTATCGGTTGTAATACCACGAGTCATTGAAATTTTTTCAAAAATTTTTGATTTTACGTCTTAAATTATTTAGCAACACTGCGAACCAAAACGCACAATAAACCACGAGTCCGAAGGACGAGCAGTGTTGCTTAAAAATGATTTAATGAGTAAAATTGAAAAATTTTAGACAAAAATTTCAATGAAGAGTGATACTTAATGAGATAATTTTTTTTGAATTATGTAATGTGGTTTAAAATATAATTATTTCTTCCTAAATTTCAAAATGTTTTAAAAATATAGAGTTACAATGCTTAAAACTCAAATAAATTTATTAGAAATACTAAACATTAATTAAAATTACAATTAGTGGGGGTGCAATTATTGAACACATATGGTTGATTTTGTTTCACCATTGTGTTAGTGCAACTAGCTCTCGATGAAACAGTGGAGTTTGAAGTTAATGTAGACTGTTTTAAGTGTAAACTGTTACCAGTTTTTGGAGCATCATTAAATAATTCTTTGGCTGGCACATTTTTCAAATTGCTTTTTTTTCTACTTGATGTTGAGCTCGCACTCTATTTATGATATCTAGGTTCACAGGTGACAGGACAAATGTCAGGATCACTTGTGTTTTGAACTAACCATTTCGAATCAGTACAATTTTTATCCCCGCCCTGGCACATTTTACTGAATATTGGATTATATTCGATTCGCTGAATATTCCCTGAGGGAGAGTCCTCTTCATGAAAAAAATCAAGGGGACATCGACTCGCTTCTCCGCCACGCCATCCCAGTTCAAATTCCGTAACATGAAAAAATTTCAGTTGTAGTCCTTTAGAATTTGATGCATCACACGTTTTCAAAATTTTTGTACATTCCTCTGGTAAAAGTGCCTTAGCACTGACTTTTCTTTTTTCGGGAATGTTTTGTAGGTTTTTTCTTTTAACATTTCTGGCATCTCTAGCTTCTTTAAATTCGATATCGTTAAACGGGTTGAAAACACGTTTATGATTTTCATAATAATCTTTTTGAATTAGTTTTCCTGTGATGTTCCAAATTGTTTTCACAGAGTGATCTTTGTAATCTTCTCCGTTTTGTTTTTTCATGTTCATATCCCAATCTTTTAAAATTTATGCAATTTCCACGGAACTTTTATTTCTATCCATTATAAAATTTCTTGTTTTGAAAAAGGCTTCAAATTGATTTCGTACGAAATTCAGTGATTTAATAATATTAACTGGTTGTGATTTTGTAATAATATTATTTATTTCGTCACTAGTAAAATTTCCAAACCGATTGCCGTTTGTTTTAGGTAGATTTTATATAATTTAAATGTTTGAGTTTTTAAGGCAATTTCATTTCAGATTTTGAAAAAATAAACATCAAATATGTGGCGACTAGATGAATTTATATTGTATTTTCTTAGAAGAAAAAATAACAACAAAGAATTATCATAACGACAAAGCAAAATTATATACGACAAGAAAAATTGTCGACAGTTAAAACAAAGCCTACTGGTTAAATATCATAGTTTGTATGAATGAAAAATAAAATTTCTGACAGTAAAAAAAATGATCGGTTGTAATACCACGAGTCATTGAAATTTTTTGATTTTACGAATTAAATTATTTAGCAACACTGCGAATCAAAGCGCACAATAAACCACGAGTCCGAAGGACGAGTGGTTTAAGTAGTGGTTTGATTGAGCAGTGTTGCTTAAAAATAATTTAATGAGTAAAATTGAAAAATTTTAGACAAAAATTTCAATGAAGAGTGGTATTTAATGAGATAATTTTTTTTAAATTATAATTTTGTTTAAAATATAATTATTAGTTTCTAAATAAAATTTTTTCTACAAATTATTCAATAATACAAAATTATGTAAAAATGCAATTCACAAATAATAAAAATGTTGTCAAAAATAAATTACAAATTTATAACAGTTATGCGCCTACTAAGATAAAATTATATTTCATTTTGTTAGAAGAAAAAATGACAACAAAGAATTTTCATAACGACAAAGCAAAATTATCGACGACAAGAAGAATTGCCGACAGTTAAAGCAAAGCCTACTGTTTAAATATCATAGTTTGTATGAATGAAAAATAAAATTTCTGACAGCAAAAAAAAAATTATCATTACAACTAATTATATATATTTCACTCTCGATTAACAAAATATGATATGTTATCTTTTTTAGTGGGTCAACGACAAGGTATAATGTTTGCTAAAGTTAACGTTTTTGTTTTATATATTTAACATATACCTACGAAGTTTATAACAAATGAAAGTGAAACCAAATTAAAGCTTTGTTTGTGTTTTTTGTTAATATACATTCAAATTTAGTTGACTTGATTTTATTGTTTGGTTTGAAGTTTGATTTAAATTTTTTACTAATAGGGCTATTCTGACAGTCAAATTTAGAGTCGAACGACACGACAAAACGAAAATGGTATTCTGACACTCGGTTCGATACGACAAATTTCGTTATATACGACAAAGGTAAAAAAATTGATATTCTGAGAGTCGTACGACACGACTTGAAATGTCGAAAGCAATCAATTTTTGTCGTAGCCATTTTTGGCTACGACTCTTAGAAAAATATTTAAATTTAAAAAATATTTGTTTTAAAATTAAAATAACATGAAAGAATTAAAATAACTAGGAATCGCCTAGTGGCCGAAATTTGATCATTGTTAATAGAAATTGTAAATAGACCTCCCAACCAAATAGCTATAACACATTATTTCAGAGTTTAATTAATTGGTATAGATTGATTTTGAAGTGTGAAGCAAATAACTTGAAAAAAAACAAAATAATCGAACAAAAAACTTAAAAAACAAAACTATCACATTTTTGCCATTTTTTCAAAAAAAATCGCCAAAATTCAAAAATGTATTTTTCGGCACATCTACTACTCGAGACCTATCCTACGATATACATATTGCCACACTTTTGATGGAGCAAATATTTTAAAATTGTACCGCAAAAATATTGCTTACGTATTTATATATAGATAGATTGATTTTGAACTGTGAAACAAATAACCTGAAAAAAAAAACAAAATAACCGAACAAAAAACTCAAACAAATACGCCATGACATTTTTCCTGAAAAAAATCGTCAAAATTCTAAATAAGTATTTTTCGACACATCTACTACTCAAGACCTATTCTACGATATACATATTGCCACACTTTTGATGGAGCAAATATTTTAAAATTGTACCGCAAAAATATTGCTTACGTATTTATATATAGATATATTGATTTTGAACTGTGAAACAAATAACTTGAAAAAAAAATACAAAATAACCGAACCAAAAACTCAAACAAATACGCCAATGACAATTTTGCCATTTTTTCTGAAAAAATCTTCAAAATTCAAGAAAAAGTATTGTTCGGTACATCTACTACTCAAGACCTATTTGTCAAAAAAATGCAAAAATTAATGTTTTTTTTTCATGGCCAAAAATGGGCATTGAAATTAAGGCAACATAATTTTAATTAAAGTTAGGTTAAAGTAGATAAAAAAAGTACAGATGAAAAAAAACATTTTTATTTTGGATGACTTCTCATAAATTGGCACCATTTGCCAAATTTAACGAAAAATGCCAATTATGGCCGAAAAAATTAAAATTTTTTCATAAAAATTAAATCCCATATTAAGACTATTAAAATACATGTTTCCTAATATTTTCATGAAAATTCGACGATTTTTCCGCCCCTTATCATAAATTTACTAAAAAAAAAAAGTCACGCGATTCGGTTTTTTGAGGTTAGGTTACACTTTTAAAGTATCTAACCCCCCTAGATGGATTTGAAATTTTATCACAAACATTTTCCATTTTTTTTTTTCATGAGCATTAGAGCCCGAAATATTTCTCTATCTTATAATTCCCGAAATACTAACTCATCCGTGTTACAAAATATAGTGAATAAAAATAATAACATTTTTATAATTTACTTCTATTTTAAAATACAACATTTAATTTTAAAACACAAAAATAATAGCATTACACGAAAATAATTTTTATTATTATTAAATATTCAAACAAAAAATTCAAAATAAACAAAAGTTTTTGATTTTTGATAGATTTTATCTGTCAAATTACAATTTTTATTAGTGGTGAATAATATGGTGATGGTGAAAAATTTGTCTTTTCGTACGACTCACAGAATACCATTTTAGAGTCGGTACGATACGAAATAATTTTTTGACGTTAGATACGATACGATTATCAGAATAGTTATATAAGAGAAATATCAGTTCCAGAAAATACTGTTTTGCGTCATTACTAAAAATAAACAAAAACACCAACTAGAACATTCTAATTAATGAATAAAAGAAGGATTTTCATTAGAAATTTGCTATTTGTGTCGAATATAAAGCATGCAATTTAAAATGCATTAAATTTTATCTAATTATAATCAAAGACCGTCTAAATATTATCACCTCTGCCAAAACAGTTTCGATAAGATAGGAATTACAAAAAGCATTTGTGTCGCATTTAATCCAACCAACGCGATAAATGGTTGAATTCATTGCATATGTGTGTGCAGAAATTATTCAATTTGAAATACAAAACACAATGAACAAAAATTGCACATTTATTGCGCGCACACACAAATCTATATAAAAAAAAAATAATAAAACAAACGAAAAACAAAAAAAAACAATATAATATTATTATTTTTCCCCACCTTAATCACTCATACGAGCTTACAACAAACTCACAACAAATAATGTTTTTAATTCAATAATTTTTCATCTTTTCTCATTTTTCCCTAACCTCCCCTTCTCTTTCATCTTTTTATTTTCAATATTCTCCAAAAAACATTTTTAGTCTCAATACCGAAAATTAGAAATATATTTTAATAATATTTCTCCAATTTATGAATTTGGAATGAAAAACTTTTTCTGATTTTTATTTTCCTAACACAACACAACAACAACCATAACAAAACGAAGAAACTTTAAAAAAATCGTCTCAAAAAAGGGGGTAATTGAAGTTTCTTCTTTGTTTTTTTTTTCAATTTGCACTACACTCAACAAAACTCACATATACAGTTATAGGAAAATTATGTAGTTTTGTCTCAGTCTAGTGTATTTCTGCGTTTTCGCGTATACATTTGAATTTTTTTTTTGCGATTGTTGTTTTTGTAATACTGCATCTCTGGATTTATATGAATTTTGTAGTTGTTGGATTTTTTTGTGTAATTTTTGTTGGTGTCGACGAAGGAAACGCAGTGCTGCGTTCTAACTCCAAACGTCAGTTCGATATAAGTCGCTGATCGGCCGCATTCGTAAGTTGCAATAAATAGTTGCTAGAAGAAAATTAAAAAAAAATAAAATTATTTCTTTTCCTTGTTAATTAAATTAAATAAAAATATTTCTTCTAAACAAATTTTTTTTTATTTTAAATAAATTACATTAATTAAATCAATATGAATAGTTTTTAGTTGGATAGAAAAAAACGGAAAAAAAGTTTTCAATTCATAATTTTCCGGTTGAGTTTTGTTTTATTTTATTTACACTTGTTTGTCATTTTATTTTAATTACGAGAAAGAAAATACGAAAAAAAGCTCAAAAGCTCCGGGAAATTTTTTTCTTGTTTGATCTATGAGTTGAGTTGTGTTGTTTTATATTTTTTTTTAGTTTAAGTGAAATGTTATACAGTTTTTTGGAAAACCAAGAGTTTTCATAAAAATATAGTGGAAAAACTAAATTTTTTGAGAGAATTTATATGGAAAATAATTAAAATGAAAAACTTTTGTGTGAGAAATTTAGTGAATATAAAATAAATTAACCAGTTTTTTATTCAAATTTATAATAGTTACCGTCGGGTTTAAATTCGCGGTTGTTTTTAATCTGCCATTTTTTTTTTGTTATTATTTTCATTTCTGATTGTTTCCTGTTTTACTTTATTATGTAACAAAACGTTTTTTGTTTGTTTTAGTGGTTCCTTGTTTTCATTCATGAAAATTGAGATAAGAGATAATGTCTGTCTACGATTGAGTTGTACGAGTTAAGTTATTGTTATATACTGATAAGTTTCGGTTATGAAAAAGATTTCCGGCTGGATTTGTGATATGTAATAGCAGAATTTTTTATTTGTAAACTGTCATAACTTTAAGATTATCCTGAATTTTGGAATAAAATTAGCATCAGAACGTTTCAAAAGGAAAATATTACTTTAGCTAAATCGTTTTAAAAAAGAACTACTTGTAGGGTATATAGTTTGGTTTGGTGAGAAATGTGCTTTTGCTGGTTAACATTCTTTCAAAAATTTGTATCGATGCCAAAATTACACAAGTACTTACCTAAGAGTAACTGAAGATTAATCTAAATAATTTAATTATCCAAAAATATTTAAATTCCTTTAACCATAAAGACAAACAAAACTTGCATCATGTTACAAAAAGACTCATTTTTCTTAATTTTCTTCTTACAGAGTGAAATAATTTTTTTTTTCGAAAAATTTATTTTAATATATTTTTAAAAAAGAAAATTTTAAGCTTAGCTGCAGAATTTTAAAATTATTTCGAAAAATTCGAACTCTATACAAAAATAAATCCTTTTCTAAAACAAAAAATAAATTTAACTATTACTTTATATAATTTGCAATATTTAAACATAAAAGTTTAAGATATAATTTTAAATATATAAAAAAAATTTGCAAAGTGAAAAACAAAAAAAATTATAGTGATCTTTAATTAATAATTAAGACATTGTTAATTAAATTAATAATATTTAAAAAAATAGTTTTGTTATTTAAAAGAAAAAAATTAATAAAAATTTAAAAAACTTAAAATTAAAAAATATTTGATAAAAGAATACAAAAAAAATATTAAATAATCATAAAAAAGAGTTTTGCCGTATTTTTGGAACGGCATTTTATCATATGGATTGCCGGACGGGTGACGCCCGACTGGCGAGAATTTTTAATTAAGGTAAGATATTTTAATAAATAATTCATTTTTCTATACCGGTTTTGGATTAAAGTTAAAGCAAACAAAATTTCCACAAACAAAAAGCAAAAATATTTTAGATCTTTTTTTTTTGTTTGATCTAAATTTTCATACTGCTATGGATACTGTCATGCCAGTGGCATAGCAGTGATGCATATTAAATTTTCCAATTCAAGTAGAAATGTGTGTTATATAAATAAAGACAAAATATTTATAAATTTCATTAATTGAAAATGAATAAAGCCATCTAAAATAGACAAAAATATGGTTTTATGCGTTAAATCGATTTAAATGTTGTTGCTATGTTTTCAGAATTTAATTTATTCACCGTCGGTGAGTCTGTTCAACAGTTGTCAGTTTTGGGATTGACAAATAATAAAATCGTATGTTTAGAATAAATGTAAAAGTAATTATTGCTTTTTAAATAACAAAATAATAGGTGCAAATCTTATCCAAAAAAAAATTATGTGGGTTAGTTTGTGCTCTGGAAATATCATGAATAAATATTGTTTAAAAACTTTTCAGTTTTCATTTTAGTAAAGGCAAGTTATTCATTTTCTCACTCGATTTGTAAACAATAACCCCTGAAGCCGTTATTGGTGGTTTTGATTGTTGTTGTGTGGTTGATAAGGGAGGATTCGATTAGTATACATTTATGGCTTGGTATAACTTCTATTTTTTTTAAATTTACTTGATCGTAATGCTTATGAATTTTCTTTGAATTTAAATTAAAATATTCAGCGCTGAATAAATTTATAGGGCCGTCGGTAAATTTTAAATTTTTGCATAATTTATGTGTACTAACTATAGGTCATTTTTCGATTTACGGATGTGGCAATTGTTTAGATATGATCATTATTTTGTGTGTTTTAGACATAAAGTTTTTACATGTATTTTTCAATTGCTTCTATGGCATTGTCCAAACAATCGGAACATTAGAAAAATTTATTTCAATCTGTTAGGTGTGAAAAAGAAATCGCCTACTTAAAGTTTTGCGAATAGTAAACATTCAAATGCCAGTTCTTAGATTTGGAGCATGTAGAAATGCACTAAGCATGAGGAAAAAAATTAAATTTGTTCTGATATTTCAACTTTTCTCCAACTAATTTGCAAACTTAGATGGATCAAACTCGTTTAAGCACTTCTTTTTTTTCAAATGAAACTAATTGGTAGACTGCGATGTTACACTTTTACATATTGATTATCTCGTTCACTAATATAGATCCTATTAAACTGCAATTTGATGACTATATAACAGTAAAATTTACTTGTATCGAATGAGGTTAGGATTCAATGCGCATATGAGATCGTTCCGATTTTAAAAAAGTTGTGTTTTAATTTTTATTTTTCACAGTTTTTTCTTAAATTTTGTAAATTAGTGCATTTTCCAAGTTTTTTTCCTTTCCTTTCTTTGCTGTAAAAATTTGTTAAGAAAACTTATAAGAAGCTGAAATCGCATTAGAGGTTCTAGCGGATGAACTGTGAACCTATCTTAGTTATAAAGTATGCTTTGGTGCTTGCTCTAAAAGAGCAAAAAAATAAGCCTGAATATCATTATATATATTGACCTAATCATAGAGAAAAACAGTGCGTCACATAGCTGGATTATTGGAAACCTCACTTTAGTTTTGTTCAATAAATTTTAAAATTGTTTGTTGTCATTTTTTATTATTTGATAGAATTTAGTTTTTAATTATCCATTTATTAAAAAAACGAAAGTATTAACTAAATATTCTGACATTCAAAGACCCGAACAATAGGAATGCCACCATATTTAATGGATATTTTCTTTTTATATAGAAAATTTGCGATTGCTGCAGTTTAGTCGATTTATGGTCAGTTTTATGGAGTGTTCCTCTAATTTTGACTAATTGTGATAAAATGAATATTAAGAGCTGCTCATCAGCAAATTTAAACTGTTTTTTTTTTTTTGAAAATAAATATCTACAAAATCTTACAAAAAAGGCAAGGAGGTAAAGCATGCTTTTTGAAATTCAGTAAAATGAATTGACACAAATCTTGATAAATGAGATTTAAACTGAACGGAGGGCATGGTGGTGTAAATCTCTATTATAGTCATTTTGTCATTTGGTATTTCTAAAACTTCCCTGATACTATAAATACAGTAACTGAAGGTTTTCGCTCTGAATTCTTCCAAATTTGACCAATCGAACTAATATTTGGTGAGTACATAGAAAAAAAAATATTAACAAAGCCATCGAATCTCATTTAAGAATTCATTTAATTTATATTAAATGATTGAAGATATTTGACAATTCGTTGATTTTTTTTGTTGATTTTGCGAATAAGTTTTTCTGTTTTATTTAAACATATTACACGAAACCCTTAATGAATTTGATGAATCATTGAATGATTTAGAAGTGTTATTATCATAAAGTTGTATTGAACGAATTAAGGATGAAATAGATATTTTTGTAAATGCTGAAACATTCAAACATTTTAGTAAAATTTTAGAAAACTTTGTATGAATCTTACATTTTCAACTCATATAATTTAAATTTGATGAAAATGCGACTTCATTTTTTTCTGTGTAGTTAAGGGATGACAAAAGTAATATAGCGATGATATGCGCTTTTACCCAAACGGCGAATGTTGCTAACGCTTTTTTTCACACAATCCGGAAAATTTAATGAGTTTATATTGAATTTGTTGTCATTCGATGTTGCTAATATGTTGCCTAAAATTCCAGCTGATGAATGTCAAAAATTTGTGGTTGATAACTTTGAAATGTTGAATTTGTATAAAATATGTTTGTCGCAGAATTATTTCATAATTGGCACGGTTTGTTACAAAAACACATACTTGAGTCTGATTAGTGATTATCCGAAGTGAAATAATGTGTTTTGGTTCAGATATGTATATGATATTTTTTGGGGTTTTAAGGTAACAGACAAACAGTTATTTGGGTTTTATTTATTTGGGGTTTTTTGAATCGTGTACATGTTCATGTTAATCTAAAATTTACTATGGAAGTGGAGAGTGTACGTTTGATAAACTATTTAGATTTGACAGTTGCATATAGGGGAATGATTGGTTTATTCGGTCTCCGTTATATCGGAAAATTCATACAACCCCCCGGATTATAATCTGTTGGCGTTCAGGTTTATAATACATCATGCCTTTATGGTTCCGTTATTTCCTTGTTGACGCAATGTAGAGTTGAATTTGACCTGAAAAATTTATGTAAATAATAATTTTTAAAGTAGTGCTATTAATCGCTTAATTCTACTAAAAAGTAATCAATTTGTTAATAGTCAAATTTATACCCAAAATGTTGTGAATAATGACAACCCGATATATGTATCCATTCCAATTTTTTCATCCTATCCAATAAAGTGGGCACTCATTTAAAAAGATACGGTTTACGGGTCGCTCACGTACAATTGCTTGATTAAGAAGGCTCCTATATAATGTTAAAAATCTGATGGCTTCTTTTCTTAAGGCTGGTGTCTACCGTATGAAAAGCGTAGAGTGTGGTGCTGTATATATAGTATACATTGGGCAAACGGGTAGGTCTATCGTGGAAATATGTAAAGAACAAATGAGACTTTCCGCCTCGTCTCGATCCAATTTTACGAGACACATGATGGATTCTGGATTTCAAAATCCTGTTATCTACGAACCAAAAGTTTTACATTTTCAAGGTGCCTCGTGTTAAACATTTTAGAGTCTTTGGCAATAAATAGGGTTCGTTTTGAAAACGCGAGTTTCATCTATTTGGATGATCGATTGGACCTCAACCGTTCCCTCCTTTTAACCTTTCCAAAAATTTTAATTTCATGTGCTACCTTTGTTTATTGACGACAGCAATTTGCGCAGGTACCTATATCCATTTATGTATACATATATAATTGACTGTGTATGTTTTTTTATATTTGTGTAATTTTATAGAATGATGTTATATTATTTTGTTTTGTTTAATTTATTTAATTCTATTTAGTCTTGATAATGTAGTAACCTACGAAACCAGTCGACGAAATAATAATTTTTTCTCCGATAGACGGCAAATATAAATTTTGCAGACTTATTTCAGTCAGCAAAGTGGCACTTTTCCTGCCTAGGCAGCAAAATAATTAGACTTCATAGAAATAAACAGATATTGCGATTAAGAAAAAAATTTTTTAATCGATTTTTTTTTTCATTTTTAAAATTTTGCTTTATTTTTAAAGTAATAATTATTAAATTACATATCATTGTAATTAATCGGAGAAAAAATTATTTGTTCACCTCGCTCGCTCGGCTATGAACTATCAGCCGCGGCAGTCAATCTACTACTTTGCTGCCTAGTTAAACAAATAACTATTACTAAATTTAACAAAGTTAACGTGGAAAAGACAAAAGTGTTTTTATTTTTTTAAATGAATTGGTGTTACAGCTGACAACATTAATAATTACATGTTCTCTTAGTTTGGGAAGATTTTGTGAGTGATTAAAGCATTTTTCATTTTCTCTTAGAAAAAAAGACGACTTTAGAACATTTTTTGTGTGTTTCGGGTCGGAATGGAACTGCATGTTCTTAACGGTTTTTCACAAATAACTCAAAAGCTTAGCGGTTTATCAAATCAAAAGCTTAGCGTCTCAAAAGCTCAAAAGCTTACCGTCGTTAAAAAATAAAATCTCAAAACTTTGTTAATTTGTGCTTCAATTTATTTTAACAAAGAATGAACCCGTTAAAGGATTTATTTAAAAATTCCAAATATGGCTTGGCAAGAAATTCGTCTAATTGACTGGGGTTAAAACAATAATGAAAGACGTTTAGATCCAATCAAAATTTTGAATATTGCTGCGCCATAAGAGTTACTTAAAATAATATTTTGTAAATGCAAAAAACGATGTTGTGCCTCTTGCAGTTGTACCTCAACATGTGGGACATGGTGCGGTGACAACTGCTATATCTGCCATCCTATTGACCCAGAAGAAGGAGAAAGGTGATAGTCATAGTAGCCCTAAATGACGTATAATATCAAAATAAATGATATATACCCATAATACATTTTTGGAAATTTTTGGTAGCAATTAAACAAAAGTAAATAAGGAAATAATTTGTATGGAATGTATGGTTGAATTTTTTCCTTTGGCAGACATGCTATCCATTACGCCACTGAGGCGTTGATTAATTCAAAGTTGAATCTTCATCATCTCTTATTTATTTACTTAAGTTGAATTCCTCGACTGTAATTAGACTCCCTATTATAGAAATATTTTTACATTATATGAGGATTTTTTGCATTAAATTACTAGATAGTCGTTTTGGTTTGATTTATAGGATGGGAATTGTTCTGTTATAATCAACATCTTAAGTCACGAGCGTATAGTCAATATTGATTGTTTCCAATCAATGTGAACTGACATTTTGTCTATTATTATCTTATAAAATATAAATTATTATTATTGAATTGTTAAATACTAAAAATATATAAGAAAACATTGACATCCTTTTTATAGTCCAAATTATATTATTACAAGTTGAAAACATATCTCCTGTGAAAAATGGCGATTGTAGACTAACACAAATTACATTGCAGTAAAACGGTTAATCTCATTATATTAAATTATATCACACGTTTTCACCATAATAATAATAAAAATTTATAATATTTAAAGTTTTTAAAAGTAAACTTTGTAATAGCATCCGATGCAGAAGAACCAATTTTCAATTTATTTGCCAATTTTTATGTCTAAGATTCTCGGATTATAATTCACAAATAAAGGTTTGATAAACAATTGAGAATTAAACATTCGTCAAAAAAGCCTCTTTTTTGGAAAAATGGAAAAGAAATATGGACTAAGAATAAACACCAATACGTCCAAAGCTAAGCAAAAGAAGTATTGACCATCATTTAAGTTAACTGGAAAAGGAGACTGGATATTTAGCAGCTTTCTTCAAGCATTTTTTGTACAACTTTTGGACTGCTTAAAATACCATTGAAAACTAAGGGCCTATTTAGCCTATTTTTTTTAAATTGAGGAAAATGAGTTGCCACAAATCATGGCGAATGGCATATAAATTGAGAGAGGAGACCAAAACATGTACCATGCAACATGCAATTTAAGCTTAATCGAATCACTGGTCTATAAATACCAACATGTTTAGTTGATATCTTAGTTTTGTATGGAAAAAATTGCGATTGCTTGAGCTTTCTCGATTTATGGCCAAATTTCTGTAGTAATCTTTATGTTTCATTAATTTCCATGATAAGGATATCCAGGATATCCAGGATATCCAGGTTTCCTATCCAAGCATATATTTTTAAATTTGTTATTTACAAAAAATATCGACAAAATGTTGCACAATATGCAAGGGGTTGATTAATCTATGCTTTTTGAAATTCACAGAAATGAGCTGCAATAAATCTTGGCAAATGACATACAAATTGAACGGTTAGACCGAAATATTTGCGCAAGCAAAAACTCAAAATCAGTGATACCTTTTTATTCTTCGTGACTAATAAATTAACAACCCTATGTATCAAAATAAACTATGTTTATTTATATAAATGATCAATTAGCACTTTGGTTGGGTAAAATTGGAATAAAATCTTGATAAAACAAAGTGTTGGATTCTCCATAAGGAATTTTATTCTAGATTATGTAGATGGTTTTCAAAAATTTGTAGATGGTTGAAGTTTTCAGATACTTTGGAAAACCGAAAGAACATCACTTGACTGGGATTTAATTGCTTTGATACAAATCCATTAAAAGGTAATATGTAGAGAATTATCAGTTAATAGAAATATCAATTTTTACATTTTTCAGCTTTTATACATTTCTCCATGACTTTTCTATGTCAGCTTGTTTTAATTTGAGCCTACAAAACAATAATACTATTGTTCCAATATTCTTATTTAATGATTTTATTGATTTCGTTTAAATTTTCGTTAATGTTCTAAGAGCATTTTTTGTTTTAGACTACTGTTCTCATGTTCTTTGTATTATTCGTGCATCACCTGTTTGGCCTAGAAAATATTTAGTATATCTTAAAAATTTATTAGTGCCTTTATGGGGAAATTTTCTATTTAGTTACAACCATCCGAGTCACGTCTATTGAATTTTCATATGATATAGAAACCTGTTGATCCTGCACTATGCGTAGTTCGCTTAGCTTTCATTCAATTTTCTACATATATCACCATTATTTGTAACTTATAGCTTGTAAAATTTATTTACACTTTCGGGAATTTAAAGAATGGTTTAGTTAAAAAAAAAATTAAAATCATGTGTGTGTACAATTTTTTTTTATTTTTAATAAAAAGTGTTGTTATAGGGTTTACAATATGTGTCACAACAGCACATAAATACCTTTTAAGACCTAGGTCCCACAACAACTTGCGCTCCAAGGTGTTCATGAACGCTTTTTTTAAACATCTGCGGATTGAATTCACCTCAGACTATGGATCCCGACAAACTATTCCATTTGTTTGCAGTTCGGACAAAGAAATCTTTCTGCGATCTACCAGTATGACAGCGCGGGATCTCGACCGTTTGACTGGTAGCGCTAGCCGATTGCCGAGTGAAACGCGGGTAAGAATAAGTTTGAAGCATGATGCTGCTGATTTCATCTGAGCACTGTTGATGACGATATTTGTAAAAAACAATGAGGTCAGTAACAGTGCGACGATGTTGCAGAATGTAGGGAATCAAGTTTTGATATCAAATCTCGATCACCCACAATTCGTATAGCCTGCTTTTGAACAGAGTTCAAGAGGGCCAAGATGGAAACAGAAGCAGCAACCCAAACTTGACAACAGTGCTTTATCCAGAGACGAATATAGGACTTATAAACATGAAGCAATAGGTTTGGAGTGAAACATTTTCTGCGTCTATTTAGGTGGCCGAGTTTTCTAGACGCGCTTTTTGCCACTGCCATTACATGATCGTTCCAGAGTAGGTCATTTGAAACTGTGACACCCAACAAGTGAATGTTTTTACATTCACCTTTTGGTTCATCACACATACTGAATAAAATATCTTTGGGGAACTCGGTCTTTGATCTGGAAACATTCAACAGCTGTGTTTTGGTAGAGTTGAAATTGACCAGGTTTATTCACATTTATGGCAGCGTCTCTCCGGGCAGGATTAATTCGTTCGTGCAATTTTATCTTTTGAAGAAAGGGGCTCAAACGACTTGTGCAGAGTACTATCATCTGCAAAACTATTTATTTGGTTGCTGGTGATTTTCAGCAATTCGTTGATTTAAATCAAAAATAGGGTTGGGGACAATACTGAGCCTTGAGGTGCACCAGCGTTAATTAGTTTAGACTCAGATGAAAATCTGTCTAAGGAGACCGAAATGTATCGGTTGGATAGAAAATTTTGTATAAGCTTCACAAAATTGGGATAAAAACCATACGTAACGAGCTTGTTGATGAAGTTAGCATGCCAGACTCGATCGAATGCCTTGGAGATGTCTACAGCGATAACGTATGTTTCACCACCTCTATCAAGTATGTTATTCCAACAATGCGCTGCATAGTTTAATAGATCGATAGTTGATTTTTTGTTTTGAAAACCAAGTTAATTTTTTGTTTTGAGATATCAGCTTTTGGTCCCTTTTTGGGGACGGGCTGGACATTTGCCAACGTCCAGCACGAAGGAAATATACAAGATTTGTAGGATTGGTAGAATATCTTAGTCAAAGTTGATGCAAGTTCTCCAGAAAAGGTTTCAAAATAATGGGTGGAATGTTGTCCATTCTTGAGGCTTTGCTGATGTTTAACCCCTTTAAAAGTTTTGCGATTATTTTGGGTTTGAAGTGGAGTTCATTCATATTAACTCCTAAAGACTGGTTTTGGGGGATTTTTTAGGAGTTTCCAAAACAGTGGAGTTCAGAGCAAAGCGTTCAACGAACTAGTTAGCTTTTCTTGCGGGATCATTGACGATTAAATCACCATCAATAATAGGGGGAATAGAAGATTTTTTACCAGAATTTAAAGAATTAATGGCACTATAGAAACTCTTGTCAGAAAGAGACATAGACGTAAGTTACATGTGACATTTTTTTCAGTGAGGTTGTCAACTTATAAGTCGTTTCATGTACCAAAGCTTGTAGTCTAACCTGTTTTCGATGTCCACTTTTCGGTTTTCATTCAGTGGTGAAGTTATTGCTGGCTAATTTATCTGAAAGCTCAACGAGGGGTGTAGTGATTTTTGTAGAACTGTTTTAATTCTTTTAATATAATTGTGAATTTGAATCTGAAGGTCTGGGTGTATTTACTATTATTCTCTAACTAATGTTGGTGTTTGAGGAGCAATATGGTGCTTAATTTCGTTAATTGGTGTAGATCTGATTACAGTGACTATATTGATTTAAGGTATTGGGACGTCACACATATTTACACCTATGAGCACCACTTTGTTTTACTCGCAAAATTAATTAAAATTATAGTTTATTTTGAAATTGTAGATAATACAGACAGATGGAGAAATTTTGTTGAAAATCATCTCTAAGGTAGTAAATAAAATGTAGACTGAAATTCGTTCAATTTTAATTCCATCAAACACAGTTGTTGATTACTGCCAGGCATCTGATACAGAGAACGGATTTTAGTTCATGCCAATCACTCTACATTTAAAGTTTTATATTTGTACCTGTATCGACTACTGTCACATTGTACTCCACTTATTCATTGTACACAGAAAGAAAAAATCTTGGTTGATTCAAACATGCTGCATTGTTAATCGAAAATTAAGTGAAAATTGGGGGACTAATCACGTTTGTGATTGAATCAACCAACGCTCCGTATTTAAATTAACAATTTAACCGTTGTTGATATATTTTTTTATAAGTATCACAAACATATTTGATTTAACCATGTATGTAGTTGAGTCAATTATGATTTAATTTTCAATTGACTACAAACGTGGTAAATAAAAAATTAGACTAAAAATAGTGATATTGAATACGTTTGTGATAGAATCAAGCAATACGCCGTATTAAATCTTTTGGTTTGGTACATCTTTGTTTTGTTTTTGCTGCTATCGATGTTTGTATGGGTTCGTTTTTTTCGTGAATATAATATTTGAAATTTTTTATATTAGAAGTATGTATTTCGCATCAATCCCGACAAACATTTTTATACATAAAGCTAGCGTTCGTATATTTACGTTCTAAATAGGAAATGTATGAGTGTGATTTTGTTTGTAAAGGATGCGTCCATTTTTCGCCATTTTTTTAATGACACAATTTAAAAGACCAAAATTCAGAAATCAAAAAATTTAAATATTTGGATTGTGTGTAGAAAATTATACTAATTTTCCATAATTTTCTCATTATTATGAAAAATTGAATTAAAATATCGATAAATGGACATGAAACAAGACAAATAAAAAATATTAAAACAATATAATAATTTTTTTAAATCACCAAAATTAATTATAGAAAGGGCCTGTTTCATTAACGATATTTTTGTTATAACATTAACTGAAAAATTTCTTTCGCACATAATTTTATATGCAAATAATATGAAAATTATTTAAATCAATTAAACACATCTAAATTATTTCCTAAAGTAAAATGTTAAATAAAACCAGTCATGTTAAAATATATAAAAACTTTTTATTTTTCTATTCCATTATTTTTCTTTATTTTGTTTATTAGTTTCTTTTCTCCTAGTTTTTTATTTTAACGAACACAATAATTTTCAAACAAAAACATGAACAAACGAACTGAAAAATATGAACAAGAAAAATTGATCACGCCGTGGTTGATTTAAATAATGAAAATTGTTACGTTTTTTAAAATAAATTGACAATGCTACGTTGGTTAAAATAACCACGTTCGTATTAGACGCAAAATCAAACAAGCTTTGTAGTTGATTCTACCAACGTTTTTTTTTCGGTGTAGATCTCAACTACGGCTTTTAATTGGAGGTGCTAGTGTTACCTCCTCTGAACTTAAAAATTTCCATCGCTGTAATATTTTTTTAAATTGTTTTTTTACTAAATTTGGCATTTTTCAATTATTATTTGTCATTTCCAAAAAATTGGATTTAAATTTAAATTATTTTGTTAGTTTGCATTTTTCTGAAAAACCTATTGTTAAATATTTTTTAAAAAGTTTATGATACACTTTATAATACCACAATTTGGCAAAATATTGTGTTAACAATTAAAAAATATTTTATTAAATAAAAATTAAAAAATAAAATTGGATGGCCAATGGAAAATTTCAAAAGATAGTCCATCCAATCAAAGTAAAACAAACAATATCTTTCCAATTAGATGAACTAGACAAGAATGAACCCGGGATTTTAACTTCATATTTTTTTTACCCTGTGCGTTATCCCGATTACAATAAATAAAACCGATCGTTAATTAAAAAAACAGATTAGGATGGAATGATGGTTGTTCTGAAAAATGAAGAAAGAAAATTGAATATAATTCGCTTTGACATAAAAACAGAAAATTGCAATAAAATATTAATAAGCTCTTTCAACAATTCCAAACATGATTTTCACCTACAACATTACAAAAGAAATGAAAAATAAGAAAATAATTATTAATATCTTCAACATTCATCTTATAGTTGAAAAACGTGCCATTACCAATACATCAACAACTCTACATAATCGAATAAAATTAATCCATTTTGATTGATTTATTGATTATTCTTTTGAGTATGCATTTTTTTTCTTTACATATTTTTATAATTATATAAAATAAAATGCCAATTACAAGAATCGTAATGCAAACTCGTAAGCTACACAGTTATAACTGATGTAAATCTCATTTATATATAATATATGTCTTAATTGGATTTTGTACGAACAAACATTTTGATTAGCTTAAGATAAAGTGGCGGGCAAATTTAGAAGAGGATAGTAAATAATATTTTCTTAAACTTCAGTTATTCAAATTGATAGAAAGTTAGATAGGGTTTTTAGTTACCCGTATGTTTAAATTGAAATCTTAAGAAGAAACGTGATTTTTATTTCTTTTTCTAATGTGTGTTTTTGATTTGAATCAAAACAACATTATCAAGGATTATTAGTTATGTACGATCACGATTTTACCGAATTGGCCTACATCTCAATTCGTTGTTCTCATACAAAAGTTTAAATGCAATATAAGACTATATTATGATTGGATACTGCGTTTGATATAATGCGTAATTAGATGAATAGAATATTTTTTAATTTTAACTCAACTATCAAAAATTATTCAACTATTGCTTGCTTGCTGTAGTATTAAAAAGACATTGTCTTAAACTGAATGCCATTTTAATTTTGTATATTTAGGTATTGGAATTCGTTGACCTCATTAAAAAAAAATTTTCTGCGTTTTTAGTTTTTTTTACCCTGCTCGACCTTGGTGTATTGAAATGGCTCTACAGTCAAAACTACTGAGCTGATTTTAATGTTATATAGCTCAATGTGTAAAATATTTATTTTGAGTTAAAATTAAAAATTTACTATAAAAGCATATATGTAAATCCAAAAAAAACTTTTCATTTTTTAACTCCACTTTTTTTTATGATGAAAAATTTTAAGGCGTGTTGTAATAAAATTAAAAAAAAACAAACAAAAAATTTTCCCCTTCTGAATTTTTTACAAAATATTACCTGTACCTGTATACTATTACCTGTACCTTTCACATATTAAAAAATCAAAAATTTAAAAAATACACATTTCTAGAAACTCGAATTTGAATTTTTTACCGTTATTTTTCTAAAAGAAAGTGTTCATGGTCATATAATGTGAATTATTATTTTGATTAGCTCTGTTCAATACCTACATTTTGAGCTATATAACATTAAAATCAGTTCAGTAGTTTTGCCTGTAGAGCCATTTGAATACACCAGGCTTGAGCAATTTTTTGATTTTTCATCACCCTGTATCTTAAGACAGGGTAAAAAAAAAAAAACTAAAAAACGCAGAAAATTTTTTTTATTGAGGTACAAGATTAAAACCTCATTTCCTAAATTGCATGTTTTTGCTGATGTCACGTGTTTTTCACCCATATTTTTAATTGTATTCTTGTTCAGCAATTAAAACTATTGGAATTCTGTTTGTCTTTTAACTTTAAACTTCCCATTATCTCGAAAAATAGAGGTGTTGAAGAAAAAGAGTTATTAATTTTGAACTTAATATAATATTTAGTTGAAAAATTTGTGGAAATAAAACATTTGTAGTTGACCATGTTGAAAAATGGCCCATTATGTGTTCTAAAAATTGAAAACTAATTAAATACCGAAGATAAAGCTGATGCCCAAAATAAGACGATATCTGTTACAGTGGTAAAACATTCGAACATTTTGCTACGATGCGTACAGAGTCGTTTCATATGTTGACATTTAGCTGCATAAAAATCAATGTGTATTGCAACTGTTCTCTTGAAGCATGGAATAAAGTAAAAAAACATAACTTGAACTTGATTAACACCATGAAATCCCACATATATATTCATAAACGCCCTAATTTTCATAAACGAATAACTCATCCTTGCATTGTTGTCAATAATATAATTAAGACAAATATTTCACTTAAAATAAATTAAAAGCGAAAGAAAGTGTGAAGGAGAACTAATCTTTAAAATTAGTTAAATGGAAGAAAAAATAGAGCAGAGCTCATATTACAATACGATCACGCTTTATCCGATCTCGATCTTTCAATTCCGTAAATAAAACAATGGATCAATAGAAAAATCACAGATTGGTTCTCAGCTGCAATTTGCCCAAAATATTTTAAAACAATATTTATGATTTTGACACTGAAAAAGAAAAAATAAATAACTAAGTGTAATGGGTCAAACCAACCAGTCACTCAACCTGACCATTTTAGATTTTTATGAAACTCACAAAAATTATTCTCCATGAATATACAAGTAAAAAATGATTTTCAAAAAAATTTTATCTCCTTGCGTTTTTGTGTAATTAATTTTCAAAATTTTGGAATATCGTTATTTTGGGGCTCACCTTTATAGTTTAAATTTCAAATATCTCAAGTTCTGTACAACACAGAGAGCTGCTAGACCTCTCGTTTTAAAGAGGATTGCACATGTTTCAATTTGATATGCTGCTCGCCTCTAAAAACTTTTACAAAAAAAAACCAAAGATAGTGTTTTTTAAAATTTTGAAAAAATAATGTTTTTTTTAATATACTATAGTAAAGAAATTTTAAAAATTTGAGAGTGGGATTAATACGGGATCAAACGTTATAGTAAAACATAAGAGGTTATATTCAACTAGAACTGGAACATTACTCTCGTTTTAATATTTTTACATTTAAATAATAGTAGGTTCGCTTAGTTTTTATTTATTAAATATTTGCCAAGACTTTTAAGGCACTCTTATATTGCTGTTCAACAGCCTTCCTACTTACAACATATGAAAGAAATTCTTTTAGAAAACAAATACATTGTTCTTAACAATTATGCTGAAAATTATGCATTTATACTACAAGATGCTGCTGAGGGCTTCCACAGAAACAATGCTCAAGCAACCATTCATCCATTTGTCATATAGTAAATTGATGAGGAATCAAAAAATTTGGAGCACCCAAGTGTAGTTAAGATTTCAGACGGGTGTATGGTGCATGATGCTGTCCACTTATTTCAACGACGTATGATTGATTTTCTTAACAAGAAACTTCCCAACAAAATTGAAAAGCTCAAATATTTTTCAGATGGAATAGTACTGCAGCAAAAAGATTTTGGCATTAAGGCCTATCGGAGGCACCGTAAAAAGATTGGCCGCATGTTTACCGATGGTGGGTAACGAACAAATAATGACTCCTCGCCAATTGTATAACTGGCCAATGACAATATAGACGACATAAAATTTATGTATACTATACTAACGTAAAGCATAAGGGAAAAAGAATATTGAAGAGCGGACTCGAAACAGGAACAATATTTAAAGGCACACTAAAGCTTCACTGTTACATTTCACAAAATGAATCTCGCATTTTGGTAAAAAAAACTACTCATTTGCAGTAGAATCAAGTTTAAAAATAGTTTCATCTGAGGACACAGGACATCATATGGACATCAAATTGTTGGGTTTGTTACATGCCAATATTCAGATAAGTGGTGGTTAGGCTGTGTGCTAGCAATGCAAGAGTACTTTATGCAAATAAGCTTCTTGGAACCCCATGGACCTGCTTCATATTTCAAATACCCTTTATTGTCAGATATATTAATTATTCATACAAAGGAAGTGGTGATAATAGTTGAGCCTATAACAACTAAAGGCATAATGAATCGATTAAGACATCATGAATCCAACAAGGTGATTAAGAAATTATCGGTTAAATTAAAAAGCATTGCATGAGTATCATTTTAAAATAATAGTATATTTCGCTACAAGAGATGAAAATGCCACTGTTTTGTGAGTGAAAATTTGGTCACGAGACGCGTTAGCGTCCAGTAGAACAATTTCACGAACGTAAAATGTTTTTATCTCGTGTAGGAAATGCAATTTTTTCTATGATAGTAAATATATAAACGATATTTATTTTAAATTATTAAATTAAAAATCGACAGCATAACATTCAAAATTCATATTCTATTTTTTCATGGTTGCTTTGTTTTAAAAACTTTCCAAAATTACATCAAAATACCATAGCATCTACAATTTGCTATTTAGCGAAAATATTTCGTTATTATACTTATCTGAAAACACCTCGTTTTCATCTGTTTTTACAAAGACGTAAAAATGGCATTTTTAGAACAGCGCACGGAAAATTTTTTCCCGATCTCCGATTTTTTTTCCGTGTGCTAAATAAAAAAATACAATTGCTATTTATTTCTTTGAAAAAATAATTATTTATTTATAACACTTTTCTGAAAACAACAACAACATAATTAGTATATTTAGGAATCGTTAGTATTAGTAGTAACATTTATTAAGTACACTTTAAGTACATTTTTTAAAACTAACATGAATTAAACTGACAGAAAATAAAACAATGCCGATAATAAATATATCGTTGCTATGGAAATGTTAATCATGTTTGGCACTACTACGATGAATTATGATTACTTTGAAAATAAAATATTCATAAATTTACTTTTTATTTTTTTGCGTTGTTTTCAGATACGTATAATAAAAAGTATCGTTCATTACACGTCCGGAAATGGATTTTTCCGTGCTTGCATGACTTCCTGTGTTCGGCTTCGCCTCATAGAATTTGTCACGCGCGCACGGAAAAATCCTTATTTCCAGACTCCTAATGAAATATAGTATTACACTAGCAAAAAAAACCCGTTTTCACAGGGGATTAAGCCTGCTTGAAAATATGCTTTTCATCTGCTATCATAGAAAAATATATTTAAACTACTTACTAAAGCAGCTTTTTAATTTTTAAACCTTTTTAATTATGAACCTATATTGTTATTTACATGTAAAAATATTAAATCGAGAGCAATGTTCCAGTTTTAGTTGAACATAACATCTGATGTTTTACTATAACTTCTGATCCCGTACTAATCCCACTTTCAAATTTTCAATAGTATACTAAAAAATATATGATTTTTTCAAAACTTAAAAAAACCCTAAGTATCTTTGGTTTTTTTTTTTATGTTTTTAGAGATTTTCCAAAAAAACGGTTTTGAACCAACATATAGGCAAGCAGCATATCAAATTAAAGCAATCTTTTTTAAAATGAGGGGTCTTGCAGCTCTCTGGGTTGTACACAACTTGAGATATTTGAAATTTAAACTATACAGGTGAGCCCCAAAATGACGATATACCAAAATTTTGGAAATTAATTACACAAAACTGCAAGGAGATAAAAAAATTTTGAAAACCATTTTTTGTAGATTCATGGAGAATAATTTCTGTAAGTTTCATAAAAATCTAAAATGGTCAGGTTGAAAATTAAAATTTTTTGGTTGGTTTGAAATGGAATGCCCCTAATGTTACTCTCATCCTGAAGCTAGCAATTTATTATTCAAACAAAGCAAAAATATTTTCAAACAATTTTACGACAAGAAATAATTTTCCAGACAACAGAATGATGTTGTGCAGAAATTTCTTAGGATTCTAATAGGGGCCCTGATCGTGAGGAAAAAAGAATTAACAATCGTTAACAGCAATCGTTATCGTTTTCTATCACAGAAAAAATGTTTCTAAAAAAAATTAGTAAGGAAAACAGTTTTGCCAATTATTACTATAAAAAATAATGGATTAAATAATAAATAATGCACGTAAAAAAAGTTCGCGTAAAAACAGAATTAGTCTTCATTTTTTTCAAAAATATTCATGTTTTGAAAACAAATATTTCTATTTGGGAAAAAATTTTAAAAAAAACTTAAAGTGAAACTGAATTTGAATGAATGTTGTAGGTAAAAAACAATAAACACCCGAGCAGAAATTAGTTAGGGAAAGCCTGAATACAGTCAGGGCCTGATCAGGGTCAGATAGGGCAAGCCCTATTAGGGCAATCTGATGTGGGCCTGTTCCGGACCTGAATTAGAATACCCTTTTAGGGCAAACCTTATTTGGATACATCCGGCCCTGATTTGATTTTTCGTATCTGACCCCTAGTTGGGCAATCTGATCAGGCCCTGATACAAAATGCCTTACTAGGGTTTGCCCTATTTAATTTTATATGGAAAATTTGATCAGTGCCTGATCCGTTTATCCCAATCAGGGCCTGAGTAGGCAAAAGCGTTACACACATGATCAGGGCCCTATCAAACTAGGTCTATCCTGATCAGGGCCGTATTTGAGCCCTAAGAAATTTCTGCTCGGGCAATTGTCTGTTGAATTCATTCAAAGAACATGTTGCTTGAATTGTCAGTGAATTGCGTCAAGTAAAATGCGTTAAACAAGTGTAAAATTTTTTTTGTTTGGCCATTTAATAATTTTATAGATTAAAAATGACAATTTTTCCAAAACAAATTATTAGAATTAAACAGTTTTGTCTTAAGAGCCAGGTGTATCAGAGGACACAGTGATGATTTCAATTATCTAATCTGGAAAAATACAACATAAGACAACATAGGTCAATAATGTATTATTACCACTTTATGGTAAGTTTCCCTTCGTGGCTCGTTGAGATATCCGCATTCGTTTAATTAAACTTCCCTATTCGAAAAATTATTCGAACGAATGTTCACGCAAAAAGCAATTGGCCTGCTGAAGCCACGTATAATGGATGTCCAAACCTTCCTATTCATAAAACAAAAAGTTCGTATTTATATATTCCGATATCGTGCTATATTTAGAGTATTACAGCAATTTGATTCTGCTTCATTTAAAAAAATAATACGATTCGGTTATTTCATCAGGCCAAAAATAACACCAAGATAGACTTTCTTTGGATCGGATTTCCATTATTTCTCGTAGATTTTCTTCACCTCAGATTTGACAATTTTTTTTTAAAAACGCTCTCGAAAAAAAATTCATTAGCCCGTCAAAAAGTTTACAGTATATCATTGTTTTATTTTGAACGACAATTAACGGTGACGGTTGCGACATTAAGGATATGGGTCGAACCTAAAAAATTATAGTTATTTTAGAAAATGTTGACAAAAATTTAAAGACTTGTATGACTCAGTCCTTTTTATGAAAACCACATATATATCAACCATGGAAAATCTTCTATACGACTTCTATGAAAAACGGTGTCGCACGTGTGAACCTAACCGAATTTCAAATCATCTTGGCTCTGTTGGACGGAATCAATGTCTTCATGAGAAAAGTACTAGCCACACAGTGTGAACTAATGAAGGTACTAAGAGGTTTTAACAGGTACTAATGTCTCAACAAAATAACTTTTGTTTCTTCTAATAGATTCAGATTCTTCTTCATATGTTAGTATATTTTGTCAAATTTGTTTTGTTTCCTAGAAAATAAAAAATTTCAATTCGCCAAAAATATTTCCAACCAATAATGTCTGATTTATTTTAATATTTTTCTACACATTCGAATCATCCGATAAATTCGTTTATGTATTTTAATTATAAAAAAAATTTAAAGGAGTAGTTTTTTGTTATCAGTAACTTAAAGTAGCATAAACGCGTATCACTAACCAACATAATCAAGTTTAGCACATTTTAAACCACACCCATAACATTACAGTACATAATACATAATCAGCATAATCATACACAATCAATTTAATTAGCTCGTACAACATGAAGAACCGAAGTTATTTCATGAACTGACAAACCTGGATTTATACACTTATTCATTAATTTAATGATCAAGACCAAAATTTTCTTATTTAAAATTATGTTATTATTTAAACTTAAAATTATTACTAATGCTAGATTCCAATTTGCTGCAAGTAGACTACTTTGATTAAGCAAGTTTAGTAAAATTTATCATGAATTATAATATAGACTCAGTAATATATTTTAATACAAATCTTGCAATGAAGATGGGGTGCTTGACTTTAGATTTAAATTTCTTTATAAATATTTTGGTGTGTAACATGTAGTTTTTCGTGTGCAATAAATATTTTCGCAGAAGAAATCTTCTATTTTGACAAATATGTAATAACAAATTCAAATTTATTTCATGCAACTTGCAACAAACTAAAATTTATTAC
Source organism: Diogma glabrata (assembly GCA_963693315.1). Classification (NCBI taxonomy): domain Eukaryota; kingdom Metazoa; phylum Arthropoda; class Insecta; order Diptera; family Cylindrotomidae; genus Diogma; species Diogma glabrata. The sequence continues at coordinate 238,880,055 of OY856188.1, read as the reverse complement.
TCCATTCAAATATCTTTCAGAGAATATTCATTTATTATTATTTATTTGTTATTAACAATATCTATTTGTTGTTGTTGTTGTTATCTTTGTCTATCAATAATCATCATAATAATAATAATAATAAAAAATAATATTGCAAAATATTCATCAGATGGAAAACGAAGATCAAAAAAAATATTGCAAAAGAAAAATAATAAATTATAATTTTGATCAATTTTTGACATAATTTATGGGAAAATGAAAATTAAGAAAATAATAAATAAAAGAGAAGAGAAGAAAAAAAAATTGATCGTTGATTTTTTTTTTTTTCATTTTCGTTTTGTTTTGTGATGGAAACTTCTAATAATTCTTATTTTTTTATGATTATGGTTTTTTTTTCGTATTTAATTGTTTGTTGTAATTTTTTTTATGTTTTATTAAAAATTTAATGCATTTTACAATTTTTTTTATGTGTATTGAGAAAAATCTTTGATAATTTCTTTATAATTACAAATTTTTTTTGTTAAATATAATGAGAATGATTTAAAATTTATGAGTTTAGAAGATAATTGCAAAAACTATTTAGTTGTTTGTAATATTTTGGAAATGTACATAATTTGTTTTGACCACAATCAATATTTAAGAAGTTTAAGTTTGCTACTAAAAAGGGTGAGTGCAATTCAGATAAAGGAAGATGATAGATATGGAAGCTAATAATCTATCTATATATAAATAAAATTCGAGTGTCTGTTTGTCTGTCTGTCTGTTTGTTCGAGATAAGCTTCGAAACGGCTGAATCGATTTAGATGAAATTTGACATATACAAAGAAAAGAATGTCAGAACTATAATAGACTACTTTTGTCCATAGATTTTATATTTTTCATAATAGAATTTTTGATTTCTAGCAACTCCTGTACTTAATTCATTGCAACAAATTTGATTTTCGTATGAGCTTGCCTAAATGTTGATTGCAATTTGGTTTTTAATTGTTCTGAAGTATTTATTAAAACTGTTTTGTTGTTTAAAAGTATTTATGCGTTGAAGGAAAGTTGTTTTTTGACTTTATTTGTTAAATTTTTACTTGCGAAATTTTCTCATTTGTTATTAGGAGTATGGTTTTATTATGTAGAGACAAATTTGTATTATGTTGTATATGTTTTAAATCCGAAGATTATTTGGAGAGGGATTATAATGTATTGTATGTGATAAGTCTCATTGACGCATAAATAATTAGTATCATCTGATTATTTATAACCTTATTGTTTCTATACTTTAGCGTTTGAAGCGTTTAAAATTTAAAAGATTAAATTTATTACGTAGCTATAATTTTTGATTTATTTTTGAATCGTTATTAATAGTTATGCATTGGAATTGTTTTGGGATATTTTAAAATTTTTTTGGGATATTTTGAAATTATTTAGTAATCCAAATGGATTTATGATATATGATTTAAACCAAGGTTGCAAATGTTTTCATTTGGGCGAAGGGCAATAATACACCTATAAGTTTAAAAAGAGGTATTACAATAAAATTGTACTAACAAGTATGTTTAACCCATGTGTTTTTGTAAAATTAATTAAGCAGAAGGTGCATGCATAATAGATTATGTGATGGATAGTAGCTGTATCAAAGTTGGATGGAAACATTAAGAGTGCGTTTTCGTGCGGGGGGAGGGGAGCGAAGCCCGCGGGATAACACCTAGTCCTAAATATGAATAAACTGAAGTGCCGAATAATTGAGCAGTAATTCGCTATACCTTATTGAACAACAACTGATTGAATTTATTTTAATTTAACACGTCACTACAGAGATTATTTATACAAAGTAGGACAAATAATCTAGCATCTTTTGATATAGTCAACTAAAGCAACTCAAAAGTGCATTTAACTAAGTTTCATGTTCACGTTTTATTTTTTATTGTAACATAAAACAAAATCCTGAAGTCAATTAAAATAATTATTTATAACTAACCAGCTTTTAATAAGAAACAAAAATTTATTTTTGTCTTACTACTGCCTACGGCAACACTAAATAAATTTACGAGCCTTTTTAACATTTTTACCTTTATATAACGAATCTAATAGATCTCCAATTAATGTCTCGATTAGTTTAATGTTTTAGCGACGAATTTAATAGTTTTATGCTCAGGAAAATGCAATATCAATTCAACATCAATGCGAATTTCTAAATCAACCAAGGCATTATAGGTTTTGTCTTTGGCTTGATGATAAAAGATTTACGATTTTGTTCTTTTAATTATCTTAGAACTATAATTTTTTTATGATTAAATCAATAATTAAGTCAATTTTCTTTAACAAGGAAATCAACATACTCGCATTATGTGTAATAAAACCTAAATAAAAACATTAAATTTGATATAATGGCATTTAAAAAATGTAATTGATATTAAATCTTATTAATAGTTAATAAATCTTTTAACGACATTTTCTTGAGACTGACTAGAATTTATTATATATTACTTTTCAAACAAAAACTTTGCACTAATTATTTTAAATTGCCATAGAAAAAGGTTCATATTTGAGCCTTATTGCAGTTTATAAGCAACTTTAGAGACGGCCACCGAATGTTTTATTTCTTACCGAAACAAGTGAAAGTCACTATAAGAGTTAAAGTTGAATATTCCCTTACGTTGCTTAAGCTGGAAAGGATGACACTTTGGTCGACCATTTATTATATAAAATTAGCTTGAACTTCAGCAAGATACATGTGTTGATCTCCTGTTTCTTCTGATATGTCATTTAATTTGTAACAACTCATATCACCGGTTGTTAAAAGCAAAGGTGTAACCCTTTAGCTATTTTTAAAGTATTTTTTGACATTTTTTCCCAAAATAAATTTTAAAAAAAATGATAAACGTACCTCTATATCCATGTACTTCAAATTAATCCAAGCTAGATATCCTTAAATTTAGTTGACATAAGAAGATTGTATACAACTGGCCATAAATCGACAAAACTGATCCAATTACCATTTTTTTCATTCAAAACACAAATATTTACCAAACACGCCAGCATTCTCAGATCCGTTATTCTATTCAGCAAAAATTTTAGCAAATTACAAGGTTTGGTCTCCTAGTCAGTTGATATAAGTCGTTATTCCTCCTTTCTCATTCTATTGCAGTTTGTATCCACCATGGTTTGGGTTAACTCATTTCATTGGATTTCTAATAGCATAGTATAAACTCTTACATCCATATAATCAAAGTTAGCCAAAACAACAAGATTACTTCTCAAAGTTGCAACTTCAACAAAACGCCAGCAATAGCAATTTTTGTTGAAAATATCTACAAAACAAGCCGGTATTCTCAGACCTATTATTCGATTAATCTAGAATTCAGTGATAGCAATACGTGGCACAAGTGCCAGATTTGGCAGGTTTAAACATATTGCTGGTACGCCCGACCCTTTCAATTATATAAAATAATCTGATTGAAATTCAGATTCAATTCTTAAATCTTTCAAAATCACGAAAGAAAAAATTCAAATTTTTAAAAATACAACATAATTTTGAAAATTCATTATGTTTAGTGTCGTTTGTTGGCTGGTTAAACATTGATGATTCTGAAAAACAATTATTATAAAATTTCAATACAGTGAATGTGAATGGATTAGTCATTAGGGGATGTGATTTGAATATTTGCGAGTCTGGTTTTTGAAAAAAGAATATACGTATTGAGTGTTTAATTTATAATAACGCTTTCCTAATCGGTACTAATATTTGGCAGTATTTACTACAGTATATCATTATAGGTAGTTTGTTGTTTACAGGCGAGTTTATTACCACAAAAACAAGTGGTTGATTGGCTCTTGAAGCTGGTATTCCCCTTAAACTTTCGCGAGCATACATTTGCCAGAACTCTAAAAGAGCCCTGATGAGGGTTGTGCTAGTTCGATTATAGGCACTGATTATAAGTGTACCGTTTTTGCCCTATCAGGCCCAAGTTGGGATAGTTGGATCAGCCCCAGATCAAGTTTGTCATATACAATTAAATACGGCAGGCCTTGATCAGATGACATAACTAGAGGTCAAATACGAGAAAACCAAATCAAGAACGGATATATTCAAATAAGGTTAACCCTAAAAGGGCATTTTTAATCAGGCGAAAAATATATAAATAATAAATAATTCTGCTTGTAATTGATTATATATTTATGCTATTTTCATAATTTTGTAGCATTTCCATTTGGTTCATGCTGATATTGATAAAAATTAGTTTGCTAAGAATAATTTTGGAACAACTTTAAAAATTTCGTTTTGTTTCCTAAGATTTAATGCAAAAAAGGTAGACTACCAAGAACAAAACGCGATTAAAAATAAGGAATATATCACTCTCAGCATACAACAAGAACAATATTTTGTTTTGACTACACATCGAACAAAAAGATAAAGAATTAATTAAATTATAGAAGTTTATGCAACATAAAAATAGTGAGAAGCTTAAGAAGTGATTAGATATTTTTATAAGTAAACGGATGCTTTTTAATACTAGTTTACTGCTTTATACTGAGGATAAACGACACTAAATAAGTTAGTCAAAAACAAATTCCAAGGTAATAAGCTAGTGTAGTGTTAACTGCAACACTAAATCGAAACTACATTCAACGAAATCGTTGAAAACTAACCGTGAAATATTTAGACTCTAAAAAATTACTGATTTCACGGAGTATCTTCTTTATTCTGGCACAGCCAGTATTGTGTGGCTTGTTTTGTTGTTGAATTTTTTCATTTAACATTTATCATTAAAAAATAACAAAACCAACAGTTGCACAAGTTGATAACACAGACAGTGATTGCTTGGTATGATTAGTCGGCTTGCGCAGAGAAGAAATGATAAACTTTTTTTAAGTTGAAATTTTTATATTGCTTCGAAGCTAAAAAAAATTGGGCGCCAGATGTAGCATTTTTGGCTTTGGTATTTCCACATCCAGCATAATAAACCAAATAAGAAGTTGCACAAATATTTCTGACTGGATACTTTTGGTCAAGGATACCACTTCATTGTGCCAGAGGAAGCAAGAGCTGAAGGAATATTTAGGTGAGATAGTGTTGCTAGATATAACAAACATCACCAAAAATACAATCCAAAGTCCTCCCTCATCCACGGCCTCTTCTGACTAAACAGTGGTTCCTTTCGCTAAAACTTTTCAAAGAATTTTTGAATGGTAGAGGTTAGATGGGAACAATGGAAAGGGAATTGTAGAGCATATCATACGGCAGGAATCCTTGTAAGAAAAATACGACTAAAAAACAAAGTTTACCGGTGACTAGTGAAAAGCGAAAAGTAGGTTTTGTTAAGTGCCGTTCAATTCAGAATAAGATAACCTTTGATATGCTGAATGTTCAACTTACGAACTTGTCCAATTAAATAAATATTTATAAATTTTGTGCATTTGTTACAAAAACTAGTGCGAATGCGTTTTCCAAACGCTAGTGATTGCAGCTCTTGTTTGAAAAACGCATTCGCACTAGTAATAAAACCTACTAATGTGCACGCGAAAAATATTACATCGGAGATGGCGCACTTTAGTTTATATTTAAATATCTTAAATTTGTTGAATAAAGTATACAATCAACAATTAAATAAATATTTAATAAATTTTGTGCATTTGTTACATAAACCAGGGTGTATTACCAGCGCGCACTGCGTCTTCAACTACACTGTTGTTTAGAAAACGCGTTCGGGCTAGTAATACAATCTGCTATTGTATTATGTTCTTTTCTTTTTCGTATTTTTGTTAATTTTTAATGAAAGTATTTTCGATATTGACATAAATAAATGCTCAAAAAAAATTTTTTTTTTGAATAACTATTTTAATTGAAGCAAACAGTCTCTACTATGTAATAATAATATTGAAATAATGGAGGTAATGTAATGCAAAATGGTTTAAATAAAGTGTATATAACAAAAATATCGATATAAAAAATATTTATAAAACCGATAGAAATATCAATATATCGATATATCGATATATCGATAGTATCGATAGTATCGATTTATCGATTTATCGATAATATCGATAATATCAATATATCGTTATTATGAATATATCGATATATCGATATTATCGATATTATCGATATATCGATAATTATCATTCTGATATCGTTATTCGATATTTCGATATATTGAGAATTGATATTCATCGATATATTTTTTTCCGGCACTAATTGGAATTAATAAAATCGAACTCGATTTTGACAATTTAAAAAAAAATTTACATTTCATACCATTGATCTTCGTTTCAAATTAATAAGTTAATTTCAAGTTTAAAAAGTTTGTCATTTCTCGTGAGGATTAGGCGACGGAGGTCCATTCTCCAAAGCAAAAATGTTATCAAAAGTATATGTATAAAATGTTCGTTTATCTAATTGGTTCACCATATGCTGGCGAAGGTGGAAAGAGAAAACATTTCCTTTCCAACAACCTGATGTGTCAGATTAATTTGACATTCATACTTTTTGAAATGCCACACCTAATTTCTTCAACGAAAGAGTTCGCAATAAAAAACATCCAGATTCGTTTTAAAAAACTACGTCTGATTACTCCATAAAACATAAAACTACACCAGCACCCTGGAACATTAAAAAATTTCTCACTTTTAAGTTTTGTTTGTGTGGCTATTAGCAAATTGATGACGTCATTCGAAGTCTGATGGCTTTATATTTTAAGTTATTTGAATTTTGTCTATGGTTGCGAATGAAGAACGTTGTGAAAAATAATACATTAAATGGTTAATGGAATGTATTACTGTGTAGTGTGAACGATAAAGCCCTAGCGATTAGCACTTGGGATCCCGACTCATTTTTACGATCCCGAAATCCCAGGACTATTGAAAGCAAATTCTGGAACTACGGGATCCCCATATTGACCGGGTTTAATCGATGAAAACACGACATCCTGTTAAAAAGTAAGTTATGTTCATTTTGAATGGAGAGATCAGTTTTTGTTGATTTGTAAATGTTTGTTTATGCAGCGGTGAAGCGTTAAAAAATTTCTTTATTACTTTTCATTAAAAACTTATCACTTCACCGCTTCATAGTCAGAATGTAGCTGTATAGCTGCGGTTATTGGCATTATGAGCTAACGTGAGGTTTTCTATATTGCTGGCAAAAGCTGTGAGTACTGATAAAACATATTATATTTAATACGATTTTTTTCCAATTTTAATTTGTGAAACATAAACCATTTTAAAAAAAAAAACCTAACTATAAAAATTTATTATTTACCCAAATATATGTCTAAATAACTTAAATAACGAATTGAATGCACTCTAGTAAAAAAATATAAATGACAGTCAAATTGAAAATTAATCTCAAATTCCCTTTATGTATAAAAAAAAGAAAGAAAAACGGGAAAATTTTATTATTTTACTCATCAATACTACGGGGCCAGGCCCACCCTAGAACAATTTCTTAGTTACGCCAATGCCTATATGTCACTGTAATATTTTTCTCTCCCATTTGAAATTACTATGATCTATAATGCATATATATACGACCGAACCCAGATTTCGGCTCTCATATATGGACTGCAGCACCAGATTTAAATTATTATAATTAACACTGTTTGACGTTGGCACTTGGCGTAAGTTTTCAAAATTTTAAAATTTAAATTATGTCGAAAGAGTCCACAGGCGTTGATTCAAGTTGATTGATGATCCAATGATAACATCAGGTATGAATTCGCTGCATCATAAAAGAGTGGTTGGAGTTCTTACACTATTATACAGATACTACTACGGTAAATGCTCTAAAGAAATTAATAACTAAATATCTTCATTGCGTAGAACTTGACGAGCCACAAGACAATCTTCGCATTCCCATAACCATACCTTGCAGGTTGAACATCTAGCCATAATAACACAATTTTTACTTTCCGTATTGTGGTAGAATGGACCACCAAAAAATGCTTCCCGACTACTTACAATCCTGCAGCTTTTAAATCCGCAAAACATCAACACTTTCGTTCCAGTCCTATCTCTAGCCCTATCACCCTCCTATCTTTCCTTTCCTATGTTTAAAGCGTGCATAAAGCATTAGTGGTTTATAACTAATGGTACAGTTATAGCTTGTCATTCGCACTATATAATATAATAAATTTACTCCAATCCCAAAACTATGTATCTTGCTTTAATAATCCCAATATAATAATAACACCAATTATAGCTAGTCATTCGCGCTATGTAAATAATTAATCAGGTACCTTGCAACAAGAAGATCCAAATTATAGCTCCTTTTAGTGTGGTGTTATAGCTATTTCCATATTCTCTATATATACTATAGTCCTTATTTTATTAATATTTTATAATAACAATAACTAAACAGTATTTGCAGTCATATTAACAAGTTGTTCCAACCACACTCTCAATCTAAATCCAAAAGATCTATCCACTAGATATTTATAGATGTAGTGATAGATAACAAATTCAACATCTTCTACATGTTAAACGAAAACAAACAACATCACAGTTTTGGTAAATTTATCACACAATTTACACTTATATTGTATCAGACGTATACCAACAATTTAAATTCAATAATTAGTTCAATAACGATACCTTCAATTCAACATCGATACAACTTCAATAATCAAAACACATATAACTTTAAATTATTTATTTCTTTTGTCAATTTACTAATTGTTACTTAAATTAAGGTAAAATATAATTTCCTATATAATCTGTTTTTAAGTAAATCTAAAAATCTTACACTGCGTTCCAATTGATGCTAAATTGTACTAAACGTGCTAAATCAATTTAGTCAACTATTTTATTTGACTAAATCAACATTTTCTTTCTAAATAATTGTGAAGCAATTCATATCGTTAAACAATATCTGACAACTGGATTACATTAATTTAAATTAAAATTCGATAATTTTGTAAAATTAAATTTAGATTTAGCAGTTTAGTACAATTTAGCAGCTAATTGGAACCCAGTCTTATTATGAAAAAGCTAATGGTTTTTTGTTTTTTTATTATTTCCAAAACTACTAAATTTAAAAAGGGTATTTTAAATTTTTAGTTTGACGATACGCCACACAGTGCTACGAACAATTTTTAACGTGTAAAAATATATTTCCTTAGTTATTGAACTCCTTTAGTCAGTTATACATCAACTATAACCTAATAATAACAGCGTTTGTCAAGGATGGAGTGGCATACAGCTTCCATAGAAAAATATAGTTTGAGGAACTGCAAATGGTTAAGAGCTGATTGACCTAGACATCTTGAAATTGTCGATTTGTGTTAAATATACATCCCGTCGAACAAATAAAATACGTCATGCTTTCGATTTTCATTTATATCAAACTAACTGCATAATGACGCACATATTACCTTAAAGAAAACAAACGCAAAATGAAACCATTTAAAAATTAAATGTTGCACTCACTCATTTTGTTCAAATTCACCCCAAATACATTAATCATCAAACACAAACCATTCCACCATAACCAACTACAAACAAATAAATCATAAAAAATTTAAAGTATGTATGTAATACAAATAGTATTCCAACAATTATGGTTCCACTGTATTTCTATTATTGAAACTTTTCATTTTTAATTTTTTTTTTCTTGTTTTGTTTTTTTTTTTGTTCATTATTTCGCTTTATTTATTTCTAAGCTACACGTGAACAAATCATTGGGTGTTAATTATATCTAAAACTCCGCCCAATCCATGTAATACAAAATTGTTTTGAAGTCACGCCCTATTTTTATTAGGAATACTTATCCTCATTCCTATTTCAAAAATGTAACTCCTGAAAAACAACGTGGTTTGTTTAACCACAATGATTGGAAGGAAGAGGAGATATTGTATGATGGCAGACAAATTAAATGGAGGAATTTGGAAGGAATTCACTAGACCGAAGAAGTTTTTTATTTTATTTCATTCCATTAGGATTAGAAATTATATTTTTGATTTCAATGTTCAAGGTAATATTTGTTTTTACGTTTAACTGTTAAAATTATTATTTAATTTACTTAATTAACATATTTTGTTGCGTTGGATCATAAATTTAATAAATCAACAAAAAAAATTATTATTTTTTAAATTTGATTACTGGTTTAACGCACACAAATAAATTCGGGTTTTTTTTTATTAAATTTACGTTTGTTTTGCTTGAAAAATGTTTGGATATTAGAACTAGAATAGAAGTGATTGAACTTTTTAATTTATTTTAGTTATTAGTTATATAGAAATAGAAACGACTTTAGTGATTTTAATTTAAAACTAAGGAAAAAAAAGTTATGTAAGAATTATAAACGGGAGTCAAACAAAAATGGAATTTTTTAGTCGTTATTTACATAATATTTTTTGGTATTTTAGTGGGAATAGAGATGAAGTTTTGAATAAATTGATTTGGGCGTAGGTTAATCGCATTTCGTTAGAAATTTACATAAGAACCTCATTTTTGCGTGCTCATTAAAAATGTTAGTCTGTTAAACGAAAATAAATTTTCTATACTTTACGTTCAGGTTGGACCTAAATTCAGTCTCCAGTCTTTAATCTGAAGCCTGAATCCTGAAATCTGGAATCCAAAGTATGAAGTCTGAAAACTAAAGTACCCAAGTAGGTTTTGCCAGACACTGATATACGGCCAAGAACTGGCCCATTAATGGTTAACAGTACTTGGCTATTGTTATTGGGCCAGTACTAGAACCATTCATCGGCTGATCTATGGTTTACAGAAAATAGCCAGTATATTGTTACGTTTGAATGACCAAGCACTGGCTCATGAATGGTAAATATTACTTGGCTATTGTTATCGTGCCATTACTGTAACCATGAATCGGCCAATATACCGTTTATAGAAAATTGCCAGTGCAGTTTACTTTGAATGGTCAAGCAATGGCCCGTTAATGGTTAACATCAATTGGCTATTGTTATTGGGCCAGTACTGCAGCCATGAATTTGCCGATCTATGTCATTTTTTTAAAATTTCACTAGAGTATTATCCGTTTTAGAAATACATAGTTTGAAAAATTTCACATATGTGGAGGTCCACACCAAAACGCTACATTTCCATTTTCTTTAAAAAATAAATTGTGTACTTAGATCGGCTCCAATTTCTGAATTCGATCGAAAACTCAAAAATTTATCTATATGCTTAAATTAGAACTGTTTTTCCCCTTTGTAGAATAGAGCTTGCTTTAGACATAATGTAATCAGTGTAATGACATAATCAAATTTTCTTGAACTGCGTTGGAAAAATGTAATAATGGAAATGTAGCGTTTTTGTGTGGACCTCCTCATATATAGTTTAGTTATCGCTTCTCGGCTGAAAGATTATGATAATATTGAAAAGGTTGGTATATGTTTTAATTTTTTTTCATTTCTATTTTATTCTAATTATTTTGTAAATAATTTATTTAAATTTACATATGAAAATATTATTTTATATTTTTTTTAATGGCCGAGTACTGGCAGTCATGTTTGCCAGTACTCGGCCATTCTTGCATTACTGGTAATGGATCATTACTGAACCATTTTTATGGGGAATTTTGAATTTTTCCTTTTTTTATTTTAAATTATTTTGTATATATTTTATTTAAATTTACATATGATAATATTTTATATTTTTTTTAACGGCACAGTGATGGTTGCCAGTATTTGGTCATTACTACAATACTGGTCATCATTATTGGTCCGTTACTATGCCAACTTTACAACCTTGCATGGGCCATTGCTGTTGCTTTTTCTCTGGCCCATGAATGGCAACCATTTATTGTCTAAATTTATCATCCAGTAAAATTATGTAAATGGCCCGCCCAGTCGTGATTGCCAGTGCTCGTCCATTGCTGCATTACTGGTTGCCAGTAATGGACCATTACTAGACCAGTTGTTCAACCTTGTATGGGTTTGAAGTTACAGGCAGTGTGAGCTATAAAATTTGAAGTATGAAGCATAGTCTGCTCTCTGAAGTCTTAAGTTTGAAGTATGAAGTAAAAAGTCTACAGGTCTGAAGTTTAAAGAATGAAATCTAGAGACTCAGGTCTGAAATATGAATTTTTAAGTCAGAAGTTCGAACCCTGAAATCTGTAGTCTGAAGTTTCAAATCTGAAGTCTGAAGCTTAAGTTTAAAATCTGAAATCTGAAGTCTAAGGTCTGAAGTCAGTGAAGTCTGTGGTGTGAAGTCATGAAGTGTGTAGTCTAAAGTACAAAGTCTGAAATCGGTCGAGTCGTAACTCTGAGCTCAGGAGTCTGAAATGTGAGTCTTAAATCATAACATCTGAATTCTATAAAATCTTAAGTCTGAAATCTGATGTCTGAAAGCCTTGTCCGAATTTTGATGTTTAGAATTCCAATTCACCATCCACAAATGTTTTGTCCAAACCTCAATCAAACAGCTAAAACAAAATTTGGGACAAGCACAAGAATAAAATTTAAATATCAAAGTTAACTTTGCTTAAAAATTTAAAGCCTAAAAAATTACAAACCAAAAAAAAAAAAATTATCCAAACAGCATTTGATGAATTTTAATATATAATTCTTAAAACATTGCGATGTGTGTCTCTCGTTGGACCAATAAACTTTACACGCGCTTTTTTAAACTAATACATTTAAATAAAACTATACACAAAAAAAATTATTTTAATTTAATTCGCGATTTACATATTTAAATATAATGTATGATGATTGTGGCAGTCGAACTAACTCTTAAAAAATTTATATTCGCTAAAGTATTTGTGAGAGAATATGTCAGTCAAATATTTTTTTTTATTACGTTAAGTATAAGAAAACGGATTAACGTTTGTTTGTGTTTCATTTTAAAATGACCTCAGAAAAAAAAAATTTTCACGCATAAAAAAAACTTGCCTCTTTCGTTGTTTGTTTTTTTTTGGTTACTTTTAAGATTATCATAAAAAAATGGAAATATTTTATATTTTGGGATATATTATAGCGAATGAATAAATATATTTTATTTTGTATAAATTTTGAGGAAGGTAAAAGTCAAAAATATTTAGACCAAAACCAATTGAAATTTTAAATTTAATTCAAATTATTTTGTGTAATATGTCATTGAGTGGTCTGAAATTAGAACAAAAAAATTATTGGCAAACATGACTATCAATTATTCAATTTGCAAATGGCTATAATTTGGATTTGACTAATTATTGAAATTTATTGGGATTTAGAATTTTATTTGTTTCGCTTAATCGTAATGTGCATTTTTAACAGAAATTTTTATTTTTTTTTGTTTTCAGGTTATGTAGAATTAAATCTTTTGTTTTTTTCTTCTATCTATCTATACCAATGAGAAATTAAATTAGGTAAAAAAGGTAGTGGCCTCATTCTATAGAAAACAGTGTTTGAACTTTTTTTAACTTTTGTAATTTATTAATTTCCTTGAATTAACAAAGCAGTTAATTTTGTTGATTTTTTTTGTGATTCCTCTAACTCTTTGGAATCGTCACGTAAGTTTTAATAGTAGAAGAAGGCCACTACCTTTTTTATCTAATTTAATGTGGCTTGAAATAGTTGTGTGTTATAGTATAATCCATCAACTTGGTAGATGGCCAAGCATTTTTGAGTTAAAATATCCATCAATGTGGCATTACAGACGTTTCATTGCACTATAATAAAAAGTATGTTGAGTTTATATATTTTATTTATTAACTTCCCGATAATCGTTGTTTGTTCCAGCACACGTACTCTGAGAACACAATCGTACATGATGTTCCATAGCAGTGGTCCAAGGACCGATTCTTGGGATACTCTTCCTGTTATATTGTACTTCTTATGACTTGCTTCGGTATCATAGACCAGAGTTCTTCCTGTGAAGTAACTGGCTATTATACGTAGCAGGTAGTCAGGTACGTGTAGTTCGTGTAGGGCTCTCATGATTTGGTTCCGTTTGGAGAGTTAAAGGCATTTTTAACATCCAGAGTGACAACAGCACAATGCTGTTTATCACCCTCTAGCAATCTATTACCACTCAAAGCTTTATGCGCTATCTCACATACTGCAGATATTGCATCAACGGTAGAGTGCTTTTTCGGCAACCAAACTGCCGGTCAGAAAGGCCCCACTCGCCTTCAGTATGTTGCTCAAGTCGAGCACCAATAGTTCTCTCAAATATCTTTCCAGTTGTGTCCAGCATGTACAGTGGGCGGTAGGACGAGGGTTCTTCTGGTGGCTTGTCACCTTTCGGTATAAGCTCAAGGCGTTGGCGCTTCTATTCCTCTGGAAATATCCCTTCTTTTAGGCATGCAATGTAGATATTTTCGAATACATTCGGCTTCTGATTTATCGTTGTGTTTAAGACGATATTTGGGATACCGTCTAGATCGGGCGTGCTATTAACGGATAATCTGAGCAACGCGTTTAGGACCTCTTCGGTGGTGACAGCCGAAATTGAATTATCGTCAATTTGCAGCTCACGAGATAGGGCGAAGTGACCGTGGTGTGGAAAAAGGCCGGACACAATTTCAGCCATTATATCTGGGCGCACTGGTGTAGCTGATTGAACACCCTTGAGTTTAGTAAGCACAATTTTGTACGCACTTCCCCATGGGTTATTTTGAACTTCATCTATAAGACACTGGAATGATCTGCTCTTAGTATTAGCAATTGCTTTCCGCAATTCTTTCCGCTTTTCGCGAAAATCATTTTGGAACCGCTCATAGTGCTCACGATTTCTCCTTCGTGTACATTTCCTCCGGAGTTTGAGGCACTCTTTTCTTAAACGGGCAATGTTTTCAGTCCACCAGAATACTAGGCACCATCCATTACCGTTGCTTTTACGCGGCACATTCTGCTCCTATCTTGGCACCACTCTCCGGTATTGACATGCATTCAACCATGTAGTCCAGCATCTTTGTGTCCCACTCTTTGATTTTCCACCAATTTTACTGAGCCTTCCGCTTTGACTTGGAGCCTTTCAAACCGCTGTGGTGGTTGGGTTTCAAATATAATAGCGCGATGATCACTGTGTGTATACAAATCAGACACCCTCCATTGTGCTCCTCTCGAAAGTGTCCCACTTGCAAAAGTGATATCGATAATTGAACTTGCTTCTCCTTTATGATATGTCTCCGTGGTACCATGGTTGAGCAGTACCAGATCAAGTCTGGCAAATGCCTCAAGTAATGCCCTACCTCTAGGGTTAGTACGTTTACTTCCCCATTCAACGGCCCAAGCGTTAAAATCACCCGGAATTACGATGAGTGACTTACCTCTGACGTCTGTTATAAGTCGGTCAAGTGTCTCTTCGAATTCATCCAGTGTGGTGCTAGGAGGAATGTAGCAGCTGTAGAAGTGGACACCTTTGATTTTGGCATAGACAAAACTCTCATGCTGATGACTAGATCTGCGTTCAAAAGGAAGAGCATTGCAGGCCCAGATAGCAGCTCTAGCGCTCTTTTGTAGGCTGGACATCTACTACCTCCAGAAGAATGCCCATTAGTCCATGTGGGTCCCGGCAGGCCAAGAGCACATTTTGGGGGCTCTTTGCATCCTTTCGATTTATGTCCGGTTCCTCCGCATCTAAAACATATCCCCGTTTGATCCACATCACTTTTACAGTGCCTTGCTACATAACCGTAATCAAGGCATCTGAAACAGCGTGTTGGAGTGATTCGCTCGCGCAATCTGCATATTACCCATCCAATTCGGATGTGTCCAGACGCAACGAGAGCATTGCGCTGATCGTTCAGGGAGACTGGTTATTGCCGTCTGAGTCCCGTCTCGCAATGTCCTCAAAGATTTGATTGCATTTGTTTGGATAGACCCAATTGTAGGAAATTGTGTCTGGTTTGCAATGCAAATATCTTCTCTCGTTGTAATCTCGTCTAAGTCGCGACACTCTATAAGAGTTTTTTGGCACACCGACCTAACACTCTCCGAAACTCTGAGTGCTAGCTCTGCGTGCTCTTTAAGCTTTTGATTGTGTTCGCCTTTTTTAATTTCAAGAAGCAGCTCACCTTTAGCTGTCTTCCTAATCTTGGTGACACAATCCCAGAGCTCTTTTAGTTCCGGTTCGCTTTCATCTCTTTAAACATTTGCGCACAACTTTGTTCACCGGACTCAGATATTATTAAAGCATCCGACCGTGGTGCTCTTTTCGTAGGTTTGCGTGGTTCGTTTCGCGTAGGCTCAACAGGACGCGTTTTTTTTTCTCCTCCTTTTACGTCTTCTCACGGGTTGCCACTCCATTTCGGATGCTACCACAGGGAGCACGTTTTGGTTCGAGGGCTCGACCTGCTGTTCACTTGACTTGATCCCGCTCTGCTCGGATCTTGATCTTGGTTCTTTCAAGATCCTTTTCCTGTTTTAGTTTTTTTCGGCGAAGGCAGTTGTGCTTTCATGTCCTCACCATTTCCACTTCGTCGTCTTTTTGATTTTTCATCGACGGTTGCTTTCAAGGTCGGTGAAGTTTGACACACTTTGTTCACCTGTGGCCTGACGCTTTGGGAAACAGTGAGGTCATTCACAGCAGATTAGTGCAAATTTTCGATTTCGTTCACAAGGTTTCTAAACGTTTGATTTATGGACCGTGTGCTCGACATCATTTTTTGCAGCTGTTCAATTTTACAGCTAACCACCAATAAGGTATATATGCCATTGCTACAGATACTTTGTGTACCTCCTACTGGTATCACCTAAAGGGTCACTGGTTGTTTTGGTATAACCGCCTTCGTCGTGACATTTAATGATGATCCACTGACGTTCTTCGTTTTCGCAACACCTAGATCCGGGCACTCGGTAGAGTTTTGGGGTGCGCTTCTCGTAGCAGATGGTACAGGAGGCAATTTTTGCACCATTTTATTGTTCTTGGCTTGCAGTCCAGCGGAAGTGCATGGACTGTCGCTCAAGCTAACGCTTCTTTTTAATGGTGACCTAATCATCTTACTGCTCCTGGCAAATACCTGCTCTGGCTTCTTCTTGTCACCGTAATAGTAGCTGATACAGCGGCCCCGTTTGCCACCATTGTATCGTTGCAGTCGCTTGATATCGATGACTGGGAGCTTGCTTGCTTACTTACTTCAGTCGCTGGTACTGGGGTACCTAATCCCTGCACCGTAAGGTTTGATCCTATTCTACTCTCCATGGGGATTTATTTTCGGAGTTATCATCTCTTAGCATTTTATACCTACTGCCAGGTGGAAATAAACAGCCGCTTCTAACATGAAGACAGACGCTGACCAGTGAGCCGCCCACTGTGGGACAGACGCTCGTGGATTTTTGTTGTGCTCTTGGTCGTGGACTGGTTATTTTCGTATTCGCAGCTCATCTACACACAACATATCAGTATGTAGGCCATTCACTATCCACCACCTGTGACCCCCACAGTAGCCTGAAGCTCAGCCCTGTGAGTTTGTATGTGTGTGTGTGTGTGTGTATGTATCGCTGTATGTAGACAAATTTTTGTCCAATGCTTTCTCAACAACGGATGGGTCGATTTTAACGAAAATGTTCACAATCGATGTATCTTGGTGTAACATAGAGTCCAATCCTTTTCTAGCGAAATTAAATCATTTGTTTTTTAGTGATTTCCAAAAAACTGAAAATCGTCTCTTGAGATTATCATGAGATTAAATAATGCTATCAAGGCCATGAAACTTCCATATTGATTGTCATCATGTAAGCCATTTATAATGAGATGTGTATAAACAATTGCTCTCTTACTTTTTGAGTTTTCAAGAAAATGTGAAAAAACTACGTGTAATTTTCGTTACGCAAACGCATGATATCTGGATGAAACTTTGGTATGTAAATGAGCTGCAAACGCATTCGGGATTACTTGAATATCGAAGATCTGAGTTATTTTCTAAATTTCATAAAAAGGTCAGAGGTTCGTGAGTGATCAACTGTTTATTAACTTCTCGATATGGGAAGTTATTGTTTTTGGGTCGATTTTCGAAATAGGAATTTTTGAACGTTCCAAGACCTCCTGAAGCTGTTAAGGCTATTTTTAGCTGGCAGTTTGTATGTGTGTGTATGTGCGTGTGTACACTCAAAAATATAAAAGTCACTTTTACAAAAATTTTATATATATACAACACACAAAATTTTTTGATAAAACTACAATTTTTTTCCTTCAAATCCAAAAATAATTTGTAAATCAAATAAATTTTTGGTTTTTTCAACTAATTTTTTTTGTAATTTACAATATTTTTGGTAAACTTACAAAAAATTTGTGAGTTGTAAATTTATAAAAAATTTGTACAATTTACTTAGTTTTTTTTTTGAGTGTATCATCGTATGTGGACAAAAATGTCTCCAACGCTTTCTCAACAACGGATTATCGGTAACGTTACTGGTCACAATAGATGTATCTTGGGGTGTAACTTACAGCCCAGTCCTTTTCTAACGAAATCGGTTCATTTGTTTTTTAGTGGTTTCCAAAAAAACTGAAAATCAGTTTTGGCGAATATTATACGAGAATCAATAACGCTATCAAGACCTTTTACCTCCCATTTTGTTTGTCATCATGTCAACAATTTATAATGACATTTGTATAAACAATTATGCTATCTAACTTTTTGAGTTTTTAAGAAAATTTGAAAAAGGCAAACGCATTTAGGTTTATTCAAATATAGAAAATATGAGCTTTTTTCAAAATTTGGCGAAGGAGTCGGGGAGGATGTTTGTGGATCGTTGAACAACTGTTTTTTTAAACTTCAATAACACTCAGTCCTGACTTTCAATTTTATTGAAACTTAGAGCATAAGGTTTTTGTAATGTTTATAGTAATTTTGCCACTTCGTTTGTCACTTTCGACTATATAGCTTTATCTTATTCTTTTAAATATCGACGGCTACAGTTCATTTACGTGTATTTACATTTTATAAAAATTGAACAGAAGCTCAGAAAATGATTTATTGTGTTTCTACACAAGCTTGAAAATAAAAAATTTTTATCAATAACTCAAAAAAACTATTTTGTTTTTATTTGTTGATAGTAATTTTTTTTTAAAGCTTGTTTAGAATCGCAATAAATCGTTTTGTGAGCTTCTGTTCAATTTTTATAAAATGTAGTTACACGTAAATGAACTGTAGCCGTCGATATATCTTTTAAATGTTTCAGCTAACATAGAACAAATATGCTTTTGAGGTGTCTTGTAAATAATGGTCGGTTTTCATCAAACAAATGCTGACCTTTTATCTTACCGAAAGACTAGGTTGTTGACTGTTGTGTTGGAGATCATTTTTGATATTGACATATTAATGATACCTTCACCTTTCAATACCTTCTGAATCGGTCTAGACAACTTATTTTAGTTTGCAGTCTGAGTGTTAGTATATGTTATTAAATTTAAATATGACTACACACACATTCAAATTCTATTTAAATTATTACAATTGATGTTTCATTTAATAAATAAATCTTAATTTTGTGTATTTAAGGCTTTAAAAACCCTAATTGAGCTAATATTCTCTTTTTGTTGACTTTTTTTTCAAATTTGATTTAATATTTGTTTTGTAATTTTTCATTTTTTATTTGTATTTATGTTCTACAAAACATATTTTTGGACAATGCAGTTAAATTATATTGCATAATTTTTTTTATGTTTGGTATTTTAGTATACCTTATCCAGTAACTGGTTTGTTTTTCATATAACGGGTTCATGGCGTAACCCCTATGGTCACACCTCCAATCCCACTAGTTTATTTGTTAATTGGTTGATGGCAAACAGGCCGGGGTCCAATTCTTGTTCAGAAAGAATGCAATGAGGTTATATACAATATTATACGATAAAAATTAAAAATTAATTATTTAGCAAATTATAAAAATTGAAGATTTTAAAGATCTTAACCATTAATTCATTAAAAGTATATTAAAAACATATGTATGTAATAAAAATATTAGAGATTCTAAAAAGTTATACCAAAAAGATAGAAAATAGTAAAGATTATACAATACTAAGTAATGAGAAGTACATTGAAGATGTGTATGAAACATATGAATGTAATGTAATAGATACAATAAATGTAAAATAAAATAAAAATAAAATTAGAGATAAAAATATATATAAATAAAATTATAAAAATAAATCAAAAATATATATGCTTCCAATTTACTAAGAAATAAATAATAAGGTATATAATATGATAAAGCTGTAATTAAATTAAATAGTGCCACTTCAACAATATGCAATTGTATTATAAAATAAAGTAGATTAATATACGATTAACGAATTTAATTTTATTTCACTATGTAAAGGGAATAACGGATAAGTGAAGTCAGGTTAGGATAGGGAAGGAACTGAAGGAAAGGGATGTAGACGGGAAGGGAAGGGGGAACAGAGCTAGCTAGCTAAGGAATATACGACTCGTAAAAGAAATAGAAAGGTGATCTAGGAAGACATAGAGGAAGAGGATAGAGGCAGCAAGAGACAGAGAGGATGAAATAGAAATGGAGTAGTCTAGGTAAATAGGGAGAGGGAAACATGTGGTTAAAGATAGTTGAGGAAGCTAAAAACTTTAGTTTTAAACATGGAAGGAGAGATGTTGAACTTTTTAAGAGGAGCAGGGAGATTATTTTAGAGCTTGGAGGTTCAGATAGAGTACGAAAGTATCCACGAGTTGCAGGAAATAGATGGAAGGATAGTTTTATGGACTCGAAGGGAAGGACAAAATAAAAACCATTGAAACAGATAGGACGGACAGTTAAATTTGAAGATTTTGAAAAATCGAAGTAGGAGACGGGTGGAAATGTGATTGGAAAAAGAAGTGCCATAAGGAGGTCGTGAGTAAGTTTAGAAACATGCTGGTGAAGTTTAAGGTTGTAGACAAGACGGACGGCCCAGTTAAGAGATTAAGTGAGACGAGACAGGCTTTCGAATGTACATCTTGAGTAGACTTCGATACCATAGTTGAAAATGGGCATTACTAGTGCATGCATGAGTAGTCTTCTTATATGCAAGGGGAGGGTGGAAATGATTAAGACTATAAAGCTTTCTCATTACAGCGGTAGCACGACCTATAACGTAGCTGGCATGAGACTTCCAGGAAAGGAAAGTTAACCGGTAGTTTACCGAAATAATAAACTTTGATCTAACTATTTTAAATTATTAGTTTAAGCAAACTATTTATAACTTAAATTGGCGTGTAATTGGCCTTCAAGAAAATTGAAGAAGAAGAAAAAAATAATTTAAATCATGAAATTTTTTGATTTTAAAAAAAATGTTTTAATTTTTCTTGTTGCTCGTATGGTAAATAATATATTAAAAGCTTTTTCTAAATATTTGCCACGAATGTTTTGTTCTCGGAAAAAAGTGAATATAACTTTTAATAATATTTGTGAATCCCTCAGGTCATTTTTCAGTACTGCTTTCCAAAAATCATCTAACATAAATTTTATTGCTTTATTAGAAACATATAGATTTGCGTTATATCGACACTGTCTTTACAGCAACTATATTGCGGCAAGAACATATGACTATAAGTTAAACAATTTCACTGTCTGAAAAGTTTATATCAGATTGAATGGCGATTAAACTTATCCTGATTTCACGTTCAACTTTACAAAATCTTACTAATATTGCAAAAAGGCTGCTTGATCTTCAATCTAGAATCAAGAAAACATAGTTTTTTCACATTTTTACCATGTTTTTGTAGGTTGTCTTTCTTTATTGGTAATTTGCGTACCATTACAACTTGTCTAATTTTTGCTATTACAAAACTTATTTCGTCATACTAAACATGGACAACATAAGATGGTACCGGAAAAAATACTGCAAAATTTTCTGAGTCTTTCAAAGGTCTGTTTCTTTAAAAGATCTTTCCCCCACATGAAAATTGCTGATGCAATTAATATAAAATATTTACCTACAACCGTTAGCTGAATGAAATAAACACAATTGACGATAAGCATTAATCACATCTTCTACTTTTCTTCTAACGGAAGCATCACCAGTCGTAGTTCAATCAATATTCTATTAAGTTTGAACATTTGAACATGTTGGTCAACAGCGTTAAACATTTATCAGATGGAAACAACCAGATTCCAAAAGCAGTATTTGCATTGAACGGACGAACATCATGTATCTGCGATTTTTTACTTGCGGTAAACTGTTAGAATATTAAATAGGAATATTTCACCGAATATTTTGAGTGGTTTCTTGCTTGGATTTTTTCATGTTTTAAAATATGTTTGGTTAGGTCCAGTTTATGCTATTTTACTAAAAATTAATTAATTTTCTTCAAAATATCATAATTGTTAGCTTATTAGCATAATAAGCATAAATATAAGTTTGTATGATTTTTACTGAAACCGGTAAAAACTTAGAAATTTACTGGTTTTTTGATAATGCGTTTTTGGGCGATTTACCGGTAAACCGGTTAACCGGTATTACAAACCCTAACCATGATAATGGAGAGATGGAAGACAGTTGAAGAGTATAGCTTGGGATTTGAGTGGGTTCAGAGCGAGTTTGTTGCATTTGGCCCATTCAGAAATCTTAAAAAGGTCGTTGTTCATCTCACTAAAACAACGATGGAGCTCAAGGATGGGAAGAGCATGGATAATTTAGACGACGTCGGCAGAGATGTGAAGAAGAGAGACTAGCATTCACTAGAGTCATTTTCAACGTTTGAAACAGTTTGAAACGTAACAATTAAAATGATTGTAAAATTTTTCGATAGTGATTTTTTTTTCCAGTTAAATAAAAAATGTCTTTCAAAATTAATATGTGACTTATAGAAAAGAAAAGAAAATCATTATCTTTGACTAATGTTAGTACATTTTGTTTTTTAAAACTTTTATTCTACAAAACTAATTGTTTTGCACAGTTAATATTTTTTAAAATATTATGATCAAATAATGCAAACGTAGTTGCGTTTACATATTCGGAAATATTAATGTTATAAGTTTTTATAGCTTTTGAATTTTTTTCAGTCATTGTTTTAATTAATTTATGATTTCTTTTAGAATAAATATTCTCCGCGATGTTAAGCTGTAGTTTTATTGGTAAACTAAACTTAGAGAAATATTTTTTCAAAAAGTGATATTATTAGCATACGATTTCAACATTTTATGCTTGGTTTCAAAGCGCATTGTCCATAAATTTTTTAAAGGTCCAGATTTCCAGGTCCGCTAGAGGAATACGGTATCCCTAAAAAGACATAAGTTTGTAATTCAATAGTAACATAAATGTAGATAAAAATTACGTTTTATTTGCGCCACTCAAATAGTTTAGTCCTAAACTTAACCCTTTTAACCCGATTCGATTCAGTGGAATAAGGTCTTCTATGTCTGTAAATGATAAGTTTTTAAAAACTTCTACATCAATTGAATTGTTTAGGCTAAATAATTAAAATGTTTTCACTTCTATAATATTACAAAAGTATGTTATTTGGTCAACAATTAGCAATCAAAAATAGCTAAATTTACTTCTAAAATTTTCAATGCCACAACTATGCAGAAGTTACTCGTGCTCCTCAGTCACAAATTCACAAATCACCTGATCAAAATTGACATTTTCTTTTACTATTATTAATATATGAATCCATTTAATTTTTTACACTTTTATTGCTAATTTATTGTCTTATTTAAATATGATCCTGATATTTATTTAAATAAATTTTAAATTTTTTCACTGCGCACTAACAAATTTTTAAGTGCTGCGTGCCTCACACTAGTATTTTTTGCTAAATCACTGACTTTTCTAAATTAATTGCTAGTGCACATATGCTATTCATAGATGTCACTCGTATCAAACGTACAACCTGTGCCTGACCTTATATTTAAATTAGAATCTTTTTAAATGTCAAAATTTGTAAACATTGTCATAATGGAGAATGATAATGAAATTGTATTTGAGAGCTTGTTTTTTTAAAATACTTACATCATACCAAATATTTTCTTTTGTATAAATTTGAAATATTTTCCATTTTTTTTAAATAATTGTTTTTAAATATATTGACGTTTAAATGAATTGACAACTAAATTGAAAAGCAAGCTGACGAGGAGACTTTTCGTCCGCCGCCTGGTGGTCAGTAGCGCAACTTAGGTATGAAATGAAAAGTCACTGATTTAGCTCAAAAAGTTGGTGTGAGGCACGCAGCATTACCGCACTTTACTTAACAAAGAAATGAATATAGAGAAAACATATGATGCTTAAAACAACCGCTACCAATTTAGAGTATTTATATATAAACACAGAGAGAGAACACAACTTTAAAATTGTATGAAGAGAAACATAACAAATGCTAATCACCTGATATGTCATATTCAATTTCTCTTTTCGCCATTTTTATTTGATATTTTTTACAAGCACAAACTTTTTTATAAAATTATAAATTAAAAACAATTAAATAATTTAAAACGAGAAAAGGGTTAAATGTATTTTTATAGTTGTGCTAATTTTCATAAAATGAATGAAAAGAATTAGGAGAGTAACTTAAATTTATATTTTATAGTGTTATTGCCAGTGATTTTTTAAGTAGTAAATATTTTATAATGGACAAGCAATATTTTCTAACGACACGAACAAATAAATATAAGTTATGTAGATATTTGCAAAGTATATTATGAAAACTTGCTGTCAAACTTTTTTTTATTATGGACAAATTATTTTTAATAAATAAAATATTTAAAAATTATAAGTTTGGTTATAATAAAATGCAAAACATTACCAAAACGTCATCACAGTCGCAGGGAGGGAGAAACTATTATTTTTTGTGGTAGGGTTTTTTCTTATAGATTGAAAAAAAAACTCGCAATAATTGAAAAATTTTGAATAAAATGTTAAATTTACGCACGTCTATGGGAAGACATAAACATTTCTCTCTGAGACAAAGAGAGGAAAACAAACAAACAAAATATTAGTGTGGTGAGCGGTTGACTACAAATTTCCTATTTTTTTAGGCGATTCTTCTAGATTTGAGTAATATTCGTTTAGTCTGTTAGAAAAGAAGAGTATGTATAAATCACGTATTGATTATTATTAAATGTTATTGTTTTTATCCTTATTTTTGTTAATTATTATCTAGTTAGTAGGCAAATTACCTAAAAACGAATCATAGCTGTGGATAAAAACTTAAAAGATAAGTTAAATTATCTATTTAGCTAGAATCATTATCTAATGATTAGGGTAATCAGTTTTTTAGACTAATTACCTACACAAATAGAACAAAGCACCTAAAAAAAATGGTCACCTACTTTTAATTGGATATTTTATCTACTTTTGTATGATTTAGTTCATCTACAATTTAGAGTCTTCATCTAAATTTGTCAAAAAATTATCCATTTCAAGATCACCTAACTGAAATTAGATGATTTTTCTAAACTTTTTTTTTCTGTGTTGCTTACGAGTCCGTACCGATACTTATTGATAGTCTTATCAATAAGTATCAGTACTGACTCGTGAGTTATATCAGTCATATCGATATTTATCGATATGTCGATACTTATCAATATGTCGATACTTATCTATATACCGATTTTTTTTATTGGGGAGTCCCGAAGCTGAACTAATTAGCTAGCCAGTTCGATTAGCCCTGCGACCTGGAGATCTATTGTGCTTAACCCTAGTATTATTATAATGCAGATGAGGTCGATGTCATCGCAGAATGTGCAATGTGTTCGAATCCAAACTCCTTAACATAGCTAATTAGCTGGATTTTATTAATGTTTGTTGGAATTGTACTAATGTATCGGTATAATTTCGATACATCGGTATATCAATATATCGATATATCGATAAAATATCAATATATCGATACATCAATTTTGATCGATATTTATCGATATATGTATCAATATTTATCGATGATTCGATATATACCGATATATCGATAAATTGATATACTGATATGTAAAGATATATCGATATATACCTACATTATAAAGATCATTTTATGTTGTCATAGAATGTTGATTCTCGAAAAAATTTTTAATATCGCCCAGCGTTTCCTAACCATACCGAACTTTAATCTTCTGCTGCAGAAAAAAATTATAAGCAACTAAAGCGAAATAGAACTGAGAAAGTAACAGACTAGACCGCAATATAGGCACAGTAAAATATTAAGACACAAATAGTGATAAAGTTAAAAAGAATTAAAGAAAATTTAAATTTTTATATTATTGTCTTATGTTTCCAGAAAAAAGGTTCAAAAAGTTTCATAATGTTTAAAAATATATATTTATATAAAAACATCTCAATTTATAGTAAATCAATTTACCTTGAAATCGTATCCAACGCTTCAACGGACATCTTATTACAATTTTTTTAAAGTAAACCTTTTTTAATCAACTTTGAAATATAAAATTCAAAACAAAAACTTTTCTGTGAATCAAAAAATTAAATAATTCAAAACCTTAAATCTTAAGAAATAAAGAAAAAATTTGTCCTTGATTTATTTTTTGCATTTATAATGTTTTGTTGGTTCTGTTAAAACATAAAAGAATAGACAACTTTAGACAAATGTTGCATCGAAAAGTTTATATCTTTCGGGTATGACCCCTCTAAACATAGAAACGTATGATCATAATATGACTGCAGTTATGAAATTGTTTTAAAATTCAATAAAGTAACACTATAAGCTTTTGGTTAAACATATAATACATATTCGTTTTGTACTTTTTTTATGGCCAATTTTATGTAGCATGAGTCTTATTTTGGGTAATTTTAATATACTCCCGATATCAATGTATTCAAAATTTCCCATATACAAAAACAAAAATATCTACAAAATTTGCTAAAGTTCTCATACCCGGTGTTCGATTCAGTTCAAACTTCAGCACTGCACATGATGTGGTCTTCTCTTTCTGTTGATATGCCATTCGCATAAGATTGGTCAGAATTAATTTTGTTTGGTTTCGAAAAGTATATAGGCCTATGCACCTTGCCTATTTTGCAAATTTTAAAAGTTTTTTTATTTAAGACAATGTACTCAAACTTACCCAAAATAAGACGCTAGCTACATAAAGCTGCCCATAGATCCCACAAATCGTTTCTGACATATTCCTGCATATAGGATCTTGATGAAACTTTGGCAAATGATCCAGGTTCAGTTTAAAATGGAACATCTGGATTCATTTCAGAATTGAACAAATTGGCGCGAGGCCAATCCCGAACACCTATGTTAGTTTAAATCTTCAATAACTTCTAATCCCGGCCTAAGTTGTTATTGAAACAAGGTATATATAAGCTGTTTTAGTACTGTTACCAATATGTCTGAATATATGCCAATTTCCTGTTTGTCACTTTGTTGGTAAAAGCTTTCAAGTAACATGAGAAAGATTTCATCAGCTTTTGGAGTACATGGAATAAAGGGTTGGGGCCCACCATACAACATGTTGTTTTTTTCACTATGTTTTCAAAGTTCATTGGAAGCATACAGCATTCATTGGCGAATGAATTTTGATGACACTTTTGGAAAAAGATGCAAATATGCATGGCAAGGAGCAGATTAGTTTTCGAGCAATATTGAAAAATTGGCGGGGGACCCCCGAGCACCTCTTTTATTTGAAAGCTCAATAACATCTGTATATCTGGTAATCGAATTTGTTGAAACTTGCGATATAAGCATTTAGTACGGATCACAACAATTTTGCATCCCATCCCAGCTTCCGGTATTTCAATTCATGTAAACAATTTTTTTTGCAATATTTTCAAATTTTTTCAGTGTCTTTATTGACACTGCAGCTTACAATCATGAAGTGATTATGAAAAAACTTATACTCAAAAGGTTTCAACTAGTGTGAGAAGATAATGATCAACTTTTAGGATACATTGATAAAAGTCACCATTGGTCTATAACATAAAACTGCTGACTTTTCTCACTTTGTTTTTAAAGTTTGTTAGGAGCATACAGACTTCGTTCATTAATCAATTTTAATGACACTTTGACAAAAGATGCAGACAAATGACAAAGAACTGATTAGTTTATGGACGATATTGGGAAAAGTGGTGGAGGCCCTTTTGAAGACACTTTGGAAAAAGATGTAAATATGTATGGCAAGGAGCTGATAAGTTTTTGAGCGATATTGAACAAGGTGGTGGAGGGCTCCCCGAGCACCCGTAGTTTTTAGATCTCAATAGCATCTGTACCTGATTAATTAAATGAAACTTTGTACAAAATTATGTACGGTTCATAACAGTTCTGCATCCCAACTTCCGTTTTGTCACTTCCGGTAAAAAAATTTTTTACTTTTTCTCGTAAAACAGATGTTCATATAATTAGAACTGCGTGAAATCTATAACCTGGATGGGTATTACCTCACTTTATATCCAGAACATTTTGTTTCCAGAGCTGTGGTTCGTAAGCCTATGCATCACCGTCGCAATATATTTTAATTAATTTGCTTTTTACCGTATTGTATGTTCTGAGATCAATTGAACTTTGTAAAATTAAATATTTGTGACACTTGGTGGTTGATATACACATAAAAGTATAAATATTTCAACTTCAAAAAATCTTGGGTAATTTATTTATTTATTTATTTAATCCATTATTTCAGTTCTTAAAGAACAAAGGATTCTCCCTGCTCTTTCCGTTTTTCTCTGTTTCTTGTATTTCTTCTCCAATTGTAATCGAATTCGAATATTTCGTTAATCCACTTCCTTCGTGGACGACCTTTTCTTCTATTTGAAGGCTGGACCGCCACCACCATTTTAATTTTTTTGGTTATTCATTCAATCGCTTAGTTTGAGTCCCATCATGCCTCGTTCCATTTTTCTTTGTTTTACTGCAATTTTTTCTCTTTCAGTGCCTGGGATGTTCCAATATTGAGAATCATAACTCAATGTCGGTAGAATGCACAAATCCATTAATCGCTTTTTGTAGTGTGTTGGAAGATTTTCATTGAAAAATCTTTTCAGACTCCAATATGTTTTCCATGAATTGGTTATTCTTGTTCCGATTTTTTTTTCACAACCATTTTCGAATGACACATTTCTCCCGAGAGTAATGATTATCCATTCGAAGCAGTATGTGATCTGAATCATATTCGATTTTCACTATACACTAGTGTTATGAATTAATGATTTCATTTCTTTTTTCACGATTGTAAAATCGATTTCATTTTTTACGTTGTTCATTGTCCAGTAGCCCTATTCCGGTATATCGTGAAATAGGAATTGAGAAAAAAATTAAAGCAATTTTTTCATAACTTGTATTCCGGGTTGCGGCAAATAACAAATTCGCATTATAATAGTAGATTCTTGTATGAGCTTAGAATGAAGGCAATTCTTCACGAGGATGAAGTTTCACGAAACGAGCGTAGCGAGTGGAGGGAATCATCCGAGTGAAAAATTGCCATCATCCTAAGCGAATACAAGATGCTATTTTATCCACGACTATAAAATATTTCGTTTAATTTCGAGTTTTCATGCAAAAATTTGTATCGCCATATTGAAATAAAAACATCAAAGAGAGCAAAAAACAAAACAAGTTTGTTGTTAAATTTGTTAGGGGAATATTTAATAAACTATAGAGCTGTTAAAGAATTTTAATCAAATTCACTAGTTGTGGAATAAATACAATTACAATGGAAGACATACGCATGGAATATGGAATATATTTCTTTATTTCATTTATTGCTCTTTTCTTAATTCCCAACTCACAAGGAAATGCCGGAATAGGCGTACTGGTGTATCGTGTTTTTCTGTTTTGGAACATTGAATTAGTTATGAAAAGTTCCTGGGTAATGGTTAACGGTTAACGGTTTGAAACATTAGGTTACGGGTTCGATGTAGGTCAAAGTTAAATGTTTTGTTTTTTAATTTATTAAGAAAATGACGAAAATTATTTAGCCAGGTGCAGGTAACCATTTTTTTTTTTTTTTTTTTTTTTTTTTTTTTTTTTTTAAGGCGTTCATGCTCCATGTAGGAGCGTTGCCAGGCTAATCAGCTTTGAATATTCACCACGGTCATTCGCAACAGCGACATAATTACCATGGCAGCCGATTTTTTTAAGGTCGTTTATTACGTCAGTCTCCCATTGTAGTCGTGGTCTTCCTCGCGGTCTACCACTCCCTGGGGTACTAACGTACATTTTTCTAATCATTCCAGACTGTGAATCGGCTCGTAGAACATGCCCAAACCAAGCAATCCTGTTAGAACGGATACAACCTATTATATCAGGACCCTCAAGAAGGTCTCTGATCTCAAAGTTATACCGGGTTCTATACTCTCCATCGTCTGTCTTAAGTGGACTAGATTAAAAAGTATAGGAGAGATGGCATCACCTTGTCTTAAACCGGAGTCGACTTTAAAAAAACTTTGATATTTCGTTCTCTACTCGTACACAGCATTGAGCGTTCTGTACTACACATTCCTACTACACAACACATTTTATTAAAAAAAAAAAAATATATATATATATATATATATATATATATATATATATATATATATATATATATATATATATATATATATATATATTCTTAGAATTTTGAAAAAAGTTTCAACTTTTGATTTTGTAAGAATTTTTTAAATATACTTTGAATTTTGAAAAATTTCATATTTTTGATTTATTATAATTTTTGGAATTTTGAAAAATGTTTCAATTTTTGATATTGTTATAATTTTTGCAATATTATTAGAATTTAGAAAAAGTTTAAATATTTGATTTTATTCTAATTCTTGGAATATTTTTGGAATTTTGAAAAAACTTTAAATTTTTGATTTTGTCATAATTTATGCAATATTTTTTAGAAATTTTGAAAAAAGTTTTAATCTTTGATTTTGTTATAATTTTTGGAATATATTTAGAATTTTGAAAAAGGTTTCATTTTATTTAATTTTTACAATATTTTTGGAATTTTAAAAGAAATTTGAATATGTGATTTTGAAATATTTTCTCGAAACGCTAAATGGAGAGGTTTTTGAGGAGTTTGCTGATTGTATCATCTTTCCACTAAATTATGTTAATATATTATGATCTGTTATAATTTTTCGGCGAGGAATTGATATTTCGTGTTAGTTTTGTAATAAATTTCTTGTACTTTAAACTGTACTTTAACAAAAAGTTTTATGTTTGATATACATCGCTGCCGATATCTAAAAACAATGTCCTCATAGTCTGTGGAGATATGACGATGATGATGAAAATGGCGAATTCCTTGTGAACTGGATGGTTACAAATGGAATACATCTAATATTTGATGCAAAAGATGAACCAACGTTCCATTCTGGTCGCTGGAATAGTGGCACCAATCCAGATCTCTGTTTTGTTTCAACAGATGATTCCATGTCAGCTTTACCAGCCGTCAGAATTGTTGAAATCAAGTTCCCAAGGAGTCAACACCGAATAGTTTGTTTAAGTGTCGGTATGATGCAAATTCCTATGTTTCAATCTTTGCCTAAACCGAGATGGAATTTCGAAAAGGCAAATAGGACTGCATTTGGAAAGGCTGTAGATATGAATATTCGGTGGATACATCCCAAAATAGAAAACTATGATCGTTTTCGTGGTGTTATAATTGGAGCAGCAAAAAAGTATATTCCAAGGGGATATTGCAAAAATTACATCCCTAAATGGAACACTGAATGTAAACGTCTATGGAATCTATATCAAGAAAATGAATCATCGGATGTTGCTGATTAACTAATTGGTGAGTTAAATCGCGCACGCACCGAAAAGTGGATAAATTTGGTGGAAACCATGGACTTCTCCCACTCTAGCCGTGAGACGTGGGATCTGTTGAAGAAATTAGGAAATTCAAAATTTTCATCAAATGCATATGCCAATGCAGTTCATCCAAATGAAGTTGCGTCCAGAATGGTAAAGAACTCAAAATTTCCTATTCCAAAACCAAGAAATCGAAAAATAAAGAACCGTTTAAGGAAATCTAAGAATTCGATCACCGAATCGCCGTATGGTTTTCCTGTGACGATTAAGGAAGTAAATGAAGCGATAAAACACCTAAAAAGACGTAAAGCATGTGGAGTTGATGAATTGTTTCCAGAGTTTCTAATCAACTTGTCAAAAAATTCACGAAAATGGCTATCTGCATTTTTCACTGATTGCTACAATAAGGGTAAAATTCCAAACACCTGGAACTTAAAAAAAGTAAGAGCAATATGAAAACCGGGAAAGCCAAATTCCACCAGAACAAGCAGGATTCCGTCCTAACCGAAGTTGTTGTGATCAAGTGCTATCGTTGGTCACATATATTGAATC
Source organism: Diogma glabrata (assembly GCA_963693315.1). Lineage (NCBI taxonomy): Eukaryota > Metazoa > Arthropoda > Insecta > Diptera > Cylindrotomidae > Diogma > Diogma glabrata. Next base: position 238,847,972 of record OY856188.1, on the reverse strand, counting down.
GGGTTTTCAGGATAAGAAACACACTGCTGTGGTGTTTATTGATCTTACCGCGGCCTATGACACTGTATGGAAAAAGGGTTTACTGTATAAACTCTCAAAATTAATAAAGTGTATAAAAACCATAAATAAAACCTCATCTCAGCACCTCTATCCAATCGTAAATTTATTGTTCATTTGGGAAATAGACAAAGTCGAATACGACATGTCCACAATGGCCTACTACAAGGTTCGGTTCTCGCACCGATGCTTTTTAATTTGTAAACATCGGATCTCCCGGTTACAATATCAAAAAAATGTATTTATGCTGATGACTTGGTAATTGCAGTGCAATTCTTAGGTATATAATCCATCTACAACAACAAAAGCTGAAGCAACACTATCATCAGATATAACTATACTGACTGACTATTACGAAGATTGGCATCTGAAAACAAATCCAAATAAGACGGAAGTATCGTATTTTCGTTTATCTACTCATAATGCCAATGATACGCTTAATGCTTATATGAAAGGAACTTTATTGAAATTTATTCGAACACCTATATATTTGGGAGTTACAATGGACCGATCATCAACATTTAGTTTCCACTGTGGTAATCTGAGTAAAAAACTAAAATCGAGGATCCATATTATTCAAAAGCTATCTGGAACAGATTGGGGAGCTCATGCTAACACACTCCGTATATCATTGTTATCACTAGTCTATTCAGCAGCTCAGTATTGTGCACCTGTATGGAGTCACAGTACACATGCACAACATATAGATATAAAGTTGAATACTTGTATGAGAATAATTTCTGGCGTCATTAAATCAACACCTTTACCATGGCTTCCAATATTATCGAATATTGCTCCACCGAAATTTAGACGAGAAATAGCACTAATAAGAGAATTCAAAAAAAATCTCGACAACCCAAATCTACCAATTCATGAAGACCTTATTGGTAGAAATGAAAATCGTTTGATTTCAAGATGTCCTATCTGGACTAAAATCATTCTCTTGGGAAATTTGAACGACTATTCAGTACAAGATAGATGGCTAGAAGAATTCTCAAGTTTAAATTTTGTCAATAAAGAGCTAATACTTTTATTTAAGTCCCTGGATTTAATGAAGCTCGTCGACGATGATGATGCAAAAACATGGATAGATCATCTTGACATTCACTTATAAATTGTATAAAAAAATAAAATTGTATTCAAATTTGTAAATAAATAATATACGCATAATAATAATGTCCTCATAAAAGTTTTATGAAGAAAACTATATCAAGATCTATTGTTTTTGTCCCAAACTTGGGCATCAGATTTTTGGTCAATTTTCATATCAAAATCCTTAACCAAAACCGAAGTTTTGATATCTCAGAGCTGTGAGATTTCAGCCTCTTCATATTTTTATAATTAAATTACATTAAATAAATAGCAAAGAATTTATTACTGTTGTAATTATAGAACAAAAATATATAGAAAATTACTCATGTAAAGTGTAAAGAATAAGATTACACAAGTTCAGTTTTTCGTATTTAAATTTTTAATTTAATTCTAATAAAAACTAAAAATATATGAAAACAAACATGCGTCCATTTTTGTACGTTTGATAACATTTTGGATAAGAAACTATGTAACATGCATCTTTTGGTCTCCTCTTTCAGTTGATTTGTTATTCGCCAAGATCGGTTATAATTCATTTTGCTTGGTTTTGACTAGCCCCATTCCTTGCCTATTTTACAAATTTTGATTTTTTTAAAAACAAAGAGGATAGATTCTGAAAGAAAGCTTTGAACCTCCATGTACTCAAAATTACAAAAATAAAACTTTTGCCGCATAAAACTGGCCATAAATTCGCAAAACGAACCCGATTGTTTTTTTCCATACAAAAACAAAAATATCTAAAAAAAATAAGCTGGAGAATGCCTAATACGCCTAAGATTCATTTTGCTTGGTTTCTAAAAGCATAGGTTAACCCCTTGCCTATTTTGCAAATTTTTTAAATATTTTTATTTTATCAAAATAACTAGAATAGAATGCTGAAATAAAGCTCTGGACATCAATGTACTCAAAATTACAAAAATCGTCGTCCTATACCATCAAACACTACTTGTTTTCGCTTCTGCAATTGTGTGTCACAAATCATCATTACATGAACCATTAAACACCTAAAATATTTAACCAATGTTATGTGGTAATGAAAATGATAAATACAAGCTTACCCAGTGATTCAAATACTAAACTACCTTTCAATCAAAATCAAATAAACGATCAAGCTTGATAATAATAATAATAATATAATAATAATAAAGTTTATTTCATCTAACAAATTATAAATACAAGGTTTTAAATGCTAAACTTACGAAGACTGACATGATTTTTTATAGAAAATCGTCTGTCAGATTTTATTTGGCTTATATATAATAGGCAAAGTTTTAAAATTAATTATTACATTTTAATTAAGCTTTAATTAAGCTTTGAAATTGAAAAGTTGTGGTACTTAAATTTAATATTTAATATGCGGCGTGTATTAATGGAATTCGGTGGTTAGTAAAAGTCTATATTTTAAAGATGTTACCAAATAGTGATACAAAAGCTCATAATTTGCCCCATTCATCAACTCGAGGAATTCTTCAAACATCAAATTTTCTTTATCAAAGTACTGTTTTCTTATCTCTTTAAAAATTGGGCAACGTGCAATAAAGTGGTATGTATTTTCTGCTTCATCGAGATTACATATATCACAAATTCCATTTGTGTTTGTTTTAAACGCTTTGGCATTAATATTCAGCATACCTCCTCGGGCTTTGAATATTAAAGATATCATTTTAGTTGGATTTTCGTCAGAGAAGTAATTTGGTATATCATTATATTTCAAGCTACAGTATATGTCATGAAAGGCTGATAATCTGGCTCTTTGAATGTGATCATTTCGGTGTTTATATGCTAGTTTTTCTAAAATTATTTTGTGATCTGAATGCAAATTTTCTACGCAGCTATTAAACTTTAAATCCACATTTCTATAGATAATCTTCCATTCGCTTGCCCAATTTATATCTGCTTCCAAAATTTTTGTGGCTAGTAATTTTGGCAATCGTGAATCTGGCATCGACAAAACTTTTTGAACATAATCAAAATGTGTTTTCAGCGTGTAGACAAATAACTTATTTATGCCTGTCTCTAAATAGATCATATAATTTGGAGTGTTATTTGGCAGGTGAAACATTTTTTTTAAAAAGAACCTTTGCAGCTTTTCCACCTCTTCATATTCTTTAAAGCCCCATATTTGACTACCATAGCACATTATTGTTTTTACACAGGCTTCAAATATTTTATACTTGTTGCTGCTGAGAATATTCTTATTCCGTATTATACTTTTCCAGGTTTGGTTTATCGCATTTTTTGACAATGCTAGTTTGTTTTCTAGGTGTTTGGTGAAACTCAAATTGTATGTCAATAGTATTCCAAGATACTTATATTCATTAACAACATCTACATCATTCCCGTCATATTTCCATATTTCAGTTGCTGACCTTCTACCACCGTTTCTAAAGATAACGACTTTCGACTTTTGTAGGTTTACTGTCAGTCCCCAAGTTTTGCAATATACATTCAATGAGTCGATCATTTTTTGTAATGTTTGAGGGTCTTCTGCTAGTAATACCAAATCGTCAGCGTACATTAATAATTTAACCAGAAGATCTGCAATATACAATCCTCCAGGCAAATTTTCATTTAGATCGTTAATATACAGAGAGAATAATAATGGACTCAGTAAGCAACCCTGTTTCAATCCTAGTTCAACTTCAAAGAATTCAGATATAAATTCTCCATTCCATACTGTTGAGGCTGTTTTCTCATAGAGGTTTCTTAATATCCTGAACATCTTTGTTGACATGCCAATCATTGAAAGTTTATAGAAAAGTGGTTGTCGATTTATTGTATCGAAAGCAGTTTTAAAATCTACAAAAAAGGCATATAACTTTTTTTTCTTTTTTAATTGAATGTTAATAATGCTCGTTAAACTAAAAATGTTATCAACAGTACTATACCCTTTCCGAAAGCCAGCTTGGCATTCATTTATAATATTGTTATCATTTACCCATTTCGTAATCCTGTTCAGTAGTACTCCAGAAAATAGTTTATAATCGGTGTCAGCAAAAGACAGTCCTCTATAATTTTCAACTTCATTTATATCTCCTTTTTTAAATATTGGGAATATTATTGATTTGTGGTATGATTGAGGTGTTGAAGCGGTGTCAAATATGATATTCATACACTGGCATAACTTTTCTAAAAACTCATCATTTGCATATTTATAATACTCATACGGTATTCTATCTGGCCCTGGAGCCTTAGAATCCTTCATCTTTAGCAGTACAGTATGTAGTTCATCAATGGATATTACACCATCTAAGATGTCTGTTGAAATATATGGCTCAGCATAGTGGAAGAACTTTGGTTCTTCAAATAATTTAAACAGTTCCTTGTAGTACGCCGCAAAATCTTCTGTTTGGATATGCCGTCCAACGATAAATGTGCTATGTTTGCTTTCATTTACTACACCCCACCATTCTTTTGGATCTTTTACTCTGCTTAGCTTTAATGCCTGATTTTGAAAATATTCCTTCTCCTTCTCTCTACATAATTTTTTATATAATTTTAACTTTTCTGTGTATTTTGACCTGAGCTCTGAAACATTATGATATTTTCGACAAAGGTTAAGGGCTTTGTACATACAAAGCCGCGCTTTATTGCAATGATTATCAAACCATTTTTGTTTAGGCTTGAATTCGTTCGTTTTCACCATATTTTTTTTTGCAAAATCGTATATAACATCTTTTAAAGATTTAACTTTTGTATTAATATCATCGGTTTCAAAATTTAGTATGTTCAACTCAAGGCCCGTTATTGTATGGTAAGCAGTGTTAAAGTTTGGATTCCATTGAATTTTTGGTAAAAGTTGACTATAAGATGTTATATCATTATTAGTTTTGAAGGATAGAACTATTGGCATATGGTCTGAGTATGGTTTACTAAATACTTTTATATCATTTATTGTATCTACTATATTCATTGAACAGCAAGCATAATCTATAACAGATGAACCGCTGGCACCAAAAAACGTTTTAGCGCCTTCCATATCACTTTTACATCTACCGTTTAATATGACACCACCAATCAAACTTGATTATCCGCCTAATACTTTCCATATAAATAAATTTAATTTCTTTTTCTATCAAAAACCTATAATTAAAACTTTCAACTCTCACCAAATAAACTTATTTTAATCAAAACTAATAATAATAATTTATAATCCTTGAAAACAAAATTACACTAAAATATATAACCCAAACACACCAAAAAAAATTAGCATAAAAGAGGCAACAACAACTGTGCAAATTATATAAAACGAAATAAAAAACTTGTCTAATTTTATATCTAAAATTTAAAAAAAAATTGCTTAAGCTCTGAATATCTCTGCAATCGCATTTCAAGGCCAAAAATTCTGAGTAAGTTTTAGCTTTGTTTATAGATTTATCATAATGGATAACTTTACAATATGTATACATAAGAAATCAACTGCCACAAAAAATCGTCTATGTTTATTTATTTATTTATATTATATAATATTTAGATTGCGTGGCTTTATTTACCTACGTCTGTATTTGATTATTTTGTTTATTTACAATAAATTCATTATATTTTTTTTTTCTTGAATTATTTAGACTTTTTCATACAATTTTATTAGATATTGTTAGACTGGAATATTAGCGGGATTTGAATGGGATAGATTTTGTATTTTGTTCTCGTGATCGCCTCTGACGTTTACCATATGTTAATCTACCTATAACCTAACTCTTGTATATATTGCTCATATACATAGACGGATAATTTAATTTGTCTCTGTGTGTGTAATTATCAATTTTTGTTTCCTGGTTTTTATTGTTTAGTTATTTTTTTGTTATCGCGATTCTGTCTTAAAATATGCGACCGTAGACGATTATTGGAAAACAGAATATTAACTGTTTGGAATAATTTTTTTGATGGTTGTCATTTTAAATTTTGGTTTCTATGAAATGCGAAAGATGAGTTAATAAAACTGGATCTGGTCTTATTATGTTTGATCTTGTTATGTTTTTTAGAATAAAATTTAACAAAATAGCATTGGTGGGTTAACGGTTTTGTAGCTACGCAGGTTTAATGTTATCGTTTATAAATTTCTAATTGACGTTTTGGAATATTCTAAGATAGCATGACAACCAGGACTAATGTGCCTGTTCCAAAAGCTATGTTAATGAGCGGCCGGCATCAGAACCGTTCCTGCAGTATTGAACAATAACGAAATTGGTCTGTAAAATTGAGATTGATCTCTTTTCCTGGTTTTGTGTTGCGATCATATAGACAATTTGATGTTTGACAAGATTTTGGCATCTGCGTTGTATTGTTTTAGACTTTTTGGTTATTTGTTCCGTATGTTTTCGCTGACTAATTTCTTTATTTTGTTGTAATTTCTTGAATTTGTGGATTAGCTGTATTGTTTCTTATATAGTTTATCTCTTTCATCTGCGAAACGTGCTGCATTAGTTTCGAAAGGTCTGATTTTTGCTTAGAATGCTGTGATGGCGTTAAGTTTGGTTTCATAGCGAGAGAGAATGATGCATTGGCAGATTGGCCGAGTTTTGGCACCCATGACTGAGTCATTAACATAATTTTAGTGGATGATAACTTCGGACAATAAATGGTTGCCATTCATGGGTAAGAGAAACAGCAATGACCCATACAAGGTTGTACAGTTGGCCCAGACCAATAATGATGACCAGTATTGCAGCAATGATCAAGTTCTGGCCGCCATGACTGGACTATTTAAAAAAATATAAAATATTATCATAGGCAACTTTAAATAAATTAAATACAAAATAATTTAAAATAAAATAAAAAGTCTAATGAAAAAAATTTTAAACTTATACCCACCTAAAACTTAATCAATATTATCATAGTCTTTCAGCCGAGAAGCGATAACTAAACAATATGTGCAAATTTTCAAATATATATTTTTAAAATGGATTTACTCTAGTGAATTTTAACCATATGACATAAATTGGCCAAATCATTGTTGCAGTACTGGCCCAATAACAATAGTCAAATAATGTTAGCCATTAACTATGCCATTGCTTGGCGATTTAAACTAAAGTGTACTGGTTATTGGCGTCAAAGGAGTGCCGTATAGATCATCTATTCCTTTGAAAAAGTATGTGTATATCGCTGGGTATAGTTTTGGATTATCCAGTCTCGATAAATAAACCCTTTTCAACGGCCTCATCTGTGCATTACCATTTGTGATGGTTCCAATTGACTCGCAGCACTTTTCGTAAGACATTTTTGGGGACTTACCAATAAGTTTTTTGAAAATCAGCTTCCAATCAGCTTCATCTCGAGTTTTCTCTATCAAGAAGTTTCTTCAACCTTTGTATTAGCTTGTTGTGAGCTCTACAGTGCCTCGTTTCTTGTATGAACTCTGATAAGCCTGGGATCATTAAGCTGATCAATCGCCTGATTTAATGCTCAGACCTGGGCAATGTTTCCACTAACCCCTTCCTCTTATGAATATGATAGCCTGGTTTTCAGACATATAAATATACAATTGGTATACTCAGTTACGCGTTTTAGCTCTGGTGGCGTTGTTCTACGACTAATAAAGTCGTACGGAATATAGACAAACAACAAGTATCCGCAAATTCTGAAAAAAAAACCTCCCCACAAGATGCATATTAAAACTTTAAAGTGATGCTATGCAGGATCGGGTCATCTGTACCCTCTTTATAAAGAATGTGCCACGCCTCCATAGAAAGACCGGTTTTAATGAGGTAGGGCTCCAATATATTATTGATTTTTTTCAAGTGAGGCCATGAGATTATATGATCAACCTATTCTATGCTGCAGATTGATTTATTGAAACTAAAAATTGTCCCAGTGTCGTGATAACAGTGGTTATCGCTTATGTCAATCAAGCCCGATCCGATAAACTTTACATCTATGCTGAACCGCACATGAAGAAAAGAATCTGTTTTTGATAAGAATGAACAATAGGTTTCCGTCGACCGAGGTTTAATTCTATAAGGTAAGTTCTTCCCCTTGTATGTCCGGCTCCTCTTTTGAAGGTGTCCAAAACATTTTGACGTCCAAGACCATCCAACAAGATCTCCTCAGAGTGTTTATGACATTCAAGCCAGGTGTTGGCCAGATGCAGCCTAGGGACATCACAGACCTTCATTGTTGAAAGATCATTTGAACATCGGCAATATATAAAGACCTAAACAAAGCTCTCAGCAAGCATCTTAGCAAGCAAGAAGTAGAAGCCTGCTGTACAATACTTGCACAATGCCTGCAGCTACACCATCATTTTTCCTCTTTTTACTAACTGTTACCGTGGTCTCAGACGCGACGGCGGATTATTTCGAGTTTTACTCTAAAATAAAAGTATGCATTCATATTTAAAGAAATTTGCTAATGGTTTGCTAATTTGTTTCGGTTCCGGCCTTTCAGTACGTCTGTTTGAATCTCCAAGCGCCAGTGTGTGATACGGTTTGAAGAATTTTCCTAGCGTTCGAAGTAGAGGTAGAGTTAGTCAATTTAGTTTGTGTTTTTTTACTTCCAGAATAAATTTGTATCCTAAATGTTAATGGTTTTGACATCAAATCTATGAGCTATGCAACTCTCAATATAATCATTTTGCTCTGATCTTAATGTTTTAAAATTGTTTTCAACTTTTTATAGTAGAATAGTCTTCGTAAAATGGTCTTTCAGTTATAGCATTAGCTCGATGCTAAATATTTTACTATTGACTTACTATTGGCTGGCTAAGAACATGAAAGTGTAGATAAACAACCAAAGTGTAGAATCGTGAACTAACATCGAGCCTTTAATTACAATAAAGAAGAAGTATTGACAAAATTATGTAAGAACTAAAAACATATTAAAAATAAATCGTTAAATTTCCGGAGGAAACGGAATGCATACAAATTGAAATTTCACACAAGAACTGTTATAGCATTGGATTAAGAAACTAGGAAGGTTTCTTTCGTTTTCGTATAGTAAGACAATAATTTTAAAACTTTATTGTTATTTTTTTTTTCGTTTTGTTTTGCACAAAACAAATATTTTCTTAAAGTTTTTAAATTTTTTTTTATTTTGTGCTGTACAAGATTTATTTCAAATTATCTAATAAATAAAACACAACACAATATAATTTACGTAACATATATACACAATTTTCATTTTTCACTTATATGTCGTCGTTTATCAATGACAATTTCTATATCTAACGAGGGTAAGATAATAAGTGGAATGTCTGATGTATAGAGATTATAGATCAATTCCTTACCAACCCACACGAATCTAATTCAAATTCTCACCGAAAACAAATAAATTCAGATCTAATTTATTCATAAAACTAAACAACAATATTAGTTTACATTATAATAATAATTTACATTTTGTAATACGTCTAATAAATCTTTTTTGTTATTTTATTTTTATAAATTAAAAATAAATAATTTTCTTATCTTAAAAGCGCGTGTTCGTAATTTCTTCGTTTTCCTTTATATATTTTAATCTAAATATATTTATAAAAAGAAATTAAAATTAATGATCTCTCTTGCAAATATCTTATAAAACAATTCCAATAATTTTAATGCAATTATTATATTCGTATACAGATAGTTTTTCTTTTTATCAAATTTTACGGTACAATGAAGATATAAGATAAAAATTTTATAATGAAAATAAAAACAAAAATATAATAAATGAATTAAAAGGAAAGATATTTAATTTTTCTTGCGGTAGGTTGTTGTATTTTCTTTTTATTATTAATATTAACAAATTAGAAATGCATTTAAGTGATTTAGATTTTAAAGTTTTTTTAGGTAATAATTTTTTTTATAGTAGCTATTAGAGGTGAATGATAAGTTTTGACGTTTCATAATTGCATCAATTGTTCTGTTTAACAAAACTTTTTAATCGTTTTGAATGGCGGATATTGTAACGATCAGCCCTATTTTGATTTAAATATTTTATCAACTTATTAGCCCATTTTCAATTCTTACTCTATATCATAATAAAAAAATCATAGATCATTTTATTAATTGACCTGCCCCAATATTAAAAATTGGATCACATATCACCAGAGAATATGAAACTTTTATCAAAATATCCAATGTAAATGAGGTTGCGGTAGTTCAGAATTTTCTATAAACATATATGAAATTGTAGCCTTTGATTTGCGTGTTGGTATATGTGTATTGATTTTTTTTTGTGATATGAACTGATGGAAAAATGTATATGAAAAAGAAACAAAGATAGAAAATTCTCGTGAAAAAAACATCGGGAATTCTGTTCGATCAAGTCATTTAATGAGACACATTATAAAATATCAATAAATTTTTTTGCTAACCCTTATACTTAACTGCAATTTTATCAATTTTTAAATCTATTTTCGATTATCCATCGATAAATTAAACAGAAAACAACCTTTTCACTCATTGAGTAGACGAGTTATAACTTTTTTCTCTATTGTAGTCGAATTTCTAGCTCAAATTTCCTTCCTCGATCACATTAAGCCAAGAAGAAAGAGCAGAACGACTAACGATATATTTTGTTGTTGCACTCGACTGATTTAAAGCATTCCACTGCATATAGTCAGTCTAATCAAAAATTGTAGGACTTAGTAAAGATCAGCTGAAATAAACCTTCAAGTAAGCAGTCTATCTGATTAACTTGAAGAAATGAACCATTACGACATATGCAGGCCAGACGAGTATACGTGGCTTAGAACAGGAAACGAATTTTTAAAAACTCATATATAATTATTTTGCGTGTGGTAGGTGTTTTATCAGTCGAGTGCTACTACGACTATTTTATCCTGCAAATAACAATACAATCCTGCAAGTAACAACAAGTAGTTCAACAACGAGATTTTAAAACAAACGCCAAGACTTACATACCAGATCTATTATTATAATTGTAAATTTTTTATTGAACAACCGTTTTCTTTTATATAAACATAATTTAAACCAAAATATTATGTAAAATAGGAAATTTTTTTCTTCATCATACTTTAATTTGTTTCATTGTTTGAAGTTCCGACCATATTACCCGTTTAACATTATTTTTAATGTAGGTGGCTTACCAGATAAAAATATAATTATATGTTCATTCGAATGTTTATAAAACTATTTATTATTAAATAACTAAACAATTTTATTTACCGTTTAGAATGTAATAACATAAATTTATGACTGTGATGTGTGATACGGATAATTACTTACAAAGTTACAAGTATTTATTTCCTATAAACTTGATTGGAAATTGAAATTAAATATGTGGACTTGTAAAAACGTATAGCGAAAATTTATATTGAAAACAATTTTTATGGTTAATTAAACTAAAGCATAAAAGTGGCAATACATTCCTACACAAAATTGAATATTACATTAATCAAATTGAATTAGATAAATTTAATGTTTCATTTGTTTTATTCCATCGAATAAATTTTATAAATTCCATTGTATCCATATATTTACCATAGTTTGATCCAGATCGTTTCATAATTGTAGGCTGGAAGAGTACAGTCAACCATAATGACTGTTATAGAAAATTATTAAACAAAAAACCAAAATATATTAGTACTAGACTGATGTGGAAGTGTGGAACACCATTACATTCCACACCGCACACGTCAAAACTCTTGTTGTTGTGAGATCAAAATCTAAAATAATATTAATTCGTTACACATACCGTATTCTCTCTTATATATCATTTTTATTAAATTCTATTTTTTTGTGCAGTTTAATCGACACAATGAATATCTTAATTCAAATAATTAAACCTAAATCCTTAATTCAATTCGGCAAAAACTCCAAACAACAAAACTTCATTATACAATAAATGTTCACAAATAACTGTCATCACAGTAAAACGTAACTGCCATAGCAACAACTACTAATTTAAAAAAAAAAATGTCAACTCAACATAATTTAAACAATTAACCTACTTTTTATTCAAATTTGTTATCAAAATATACTCTAAATACTGTTAAAAATCAATAATTACATGATGGCTGAATCTTATCTATATGTTTTAATTATTTTTGTGACATGGACGCATATTTTTAATTTAATGATTATACGAATGTAAGATAACCTAACAATTAACTTCCAAAGTTCTATTGCATTAATTTCGTTAATTGAGAACCAAATTGTATAATCGAAGTTAGACGAACAGACACATGATGTATGTTTTGTAAACAAGGTGTCCAACGGACCAAGAGGTGTTATGAAAACCAAGATAAAAGAACTCCAGTAGGTACTGATAAAAATTTATTTGAGATATGACTACGTTAAACATAAATATAACCAAACATAAACAAAACATAATTTTCTAGTTTCATCTTTGTCATTAAAATCAGTACATTAATGTGTAACTCCAAAAATTAAATTTAATTAAAACCAAAAACAACACGAAAATCACCTGCACGATTAATTATTAATATATAAAAACTAAAACCATCCAATAATCAAGAATTAAATCACAAAAACAAAATTGGCATCAAATAAACTATAAAAAATTGTTTTTATTTTGGCAAACGATAAATTTTGCTCACGCTTCCCTGCATTTCAACCAACAACAAAATTCGCACCATTATAACCTTGACACAATTATTATTGTAATTTTTTTAATCAATTTTCCTATCACGATAAACGTAACAAAACAATTCCACCAATCACAAATTACCAAAACCGTTTAATACACAAAATTCGCAAATCTCTTATAAATAACAAATACTAACGCATTTTCTACGCACTGATTGCAAGTATAATAAAAAAAACACCCAAACAAAATTCCAAGAAACGAAAGTAAAACTTAAAAATATTACAAAGACAAATGAAACAAAAAGTATAAATTCGAACAAAAACGCACTTTTGTGTTTGGCCGAGAGACATACTAACACACATTACCACTTTGCCAAAAATTATTCGCATGAAACCGAAAATAAATCCAACAACAAAATATTAGATAATTCTATAGCGAAAAAAACTACAACAAAAAATTCTAAAAATATTTCAGTACGACACAAAGAACGTAGGATGAAGCGATCGCGGTGTAAGAAGGGGGAATGATCATTGCGAATTTTAAATGTGCAAAAAAATATTTGATAGTATGTGAAGGTTTTGAAGTTTTACGCAAGACATACGTATGTTAATGTTCTTATGTCTGTTGTTACTTCTAATCTGTGTTGTATTATTTATTGTTGTTGTTTTTTTTGCAATGAATACAAACAAACGCAGACATTTGCGAAAAGAATGAGATCAGTGGTTGAAGATAGATAGGACGTTTTTGTAAAGAAGTTTTTTATTCATGGTAACTTCACGGTCTGAATTTAAAATCGAATGCCTACAAATCGTTTTGACATTTTTACCCCAACTCACCACTTCGAAAAATCGAATTGATATAAAGAGTAAGTAGTAACCGTTAAGAAACGTCCTAAAGAAATTCTATCATGTGAGTGTTCAAAATTTTACGCATACGCACAAAATTCGCGGACACATTAAGTAACCTACTCTTAGCAATATCTCTTGTTTTCTATTCTTTACTCATAAAAGTATAAATCTTGAGTTTTAGAAGTTCAAATACCTATAATAACATAATTATTTTATCATGTCAAATCTATTTTCGATTGTTAAACAACTGAAGATTTCAACAATATCAAATAAATCTCTTTCACTTATACACTACACTAATTGAACGATCAATAATCAATTTGTCCTATAACAATACAACAGCAGCAACCCAAAGCTACTAAATAATTCAAGTTCAACAATATTGTCATAGTCATTCAAATGAATTTTATACAATTAAGAAAAACACATCTGCACCCGACGATCTTTTTAGCACACTCACGCACTTTCAAGCCTTCATTTATTCTTTTTTATATAGAAATAAAATACAAGAATCTCGCAAATCGCAATACCAACCAAATTAACTTTTTGCACATAAATTGTGCGTGTGTTAAAAATATAAAAAACTATATTCGCGAATTATTTTTAATGCGTTCCAAAAGGCAAATAAAATAAGAATAATTTGGGGATATGTTGTAATCATCGTTTTCTAAAAACCACTAATGGTATTATCAGTTTCTAAATTTATTTTTAATATCTCAATATAACATAATCAAAAAATTCACATACTAATTTTACATGTGATTGAAAATGGCGACGTTTTACAGATCAAAATGGCGATAAAATGATCATTCCCAAACATATTTTTACATAACCAACCTTTCGTTACTACAGTTACATTTGTTTTTTATGTAAAGAAATTTGGGCAATCCCACCAACTTAAAAAAAAATGAAATAAGACAAGAAAAAAAAACTAAAATAGAAATAGATAAGTTTCTATTTTATATAAGTAAAAGTAATAGAAAGAGATAGATGTCTTAATTTAAGTTGTAATTTTTCAAGGGCGGTGATAATTCGAAATAATTTTTTGACAAAAATTTCGAAAGCAAGTATATTACTAGGAGGCTGTAGGCCGAGGGTTTTTATCAATACCACTTGCTTGAGGAATTTTTCAAAAAATTATGAGAATTTATCAACGAACGAGAGGAATCCGTTTAGAAAATTTTTTGCCATTTTTCATTTTTTTTTATATTTTTTATTAATTATACTTTGGCCTACATTGAAGTGATATCAGTTAATTATTTCAAAATTAGGCTGATAATTTTTAATATCCCAGTAAGCCAGACGTGTAACTATGTATTGTTATTAGCATAATTCAAAATGTTATTGGTGAAATTGAATGTCATTACATTTTAGAGAATTTCATCGAGTTAAATTAAAATAAAACTAAGGCAAAAAAATTTCATGTAAATACAAAATTAAATGATTAATTTATGCAAATTTTTTTCTAATAAGGTATATTAATATAGAAAATAAATTTTTGTTGAGTAATCTTATGTTAACGAACTTTAATATTATATTAAAGTTTTTTGTACCGTAAATCACAAAATGGAGTCATTGTCTTATCAAAACGAAAACAAAAGATTTGTCTATGGAACGATAGAAGAGAAAAATGTACTAACATGCAAAAATTTATATATGTGCAAATAAATTATCTCTTATTTGATATAATTCGTAAATGCGTATGCGTGAGCTTGTGCGTATGCGAATTTTTTTTTGCACAAACTAATAAATGTTAATAAGATTGCGAATTTATTTTAGTGTTTTCAATGAAATTAAGACGATATGTGGCTGAATATTTTTTGTTGTTTATATATTAGTTTATTAAACTTTATTGGCTTTTAGTGTTTTTTACTTCACCACAATTTTAAATTGTGTGAAGTAATGCAATCAAATTTTGTTTTTTCTTTTGTTTTTTACCATCCTCTTTCTAAATAGTCAATAGAAATTTTGGTGTACGTCTGTGTGTGGGTGGGTGGGTGGTTGGCCCGGGTGGTTGACCTTTCTGCATAGGATCTTGATGAAACTTTGGCTATGATACAGGCTCACTTGAAAATGGTAGATCTGGATTCATTTTAAATTTGGACAAAATCGCGGGAGGTGTTCCGAACACTTCTAAGTTTAAATCTTCAATAACTTCAACACCGAAAAAAAAACGTTGGTAGAATCAACTACAAAGCTTGTTTGATTTTGCGTCTAATATGAACGTGGTTATTTTAACCAATGTAGCATTGTCAATTTATTTTAAAAGACGTAACAATTTTCATTATTTAAATCAACAACGGCGTGATCAATTTCCTAGTTCAAATAGTCACAAATCCTAGTTGAATTAAGTAGTTTGTTCATGTTTTTGTTTGAAAATTATTGTGTTTGTTAGAGGAGAAACAAAATTCGTTTAATGATAATAATAATAAACAAAAGAATAGAAAAATAAAAAGTTTTATATATATTCTAACATGGCTGGTTTTACTTAACATTTTAGGAAATAATTTACATGAGTTTAATTATATTGAATAATTTTAATATTATCTGCACATAAAATTATGTGCGAAAGAAATTTTTTTGTGAATATAATATGAACAATCTTGTTAAATTAATAGGCCCTTTCCATAGTTAATTTTAGTGATTTAAAAAAATTATTATTATTTTTAATATTTTTTATTTGTCTTGTTTCATGTCGAGTTATCGATATTTTATTTTAATTTTTCATAATAATGAGAAAATTATGGAAAATTAGTATTATTTTCTACACATAATTCAAATATTTAAATTTTTTGATTTCTGAATTTTGCTCTTTTAAATTGTATCATTAAAAATATGGCGAAAAATGGACGCATCCTTTACAAATAAAATCACACTCATACATTTCCTATGTAGAACGTAAATATAAGAACGCTATCTTTATGCATAAAAATGTTTGTCGGGTTTGATGGGGAATACATACTTTTTAACCGACTTCCAAAAAGAAGGAGGTTCTGTGTTTCACTGTAGGGTTTTTTTTTATGTATGTACACCGATTTTTCAAATACGGCTCGCTCGATTTGGATGATTTAAATTGTGTTTTATTTGGGTTTATTCACAGAGGGTCCTATAATTTTTTTTATGATGTGAAAAATACAGTTATTCAGAAAATTGGAAAAAACCATATTTTTTAACCGACTTCCAAAAAGAAGGAGGTTCTGTGTTTCACTGTAGGTTTTTTTTATGTATGTACACCGATTTCGGTGCCAAAAACGGCTCGTTCGATTTGGATGATTTAAATTGTGTTCTATTTGGGTTTATTCACAAAGGGTCCCGTAATTTTTTTTATGATGTGAAAAATACCGTTATTCAGAAAATTGGAAAAAACCACATTTTTATGCATTTCCGTTGATTTCGTCAAAACATATTATTATGTTTGGGTGTTGTGGGCAGTATTATTTTGCTATACTTGTCGAGGTTATCGTAAATAATTTTCTATGACGGGAAATGTGTATGCCATTTGTGCAAAACATCATAAAACTATAATTAATAGATTGTCACTGATGAAAGTTTTTCCGGTATTTGAAGTTATTACTTTTAAAACGCTTTCTAGTCGACATTTGCTTTATGACTTCACTAAAAATAAAAAAATTAAAAAACCGTTTTGAAAAGAAATAGAACCGACTTCAGAAAAAACAAAAGAGGCACAAACAAGTGAAAAATATCTCAATTATGGCTTTTATAGACAAAAATACGTTACATTTTGATTAATTTAATTTAATTATGCTTTACTATAGACAAAAAAATTACGCTATTAAAAAAGCTACTATATTAAAATAGTTACTTTTTAACCGACTTCAAAAAAACAGGAGGTTCTGTGTTTCACTGTAGGTTTTTTTATATGTAGTACACCGATTTCTCAAAAACGGCTCGTTCGATTTAGATGATTTAAATTTTATTCTATTTGAGTTCATTCCCAGAGAGTCCCATAATTGTTTCTTTGATGTGAAAAATACCGTTATTCAGAAAAATAGAAAAAACCATATTTTTAATGCATTTTCGCTGATTTCGTCAAAACATATTAATCTGTTTGGATATTTTGGGATAATACTGCCCAAAATATCCAAACAGATTAATATGTTTGCTATACTTGTCAAGGTTATCGTAAATAATTTTCTATCACGGGAAATATGCATGCCGTTTGTGCAAAAAATCGCAAAACCATAATTAATAGATTGTCACTGATGAAAGTTTTTCCAGCATTTGAAGTTATTACTTTTAGAACGCTTTCTAGCCGACATTTGCTTTATGACTACACTAAAAATAAAAAAAAACTTTTAAAAAAAAAATAGAACCTACTTCAGAAAAAACAAAAGAGGCACAAACAAGTGAAAAATAACTCAATTATGGCTTTTAGAAACAAAAATACGTTACATTTTGATTAATTTAATTTAATTATACCTTACTATAGACAAAAAAATTACGCTATTATACAAAGTTACTATATTAAAATAGTTACTTTTTATTATAATCATTATAGTTATTATAGTGGTTATAATAGTTATTATATTTTAAAAGTTATTTGTAGTACAAAACTGTTGGAAATCGGTGCCAAGCCCGAGACATATTAGTCGGTTTTTCGTCAATGTGGCACCGACTTCGAACAGTTTTACAAATAACATTTAAAACACTAGAACACTACAAAAAACTTTTAAAATATAATAACTATTATAACAACTATAATATAACTATAATAATTATAATAAAAAGTAACTATTTTAATATAGTAACTTTGTATAATAGCGTATTTTTTTTGTCTATAGTAAGGTATAATTAAATTAAATTAATTAATGAGTTATTTTTCACTTTTTTGTGCCTCTTTTGTTTTTTCTGAAGTCGGTTCTAGTTTTTTTTAAAAAGTTTTTAATATAAAAAATTTCAAATATTATATTTACGAGAAAAACGTACCCATACAAACATCGATAGCAGCAAAAACAAAACAAAGATGTACCAAACCAATAGATTTAATACGGAGTATTGCTTGATTCTATCACAAACGTATTCAATATCACTATTTTAAGTCTAATTTCTAATTTACCACGTTTGTAGTCAATTGAAAATTAAATCAACCACGGCATTGTTGCTCGAAAATGAAATCATAGTTGACTCAACTACAAACATGGTTAAATCAAATTTGTTTGTGATACTTATAAAAAAATATATCAACAACGGCTAAATTGTTAATTTAAATACGGAGCGTTGGTTGATTCAATAACAAACGTGTTTGATTCCCCAATTTTCACTTAATGCTCGATTAACAATGCAACATGTTTGAATCAACCAAGATTTTTTCTTTCGGTGATAATCCCGGCTTATGATCTAAAGGAAACTTGGTATATAAGGTTTTAGTACTGTTTCCAATATTTTTGCATACCAACTTCCGGTTTGTCACTTCCGGTTAAAAAGTTTTTTTTCAGGTGTTTATCCCTACTGTAGCCTACAATTACCGATCGATTGTCATGAACCGATGATAAAAGCTTTCAAGTAACATGAGAAAGTTTTTTTCAGCTATTGGATTACATTGGATTAAGGGTTGAGGGGTCCATCATATAACAGGCGGTTTTTTCCACTGTGATTATAATGTTTGTAGGGAGCATACAACATTCGTTCGTGAATGAATTTTGATGACACTTTGGAAAAAAATGCAAATATGTATGGTAAGGAACTGATTAGTTTTTGAGCGATAGTGAACAAAGTGGTGGGGGGTGTCCCATACACCTGTGTTTTTTAAGGCTCAATAACATCTGTACCTGATATTTGAATTGGATAAAACTTGGTACCTGAGCATTTAATACAGTTCACAACAGTTCTGCATCCCAACTTCCGGTTTTTCACTTTCGGTAAAACATTTTTTTTTGTAATTTTTTGAAGTTTTTTCAGTGTCTTTATGCACACTACAGCCTATAATAATCAAGCGATTATGATTAAACTTATATGTATGGCAAGGAACTGATTAGTTTTTTAGCGATAGTGAACAAAGTGGTAGGGGGTCCGCCGAGCTTCTGTTTTTTTGGAAGCTTAATAACTTCTGTATCTGATAATCGAATTGGATGAAACTTAGTACATAACCATTTATTACGGTTCACTACAGTTCTGCATCCCAACTTCCGGTTTGTCACTTCCGGTAAAAATTTTTTTTACTTTTTCTCGTATAACAGAATTTATGTTTGTTGGGATACTACTGCTCCCTTTAATATTTTTATTATTAGAACTACGCGAAATCTACAACATTGGTTAGCTTAAGGACAAATTTCCTTCAGTTGAGTGTAAAATATATGCCGCGTATCGAATGTTTAAAACGTTCACCACTTTCGGCAATTCGACTGGTGAGAATGACTTCTATCTATGTGATCAAACACTTCTGATTCTGAATTTTTTAGCGATGCTATAACAGTCGTTATGGCCTGATAACGGTTTGTGAAAACTATTAATTTTTTTTAACTTTTAGTCATAACAACTATTCGAATGTCTCAATTGCTGATAATCTTTGTATGCTTGGGAGTTGGACGAACCTACTCTGAAAACATCATAGTTCGCTTCTCATACAAGCTTTTATATATGTCAACATTCCAAATGTATCGCGGATTTTTACCGAGTAAAACCATGTTCCTTGCTCGTGATTCTGCTGCTTCCCTATACGGTACCACAAATTAAGTCACTTATTCGCAGGTTGGGGTTGAGTGTAGTACTCTGCCGTGATTAAAATGCTTTGTTGTTTTAGCTGCGTAGTATTGATAACGGCTGCTCTTCGTTCGCCTTGTCTAAGTCGTTTCATCATGCTTGTGATAATCTCAATTGATATGTTGTATTTTGAGCTCCACTTTAATTGCATGAGGCTATGCGGAGTATTGTGCAGCATGTTGGAGAATTCTCCAATATGCTGCACAATAAGTTTTCATGTGTTTGCGAACCTTCCGAATTCGAATAGCACTTGCTATGCATTCGCCGGCTTACCCACATTTATACTTGTATAAGTGCTCACGGAAAAATTCATGGCCTGAGATCATCTGCGTCAAGTGATAGTATGACGACACCGTGTTGCCTTGTTGTCCATGTTTTTACGTTAGGGATCATCACAAAGGTCTATCGTCCGTTTGCAGCAGCTTTCCATATTTTTATCATTTAATATGACTGTCTTTGATGAAGTCTTCATGTGTTCGTCGGTCACTATCATTTTCTGTTGCTATATCCGCAGATAATATCTCTTTTGCTAATATCTCTTTTGCTGCAATATCCATCGGTAACCCACTCGCCATAACATTTACGCCTTCATTTGATACCGTAAGGAAAAACGAAGAATATATACGAAACGATTCCCGTGTGTAGGCCGTTTTGATAGGTATTACATAAGATGGCGTTCTTTCCGCCGAGGATGGGTTCCGCATACATTAATATGGATATGATAAGGCAACCAAGAGTTTTATGATCGGTTGTCTTATGCCACAATGTTTGCCATAAGACTTGCAACAGGAGTCTCCACTCGTTTAGCTTTTTTCAAAATCGTACATCAGGTGGTGTTTAAAGTTGAGTCTGTAGTTAAAAACGACTCAAAAATACCACAGGTGCTGGCAAGATGTTATGATCTGTCCACTAACCTGGATATCGATGCTTTCTACCACTTACCTGATACTCATTAGTTTGAATTCCGATTTTTGATTGGCCAACTCTAATCTTGTGTTATTCAGCCATGCTCTAACGTTTGTTATGTGCGTGATGTTCATGGCTAAAATTATGGCAATATCATCTACATAGCCAATAATCGTGGTTTGTTTGACACAGGAAATTTGAGCTCACCATTGTATACATAATGTTCCATAACAGTGGTTCAAGGACTGATTCCTAGGGCATTCCTCCTGTTATACAGTGTTTCTGTGAACCTGCTTCGGTATCATAGACCAGAGTTCTTCCCGTGCAGTAACTATAGCTATGATACGTAGTCTGGTGCGTGCAGTTATTCTAGGGCTTTCAGGATTTGGTTCCATCCAGTTGGCAAAGTGATAAAATCACAGGATTGTTTTTCACCCTCTCGCCCTCTTTTAACACTCAATGCGTTATATGCTATCTCACATACTGTAAAGATTACATCAATGGTAGATTGTTTCTTTTTCAAACCAAACTGCCGATCAGAAAAGCCCCATTGACCTTCAATATATTGCTCAAGTCGAATACCAATAATTCTCTCGAAGATCTTTCGCAGTTGTGTTCAGCATGCAAAGTGTTCGGTAGGACGATGGTTCTTCTGGTGGCTTGTCATCTTTTCTTATAAGCATAAGGCGTATGTGCCTCCATTACTCAGGAAATATTACTTCTTTCAGGCGCGCAGTGTAAATATCGCAGTTGCTTTTAATACATCTTCCGAGAAACTTTGCCGTTATCGCCTTTATAGTCGGTCAAGTGTGTCTAATATAGTAGTTGTTAAAGTAGACACCCTTGATTCTTGCAGAAGGAACTCCCTCATGTTGACGATTAGATCCACTTTAAAATGAAAAATCATTGCAGGTCCAGATAGCAACTTTGATCGTACTCTCTTCAACCCAATTCCCATCTTGCAACGGAGTTCTATATTGTTCGTAAATCATTGCCCCGTTCATTTTCTGGTCTCTAACTGTATGAGTCAGTAGGCCAGTGGTTAAGATTGAACTGGTTACAGTTAATCATTACGGGTAGAAGTCAGGTTTAGCGCTCTTTTCTAGGCCGAACATCTACAGCCTTCTGTAAACGCCCATTACTCCCTGTGGTTCCTGGAAGTCAAAGAGCACATTTGAGGGATCTTTACAGTCTGTTGATTTATGTCTTGGGCCTTTTCGCATCTATGGCTATATGACCATAATAAAGCCATCTGAAACACCTCGTTGGAGTGGTTTTCTTGCACAGTCTGGACCTTACGCATCCAATTTGGATGTGTCATGATATAACGAGGGTATCTGCTGATCATTCGTTAAGACTGATTAGTGTCGTCTGAGTCCCATCTCGCATTGCTCTCAAACATTTGTTGCAATGCAATTGGGTTTGGACTGCAATGTAGATATCCTCACACGTTGTCACCTCGTCTATGTCGCGACACTATTTAAGTGTTTTTTGAATTACCGATCTGACACTCGTCGAATTTCTAAGAGCTGCGTGCTCTTTGAGCCTTTGACTGTGTTTTTTTTTCAGTTCAAGAAGCAGCTCTTCTCTAGCTGTCGTAATCATAGTGGTATAATCTCTAAAACTCTTTCAGTTCCGGGTTTGCCTTTGTGTTTTTAAGTATTTGGAAATAACTTTTTTCACCAGACTTTGATACGATTATGGCATCCGATTGTGGTACTCTGCTTTTAGTTTTGAGTTTTCCGTTTCGCAGTTTAATTTTTTTTTGGCGAAGCTAGTTGAGCTCCCCCTATGACTGTCTGTGTTAAAATCAATTCAAATGCACTTAACTTTTACAGGCAGAGGTCAGTTGGAGTTCGCATTTGCGACCTGGACATCTATTAGGCTCTGGAGAATGTTTATTAAAGTCCATGATTTTTTACTGGTAAAGAGCACATTTTGGATACTATTTGGAGTGGTTCTTCTTATGTTCTACTCCTCTTCATACATGAAACATATATCATCCAGTTAAATCTGCTTTGGCAATGTCAATTGCTGCATGGAAGGGTAGGGCCGTAGGGGTGACGGAATTCAAAACAATATATAATTGTTCTAAAATAACTGTTTCTTTCGTTTTTGTTTAGAACAAATTTTATGCTTGACTATTGAGCTTAGCTCCTGTTATGTTTTTACAGTCAAGATGAGTTTTAAAAAAAGTTTCGTCATACTTTTAAAAGTTAATTGTACGTGCAGTATTGACTTGAGGAAATATTACTGAAATCCAACATTCCCGCGAGCTTGAAAGTGATTATAAAAAAATTTAGAAGATTCATCCTCAATGGCTATCAGTGCCGAATCAAAACCAGTAAAAACGTTTTTGAGAATGTATACTTTTAACGTGTAACGGTTATACTTATTACATTCAAAGTGTAAATCTGGTACATAATCAGCTGATGTGCCTACAGTTAAATCTTTAATATATGTTAAATCTTTGTTTTTGAACATTTTGTCTTTTGTTTGAAATCTTAAAAAATGAAATTACTGCCAGTCCAGTAATTACAATTTATCATCAACGACTGGATTGTCAGTGAAATTGTTGGACGTTTCTGGTACTTCTACTGGTTATTTTGCTGGTGACGAATTTTTCAAACTCCGTCTAACCACCGCCAACTTTGACAAATCCAAAGAGGCAGGTAAAAGTTAGGCGGTTATATGAAGCAAAAGGAAGCTTGTTTCAAGTCTAAAGGATTTAATGCCATTATGTATAGCGAAGCTCGGAAATCTTATGGAGTATGGTTCTGTATCTATAATGTATCTATAATAACAACCATAAAATTTGGTTATCTATCACCATAGTATGGTTCGTAGCAACCATAAAATATAGTTAATATATCACCATAGTACGGTTCTCCAAAAGTATGGTTCTTTTTGATCAATTTAACCATAAAATTTTTTTGTGTGTGGATAGACTTTTAAGGAACATCCCGGACAAGAGAGGACGAGGAGTTAATTTTTCTATTACTTCGGTCTGAAAGACCTAAGCATTACATTCAAGAGCTAAAAGTGAAATTCTTAACCCCACTTTTTTGGCATTTCTCGACTCGACCTCGATTGAAAATGAAATTGGACATAGAAAATTTTGAATTTGTTACAGTTTTTGAAATATTTTTGGAATTTTGAAAAAAGTTGTATATTTGATTTTGTAATAATTTTTGCAATATTTTTAGAATGTTGGAAAAAGCTTGAGTTTTTAAGAATTTTTGGAATATTATTGGAATTTAGAAAAAGTTTAAATATTTGATTTTATTCTAATTTTTGGAATAATTTCGAAAACAGTTTTAATTTTTGATTTTGTTATTATTTTTGCAATATTTTTAGAATTTTGTTAAAAAATAGAATTTTTGGATTTTTATAAATATATTTTTAGAATAGAATAGAATTTGTGATTTTGTCGAAACATTAAATGGGAGGTTTTTGAGTAGATTGCTGAGTATATCATCTTTTCACTAAATTATGTTAATTTATGATCTGTAATAATTTTCCGGCAACTTATTGATGTTTCCTGTTAGTTTTGTAATAAATTTCTAAACAGAGATAAAAACATACTTGTACTTTAACAAAGAGTTATGTTTGATATACATCGCTGCCCAAAACTAAAAACCATGTCCTCATAAAAGTTTTTTGCCGAAAACTGTATCAAAATCCTTAACCCAGACCGTTCAACCATCGCACCGGACAAGAAAAAGTTGATTTTAAGCAAACATCTTTTATATATTTTTTATTATTTATGTGTTTTTTCACACAATGAATGAGTAGAATACTACTGTCACACAATACTATCAAAATTTCAAATAGTTTACTCTACATTGCCAATGTATACATTGGCAACGAAAGCCACTAGGGATGTATATGTTAAGTGAACAGTGTATATGCTGAGTGTACATAGAAAGATAATTACGAATAATGAAGAATATTTTATTTATAAATAAAATTATAAATAAGTTTGGAGAGAAAAAAGGAGACAAGTTTTTCTCTTTTTTTAAAAATATTTTAAATATAAGAAATTCATTTAATAAATTGTTTATAATCATCTTTATTAAATACATATTTGAAATAAGAAAAAATAATTAAATAAAAAAAAAAGTTAACAAGAAAACAAAAACGAGATTATAAAAAACTAAAATAAATTAAAAAATAGAAAAAGAAATATTTAAAGAAAAATAATATTAAAAATTAAAAACTTTTGCAAATTATAAAATTGAAATAAAATACATATGTATTTGAAATAAAAAATATGAATTAAAAAAATTAAAAGAAAAATAAATATTAAAAAATTATAAGGAAATTTTAAGAAACTAAGAAAAATATAAAAGCTTCTAAGACCCACACAAAAATAGCTGAAATCTCAAAAATACCTTGTTCTTGGCCTTTGCATTACTATATCATGGCGAGAAAACTTGTTACTCCACACCCCTTCCAAGAAAAACACCCTACCGACCGATGTTGTAGGGACATGATTGATGTATCGGTAAACTGAAAAAAATACAACAAAATTGTGCGTTATTTTATCAAACAGCTATCATTCAACCTTTTCTTTGGCCTTATGAACAATTTGGTTGGCTCAAAGAACAATTTATTACTACTACAAATTTTGAATTTTTGAGATCAATTAAACTCAAGTAAGTAAAGAAGTAATTGGAATATTTTCAATTCAAAGGTATGGTTTGAAGTTTCTCAGAAAAAAACTCCACTTCACATTTTTCGTGTTTCGGTTGGGATTCGAACCTACCTCGTCAGTGCCCGGCTCGAATCCTTGGGCAGACACGCTATCGATTACGCCGTTGAGGCGATGACAATTTCAAAGTTGAAACTTTTTCATCACTTATTTATTATTACTTAAGTTGAATTTTTCCACTGTCATTAGACTCCATATTATGGAAATGTTTTTACATTATATGGGATTTGTTGCATTAAATTTCTAGACAATACTTTGTGTGAATTCATAAAATGGGGAACATTTCTATTCTAATTAACATCCTAAGTCACGATTGTATAGTCAGTTTTGATTGTTTCCAATCAATGTGAAATCAATCAACTACTACGAATGTTTTTGTAATATTAATAAATAGTTAATTGAGCATATGACTTTGTTCAGTAAAATATGTATAGTCAGGAAGATGAAATTACTCAACAAAACAGAGCAATATTCACAATTTTTGTAAGTACCCAAGTCAATTTTGTAGTCAAACATGCTATGGTAGATGCAGCACAACCTTACATGATTGTTGTTATAGATGTTGTGATGAGGAGGAATATAAAACGTGCATCAGTCTTTTGCTCCTGTTGGAAAGTGGTTTGAGCCACTCTGATTTTTTTTAGAAACGTCACCCTAATACTGATTGTCCTGATAAACATAAAACAGTAAGCTAGAATCGCTTCATAAGCAGCTCAAAAGATAAAATGTGAAAAACAACTTTTGAAATATCCATACGGAGCGCATTGTCGGTTTATAACCTATATTTCCAATCCTCAATGAAATTTAAAGTACTAATAGCTACAAAGGTGCTTTACGATATTTAATCACCGATTTCATAATAGTTAAACCAGGTTTTGAACCTAATTTTACTAGCCAACTATAGTTTATTGGAAACAAGTTCATTAATTAAGACCGCTTGCTGAAATATCTTAAAAATTGTTTCCTTCCAACAATAATTTAAGGTCCTATGTAAGGTCCAATAAGGTCCGTGATAAGACACGATTCATCTTGTAACGTTAAGTATTATCCTTATAACTCCATCTACTATTAAGAATATTTACTAAAAGGTTTGTTTCTATGTTGTATAAACAAATACTAACATTTGCAAATGTGTATGTAATTCAAACTATTTAAAACTTAACACTATCTCATAACAAAATGTTATGAAATACATAGACAAAAATTTTACCAAAAAAACCATATATGTATATTCAAAACTAAAAAAATTTATATTCGTATATTCAAAACTAAAAAATGTACAAATAATTTGTTTAACCACATTACCAGCCTACCTAGTTGCTACATATCTGCTATTCACACAATAATTTTTTGATTCTCTATCAAACAAGTCACTGAAAAATGATCATGCGAATCGCATTTATACGATTCTCAAAGTATTAAAACTTAAACGTTAACTAAAGCTTAGATATTTTATTATTTTTTTCTGCGAATATACTTTGCTATTTTTTTTACATATACGTTTTTAAAAAAAAATTAAATTATACAATACACATTTTTTTTTGTATTTCGCGAATGATGTGATGCGAATCGTTTTTTATTATAAATTTTTTAATTTTTTATTAATTTCTATTTTTGAGTGTGCGTGTAGATTTAGATTATGAATGTTGATTTTTTATTTCGATGTGTGTTGAACTAACTAATCGTGGTTGACAGGGTTGGACATAAGTGTTTTTTAATGTATATTTTTAAAGTTTTTGATGGTATAGGAATTATATTTTTTTTTTTCTAATTTTTGACTACTTTACTGTTTGAGATGATATCATATTAGTAATACACTCCCAAAAGATTAAAAATGAAACAAAAAATAAAATCGGATAGAGAGAAAAAAAATATAGAAACTAAACTTTTAAATTTAGGTCAAATCTGATTGGCAGCTGCTTAGTAACATGCAGAGAATATTTTTTTTTTATTTCGGTATAATGGAGTTTTAGGTTCTTATGATAAGATGTTTTTATACCAACCATAGAGTATATATAAATATAGAGAATGTAAATTCAAAATTGTATGAAAAAACCATTGAATAAATATACAGTGAAATTCACTTATAAGTTACAACGCCCTCGGTTATAATAACATTTCGCCTATAGCGTCATAAAATCAAAGTAATGGTTCAACTTGACTTTGACCCTATATAAAAACAAGCGCTTAAAACGACATCGGTTATTACGACATTTCTGATGTAGCGGCTAATTTTTCAGTAAAATTTGTGCAGATAAACGTACAGATTGTTCGCCTATTGCGACCGATAAGTTAAAAAATAAAAACGTTTTTTTAGATATGAGAAAAAATAGTTGTGATTTATTTAAATATCAATTAGTCGTCTTAAGGCTTGAAACCACATACAACGGAAACAGAAACCGAAACCGAATTTCATACAAACTTTACAGAAACCGAATTTTTATCTGTCAAATTTGTATGAAATTCGGTTTCTGTTTCTGTTTCCGTTGCATGTGAATGCCCGGCTTTAATCCTCTATATCTTTCCATTTTAGACATTTTTTCATATTAGTGATTTGGTTTACATTTTCGCAGTTTTAGTTCAATTTATAAGGCGCTAGTTAGCATGGTAACTCAAGGATGCCGGGTTCGATTCCCGACGGAAATGACCTTTCCTTTACATTATTCAGAATGTGTGAAGGTATCGTATTAACCAATAAATGTATAATGAAAAAGATAACGTTGAACATGTTATCTGGGATATTCAAAGCTATTGATTTATAAATGGTGGGATGCAATGATTAAAATGTTGATTTGATTCATAAAAAACTATAAGCACCATATGGAAAAACAAACACTGCATTTAAAAGGCGTTTGAATTACAAGGAATAAAACAGAAAAATTGGGAAGATTTGCGAAGTGTTGTTGACGGGGTTTAAGCGATTCAAAAGTTGTTGCAATATCATCTGTTCAATATTGCATAAGAAAACAAAATAAATTGGATTGCTGCTCTGAATTCACAGGTATGGAAATCTTATCTTTTCGCTTCCGTATAAGAGATAAATATTGTGCTTGGGAGCATGGGGTGGGATTTTTGATGAATCAGCAAGTGTTGATGCTACCAATCAACGCCATCGAAAATACTCCACGGCTACAAAGCAAATGCAATTTACAACGTTGACAAAACTTGTCTGTTTTATATAATGGCTCCAGAAAAAAATTGAAATAATAAAAATAAAAAAACTTACCAGAGCGAATATGGATGGATTGTGATAGGAATAAGTAAATCACCCAGGTAATTTAAAAACATTAAGATTCTACCGTTGGACAATACAGAAAATACAAAGGCCTAGATGTTTTCTAATATTATTGAATGTTTTTTAAGAAATTGGGACACCGTGTTAAAGAAAAATTAACTGTTGGATAATTGCCCTGCACATCTTCACTTGAAAAATTTTAAATTTATTAAATTAGTGCTTATGCCACTAAATACGCCATCTGCTTTTCAGTCGAAGGATAAGGGTGTAAACAAAAATTTTAAAAATCACTATCGACAGAATTTTTTAATAAAGATTGTTAGAAATGACAATGACCAAACAACTCTTTCTAATTGGTAGATGCTATACAACTAAAAACGTGTTAGGAAGTAACCGTCGTATTTCAATTTGATTTAGACATACCGAATTTTTGCAAATTGATGATGATAATAATACAGACTATGTTCAGAAACTCTGCTACAACCTTTAGGGGGCACCACAGATCTTTCTTCGTTAGGTCTGTTGCACTCTCTGGACATGAAAATTGTGGTCAACATCATGATGTGTTCCATCACATGCGGGACATTTGTCAATAGTTTGGGGATCGATTATATTCATAAAATTATTTAATATTCGTGATTAACTGGATCTTAATGGCCCTAGAATGCATTTAGGGCTGCGAGGCAATTGATTTTCCTCTGTAGCGGTAGCTTTGCATCCAGAACTCGATTGTGTACGTAGCCATTTATTATTTCTTCAACAGCCTTAGTGTGAAGCCTTTTCAAACTACTTCTATAAGTATGCTCATCGATATTCGTAGTGGTTGTTGGTTCTTCCCTAACATCGATTTGTAAAAGTTTAGTTTTTCTTATATCTCTAGGTGGTAAAACCATTCACTCTTTGTGGTAAGCTCATATGTAATGTTTAGACAGCATTTCATTGTGTTCAAGGACCGGTAAAATATTACATTCTTCAGGCAGGTAGCTTCTATGAGCCACCAGGTGGCATACAATAGTGATTCGCAAAACTGCGTTTTGTGTGATTAGTATCTTCTTCAAGCGCGTGTCAACAGCTTTAGGTGTTGCGTAGTGTAAAATGGATCTACCTATAGTATGTTGTGATATTTTTGTTCTTGTCCTTACCCCATTTCAGCTAGCGCTTTTAATGCATTGTTTTTGCTTTTAAGCTTTGAGTTCTGTTGCGCATGAGCTTTAAACCTGAGTAGTGGATCGAATGTTACCTCCAGAAAATGTCAGATTTTTAACTGTAAAATGAGCATGTTGTCAACGTGGATGTTAAGTTTTGTATTTGCCTCCTACGACTAAGTGGTGAAAAGGTGGATTTTTCTGACGATAGTATCAGCTTTATACTTCTACACCATTCATTAAAAGAGTTTAGGTATTCGTTCAGCTGAAGGTGAGATGTTCCAGTTTTCTTCCTGTAGCAAGTACCATGCAATCGTTTCATATGATGTGATGGTTATACCTTCTGGTGAGTAGGTGGACCGCTAAGGTAGAAGTTGTGACGATGGATAGCCTGGAACACAAACTCGTGTTCATACCTTTCCTTTTTACTTTCCTCCGTCACAAGCTGCCCAATTCCAGATTTGAATCCACAAATTTTCATATCTCATTACATCCTATATCTCAAAACCAACTATACAAGTTTCAGTTTTGCTAATAATGCCAAACTTCAATAATTTAAAATACAACAGTTCCCATGGTTCCATCTTGCCAATCTTGCAAAATATTTTTATTTAATTACATTCCAACGGTTCCCATATGTTGTTTTTGTAATCATTGCAAAATCGTTTTCCAAAAATTATCTCATTTCTTTCTTTTTTATTACATTAAAACTGAAACTCAGTTATGAGGATTTTAGTTCTTTCTAAAAATCAGATAGAGTCTGTTTAAAATTGTGGGAAATTTTGACTATCCCCACAGTTTAGTGGATTTCTTGAAAAGTTTTTTTATGTCTCAAATTAATTTTTTTTGAGCATTTTTTTTATGAAAGCTTGGATAACACCGAGGTGAAAATTGTGGTGAGGCAGTTTTGATTGGGACTCAAAAAGTCTTGTTTGTTTGGTTTGTTTTTCGTTCTTGTTTTTAGGTTTTGGTTTGTTTTTTTGTTTAGAAGCGCATATTATTAGAACAAAGAAAAGTCGTTAGTATCAAAAAATAAAATTTAACAGTGATTATTATTTTCAATACTTTTGTTCTGAAAAATCCATTGGAAAATAATAGTCAATGCATAAGATTCTAAAAAATTCTTGGAATTGAAAATACAAAATAATTATGGTGATGATTTTGGATTAGTGATTTTTATTTTTAAAATATTTGTTTTGAAGAATTATGAGAATTTGGAATATAACGAAATTTGGTTGTTGGATGCCCAACGTCTGTCTCCTGGAATTAAAAGTTCAGGTATGTGCATCTTTGCTGTTTGTTTTTTTTTAATTTGATTTGTTTCTTGTTCGAGGTTTCTTGTTGTTTTTGTTTCTTCATATGACAGTTGTTTGTTTTTGTTTAAATTGACGCCATGATTGTAAGGTTGCGGAGAGAGAGAAATTTATCATATCATCTAACAGATAAAGCTTGGTTCAATTCACAATCAAGACAGGATACCAGTTATATATATATATATATATATATATATATATATATATATATATATATATATATATATATATATATATATATATATATATATATATATATATTAAATTAAAATAGTTTTTTGGCTTAAACCAAAAAAATAATTCACAAGCCAAATATCATATCATATACATATATATATATATATATATATATATATATATATATACATATATATATATATATATATATATATATATATATATATATATATATATATATATATAAATATATATGTATATATATATATATATATATATATATATATATATATATATATATATATATATATATATATATATATATATATATATATATATATATATATATATATATATATATATATATATATATATATATATATATATATATATATATATATATATATATATATATATATATATATATTTGTATATTTTTTTTTATTTCAAATTAGCGTGATTTTATTCCCTTTTACATATTTTTGTTATAAACATATTATGTTATATATCTTTCATTTAATAGATCAATATTTTAATAGTTCTTATATTTACATATAAATTTATTTTATTTATTTCTTGAATTATTTCTTGAATTATTTAATCATTTTATTTATTTATTAAATTAATTAGTTCAATAGAGTAAATTAATTAGTTCATTTTATTTAGTTAGTGCAGTATAAATGAGAACATGTCCTCCATGTACTTTATTTTTTAATAGTTAAACCAGCCTCTTTCATAAAAAGGTTATACGAGAGATGAAAGAAATCGATCCAAGTTGAGTTAGTGTTTGCCAATGTACTAAGTTTAACTTAGTTTGCCAATGTACTAAGGAGAACAGTCGGTAGCGGACCTTCAAAAACAAAATATTTTACAAGAAGAGCAATTCGTTAATTTACTACCTAGCCATGTCGGCACCTATATTAAAACCACAACTTCATAAATACAAAGGTCTTGACTTAGCCAAAGGTCTTGTCTTAGCCCACAGGCATATGACTATGTTTGAATACGGGTAAGACCTGTATCATCCGATTCTCTTATAGCCCAAAAAAGAGAGGAGGTTTGAAAATTACTAATAATGATGTTATAACGATTTGTAACACCACTGAAAAACAGAGTCGCTTTAAAGGATAATTATTAATGTTCAAAACAAATTAATAAATCGAAATCTTGTAAGTGCCCTTCAGTGCCATGAACATTACAATTTTCTTATTAAATCTATTATAAAGAAATATATAGATATTCGCTTCTATTATATTTGTAGTAACACAAAAAAATATTAGTCTAAAGCCGCAATTAGACTATTGCAGAACTCTGCAATATTTCTGCAATGGTAGTGTGTAAAATATTCATTGCAGAAAATTGCAATTAGTTCATCGCTAAACTTTTCTGCAATGAATATTTTACACACTACCATTGCACGACTATTGCAGAAATATTGCAGAGTTCTGCAATAGTCTAATTGCGGCTTAAGAAACATATTTTATCACATAGTACTATTTCAAGTCATGGAGTTTAAATAAATTAGTTTAGTGAGAAATAAGTCAGTTTATAATTTTCATTATGCTTTATTATTCTCTTATCAGATAATGTAATATGTAAATTTAGTAACTTTTGTTGACATTGCTTGTATGGTTTACGCTACTAAGATTTACTTCGTGTTGTTGATATTTTATATTTACATAAAGTTTCGTCTTTGGTCTCAAATATTTCAATTATTTCTATTGTTTTTTTTACATAAAATTATTGGAGTACTAATACTATTATTAACGATTAATATAATTTATACAATTATTTATTTTTTTTTTTAAATAAAATGTGTTGTGTAGTAGGAATTACAATATGTGTCACAATAACACATAAAAACGTTTTAAGACCAAGGTCCCACAACAACATACGTTCAAAGGTGTTGATGGACGTAAATCTTTCTTTTTTTTATATTTTTTGTTAAAGAATAGATAACTAAACAAAAATCCTATCACTGACAAAATATGACATAGGCCAATATTTTATGATAGAATAGAGAAAATAAAAATAAACTAAAAAGTAAATAGCAA
Organism: Diogma glabrata; assembly: GCA_963693315.1. Taxonomy (NCBI): domain Eukaryota; kingdom Metazoa; phylum Arthropoda; class Insecta; order Diptera; family Cylindrotomidae; genus Diogma; species Diogma glabrata. The sequence continues at coordinate 238,814,224 of OY856188.1, read as the reverse complement.
ATTTTTACAAAAATTTCCTGGAACAAAACAAAAATGTAGTTGCCAATAATCCAGCCGGTTGCATATTCCTTGATCCTGATCCACTGTCTTTCTTAAAGATTAAAGCCCACACATAGTTATATGAAGGCTCGTTTCTTCAAGGAAGCAATAGCGTCTCGTCATCAAGGATTATTTCACAGCTAAGATTGAGGGTGCTACCGTTGACTGAATACAGTTCATCCGCCACCACCCCTAAGATGTCACCTCGGCTAGTGATATCTCACTGCTATTGCCAATGGTATGTGATATCTCACGTTAACTCGTATGTCAATAGCAGGAACTGGAGTACGGGGTTGTCACACCCGTAGATCAAAAATAAAAAAAAATTTCAAAACAATAAAAACTGATCCCTCCATGCGGAATCCGGAGGGAAACAGAGCGAATTGTCAGCTGTAGTTAGTAAAATAGAATATTTAAGATCAATTTTTATTAGTTTTAATTCGAAATAAAAAAAATTTAAATAATTAATAATCTTTGATAAAAAACATTCATCAACAACTAATAATAAAAAAACAATTGTTTACAAAACTAAGCTGGATACAAATTTAAAATTATAGACAGTTAACTTTAATATCAATATGATAATAAATATGTAATGTGTTTTGATTTTTATTAAACTTAAACTGTTAACTTAAACATTAAACAAGTGTTTTTATTATACTAAGCTTATTTATATATATCAAATATATATCAAATTATATATATCTGTCCATTTTAAAACAATAATTAACTATAACTTCCACTTGTTCCCACATTAAAAATTTATGCACGACTATGGGAAAAAAAATTATGTTTTTATTTTCTCTTTTAACTCTCTTTTAACTTAACAAAAATACGATTTGACAGATCAGCATGCACGGTATATACTATTAACGGTGGTCGGTTGACCAACATATGCGTAAAGTAAATGTTATGATTTTCATGGTTCTACAATTTGTAGATGGCTAACTTATGGAAATTCAGTACGATACTAACAGCATTGTTTAACGGTTAGAAAGTTAGTTTTTATGAATGGAGTTGGCTCTGATTACCTTATTTCTTAACCAAGCAGTAACGGTGCCGGATCGAAGATAAACATGAGATTGCTCATTTGAGTGTTTTTGAAAGTGTGTATATCTCTAATTGTTATTTGTTACCTTTCCTTTCGTGGTTTTTTATTTCGTTTTGCATTTATTTCTCTTTTTTAGTTCAATCCGTGCTTGTTTGCAAGTTGGTTGAATAATAAAGATATTTTGGGATGCATATTTTACAATAGAATTGAATTTATTATTAATGCTAAGATTATTGAATAATCGTAAGAGTTGGGTTTAAATTTTAATTCCTAGTAAGGTTAAAACGTTTATCATTAAAATTTTAATTTATACACATTCCGGTTTCCAAATTAACCGAAATTCAATCAATAATTCACTAGTTTACAAATTTTGATCTTTTTCTGTCTCCCTGACTAAATCTCAACTTTTCTTGTGGATTTTGACCTGCTGAACACGAATATCATATTCATTTTTTTAGGATAGCTCTTGTTTTTGAGATTCGCGATAAACCAATTTTTTTCAGTGAAAAAAAAGGTTATTCCGGTTTTTGGATTGCATATTTTACAAAACAAACAAATTCAATGTATTAATGAAACGCATAGTAAAGATGCTTGCAAAACATTTTGAGTTTTTTTTGTAAAAATCTATTAAATATTCTGGAAGTTACATCCGAAAAAAGTTGAAAAAAATCAAAAATTATTGTTTTTTTATTCATGAATTCAAAAAAATCATAAAAATTTCTTTTTACGTATTTTAATTTGAACGATTATGCAGTTTTTTAAAGTTATTGCTACTGTCTTTTTTCGTTTCGTTCAAATTATTATCATTTCGATATTAACAAGAAAATTAATTATTTTTTGGCAGGCAGTGCTAAAAATAATAAAATATTGGTTTTCCCATCATATTTTTCCATAATTTCATTCCGTGAAAAAAAATAAGGAAAGAAAACTACTATTTGAGTGTGTATGTTGCTCTTTCAATATGAGTTGACATCTTCATCACAAAAGATTGATGTAAACACAGTTTAAGGGTGGGCAGTCTTTAAGCACATTGTGACGTCAATACGAAGTAAAATTTAGAATGCATTCAGGGGATTTTTACGACATCTCAATATTTTTTTCGGTTTTTAAAAGAAATGTTTTGTGGCTATTCTGTTTTTTGATGTTGTTTTCTTTTTTCATTTTTTTCTTTTTTACTTCTGTCAGCAGTCCTCAAGACTGCGTTCTTCTTTTTCTGTTAAGCTTCACTGAAGACCTAATTTATTCTTTTATTTATTACATAATATAATAACAAAATCGTAGCTTTTGTTATTAATGAATATAAAATTATAATAAATTATAAAATTATAAAATTATAAAATTATAAGGAAAAAAATAAAAATATTAATTTTCCCCTCCAACCGTTTATATTTTTTAATTTTTCTTAATAAATTATTAACAATTGTAACTGTTATTATTTTTACTTAAAAAAGACTCACTTTTACTATTTGAACTTTTATTATTATCTTTGGTATTTTTTGTATTAAATTTCTAGATATTACGATGTGTGAATTCATAGGATGTGAGAATATTTCGTTAACATCTAAGTCAACATTCTAATCAACATCCTAAGTCACGAGTGTAAAGTCATTATTGATTGTTGCCAATCAATGCGAAACTTAATATCTGACGTAAAGTCAATATGTTGTTATATTTTTGGTTAGGAAAAATATAGATAACATTAGGGGAATTTTTAATTTCAGATTGGTTTTTGAGAACAATTAAGCTTAAGTACATATTGGAAATCACTTGAATTTTGCAATTCGAAATAAATTTTCATTTTCTCTAAAATTCCTTTAGAAAAAATTTTGTTGTGTTTCGTGTCAGAATTTGAACTACATTCATCAGAGACACATTGTTCAAATTCCGTGTGTCTTAAACAACTTAGCCAAAGCGGCGATGACGAAACATATTTTAATTTTGATGTTCAGATAATTTCTAAATTGAAACCTCATCATTTTTCATATTTACTTTAAGTTGAATTTTTCATCTATGATTACATATTGAAAATTGTATTTCTTATTATTATTTTAAAATCCGTTAAGTAGTTTTTGAGATACATTAAATTTAACACATATGAAACCCGTGGTTTTTGCATTAATATTTATTTTAATATATTTATTATTTAAAGATTTTATTATTTTATTATTCCAAAGATTTTATTATTTAAATAATTTATTATTTAATATATTTTATTTTTTATTAATATTTAATATTTTTTTACATTAATACTGTAAAAATTTCAAATGCTCAAAGTTTATATCTAAAACTACGAGATATTCTGTATAAATATAAATTTTGTTCGGGTTACTTTGGATATGTTTGCTCTGTTTCTAGCCGGTCAATGATAGCTGATTCTGCCAAACATTTTTACTTAACCACAATTTTAAATTGTGTGAATTAATGCAATCTATCGAGAAAAACAAATCTTAAATACCCCAAATATTGTTTTATCTTTTGTTCTGGACCAGTCTCTATTTAAATAGCCAGTAAAAATGTTGCTGTATATCTGTGGGTGGGTGAGTTCCTGCATAGGATCTTGATGAAACTTTGGCAAATTATCCAGGATAACTTTAAAATAGAAAATCTGGATTCATTTCAAAATTGGACAAAATGGCGGAGCCTCCCGAAAACCTCTAAGTTTAAATCTTCAATAACTTTTAATCCCGGCTTTTGATCTTATTGAAACTTGGTATATAAGGTTTTAGTACTGTTTCCAATATTTCTGCATTTCAACGTAAGGTTTGTCACTTCCGGTTAAAATTTTTTTTTTTTCAGTTGTTCATCCCTACTGTAGCCTACAATTACCGATCGATTTTCATCAAACGTTGGTAAATTGTTTCAATCAATATGAGAAAGATTTTATTAGCTTTTATAGGGTACATTGGACAAAGGTTTGGGGGTCCACCATACAACAGGTTTTGTTTCACCTTCTTTAAGTTTCTTGGAAGCATACATCATGCGTCCTTTAATGAATTTTGATGACCCTTTGGAAAAAATGCAAATATGTATGGCAAGTAACTGATAAGCGATATTGAACAAAGTGGTATTGAGAGTCTCACGAACACCTGCTTTTAAAAGCTCATTAACATCTGTGTCTGATAATTTAATGGGATGAAACTTGGTACATAAGAATTTAGTACGGTGCAAAACAGTTCTACATCCCAACATCCCAGTTCTGGTTTTTCATTTCCGGTGAAAATTTTTTTTTGCAATTTTTTAAAGTTTTGATCCCCACTGTAGCCTACTGTTCCAAATCGATTTTCATGAAATATTGGTAAAAGGTTTCAATCAGCATGAGTATGATTTCATTAGCTTTTGAGGTACATTGGACAAAGGGTTACAGGGTCTACCATACAACAGGTGGTTTTTTCATTATGTTTTTAATTTTTGTTGGGAGCGTACAACATTCGTTCGTTGATGAATTTTGATGACAACTTAAAAAAAGGAGGAAATATGTATGGCAACCCAAGTAGGTTTTGCCAGACATTGAGATACGGCCAAGCACTGGTCCATTAATGGTTAACAGTACTTGGCTATTGTTACTGGGCAAATACTAGAACCAATCATCGGCCGATCTATGGTTTACAGAAAATAGACAGTATATTGTTACCTTTGAATGGTCAAGCACTGGCCCATAAATGGTAAATATTACTTGGCTATTGTTATTGGGCCAGTACTGTAGCCATAAATTGGCCGATCTATGTCATTTTTTAAAAATTTCACTAGAGTATTATCCCATTTAGAAATACATAGTTTGAAAAATTTCACATACAGTTTAGTTATCGCCTTGTCGGTTGAAAGACTATGGTAGTATAGAAAAGGTTGGTATATGTTTTAATTTATTTTCATTTCTATTTTATTTTAATTATTTTGTAAATAATTTATTTAAATTTATGTATAAAAATATTATTTTATATTTTTTTTTAATGGCGGAGTACTGGCGGAGTCAGGGTGGAGTTTGCCATTACTCAGCCATTCTTGCAACTGCACCAGTTTGGAGAGTTTTGAATTTTTTCCGTCATTTATTTTATTTTAAATTAGTTTGTATTTAATTTATTTAAATTTACATATGATAATAATGTATATTTTTTTTAACGGCCCAGTCATGGTTGCCAGTATTTGGCCCAAGAATGGCAACCATTTATTGTCCGAAGTTATCATCCAGTAAAATTATGTTAATGGCCCAGTCGTGGTTGCCAGTACTCGCCCATTGCTGCATTACTGGCTGCCAGTAATGGACCATTACTGGACCAGTTGTAAAACCTTGTATGGGAAGGAGGTGATTAGTTTTTGAGCGATATTGAATAAAGGGAGGTCCCTCGAGCACCTGTTTTTTTAAGCTCAATAACATCTGCACATGATAATCGAATGCAATGAGCTATGGGTACATAAGCACTTAGTACGATTCAAAACAGTTCTGCTTTTGAATTTTAACTTCCCGTAAACATTACTTTTTCTCGTAGAACAGAATTTATGTTTGTTGGGATACTACAGCTTTCTTTAACGTTTATAAAATTAGAACTACGCAAAATCTATAACATTTGTTAGCCATTAATTAAAGTATTTTATGGATATTAGCTCACTATATATCCAGAACATTTTGTTTCCAGAGCTGTGGTGAAGTTAGCCTATGCTTTAGCGTCGCAATATTTTCTTCTTTCAACTTCTACAAGTAATGATATTGAAACACATCATTTATAAAACCTACGTTAAGATACTAACATGCAAAAATCTTCAAGACAGATGGGGTCTATTCTGATATTCACTATCTGAAACACACATTGTTTGTTTTACTTGGTTCACATGAAAACAGCTTATCTTTTAGTTACAACAATTTAAATTGAAAAATTTATGAACGTCCTTGCAAAGATGATAATCAATGTCACCCTCATACACGTAACATTATGACATTATAAACACACAACACAAAATTCTAAAAATATAAAGAAAAAAACTTATTCATCTTAAATGCATACTGAAACGCATTTGATCGCTATCAACTACTGCCAATTTTTCTTGTCTATTTTCTATTTATTAACCTATAACAACCAACACTCACTACTAAATTATTTGTCTGTCCTTGATTTATTTTTTATTACTCGTACGCGTGTGTGATTATTACACTCGATTTCTTAACTATATAGTTTACATATTATAATTGTATTATAACAATGAAATAGCAGCAGAAAAAAAATTATATATATTATAATAAGATTATTGAATTAAAATAATTCTGTTATAATTAATTTCAAATAAAATAATTATATATAATAAGGCTCACAATTACAAAACATTTTATATGACTTTAGTGCATCTTTAATTTGAAAACAAAAATTTATGAATTTAAAATTTCAAAATACAGCTTTTCTCGCGTTTTGTATATTTGCGGTTATTATATAAGTAATATCATAAACTAATAAAAAACCAAATAAATTCTGTTAGTATTTATATAATTTTAGTTTATTTATTTTTTTTTTTGTAATTCCATGTTGCGTTGTTTTAATATATAATTTCATTTGATTTACAAATGATCATGATGATGACGATCATTATTAACAAAAATTAAACGAGAAAGAAGAACTATATTAAATGTTTGGTTATATTATAAGAATTGAACGATCGCATTTTGTTATAAATATAACTTTTACTTACATATTTATTCTTCTTGTACTGGCACAGTTTATAATTATAAGTGCATAATAAGATCACGCATTTTAAATTATTTGTGGGTTTGTAGATTGAAAAAAAATTAATTATAATTATATTTATGATGAATATGTATGTTGAATAACAGTGGGTAGAGACTAGAGATGCAATTAGAATTTTGTTTTAATTGAGAAGGAAATGGAAATAATTTTGCAAAATAGATTTGATGCCCCAAGTATTTGCAAAGGAGTATAATTTATATATGTAACAGTAACAAATCAAAGCCTTTCTTGAAAATTTTGTAGGAGAAACTAGAATCGCAGAAATGTAATTGCTGTCAAATTTTCAAATCTTCAATAATTAGCTTTAACTTAGTCGAAATACTTTCTAGAGTTTAAATTTTGCTTATATGTAAGGCTGCTGGATTTAAACACACAAGATTTGTGAAGGAACACCAGTCAGATTAAAATGATTTCCAGCTAGTATTGCACTATCCACGCTACGAGTTTTTCCATAACCGAAACACAACTATATGCCGTTGAATAATTTCGTATAACATCAATTTTGTTTTGTTTTTACACAGTTTTTTATTCTATTTAGATATTTTTTCTATGATAGCAGATGAAAAGTCTATTTTCAAGCAGACTTAAGCCCTTGATAATATACTGTAACGTTTCTTAGCCGAGTTACAATTATTTAGTTCGATCACTAAATCAGGAAATTTAAAACACAATGGATTTTCTAAACGTTATAATTTTATTCGTTCAAGATTTTACAATAAAAATATTTCTCCTATTACTATTCCCCTTTTAGTTCTTCTTGTACTAACAATTTTTCACCACTTATAATTCTTTTATAATTGTTCACAATATCACTTTTAACTTTCTACTTATAACACTTTTAATTTTACTTCGCCTTTATCACTGCTAAATTTTTATACTTTTTGTATCACTAACAATTTTATACTCTTTGTATCGCTAACAATTTTTATACTGGTTGTATCCTCGAACAACACCTTTTATATATACTACATGAAATAGCCTCGAAACTGCTGTAATGTTCTAGATAGAACACACCCTTTTTTTTCCTTTATCAACAATAAGACGATCTTCAAATATTGACACTTAGGTGTGAAATCTATTCTTTTCAATTGTTTTATTTACCAATTTTTATTTTGTTAATCAATCCTTATTCGATAAAACAAATACTTCCTATTAAATGTTTACTTTGGTTGCATTGTTACCTTTTGTTTTTTTTTTATTTTTATATTTGTAGAACTAACGAGAATTTTCTTGAAAGTTCTATTGTTGTTGTGTTCTATCATCTTCCATAATCGTCACATTCTCCCCCACTTATTTCTGTTCGTCCCGAATAGAATCTAAATCTCCCCCTCTGTAGGGTGCTAATCTTTCTAGATGAACGACTTTTGGTTTCGCTCGTTGACCTTTCTTTATTCGATAAACGACATCGTTTAATTTTGTTATGATGGTATAAGGTCCTTCCCAAGATGTTTGTAGTTTTGGAGATAGTCCTTTTCTCCGCTGTGGATTGTGTAGCCACACTAGTTGTCCTTCCTCAAATCCTTTGTTGTTTGCGCGAATGTCATACCGAGCCTTCATTCGATCACTGGATATCTGTGCTTTCTGTCTGACAAACGTGTGTACCTCCTCAAGTTCTTTTTGAAGTTTATTAACATAATCTTGTACACATAATGTTGACGATGGAATAATCCCAAACTTCAGATCACCAGGTAACCGTAAATCATTTCCAAAAATGGTTGTAGCAGGCGTCGTTTTGGTTGTATCATGCACTGCTGATCTATAAGCCATCAAGAATAACGGAATATGATGATCCCAATCACGTTGATTCTTGTTCACTACTTTTGCTAGATATTTCTCAAGAGTAGCATTAAATCTTTCAACCATGCCATCTGATTGGGGATGTGAAGCAGTTGTTCTAGTTTTATTAATTCCAAGCATCTGACAGATTTCTTGAAATATGGTAGATTCAAAATTTCTTCCTTGATCTGTGTGAATTTCCATCGGTACTCCGTAGCGACTTATCCAATTGCTAACTACTGCTTCAGCGATCGTTGTTGCTTCTTGGTTTGGTATTGCACACACTTCTGGCCACTTGCTAAAATAATCCATTATGACTAGCACATATTTGTTGTTGTTATCAGAAGTCGGAAATGGTCCAGCTACATCCATCGCAATTCCCTCGAATGGTGCTCCTACATTATACTGCCTCATGTTACCACGGCTTCTTCTTGCAGGTCCCTTTGCAGCCGCACATTGATCGCATGCTTGACACCATTCCACTACCGATTGACGTGCTCCTGACCAATAAAATCTACGCCGTACTTTGTTAATACCCAGGGTTTTGTTAATACCCAGGTGACCGCCACTGGTTCCTTCATGATATTCCTTTAATACTTGAGGTATTCTTATTTTGGGAACTACTATCATTGATTCTTTAACTGATCCGTCAGGACTTTCCCAAATTCTTTTCAAGCATCCATCTTCAATACAGAGGCTGTCCCATTGTGCCCAATATGCCTTTAATGTTTGACTTTTATCGGCAATCTCACTCCATGTAGGTTTTTCTCCCTTTTCCTTGCACTTTATTATTGGTGCCAAGCTCGGATCTTCCAGTTGCTCCTTCCTTACCACTTCATGCGTCCAGTCTTCACTAGGAAGCACTTGCAGAAGCCTGACATCAATAATGTTTTCCTTACTTTCCGCCCGATTACAGTGCTTGCATTCCACCTGGCATGGCCTTCTTGATAATGCATCAGCATTTCCATGTGCACTTCCCCTTCGATGTTCAATGTCGAAATCATAAGCTTGTAAGCGTTCAATCCATCGTGCTACTTGTCCTTCCGGGTTCTTAAATTGCAGTAGCCACCTCAATGCTCCATGATCAGTTCTCAAATGGAATTTTTGGCCGTACAAATACTTGTGAAAATGTTTTACACATTCCACTATAGCCAGCAATTCTTTACGGGTTACACAATAATTCCTTTCTGGCTTGGACAGTATTTTTGAGTAATAAGCTATTACTTTTTCTTGTCCATCAATTTCTTGAGATAACACTCCTCCTATACCATGATTGCTGGCATCAGTGTCTAATATGAATTTAAAATTTGGTATAGGGTAAGCCAGAACTGGTGCTGTGCACAATCTTTTCCGAAGCTCCACAAAAGCATCTTCTTGCTTTTCGGTCCATTCAAAAGCTTTATCCTTCCTCGTGAGCTCATGTAGACTCTTAGCAACATTCGCAAATCCTGGTACAAAACGTCGGTAGTAAGTGCACAATCCCAGAAAACTGCGAAGTTCATGTAAATTCTTAGGTCTTGGCCATTCTTTTACTGCTGTGATCTTATCAGCATCTGTGTGTATTCCATTCGTTGTTACTTTGTGCCCCAAGTATTTTACTTCTTCTCTGAATAGTGTACATTTCTTTGGACTCAATTTTAGTCCTGCTGCTTGGATTCTCTCGAAGACTTCTTCTAAATTCTTCAAATGATCGTCAAAATCCTTGCCCATTACAATGATTTCGTCCAAGTACACAAGGCACGTTCTCCAATGTAATCCTTTCAACACACGTTCCATTAAACGTTCAAATGTTGCGGGAGCATTACATAGTCCGAATGGCATAACGTTAAACTGCCATAGCCCACTACCCACACTAAACGCTGTCTTTTCTCGATCCTCTTCTTGGACTTCTACCTGCCAATAACCACTTTGCAGATCTAATGTTGAGAATAATTTGGCACCTGATAATGTGTCCAAGGTATCATCAATTCGAGGTAATGGGTAGCTATCTTTCTTTGTTACTGCATTCAGTTTTCTATAGTCGACGCAGAATCTCATAGTTCCATCCTTCTTTCCAACTAAAACCACAGGTAAACTCCATGGACTATCTGATTGCCCGATAACACCAGCCATTTTCATATCCTTTACCATTCTATCAGCTTCTTCCCGTTTTGCTAATGGTAATCTTCTTGGTGCTTGGCGAATCGGCATCTCTGCTCCCGTGTCAATTTTATGTTTAACCAGATTAGTTCTTCCGTTGTCTGCTGATGTGCTGCAGAAGATGGACGAATAACGTTCGAGCAACTGCTCTGCTTCTTTCTTTTGTTCTTTTGTAAGCTCTGTTGTCCACTTCTGTAGTAGATTTTGTATTTCTTTCTTCTGCGTTTGATTTTCGACTTTCCTTTCTGTGTGCTGTTGTTCACATTTCACAATGGTAGTTACTTCTTCACATTTACCGACGATCGACCTTTCTTGAGGGTTTTTATTTTGTCTGACAGATTTAGTGTTCTAATCGGTATTCTTAAGTTTTCATCTGGTACAACTAATGTTTTCCCTATAATGATCTCTTGATGTTGTAGACCATTTTCATTGGCTTCCACAACCCACAACCTTGGTGACCCAGAATCTCCCTCCAATCTTCCCCAGATGATTGTTTCGGTATTAGGTGCCAGCTTTTCGCGATGTTCCAATATTATTCGCCTCATACTTGATTCTGCACCATTCATCTGAAGAACCAACTCTACGTTACCATACTTGAGTACTCCATTTCCAGCGTCTATTACAAATCCATTCGGCCTCATGAAGTCCATTCCCAAAATTAATTCATCAACGATGTCTGCCACTAGAACTTCATGCTGAAAGTGCGTATTTCCAATTTTTATATCGGCAATTTTGCTTCCCCTGATAGTTGCACTTTCCCCTGTTGCTGTTTGTATTCGATATTTTTCTGCTGGTTGTAATTCCCCTTTTAGTAAATCTGTACGGACTATTGTGCGAGTTGCTCCAGTATCTAGCGTAATGATACAGTTGTTGTCATCAATTTCAGCTCCAATCGTTAAACTGTCACCATTCCTTGCGATTCTTGAAATAGGGATGGAGATTATGGGGCATTCGGTTGTGGGAGCCAGCTTACGCCCCTTAAAGCTGACTCGTTTTAGTTTAACCCTTCCGCTGCTATTTGACCATCCTCTCCCGCTTGAGCCTTTTCTTCAGATGATCTCCGTCTGATTGGTGATGTTGATCTGCCCCGTTTTCGTCTAGCCTCTCTGCATTCTCGAGATATGTGACCAAGTTTGTCACATACCCAACATCTTATTCTACTGTTAAATTCTCCAGATCTTCTTTGGGGCCTAAAACTATCCTCTTCTTCCATTTCTACACGGCGTACTTTGATTGTTGGTTTGACAATTGCTTGTGCCGTCTCACTAGTCAATGCACAAGCTATTGTTTCAGCAAATGTAGCTTTAGGTGTCATCACAGCTGACTTTCGCGTCTCTGGATCTCTTATGCCGTCGATGAACGCATCTATCTTCATTCTTTCCATATAGTCTGGTGATGTATTTCCATGTGCCATATGTACCAGACGTTCGATCGCAGACGAAAACTCTTGCAAACTTTCTCCAATTAGCTGATAGCGACCCTTCAACTCAAGTCTGTATATCTTCCGCTTGTGGTCACTACCATATTTGCGATCTAAAGCCTTCATGATCTCATTGTAGCTCCTTCGATCTTGTTCTGGAACTGCTTGTATTGTTTCTGCTGCTTCACCCTTCAGTGCCACTATTAAAGCTGCCACACGATGTGGTTCGTTCCAACTGTTCTGATCAGCTGCTGTTTCAAATTGGAATTTGAAAATTCCAAACGATGATGTACCATCGTATGTGGGCGGTTTTAACTTCATGCTTTGTGTTTGTTGAACCGTGTGAATTGTTTTACCTTTAATTTCAACATCTTGAAGCCTTCTTTCTACTTCTACTTTAAAGTCATCTACTTTCGATTGTACTTTCTGTTCCAGCACTTCAACTTCTTTTGGACTTTGGACTTCTCTTTGCACTTTCTCGACTTTTTCATCCACAATTTTCTCTACTTCGATGCGTAGATTCGCTGCCATATGTAGAAGTTTCTCGTCGATGTGTGTTTTAACCAAGCTAATTTCTTCTCGACTTGAAGCGATGTTTGCATCTAACTTTTTCATTTCATTACTCATGCTGTTACTTTGCAAATCTAGCTTTTTGTTCATAACCTCCATGTTTGCCTTTACATCTGCTCTCATGTTGAAACTCATTTGCTCCATCATAGCCATTAACTGTGCAAAGTCGTTGTTTGCTGGTACGACTTGCCTCGTTGCTTCAACAGCACCATCTTTAGCTTCACTATTTCCTGCATCTGGATTTTTATCTGCTTCTTCTTGCCCAAAACGATATTTTTCTGGATCCAATCCAGCTGCTTCCATAGCTTTTATTAATCGCTCTTTCAACTCATTCTTAGTTCCCGTTGTTGAAAGATTCCTTTTCTCCAATTCGCTCTTCAGATCTTGAACTTTTAATCCATTCAAATCCATCTTATTTCCCAATCCCACTTCTGACACCAGTTGTAACGTTTCTTAGCCGAGTTACAATTATTTAGTTCGATCACTAAATCAGGAAATTTAAAACACAATGGATTTTCTAAACGTTATAATTTTATTCGTTCAAGATTTTACAATAAAAATATTTCTCCTATTACTATTCCCCTTTTAGTTCTTCTTGTACTAACAATTTTTCACCACTTATAATTCTTTTATAATTGTTCACAATATCACTTTTAACTTTCTACTTATAACACTTTTAATTTTACTTCGCCTTTATCACTGCTAAATTTTTATACTTTTTGTATCACTAACAATTTTATACTCTTTGTATCGCTAACAATTTTTATACTGGTTGTATCCTCGAACAACACCTTTTATATATACTACATGAAATAGCCTCGAAACTGCTGTAATGTTCTAGATAGAACACACCCTTTTTTTTCCTTTATCAACAATAAGACGATCTTCAAATATTGACACTTAGGTGTGAAATCTATTCTTTTCAATTGTTTTATTTACCAATTTTATTTCGTTAACCAATCCTTATTCGATAAAACAAATACTTCCTATTAAATGTTTACTTTGGTTGCATTGTTACCTTTTGTTTTTTTTTTATTTTTATATTTGTAGAACTAACGAGAATTTTCTTGAAAGTTCTATTGTTGTTGTGTTCTATCATCTTCCATAATCGTCACAATACTTTTTTTTCCACTATAGTGTAAAATCATTTTCGCTAAATAACAAATTGTAGTTGCTATGGTGTTTTCATATAATTTTACAAATTTTTTAAAACAAAGCAACCATGAAAAAATAGCAACTGAATTTTGAATGCATATTATTATTAGACGACATCTAATTTAATAGTTTATAATAAATATCGTTTAAATATTTACTATCATAGAAAGAATTGTATTTCCTACGCGAAATAAAACATTTTACGTTCGTGAACAAAATTTTCACTAACGACAATGCAGCGTTTTCATCTCTTGTAGCAAAATGTAGTTTTGTGTAACAGTAACTAGGGCATGGTTAGATTAATCGATTGTTCGATTAATTGATCATTTCGCAAATTGTTCGATTAATCGAACAAAAAAATTATTAATCGATTAATCTAAATTTACGAAAATGTTTAAAATTTGCAAATTTATTTTAAAAAAAAAATCTTTACTTTGCCTTAAGTAATATTTTTATTATTAATCCAACCAGTAAACTATGGTTTGAAGTATACTTTCCATTATGAAGGATACAGCTTGTATAGTTTCTTATCATTTTCAATTAGTACAGTATATTTTTAAACACATAATTTTGTAAGGTCTGAAAATTCCACTGACAGAGAGATACAGATCCTATTAATGAAACAAGACAACAATCTTGTATGTAATTCGGAGTACAAAGTATCTTTTTTCCCTTCGAGTGTTTGTGTTTGCTGCCCTCGGCTAACGCCTAGAGCAACAATTTCACTCTTATGCAAAAAAGACCTACTTTTACGCCCTTAATACATAGATAGCTATTAAATTTTTATTTTTTTTATGTCATTGTAAAATTTGAACTTTTTAATATGATATACCGCGTATTTGTTTAAAAAAATTTAATAATAGTTAAAAATATTAGAATTAGTGGAAATTTTATTTAATCGATTAATCGATTGATCGGTGTTAAAATTTTCATATTAATCGTTAATCGATATTTGCTCCCAATCGATTAATCGACCATGCCCTAACAGTAACCCGTAAAATGCACTTTTACGATTCAAAAATTATTCGTAAAGCAGGCCTTTTTTCCTATTTAAATAACAATGCCAAAATTGAAATGACAATGCTAAAGTTATTATTTTTACTATTATTTTGATAAAACTACTTGGCTAATAGTTATTTATTGTACAAGATGATAAAATTGCACTTTATCTTCGAGAGCGATTTTAGCGTCGAGGCGTCAGCCGAGACGCTAATAAGCATCGAGAAGATAATGAAATTTTATCATCGTGTGGAATACAACATTTTTTCTATAGCAATTGTTAAAGAAGACCAAAAAATGAAGCAAAATCAATGATAAATTTAATTTAAAAGTGTCAGGAAAAAACAGTTTCACGAAAAAATGAGAATAGGTGGCTTTGATAACTTTTTGAGTTTTATAAAAAAACAAACAAATCATTTTTTACTGAATTTGAAAATTATCTAGTTTGGATTTGTGAATATGTGCGATATTACAGAAGGAAACTGCCTTCTGATGTGGAAGAGGAGGCTTCTGAGGCAATTCGTAGGTTGCCTGAAATTTTGAATTACCTGAAAAATTACGGATGGTACATAAAAGAGAATATCTGTGCTTTCAAAAATGGAGAACTTGAAGAATATTAACAGCAAAATACTTATATCAAAATACTTTATCTACCTTTGCTGTTAAAGTACTACTTTATCTATCCTTGATGTTAAAGTGTTACTTTTCCCTCTAATTTTAGTTGATAAAAGCACGTTTTAACAGTTGCTATAGAAAAAATAATTTTCTAAAAAAATATCTTTTTAACTACTAACTTGAGAAATCCTCATTATTTACTCGAATGACCCAATGAGAAGTAATTTTTTTCAACCTAGGTCAATAATAATAACAAAAAGTTAGTGTCCTGATAAAATATCACAGGAAAAAATATCACACGCAAGGATATCCCGTCGAAAATATCACAGCGAAAAAATCACACTATACGAAAATATCACATCACTAAAATATCACATCACTAAAATATCACATCACGAAAATATCACATCCACAAATCACACGCGAGAAAATATCACACCCTAAAATCACACGCGAAAAAATATCACATACAAAAATCACACGCGAAAAATATCACATCTAAAAATCACACCCGAAAAAATATCATGTAAAAAATATTTTATTGTAAAAAACATAATCTCCGTATATAAAATATAAATTTTTTAAAGAATTTTGAGATAGCAATCTTTCATATGATATCGTATTTGACTTAGTAAAAACGTTTTCAACAACTTTACGTCATTACCCTATCAAACAAATTAATCTTATTTTATTGATTTTGGATCCTAAATTATTTAATCAATATTCATCTCAAATTTTAGATCGAAAAGATTTATAGTTCACAAGATAGGACGGTAACAGACAGACACGCAGCAACCGGTGTATAAAAATAATACTAAAAATAAATTAATTGCGTGTTTTCACAATTATGTATACATGAGCAATTTTTCTTAACATTTTGATTCTCAAGAACAGGATGGTAATTTGTAAAAATATTTCATATCCTTTCTGTCAATATTATGTACTTTATTTCACTGGATTTCTTTGTCTGAACACACTGCTTCATATAATAACCATGTTGTAGCAACATCTTCAAAACCTGAGAATCCAAAAAATTTCATATCATTAGTACACATTGCTGCAATCTCTAAATCTGTAATAATTATTCTAGGATTTGCATTGGGTATTAATTCTAAAAGTGCCATCAACATTTTACAGTAGGTATCATGTGTTATTTGGTAATAATGCTAATATACATGGCAATGTAACGCACCATGTTATTAAAAAAAATAAAAATATTTCTGGAACCACTTTAAATGTTTCATCTGCAAGCCAACAATCGAGTTACGAGCAAAACTGTCAAAATTGTATGAGCAAAAAGAATTGTTCTAGTATGATTATCAATTCCTCAATCATATAATACCATATTATATTTTTCAAATATTAAAATTTGAACGTATCTCGGATTGGCTAGAGAATTCCCATTTGTTTTACTTTTGGCGTACTGTAAGCATCAAGTTAGTGAGTTTTGTATGGGTCGAGCCATATGCACACCTTCCGAAACTTGCGCTATTCCAGTGGCAATTGTGAGATGAGTTGAAGTTCCAGGATTGGCTCCTGCTTGCTGCATTATCTAGCTTATGAGATTCGCCCTCATAGTTTTTGGCGCTATGATTGTGATCAAGCGACTCCCGTACAATCTTATTTTCATTAGTATGTAGAATTGACTTTAAAAGACTGCGATATTTATTGCATCGTCAATGACTTCCAAGGCAAAAATTCTTGTAGGAATTTTTGCTAGGATCTTACATGAACTATAAAAGATCCTATGTGAATCTTGTATGATATTGTTATGATCTTGTTAACTTCTTGTCCCGATTCTCTACAAGAAATGATCATGATCATGTAAGTTCCTACAGTGGCAAAAATTCTTATAAGAATTTTTTTAGGATCTTACATGAACTGTAAAAGATCCTATGTAAATCCTATATAATCTTGTTACGATCTTGTATGATCTTGTAAACTTCTTGTCCCAATTCTCTACTAGAAATAATCAGGATCATGTAAGTTCCTATATAATTTTCCTACAAGAATTTTCGCGAGGGTTACACCAACAGATGTATTCCTATGGTGAACACATTCAAGAGTTTTTACTTAATGTTGAGTTGATAGTGCTATAGCGTGAAGTTGTTGAAAACATTTATCACTTAGTCAAGTACGACATCAAATGACAAATAACAGCTTAGTTAGAGCACTTCAAAAATTTTTATTTTAAATACGGACATTGTGTTTTATTACAATAAAATTTTTACGTGACATTTCTTTGGGTGTGATTTTAGGATGTGACATTTTTTCGCGTGTGATTTTTGGATGTGAAATTTTTTCGCGTGTGATTTTAGAATGTGATATTTTTTCGCGTGTGATTTGAGGATGTTATATTTTCGAAATGTG
This sequence comes from Diogma glabrata, assembly GCA_963693315.1. Lineage (NCBI taxonomy): Eukaryota > Metazoa > Arthropoda > Insecta > Diptera > Cylindrotomidae > Diogma > Diogma glabrata. Next base: position 238,796,361 of record OY856188.1, on the reverse strand, counting down.
ATATTTTAGTGATGTGATATTTTTGTGGAGTGTGATTTTTTCGCTGTGATATTTTCGACGTGATATTCTTTCGTGTGTAATTTTTTCGTGTGATATTTTATCATAGTACCAAAAAATTACCTAAGTTAATAATGACAAATATTCTTTTATTTTTAATGAAGAAGGGCGCTAAAACGGATCCAAGAAACTACAGACCTATATCAATTTTGTCGGTTGTTTCTAAAGTATTTGAGAAATATGTTAATTTTAATATTATGAGCTTCTTAGAGTCGTCAAAATTACTTAATGAAAGACAATACGGATTCCGTAAAGGAAGAGCGACGGGAGATTTACTCTCTTTTGTCACGCATATCTGGAACAAGTCGTTTGAAAACCATGGTGAGACCTTTGGCGTCGCACTTGATATTGCCAAAGCGTTTGACAAAGTATGGCACAACAATCTTATTTGCAAATTGAGATGCTACGGCTTAGATGAGCAACTTATTTCTTGGTTACAAAGCTTTATTTCCGAGCGCAAATTTCAGGTCAATGTTGATGGTGTTTCATCGAATATCTTTTCAACTAACGCTGGTGTTCCTCAAGGTTCCGCTTTATCACCTACTCTTTTTCTTCTCTATATTAATGACTTGCTAGGTTCAACAGTTAATCCCATCCATAGTTTTGCTGATGATAGCACACTTCATGCGTCACATGAAATGCCAAATTTGTATGCACCATCAAATCTTAATATCGCTAGATCAAACTTGATAGACTCATTAAATATTGATTTAAAAACCATCTTAGATTGGGGAGTTGCTAACAGTGTTGAATTCAACACAAGTAAAACTCAAGTTTGCCATTTTTCTAGGTTATCAACACCTAATCCATTTTTATTAAAGTTTGATTCAAATAATCTTGAAGAGAAAGAATCTATTAAACTTCTAGGAGTTGAGATTGAAAATAGTATGAAATGGAATTCTCATATTTTTAGCCTAGCAAAGAACGCTGTTCAAAAATTAGGATTTTTGGGTCGTTGTCGTAAGGTTTTTAATAGCGAGCAGCTTCTTTTAATATATAAATCATTTATTCGTCCCTGCATGGAGTATTGTTCTCACATATGGGGAGGAGCTTACATAAGTAGTTTGAAATGTCTTGATTCTGTACAGCGGAGAGCTGTTAAATTGATCGGCAACTCGACTCTTACTAACGAGGTTGATTCCTTGCAACATAGAAGAGACGTCGCTGATTTGACGGTATTTTACAAGTATATTATGGACGAACGGACGTCTGCGGAGATCAAATCGATTTTGCCTGAACCAGCAAACTTTGCGCGTTTCACTAGAGCATCAACATCAGCCCATCCTTTTACGGTTCGAGTGACTAGGTGTAGAACTGTCGCTTTTCAACGCGATTTTTTTAACAGAGTTTCTCATCTCTGGAATGCCTTACCGGCGTGGGTCTTTCCTGATAATTTTAATCCTCAAAACTTTAAGATCAACATTAATAAATTCCTCAAAGAAAATTGAATAATACTTTCAAGCCCTAGTTCCTTAGTTAGCATGGTATCTTCGGATATTCAGAGACGTTGATCTATATTGGTTAACACTAAACATGCCTAACATAGAATAAAAAAAAAAAAAAAAAAAAAAAAAAAAAATATCAAAATCTAATCAAAGCAAATATGATATTTAGTGTTAGTAGTTAAAAAAATTCTATATATACCTTGGTTGAGAAGACTAATATAGACCTCGAACATTATATCCCTCGGCGCTACGCTCGGAAAGTTCTCGGTCAATAAAAGCTTACTTCTCAACCTTATTATATAATGTACTATTACTATTTTGTGTAAAATATGTATTTACACAGAATCTTACTCGTATAAAAAATCTTGTATGTAATTCGGGCATAAAGTATCTCTTTTGCTTTCGAGTGATTGTTTCTCTCGGCTAACGCCTCGAGCATCAATTTCACTCTCAAGCGGAAAAGACATACTTTACGCCCTTAATACATAAATAACTATTATTTTATATCGACTTATATCGAATATTATTTTATTACGACAAAAAATTATTTTAAATTTTCAACCCTGGAGAAAATCCGAAAATGGTGAATTTTCAGTGAACCTTATTTAATATAGGAAAATGATTTCAAGCACGTAAAAGGTGACAGTCCGAGATTTTCCATCGGGGTGATATTATATCACAAATAATTTACTGAATTAATTGTTGATTATGTGACAATAGACACAAGTGAAGACTAGTCATCTTCTCGCCGATATGAGTTTGTTATTCAATACTAGTATGTATAGAGTATAACAAAACAGTGATCACTAGAGAAACTAATTGACTAAACCTGAATCTATTAAATATATGTTTAGGTAAATTTTATGTTTTTTTATGCTTCGCTAGAGTTGTAACCTAATTTTTGGTTTATACTTAGCGTTGACATTTTTTGGTAGTTTATCTAGTCGGCTAGCCCTGATGAGAATGATAAACTTTTTTAAAGTTTAAAATTTTTTCATTGGTTCGAAACTAGATCGGTCGAAAATTGCATGAATTGCAAAAAGTTTCATAATTTGCAGCATAAGTTTTTAGATTCAGTTCTTATAGATTGATAAATTATTTTAAATTTTTAATTCACTAAATTTGAATATTGCACAATTTTGTATTATATATTAGCCCTTTCAGACAGTATTTAAATTTAAAAGAGATAAAAAATGTTTGCATGTATTTTTTAGTTAATACTGTGTAACGTGTACCGTTATAATATAACGGTAATGTTAACATAAATTATATGAGCACAAAAAAAAACGAAACATTTTTGAACCGCAGCATTATTTTACCCGCCAGGCATCAGGAGAGTTGTGGGTGGGTTTTTGGTTCAAATGGTCATATGATATGATTATGCTGCACTACAGAAAAACTTGATAAATATTCACCGATAAACTGAAACTAAAGCTAAGCATCTAAAATCAATCACACCAATATACCGAGCTGACTCTGACCTCTGTGTACAGATGTAAAAGTAATTTTACCCATGGGAAAATTACCGGTAAAATTGGTAATATTACGTAATAATACTTGGGCTTGGTAAAATTGGTAAAATTGCAATAATATTTGAATAATCTTTATATAATAAAAATTAAAGTTTGTGCTTTTTTGTTGACACCCCGTTTAATTGAAAATTGCCTGCACATTGTTGTGAGAATACCTCAGCTGATCGATCGATTTGCAGTTGAACACCCATAAATGTAGGTAATTTTAACGTCTCTACGTGGTGCCGCATAGGAGAGTACTTTAGGCAAATATTTATTTTGTCTACTGGTGTCGATCGGTGGGTTGAAATGAGCAGTTTTTTTCACCTGATAGCATTAACGCAGCTGTTTGGCTGAGACAAAAACTAAATCTAGGTCATTTCGGAATCAAATTTCTGCTATGAAGAAAGTTTTTCCTTCCCTGTTATTGACATTTTGCTGGTTATCCGTGTTGTGATCACCCTGAAAGGTCACACGTGTAGTAATTTTGTTCACGTTCCAATTTTACATTGAACGATCAGCAGCAACAGAACTGCAACGCAACGAACCATTATCAATGCTTCGTTGTAAATTTCTGCTACGAAACGCACGTTCATATTTAAATATTCCTTTTGTTTTTGAAGGCAAATATCTTCAGAAATTTGCGATTTATATTTTTCCATGAATGATAAGCAATGCGCTTGAATTAGATTTTGATGTTACGTATTGCAAACGTAATTAATACATTTATCGCAGTGTCGGCCGTGCCAAGTGTTGTACGCGAAAAGTGACATGTGTAACGCCGTTGACAATTCTCAATTGCAGGAAAAGCGTTGAACCGGGCTCATTTTCTAACCACATGCGATAAAAGAAGTTTGATTAGGATCCATTGCGTACAGTCTAAATAAAGTAAGTTTCATTGATAATGCTTGGTTATCTGTCAATTTGCTCTTTGCATTTGAGCCATTGAAAGGCATTTCTACATGTATTCGATTCGAATAATACCTAAACATTCTCGAATGTGGCAGCGTTTTCAAAACGCATAATTTTACATAACAGTGAAACAAGAAGTTGGTGCCAGTGTGTTCAGGATTAGTTGCATCTTTACAGCTGTGGAAATAGCGGGCAGCCTGTTTTCTAGATGTCCTGCTAAAAGAACAACAGCTGAACTTTGTTCAAGTATGGATGGGGCATAAAAGAATTTACCATTGTTGCATATGTTCTTACTGTCTATAATGCTCTGCGAGTGAGGATATTTACACTCGATAATAATATATTTGATTTGCATTTTATGTTTTCATAAACTAGAAATGATTGTGATAGTCATCAATTTTGAATTAAATGATTTTGCAACTAAGTTTAAATGTTTTGAAATAGCTTTATATTTTACCAATATTACCAATTTTACCAATCTTACCGGTAATTTTACGGTAAAATTACCACAAATATATTTTACCGGTAAATTTACATCTGTACCTCTGTGGCTAAGAAGACCACCTACATCCTCAATCTCTCATGACTCTCAATTAAAAATTTAGTTTTGATTCATCATACTTTTATAATATATTCACAAAAAGTAACAGTATTTTCAAAAGATGGAAACATTTTCAAATTCTAAATAAAATGAAGATTAACTAAAGCATTTAATAATAATACTATGTCTAACTAATGCTTTTAATAATAATATGTTTAGTTAAAGCATTTAATAATAATATGTGAAGTTAAAATTAAATAATAATATTTGGAAGTAAATCATTTAATATTATTTTTAAGGTAAAGTGATAATAAAGCTTACCCGAGTTGGTAGCCTCCTAAAAGCGCTTTTAGCTAGTATTCCACTCATCTAAACATTTTCTGTTACAAAATTTTAAATTAACAAAAAAATATTGCGATGCCGATGCATAGGCTGACTTCACCACAGCTCTGGAAACATAGTGTTCTGGATATATAATGAGCTAATATCCATCAAATACTTTAATTAAAAGCTAACCAATGTTATAGATTTCGTAGCTCTAATTATAAAAATATTAAAGAAAGCAGTAGTATCCCAACAAACATAAATTCTGTTGTACGAGAAAAAGTAAAAAAAAATTTTAACCGGAGTGGCAAACAGGAAGTAAGGATGTAGAACTGTTGTAAACCGTACTAAATGGTTAGGTATCAAGTTTCATCTAATTCGATTATCAGGTATAGATGTTATTGAGCTTTAAAAAAAAACAGGTATATGGGACAGACCCCACCACTTTGTTCACTATCACTCAAAAACTAATCAGTTCCTTGCCATACATAGTTGCATCTTTTTCCAAAGTGTCATCAAAATTTATTCACGAACGAATGCTGTGTGCTCCCAACAAACATTGAAAAAATTGTGACCCATTAAACAGGTGTTCGGGAGGCCTACCACCACTTACTTCAATATTGTCCAAAAACTAATCAGTTCTTGGTTATTTAAGTCTCCATATTTTTTCTAATTTTCATTAAAATAAATTAATGAATGAAGACTGTATGCTCCCAACAAACTTTAAAAACAAAGTGTGAATATGCTCCCAACAAACTTTAAAAACAAAGTGTGAAAAGACAGCATTTGTATGGTAGACCCCCGTAACTTTGATCAATGTGTCCCAAAAGATGATAATTATATTTTCACACTAATTGGAACCTTTTCCATAAGTTTCATCATAATCATTTCATTATTGTAGGCTGTAGTGTGCATAAAGACACTGAAAAAACTTCAAAAAAGGACAACAAAAATTTTTTTACCAGAAGTGAAAAACTGGAAGTCGCTATGCAGAACTGTTGTGAACCATACTAAAAGCTGATGTACCAAGTTTCATTCAATTCGATTATCAGGTACAGATGTTATTGAGCTTTCGAAAAAACAGGTGCTCCGGGGACCCCAGACCACTTTGGTCACTATATCGCTCAAAAACTAATCAGTTCTTTGTCATACATATTTGCGAATGTTGTATGTTGTATGCTTCCAACAAACATTGAAACAATAAACAGGTGTTCGGGAGGACCCCACAACTTATCCCAATATTGTCCAAAAACTAATCAATTCTTTGTCATTTAAGTCTTCATCTTTTTTCAAAGTGTCATTAAAATTGATTAATGAATGAAGTCTGTATGCTCTCACAACAAACTTTAAAAACAAAGTGTGAAAAGTCAGCAGTTGTATGGTAGACCCCCCTCCACTTTGATCAATGTGTCCCAAAAGATGGTAATTATCTTCGCACACTAATTGAACCATTTTCCATAAGTTTCATCACAACCACTTCGTTATGAAGTAAGTTTCATCATAACCACAAAAAACTTCCAAAAATTAAAAAATATTTTTTTACCGGAAGTAAAAAACCGGAAACAGGGATGCAGAACTGTTGTAAACCATACTAAATGCTTATGTACCAAGTTTCATCTAATTCGATTATCAGGTACAGTCTACAGATGTACAAATGTACAATGTACGGTACATTTAGACTTAGAAACGTGTAATAAAACTTGTGTAACGCAAAAAATTAAAATCTGAACGCACCTTAAAATTGTATTTTTTCGATTTATGGCCAGGTTATTGCTGTAATCGTCTTGTTTTGACTAATTTTGATCACATGGACATCCAGAGCTTTCTTCCAGTAAATTTTTTAAATTTTTTGGACAAAAATCTTCACAAAATAGGCAAGCTATCAACCTTAGTTTTTTGTAATGCAGAAAAATGAGTTGGCTAAATCTTGACAACTGACATAAAAACTCAAAGATGCGATCAAAAAATACACCGTGTTGAAGATTTTGCTTAATCGAGCAACTGGTCCAGGAATGGCAGCATATTTAATCAACATTTTTGTTTCGTATGGAAAATTAGTGATTCTTAGAGCTTTTTCGATCTATACCACGTTATTGCTGTAATCATCTTGTTTTGACTAATTTTGAACATATTGACATCTAAATCTTCCTACAAGCAAATTTTTTCAATTTCTTTGGACAAAATAATCCACAAGTATGTAAGTTAACCTTAACTGTTTGAAATGCAGAAAAATGAGTAGTCCAAATCTTGACGAACGACATAAAAAACTCAAAGGTGAGATCAAAACATGCACAGTGCTAAAGATTGAGCTTAAACGACCAACTGGTCTAGGAAGGGCAGCATATTGTTTTTGTTTTGAATGGAAAATTAGAGATTGGTAGAGATTTTCAAATTGTAATATGTTTGTAATTGTTATTGCTGTAATCGTCTTGTTTTGACTAATTTTGATCACATGGACATCCAGAGATTCCTTGAAGCAAATTTTTTCAATTTATTTTGGACGCACGAAATATGCAAGTTACCTTAGCTTTTTAAAGATCTTGTTTTCATAAAAAAAAATAATTATAATTTGGTTTTTCTTTTTGCTCATTTAATTGAAATCATGTGGTGGGAATGCGATTAAAAGAAACTTAAATATAGAAAATTCTTGTTTATAAACAGATTAATCAATCTTTTCGATCTATTATTAAGTAAATTTTGATCAAAAAGTGAAATTTTTAATAGTAGTCTATTGTGGCACAAGTTTTTTTAATTTATACTCTTTAAATGTTCATATTAAATTTGTAAAACCAACAGAGTGTTTTACCAAGATAAAAATGCTGAAATAAAAATGTAAAGGATGATTAAGAATTGACTGTAAAAAATTGTGTTTGAAAGGTAAAAATAACTATTCGACAGTTGTTCCCATTAAAATAAACGAACAGTTGTATAAAATTAATATATTGAGCTTAATTTGTATATTAGCGCAAACAAATTTAGCTCGTCGTTAATATTTGAATGTTATGAGATAGATTTATTTTAACGAGAAAAATATTTGTTTTTTTATTGAGGCTACAAGCGATGATATGAGGAGCGTATATGCTATTGAATGATTTGAATTACAATTGATTTACAATTGAGTGGAAGATTAAAATTAAAACTCTGTGAGAATACCCAAATAGACGTGAATTTTTTTTTTAAATGTTTTTTTTAAATGTTGAAAAGAATCAAACTAGTTTGAAAGATTTGAATGTTTTACTTAAACTTTCCACGATAAAGAAGGCTCACAAAAATAGCAAATTTTTGTGTTAGATTTATGTACATAATTAATGCGACCATAAACAAATATTTAAAAATAAAAAATTTTGAGTTATTTTATAACTTTCTACCTACCTACGTTAAGCTTACGCTAAGTTTCTTTAAGTTTATACGAAAAATCAACATCGTAATTATATAAGACCTCAGTAAATAAATGTTTCTCAAAATCTTACTGTATATTTTACAAGAAAAAACCGTTCCGTGAAACAATAAATAAGAATAAACTGCAACAATTCATTTTAATATTACGTAACAGTATTTTTTTTTGCATCGCATATGAGGTGAACCTTCAAAAGTAATAAAAAAAACTTGAATGTATTACCAATCAATTATGCCTGAATCTAATTAAAACAAACCAACATTTATTTAGTCGATGGATTTTTGGAATCTCTAACGCTGTTGGAATCCTATAGACTAAAATTTTATCAACCAAACCATGTTAGGCTCAAAACTCAATATGACAACGTTAAACTGCAAAAATATAATTTTAACAGTCTTGTTGTAGTTAATTGTCAATGTCAGTGTCAAGTACAGCCAGAGACATTATTTTAACCAAATGAAAGCAAAAAATATAAAACAAATTTATGCCTGTATATGATTACTCTTGCTGCAATCGTTGTTCGTACTTATTTATACGTATATGTTGTTTTTGAATATATGCAAATGCAAAAACAGTTATTAATTCAATTTTCTGCTCGCTAATTTAATTTTTTTTTGAATAACTTATCTCATATGAAGTCGTTGAATTCAATAGAAAGATAATTAATAAGATTTTTGATTGATACAAGTTAAAATTCTTCTACTGCATTTTATTTATTAACCTTTCTGATTGCAAAATTCATATTTCAATTAGAGTGTTTTACTTAAGTGTTTTTTGGAGTTATTTTGAAGCATTTGATTGAAATGTGGATGTTTACTATATATCACTGAAGGGGATTTTAAGATAGTAAATTTTTTATTATTTTATATCTGTTATAATCTGGATTCTTCTAGCTTCACCTTTGTATCGTTTATTTTTAATTTGAAATACTTTGTTTTTTTTCAGGTAGGTAGTATGGAAGTCAGGAAATATTTTACTAATTGGAGATAAATAGAAAAGTGGATAAACATTCAATGAAGTTCAACAATATTCATTCAATCACAAACAGTAAGGTATTTTTTATTTTGTATATGCATTTTTAAGTTGATGTTAGAGAGTTTATATGTTAAATTGAAGTATGTAACTAAAACTTGGTGTTCAAGATGTTAAAATGCTTCATCCAAATTATTTCTCTAAATCTCAATCTAGTTGGCTTTCCAATTTTTTTTCTTCAGATTTTTGATGTTTTCCTTACCAAAAATATATAATTTAAATACATACTTGCACAGTGTATTTATTGTGTGTATGTATTCTCGGTGAAAATGGGAATCTGAAAAAATGAAATGAAATATTTATCGTAAGCTTTAAATTAAAATTTAATTAAAAAACTTTTTTTTAAATAATATAATATATACATATTGAATTAATATGGTTTGAAAAATTTTTGGGCGCCATTATGTAAGGTGAAATAAATAGATAAAAACTCTATACCAGACGAAGTTATAACGACAGCAATTACATTTTTGCCATTCGTAACTTGAACGTAATAAATTAAAAGCAGCCTCTTTGTATAGCCGACGGTGCAAGCTAGGTTTTAGAATATAAATAAATTCGCTTAAGAAATTTGTGAAAATTAACTCTGCAATTTTGGAGATTTAAATATAAAATGAAACTCGTGTATATGTATAAGAGTAGGCTTCTGTAGCAAATGTAGCATTTGACGCATTATACAAGATGTGAAATAAGATTTTAGGATTGGAATACAGAGTACGGAAAAATTCGATTCACGAATCGAAAATTTAGTTCTTTCCCTTTTTTATTCATTCGTGAGTCAAATACAACTTGATAAATATGGAGGGGCTGAAATCTCAAGCTCTGGGATATCAAGACTTCGGTCTGGGTTAAGGATTTTGATATAGTTTTCGGCAAAAAACTTTTATGAGGACACGGTTTTTAGTTTAAGGCAGCGATGTATATCAAACATAACTTTATCTCTGTTTAGACATGTATTACAAAACTAACACGAAACATCAATACGTTGTCGAAAAATTATAACAGATCATATATTAACATAATTTAGTGAAAAGATTATACAATCAGCAAACTACTCAAAAACCTCTCCATTTAGCGTTTCGAGAAAATATTTCAAAATTACAATTCATATTTCTTTCAAAATTCCAATATTATTGTAAAAATTAAAAAAAATCAAAAATTCAAACTTTTTTCAAACAAAATTCTAAAAATATTTCAAAAACTATTACAAAATCAAAGATTAAAACTTTTTTCAAAAACTCTAAAAATATTGCATAAATTATAACAAAATCAAAAATTGTAACATTTCCAAAATTAAAAAAATTAAAATAAAATCAAAAATTTAAAATTTTTCAAAATTCTAAAAATATTCCAAAAATTCTTACAACTTAAAAAATTGAAACTTTTTCAAAATTCTAAAAATATATATAAAATTCAAAAATTTTTAATCTTCAAAATTCTAAAAATATTCCAAAAATTAGAATAAAATCAAATATTTAAACTTTTTCTAAGTTCTAATGATATTCCAAAAATTCTTAAAAAGTCAAAAATTCAAAGTTTTTCCAAAATTTTAAAAATATTGTAAAAATTATAACAATATCAAAAATTGAAACTTTTTCCAAAATTATATAAATTATAATAAATCAAAAATTTAAAATTTTCCAGAATTCTAAAAATATTTCAACAATTCTTACAAAATCAAAAATTTAAAACTTTTTCCCGAATTCTAAATATGTATCAAAAATTATTACAAAATCATATATACAAACTTTTTTCAAAATTCCAAAAATATTTCAAAAACTATAACAAATTCAAAAATTTCCATGTCCAACTTCATTTTCAATTACATTTACGTCATAAAACAGCTACATTTTTTTTCCAAAAAATGGGTAAAAAAATAAATGAAATCATTTTTTGACACACTTTACATTATTTTTTTGACAGAATTATAATGCCATAATTTTCAATAATAATAATAAAATTTCATGTTATTTGTATGACATTCCAAAAAATTGGCTACAAAAATAAATGAGATCATTTTTTGACACACTTGACATTTTTTTTTACAAACTTATAATGCCATAATTCTCTATAATAATTATAAAATTTCATGTCATACAAATTATTAATTTTATTTTTTTCCAAAAACTTGGGTAAAAAAGTAAATAAGAATCTTCCTTTTGACACACTTGACAACATATTTTTGACAAAATTATAATGCAATAATTTTCAATAATAATAATAAAATTTCATGTCATATAAATAATTAATTTTATTTTGTTCCCAAAAATTGGGTAAAAAAATAAATAAAAATCTTTCTTTTGACACACTTGGCAAAATATTTTTGACAAACTTATAATGCCATAATTCTCAATAATAATAATAAAATTTCATTTCAAACAAATAACTAATTTTATTTTTTTCCAAAAAATTGTGTAAAAAAATAAATAAAAATCTTTCTTTGGCACACTTGACAACATTTTTTTGACAAACTTATAATGCAATAATCTAGCTTTTTATCACATATATACCAATCCCGACCATCCAGATTTCTCCACATTCTTTGTTCTTACTCATTATCAATTAAAATGAACGTTTTTTAAGCATGTGTACCTATTTTTAGATTCAAAATTTTTTAAATCCCTTCAGCCGTTTTCTAGATTTCGTCGGTTGTGACGGCCGGCCGGTAGACAGACATTCATTTTTTCGCTTTTTTAGAATCAGTAGGTCCTAAAACGTCGAGAAATGCCAAAAGAAGTGGGGGAAAGGATTTCACTTTTAGCTCATGAATTACGTAGGTCTTTCAGACCGAAGTTAAATCCGTGAGCGAATTTTAAAATGAGAATTAAAAACTTTCAATTCGTTTGAGGGAAAGAATGAAACAACTTTGATACTTTAGTATTCGTTTGTGATTGTGAGAGAGATGAGAATTAAATAAAATTTATTGTTCACGAATGAATGCGAGTTAAAAGGAATCATTCGTTTGATTTATTTGATTTTTCTTCGTACACTGTTTATGTTGTTAATTTGTGTTATTTCGTTGTGTTATTTAGGTTTGATGTTTAATTTACTTTCAATTAATGTTAATTTAGTAAGGAATTAATTATGATGAATCGATAAAATTTTTTTGATTATATGAAGTATATATCTTATGATTAAGTTACTGTTAAGAATATTTCAACATGCCTGCAACGTGTCAAATTCAAGTGCTTCATGGTTTGGAGTGTAATGTTAAAATTAAATAATTTAATTTTATGGTTGCAAAATTGCTTTTTTGATTCCATAAATTTGATTTTTGAGATGTTTTTAAATTTTAAAGCTCACAAACTATAAAAATGTTGCCGTCACGGGAGATGTAAAACATAAAAGCTGATAGTTTAGATAGCTGATATTTATGATAGCTGATATTTATAATTAATAAAAACCTATAAAGAAATATTAAGTAAAATATTGCTATAATAAACAAATAGAGTTTCGTTATTAAAATTAATATGTTTTTGATGTGAAACATCTATAGCAGCGGTTTCCAAATTTTCTGATCCTGCGACCCACATAAGAAAAAAAGAAAAATTGGCGGCCCCCTCATTAGATAAAACAACAAAATAAGCACATTTTCAAGTTGTAAAAAGGAATGTTTTTGTAGAATAAAACGAAACAAATTAGTAAAAATTTAGTATATGTATATTTATTGAAAAAATTTAATGTGATGTATGAGCTTGTTTGCTAGCACAAAGTTTCTCAAATCGTGGTGTTATTGTTGAAATAGCCACCCGAAGTTCTTTTTTCCACTACTAAACGATTTGGATATTTCGATTTCATGGCTGCTAAAGCAGAAAATCCAGTTTCGCATAAATATGATGTTACGCATGGTAACAGCACTATTATAGCTCTGTCCGACAAAGTAATATAATCTTTTTTTCGTTCCACCCAAAACTGAATTAAAGTTTTAGACTGTGTTCCAATCCATGCTATTCAGTACCAAAATTCTAAATTGAACTAAAACTGTCAAATTGGCAATTTCATCGTTCCAATTCAAATATATTCTAAATTGACAGTTAAACATTGTTTTGTTTGTTTTTTCATTTAATGTTAAAAACTGGGATTATGTATGGTCTGTCCGACGAAGAGATTTCAATATGAAATATTGAGTTGCTATATTATATGATTATATAAGGCATAAAAATTTAGAATTAAATGGCAGAAATAGTCAACTAAATTTTTGACTATTTCGATTTAGAATTTTAGTACTAATTAGCATGGATTGGAACACAGTCTTACTATCAAATTCCTGAATCCTGTTGCAATGAAGTATCGCAAGATATTTCAATCAATATGTAAAATCAATATCTTTGTAAAATCAATATCGTTGAAATAATCATTGAAAATCAAACTTACTCAAATTTGCTTTGATCTACTCTACCTCGAACAAGTTGTGTAGTTGAAAAGCAGTTTATTATTCGATTTTATTTAAATCAGTTATAATTTTGTTTTGGTATTTTTAATAATAAAATAGACCAGTCAGATCTAAATATCAGACCAAAATAAAAAATTTTGCTAATAATAAAATTGTGTGGTTTCTTTTGAAACTTATTTTCAAACTTTTGGCGTTCCATTGGTTATCTACTCAAAAGCTGCTTTGAGCAGCTATTTTGTTCCAAAGGAACGTATGTAATGTGAAAAATGTTTTAGTAAACTTTGCAAGTGTTCTATAAAATGATTTTTGTTTGCTGTAATATTGTTTCTGGTACCGGCGTCATTTAAAACTGGAAACATGTCATATAAATTGGATATTCCTATCTCCAATTTTTTAATGAATGCCGTGCCGTGACTTTGTCTTTTTGAATCAGAGAATGCATTTGTCGACCTTGCATTGATTTATTTAAATCGCTTAATTTTCAAAAATTTCAACTAAATAAAAAAGTTTAAGAATAAAGTTAACGTTGCGAAAGGAAGATGCCTCATCTTTGTGATTTTCAGCAAGAAAGATCGCAATTTCGTCTTTAAGTTCGAACACTCTTTGAATAAATTTCGAACGAAGATAGCCAACGTACTTCACAATAGTACAAGAGTGATGAATATTCAGCTCCCATATCTTCACACAACTTTCCAAATAATCTCGCTTTCAAAGGACTGTTTTTGTAACAATATGAAATATGTTTATTATTTATTATTAAATTAAATTATTATTATTAAATTAAAAACTTCATGACCCCCTTGAGGTTATTAAGCGACCCCCCTTTGGGTCGCGACCCACAGTTTAGAAATCGCTGATCTATAGGCACACCTTGGTAGTAAAATCGAATTTTATGGAGAAACGAAGAATGGCAGGAAAATTTCATGCCGTCATGCCTCATAAAAAATAAAAATAATTAATTTTATTTTTTTGTTATTTTCTTTAATTCATAATTTTTTTAAAAAATTTTTTTAAATGGCTATGACTACAGCCTCGTTTACGGAAGTCAGGTTGAACAATGATATCTTCTAGTAAAACAAAAAATATGATTTGTAATATTTCTTCCATACTTTAAATTAAAATCGCGTACGGTTTATGTTTGTTGTTTTTGATTTGATTTTGATTTTTTTTGTCATTTTATTTTTTCGGTTGTTGGTTTGACGGATGATTTATTATAACTTTATAAATATATTTGAAATTTTTTTGGTTTATGAATACAGAATTTCTGAACTATACCTCAACACATTTCGCTAAGATATAAACAAAAATGTTATTGTTTAAAAGTGCATACTTCTGGAATGAATGTACTGAGTGTAGACAAAAATGCAGAATTTTTGAATCGTTTCAGATAATAAAAAAATTTAGTATGCAGGTGAAGTTTAAGAGATCATATGGATTTTGCTCTATATTTTTATTAGACATAAGGGATATATTGGTTATATACAAAAAACCCAATATTCCTAAAGTTGTAGACATTACAGAAGATACATCAATTCGATACATCTTATTTTGTATTTATATTCTGTAATTACAATTATAGTTAAAATAATAAGAAAAAAAGCAGGCTGTCACGGGCGCTCGGAAGTTGTAACATATTGTAACATATTCTTTTTTTTAAATATCAATTTAAATAAAGAAAAAATTAATATTTATTTTTTATTTTTCAAATGCCTCTTGACCATGTCATGCCGTTTTCGTCACATTTTCGTATCAATGTTTCAGATTATAAACACACTTGTCTAATAAAATTTTTTATAAGAAAAATAGCCCTAACACTAGTTAGACTAGTTTCGATCTAAGATCATCCTCAAAAAGAAAATTTTTTGCAACTCTCAAAGGATTTCTAAAAAAAAGCAGTTTCACAACCAAAAAATAAAATTATTTTAATCGAAAAACATCTACAAAATATCCATGTATATATATAAATATCTGTTCTCCGATTCGGAACTATTCGTTTGTGATAAATTCGTGATCGAATTTAAATTTTGGTTCTCAAAACTTATGTTTGAGTTCGCGAGCTGAATATTATGAATAGAAGAATCAAATAATTAAATTCGTGAAAGAATCGAAAATAAAATTCATTCATGATAAATTCACATGAGCAAGAATCAAATTGTTCGATTCTCCGTTCTCTGGTGGAATATGATTAGTTATTTGCCAAAGTCTTGTGTCGACAAAGAAAACGGTTCCAACTACACCACAAACGCTTATAATATTGATACAAACAATTATCTTAAATATCAAAAAAGAACATCAAAATAAGAATATCAATCAAATTAAAATTCCATTAAGGAGTCAGTCTAAGTACTAAACTTAAGTAAGTAATGATCTGAGCACTAAACTATTCTTATGAATTCGTTTTCTTTTTTTTTTTAAATCGGGGCTGATTTCAACACAGCTCTAGAAACATAGTGTTCTGGATATATAATGAGCTAATATTTATAAAATACTTTAGTTAAAAGCTAACCAATGTTATGTTGTAGATTTCGCGTAGTTCTAATTATAAGAATATTAAAGAAAGCAGCAGTTTTCCAACAAACATAAATTCTGTTGTACGAGAAAAAGTAAAAACAAAATTTAACGGAAGTGACAAACCGGAAGTTGAGATGCAGAACTGTTGTCAACCGTACTAAATGTTTATGTACCAAGTTTCATCCAATTCGATTATCAGATACAGATGTTATTGAGCTTCCATAAAAACAGGTGCTCAGAGGACCCCTACCACTTTCTTCACTATCGCTAAAAATACTAATTAGTTCCTTGCCATACATATTTGCATCTTTTTCTAAAGTTTCATCAAAATTCATTCATGAACGAATGTTGTATGCTCTCAACAAACATAAAAAACATGGAGGAAAAAACCACCTGTTGCATGGTGGACTCCCCAACCTTTTATCCAATGTACTCCAAAAGCTGATAAAATCTTTCTCATGTTACTTGAAAATTTTTACCAACGTTTCATGACAATCGATCATGAAAGGGTAGGCTAAAGTAGGGATAAACACGTGAAAAAAAAAACTTTTTAACCTGAAGTGACAAACCGGTAGTTGGTATGCAGAAATATTGGAAACAGTACTAAAACCTTATATACCAAGTTTCCATAAGATTATTAAGCCAGGATTAGAAGTTATTCAAGATTTAAACTTAGAGGTGTTCGGGAGACCCCCCGCCATTTTGTCCGAATTTGAAATGAATCCAGATCTACTATTTTCAAATGAACTTGTATCATTTGCCAAAATTTCATCAAGATCCTATGCAGAAAGGTCACCCACCCACACACCCACACACTCACCCACACACAAACGTACACCAAAATTTTTATTGGCTATTTAGATAGAGGATGGTCCACAAACAAAAGAAAAAACAAAATTTGGGGTATTTTCTCGATAGATTGCATTACTTCACACAATTTAAAATTGTGGTGAAGTAAAAATCAAGCAATATAATTATAATATTACATAATGATAACAAGGTTTTATACACAACTCTCCTTTCCTTACACACATTAATTTAAAAAAATAATTTGTTCTATTATGCATGTGCATATGTAATCAATGAAGTTCTATTAAAAACAAAACCAAACACCTCTTATCATCTCATCACTAAACTGAAAAAAAAAAAATAAGCATTCAAAGATATTGCAGTTTTGATGATAATAATTTTAAAAAAATTTGTTGTTGCTGCGCGAAACACACAATTGATATCAGTATGTACTTATCTGTTATCACGTCAAACTTTTTTTAAGTAAAATGCGTTTATATCAACTTATTTTCTTTTGTGTGTTTTTGATAAGATTGTGTAAATGAATAATATATTTTCATATATAAATTGCAACAAATAAAAGTTTAAGTTTATGAAAATTTATAGGTTAATCGATAGATCAGATGTTGTAAGTGATAAGAATTCGATTTCAACTAGGTTTGTTGCTATATGCATATTACTGCACTGCATAGGTTAATATTGAAACTATTAATATAGAAATCCCACTTTCAGGTATTAATAAAATTGCATATACATATGTAAACCAAATTGTTTTTTGTTTGATATAAGCTATATACATAGACGTAAGTAGTAAAACTGTGGGGGAAACGATTAAATTTAACCTTGACTACGGAATTTATTTTTGGTTCAAGTTTATTGGTAGTTTGACTTATTTCTCAGGAAAGCTTTTGTAATTACTTTTATATTTAGCACCTAATTACACAGTATGAAAGCGTTTTTCAAATTTTTGATAGACTCACAAAGTTCACATTTCTGTTAAACTGGCAGACTTAGTTTAGTGAATTTTAAAGTTTTCATAAACACATAACAATCACTTTTAAATTAAATTAGGCGTTTAGAAACAATTTAATTAGTTTTAAGATTTGAAAGTTTGAATACAAAATAGTTTTTCTTCCGCTGAGTCAACATTTTTCAACAATAATACTCGAATTTCAGTTACAATTTTTGTATTTATTCGTTCACTGTAAATGAAGTTAACTTTAAGTTGCTAAGTCAATAACACTGTAACAAAACATACACCGTGCTGATGTTTTAACGTAATCAAATCACGGGTCTAGGAAGGACAGCATGTTTAGTGAATATTTTCGTTTTGAATGGAAAATATGCGATTACTGTTACGATTATTGCTATCGATTACTGCGATGTTTTGTAGTAGAGGAAGTGTTAGTCTCTCTTGAACGAGAAAATTCTTGCTTTATCCAATGAGTAATAATAATATTTTTGCTAGCGCTTTTCTTTACTATATATAGTGAATCTGCTTCTGTATCGCCCTGTGCCTCTGTGTGACCCACATAAGTGTGGTTTGTTTTTGCGATTTTTACTAGGTAAGAATTGATGCGCGTCTAATTTAGAGACAAAAACACAGCCTGACTGTTGGTGAAAATTAATATATCTATGATGTTATAATCCCTTTCAACACGCAGCATAGCACAGTAGTTGATGGCAAAGGTTACGGCTTGAAAGGCTGTTGCAGAGGTGCGTGGTTTCAACGTCCTTTTAACGTCTTGGGACCAAACGTCCGGGCATCACTGGAGCTATCTATATACCAGACACAGGCATTAGATAGTAGGTACTGTAAGAAGCTCTCAATACCTTCCGTGATCCTAATTGTGACAATAAATTGTCAGTCTCGATCAATATTATTTGACATGCATCCGAAATCCAGTAGGTTTCGACTTGATTTTTCCGAGAGGATCGGTATATGACCGATTAGGTTTGGCCGGTCAGAGCGCCTGTCTGCTGCTACAGTTTAGTACAAGTGTAACGGAAGGAGGATGTGAAGGATCCTCATTGCTTATGTGAGTGCAGTTCTAAAAGCACCTGTCACACAAAAGCACACAGTTCTCTGTGTTTTTGTAAGCACTGTATGAGCAGATGTTTGGTTTGTTCACGGCCACCAGACCAGAATAACGTTTTGTCGATTTAAGGCTAGTTTTATGCAGCAACCGTCCCGTTCTGACTAATTTTGAATATATGGATACTCCAGAGCTTCCCTAGAGCAACTTCTTTCATACTATTTTGGAAACATAATATTGCAGTAACCGACCTGTTCTGACCAATTTTCATTATATGGATATCTAGAGCTTCCCACCAGGATCTATTTTCAAATTTTTTTTGGAAAAAAAATATCGAAAAAAAACTTGGAAAAAGGCATATATGTTAACTGTGACTTTTGAAAATAAGGAAAAAAAATTTTCATAAATCTTGGCAAACGATCTATAATCTTAAAGAGGAGACCAGCACACGCATCGTAAAGAAGTTTGAGCTTAATCGGTTTGTATGGAAAAATGACGTTTTGTCGATATAAAGCCAGTTTTATGCAGCAACCGTCCTGGTCTGGCTAATTTGATTTTATGGATACATCCAGAGCTTCCCTCCAGGATCTATTTTCTGTATTTTTTGGAAAAAAAAAATATCGAACAAAACTTGGAAAAAATGTATATATGTTAGTTAGCCTATGCTTTTTAAAAATCAGGAAAAAAATTGTCACAAATCTTGATGTGCCAGCGTGTTTTGTGAATATGTTTGATTTGTATGGAAAAATGACATTATATTATCCTCTGATGTAACAAAAGTATCGTTTTTGGACTAGTCTCCAAATTTTCTGAAGCATGTTTCTGAAGACGAAGAAATCCGTGTTTGCGTTGTCCGAGATTTAGGGGTGAGTTCCAAGTAAGATTGCTATCCGGAATTACACCTAAATACTTAATCTCCTTGAGCATTTGTATCCGTTTACCGATAAAAACAGGAGAATTGAAATTGAAACTCCTTCTGTTAGTAAAGACTACGATTCTAGTTTTTAGAGGATTGAAATAATAAGCCACGCCTTTTAAACCAATTCATAATCAGCTGCAAGACTGCTTGGCTTCATTCACTGGCAGTAGAGTCTTGTTTACTAATATCAGCATGACATGCTTTATTGTCGCCGTAGTCTACATTGGTGAAGCCAGAATGTTTAAGATTATCTAGAAGATTATCCGCAGACAGCTACTGTCAGTCAAAGCAATGGAGAGTGTACCCCTTCTTGGGAACAATCTCTCAAAGCCCAGATAGTTTCGATGTATTTCACAGTGAAGATTTAATTTTCCGATGCTGTAGCGCATGTTTATGACGAACGCCAAACGGTGCAGGCTTGAATTCTTCTCAGTAGCCATATCAATAATAGCACAAAAATGAGCATAATAAAAAGCCCGTTGTATATCCTTTTATTTCAGTGTACTCTAAATCTCTTATTTGACTTTATGCAATACCGTTTTCGCAGATTTCTCGATTTGATGGGAATTCTGGCACAAATTGAGAGGGTTATGCTTAAGGCATAATTGCCGAATTTAGTAGTAAAAATGTTAGACTTATTAGTCTGTATGTTTTGGCTTCGTCTGATTACTTGCCTGACTTGTATATGAATACTACTCTATACATGAAGAATGTACGCAAGGCTGAAACTTGCTGGAAAGAGGCGCTCGAGATAGTGGCTCTATACTTTCACGGCAGCTGGTGGTGTTGGTACCGTACAGCCTGCACATTGAACCCAGAGGAATTAAATAGACAGACGCAAGTAATTTTTGGAATCAGATCGCATCTGTAGACTGTCTATCGTTAAACAAAACTCTTTTCAACTGACCCTTTTCTATCGCCTGAGTTCTTTATTGTAGTTGATAAGAGCCAATTGGTACTCCCTGCAGATGTTTGTCCTTTTTGCTCTGTTAAAAAGCTTGTGAACATTATTGGTCATCATTTCCAGGTTGCCGTTCCACCAAGACACAATTTTGGACCTTTTCAACTTACACTGAAAAACGGTTTGAAAAACCTATATCGGTCTTCTAGGGTTCTTAAAGTAAAGAGTGCTCTCTGGTTTTTGTTCATATGTTCATCCGAGACAAGATAAGATTCTCGGTGATGTTGTTGCTCAGAGTTAGGTTCATGGCCTCATTTCCGAAGGGGTCTCTGAAGGTCGTTTTGCAACTTTTATCAAATGCAAGTGAATTCTTTTTGTGGAAATATTTTTAAGCGCTTGAACCGCTGTTTTAGCTCTATCCGGGCCTAAAATGTGTATCGTCATTTTGTTGTATGTTTGTGTTGGTCGATAAATCTTTTCTTGTTTTTACTGTCCACACATGGTGCCTAGATGAGCACCAAACATATAAGCACACACTGAATATAGTTGAACTACATGAACTAATATGACCTGGAAGTGTTATCCACACTCCCCACTATCGTAATTATGAAAACAAAGGATAATTTACCTCCGTTCAGTCTTGTTTCCAATAAGTCAATCCCACAACTACTTATCCAAGTCCGAAATTTTAAAATATTTAGATTTTTTGTTTCTTATTGAAGCTATGAAAAATTTTATCAGTTGTCAACCAACATTAAAAATAATCCCATTGTGTCTTTAAGAACTATGTCGACAACCTTTGATTTCATTGTTGATATAAATTTAGACTTCCATAAGGTAATGTTAAAAAAATTAACAAAAATGTTCATAACAATCATTTTTTCATATATTACATAATCTGTCACTATTTTTTAAAAAATATTGTTACATTTGTGTCTCAACATCCCCGGTATTCTTTCATCACAATTTACTATTCTGATGACCGTGAATTTGAAATTTATTTTTAAAGTATAATTTTCAATGTTAAGTTTGTTTATATTTAATAAAAATTGTATATATTAAATAAAAGCAAACAAGTACATTTACATTTGCCATTGCACTTATAAACTTTGCGAATATATAGATCGTGAAGTGAACAAATAAAATTTGTCGATCGAAATCAATCATGAAATGAAATTTATAATTAATCAATGATCATAATAATATAAGTAAAAGCCAAACGTCGTTATTAAGTTTTGTAATTTGGGTTAAAAATGTTAATTGTTCGAGTTCGATGATGCATTATAGAAATAGATTTACAGATCGGAACCGAGTGCATTTTTTACGTTATTAGTTTTACTGGAATAAATTCACGCATCTTAGTGCTTATTTAAAATAGAGATTATATTATATTTATTTTTCACTATATGCATTTTTTTAGTTTGTATATATTAAGCAAATTGCGTCATATGAAAATTATTTATTGGTTATAAAAACAAATGGATATATAATTTTGTAATCCACGTTAACCTATTGGAATATTTTAAAGAAATAGTGTTGAAGAAAGTAATTATTATAATGATCATATCAAGACGATCAAGGATTTGTTAAAAAATAAAGTTTTACAGGTTTGACTCCATGATGTCTGTTGGATTTTTGAGTGGTGAAATATCTCCTGTCTTCGTGACAAACATATTGGCA
Source organism: Diogma glabrata (assembly GCA_963693315.1). Classification (NCBI taxonomy): domain Eukaryota; kingdom Metazoa; phylum Arthropoda; class Insecta; order Diptera; family Cylindrotomidae; genus Diogma; species Diogma glabrata. Next base: position 238,773,913 of record OY856188.1, on the reverse strand, counting down.
ACGTGTACTATGTGAGAAAAATTTCTGCATTCAAAGTAAATTAATTTAATTAAGTTGCAAACACACACAATTATAGTTTTATAATAGTTCATATTTTACACCAACAAAATAGCAAATGAAAATAGAAAAACAAATATTGATACGCTCACGTACTTACAACTATAAATAAATAGCATAAAGCTCACGCGCAAATGTGCAAGAAAAAAAACTATTTTTATTACAGTTTTGTAATTTTATTATTTTTAGTTATTTTAATTTGAAATTCTATTGTCAAGGTTAGTTTATCGCAGTCGATCGTATTCGGGCAAATATTAGAATAGAGAATAAAATATGTGAAACTGCATACGTAATTCGGTTATTGAATAATTATATTGTTTTTTTATAAAAAATATATTTAAATGAATGAGATAAATGTAATCATTGTGTCTGGGTTTAACAACATCGGTAATATGAATTGCATTTTTAAGTGTTTTTTAAATTAAAATGGAACAGTGGGTTGTTTTGGGAAAAGTCATTTTATTGATAGTACAAGTTACAACCCTCAAGTAAAATTTTATGAAGTGCTTTATATGCTAAGGCCTCTTAATTTGAACTCTCTGAAACAATGTTGACAAATTTACTTTGACATATTGTTTTGATCTTGGCACTATCTTTAAGGTCACATAATTTTTTGAAACTTATACCACTAAGAAGCCTAACATAATAATTTTGGATAACTATCCCGTAAAATAATTTTTAAAAAATACATGAAATATGCATTTATTGTTGCATGTTACAAAATTGTGCATAATAAATGTCATGCACATGATGTGCACCATATACTGGGCAGATGCCGTAAAACACCTCAGCACATATATGCACACACATGTCAGCAGCATATTTAACGAATAATAGAAAACGAAGCGAAACCAAATTTATTTAATGATAATAAGAATAAACAAATGGACAAAAAAATAAATAAAAATATAGTTAACATGGTATGAGAAGATACCATGTTAACTATGGATGTGCGAAAGAAATTTTTTTGTGAAGGTAATGAAAACAAACACAAAAAACAAATGGTCACTTTGAATAATTAATTTTAGTAATTTAAATAAATTTTTATTTTTTTCCCATGTTTCATCTTGGTTTACTGATATTTAAATATTATAATATTTAGAAATTATGGAATATTAATATTATTTTATATGTAAGTCAATATCATGGAGGCATACTGTATTAATAGATCCATTCATAAAAGTCATACATCAAATATTTTTGTATTTATGCTCGAGTTCTATGCACATTTTGTATACATGTTTACATGGTTTAAAAATGTTGAAATAAAACAAATATGTACTCATTTAAATTGCATTACAAATAGATGGTTATGATGAGAAACAAAACGGTAGGTCAATGACTTTCATAGCATTACCCATCCTCATAATTTGATAACGGATGTATCTGTTGATGATCGCGTTAATTTAAATCGAGCCATCCGTTGTTGAAAAAGCGTATGGCAGATTATGGGTTTCATACAACGACACACACACATGTGTATATACAAGCTGCCAGCTAAAAATAGATTTTAAAATGTGAAGATACCACATAAATACTGAAAATAGACCCAAAAACAAGATATTCTCATATTGGGCAGATAACGAACAATAAAATAACATCAAAAAATATTAGCTGAGAATTAATTTTAGAAACCAAAGGCCTTGAAGAAGTAACCGTGTGATTAATGAGAAATAATTTAAAATTACTATCCACTAATTTTTTATCAACGAAATCTTTTGCCAATTTGAATTTTTACCTTTATTAACTGTTTTGTCGGATAGCTATTAATAGAATAAAGTATAAGTTGATATACGTTAAGAAGATTATTCATTTTATCTGCATAATCATCTTTGAACATCACATCACAACCTATTTCCTTTAATTTATCTGTATGCACTATAAATATTTTTTTGAATTGTTTTTAGTAAATTTAATAGTTTATTAATAGATTTAGTGTTAATAAAGTCATTACGAAATTTAAAAATAAATTGTTTAGTTTATTGCAATAATTCTGACTTTTAATAATATTTTTAACACAGGCCTTTTTCCAATTGAGTGCATTTCTGAGTTGATGGATTGTAGCTAATTGGTCCAATATTCAGTAAATCATCAAAGTAGAGCCAAAACCACAGAAACAGTAATTTTTTGACATTTAAAACCAAAATGCCTAACCAAAAACAAAAATTTAGACATAAACAAATATGTACCGATTTATATTTTTATTATTTTTAACGTTTGACCACAAACTGTAAAAAACAAAATAGCAGATAATGAGCTAATGCACCAATTTTTGTATAGTAGCTGAATTTACGTTCAGTGTGGACTGAATATTGCCATTAGAACATGCAAATTCCGTAATACAATTCAGTTTAAGTGAATCACTCAGTAACTGACTCTATTGGAAAGCGGCTAGTATCTCTTATCACTAAATTAATGTGTCCACCTATCGGCATATACCTTTGTTATTGATTGCTTTAATTCGACTTTTACTCCAGCACATATTCTCCTTTCATATTGCTTGCATTGTCATACAATCAAGAAATTTTGATTCCTAATACCTTAAGGATTCCTGTATTGTGAAAAAGGAATTAAAAAAAAATTATAAGTTGTATTCCATGTCGCGGCAAATAATGTAAGACGTATTAGAAAATATTTCTTTATTTCATTTATTGCAATTTTTTCCCAATTCCTAATTCACAGCCCACAGCGAAATACCGGAAAAGGCGTACAGTTTACTAAATTTTCTCCAAATTTATTTGAATTTATCGTAAATATTTCTGTTTCGATGAAATCTATTGTTTTTTTGTTATTTTTACTCTCTAGGGAGTAAAATATGCAATCTGCTCCCGTAAATGAGTGAACGGAATTGAACTTTATATACAACTCGTGCAAAATATGTATTTCTATTGATAACTTTGAAATTAAAATTATAACTAATAAAATGCTATCAAGACAGAAGAAAACAATTTGAAGTGATATTTGTTTCAATTTAAATCGTAGCCAACTATATTTATTTGAAACCTAAACCAATTGTAATTTCATCTTTGTTTTTTCTTTTTAATTCGTGTGATTTTTTGCTTTTGGAGGTTTTTCAATGTTTTTAATATTTGGGAGGCCCACTACGATGGTACTTGTAGCTCTAGCGATAGTACAGCACCTACCTGGGTAACTCTGACAGAATAAGAATAATGGTGTAATTGAAAGCGATAAAGTAGATACTGCTTATATACTCAATAACTCTGCATCCTGACGAGTCATTAGTGCCTTAAGACCCATACAACTCAGGTATATGTTATTATCAAGCGGCTCGCTAAATAAACGTGTGAAAAGTTTTTCAGTGCGGACCTATTCACGAAAACTTGGGTTGGGCTAACCCTCCATTTCCGTAAACAAACAATTTGTTATTAACACTAAATATTGACCTTAGATTATCGTGGACTCATCACAAGAAGAACCGTGGAAGCAGTATCGGACTACAATTTAACAATGGTCACTTGGAATGTGGTAAGCCAAATGAGACCAAGATATTTAAAAAATCTCATAAAACCAATTGACAGTAACACACTGAATATAAGGGCATTAGAAGAGCAAAGACAGATAACAGTGGAATAAATGAAACAGCAATCATCCAACCGGAGAAGAAATTGGGGTAGAGTTTCTCATACATCGTCGCGTGAATCAACATTTTAAAGATTTATCCTCTATTAATACGCGAATATGGTCCCTAAAAATCCGCAATCAAAAATTTAATGTAACCATCGTGAATATACATGCACCTAGTGAAAATAAAGCAGATGATATTAAGAACCTATTCATGCTATAACTCGTAGAAGCCATCAATAGCATGCTTCGCAATGCGAATATTGGTAGAAATGCAGAACTTAAAACATATATTAGCCCTAACAGGGACGCATTTTGACAGTGGTTGATCATCCAATGAAATCCAGTCAGCAAAATTGACAAAGTGATGCTTACTCTAATTTTGTTGAAATGAAATGATCTTTTACAAACTACCGAGAATGTCTTGAATAGTTGTTCCACTAGTTGTTTTCTGTCACACACGCTGCATCTATTAATCTGAGTGCCACTGAAACTAGTAGAGAATAAACTGAGCATCCAATATATTCTTTGACCACCTGCTGTACAACATCTCTAATATTCATACCTAAAACCATTAAACAACGTGTAAGTTGTTTAGCTACTAAAAAATTGCATTTCATGTTCTTTATACCTCTATACTTACGGTCAATCTGTTTGACCAATTTATAAAATGTATTAAATGTTCTATATTGAGTTTTGATAACTAACTCGTTTTCTAAAATATTTGATATTTAAAAATATGTAATAATTTTTTTTAATTTGAATACTATGCAGAATTTCTTTCTTTTTTATATAATTATTTTGATGCGTGTTAGATGTTTTATTTTATAACCATTTCAAAATTCAATATATTTTTTGGTTTTCCAGGTTGCTATTTCAAAAATTATGCTGTAAAAAATAACGAAAATGTACTCACTGATTGATTAAAATTATATACCCAACTCATTGCATTATGCATTTTCAAATTAGCTAGAAAACACTGAAAAAAATAATTTAGCATTTAGAACAAATTAAATCAAAATTTCATCTACATTTCTTTTTTGTTAGTTTTGATCTAAAATTAAATCAATTTACAATTAAAATATAAATAAAATAATAATAAATTGCATTCGCAATATTTTGTACAATTTTATAATATAATGTTATTTTTAATAACAAAGAAACAGTAAACTATTATTTAGCAAAGTGATTTTGATTCAAAAGTTTTTTTGTTTTTGTTCATAATTTTGTATTAATCAAGTGATTTTGAAAACTGTGAATTGAGATTGGGAAAAACACTTTTTTTTTTAAAATTTGGTAATAAGATTTTAATCGCCAATTGTAATAACTTTTAAGGTTGATGAATGTTAAATAATTTAATAAGGTTGTTGCACTGCACATAATCAATAATCTATATTTTTTTTTGTTGTGATTCGAAAAATAATTTTAAATTAAATTTAATTTTGATGTTTGTTTGCGGTTAATAAAAATGCAATTTTTGATATAGAAGATAAAGTATGCGTGTACAGTTAGTACAGTATTGATATGGTTTTATTATTTTCATTTGAAACACTTTGAATGTGCATTAGATTGATATTTTTGATAAAATTTAATTTTTATTGACTTTGGTTCGTGACTTTTGATTATTACTCAAAAAAGCATTAAGTTTACTGTATTTATTTAGTGTCTATGAACTTAATGAATTTTTGAGTAATTTTCCATAATGTGCTGTGCACTTTTTTATCAATAATATTTAAATCAAATTTGTTGATAAATTTAGATTGTGTTTGTTTCCAACTTGGTTGGGTAAGGTGTAAAAATCAATTTATTGTTGAGTTTTTAATTAAGAGATAGGTTAAATGAAATTTAAATCACTTTTAGGTATCTCAATACATACTTGAACATTAGGTATACAATAAGTTCAATATTGACACAAAAAACGCTCCATAACATTTAACCAAATTGTTTTGGTTTTTCATCTACGTAAATCTGTTTCAAATGATGCATTTTTAATGTAATATTCAGTGCACTATACAAAAATATATATTAAACTAGTTTAGAATTTTAAATTCACTAGATATGAATTTCGAAACAAGTTTTGGATTCTTAGGATTTTTTCGTGCGCAGTGAAACTCAAGTAATTAAGGAAATCATTTAAATTTTTCAATTCGAAAGTATATTTTAGATTTTTCCACTATAGCTCATTATTGGTTAACGGCTTAACACTAGCTCATTAATGGTTAACGGAACTTGGCTATTGTTATTGGACCATTACTTTTACTGTTTTTTATGCTCTACGTTAGCATTGAATGAATAACTGTTGCGAACTACGAAATTGGAAGACAATTTTCAACTAGTGAATATGGTCAGTTATGCCAATTTAAATTTTTCATTTTATTAGTCTGAACATTTCTTAAAAACGGAAAACAATGTTTATCTTTATGTTTATGTTATGTGTTATTATGGTTTGCCATATTTTTTACTGTTTGTGGGCTATTGTCACTTTTGAATTAAAATGCAATAATTAAAAATATACTTTTTTTATATGTTTATTTTTAATTTTTTATTTTATTAATAATAATATCACTTCTTTATAGTATCAATTGTATTTGATTTTATTTTTATTGAAAATCGATTTCGACTACCGTCATCATCAGTTCTTAAATTAGTATTCCAATTTTTACTTAAACTATTGTCTTATAGACTATTTCAACTGATGTTTTTTATTATTGTCATATATTTTGTTGGATTTTGTGTTGATTTTATCATTTAAAATGTTGTTATTGTTTTTATGTTTATATATTTCTAGTTCTTCCAATCTATCTGGATTTCTATCCAATCTATCTTCATGTTGTCCTTTTCTTTTTTATATAATATGGTTAAATTTGTGTATTTGTGTATTTGTGTTTTTCTATTTTTAAATGTTGGGCATATCTTGATTTTGGATCAGTTTTATTAATTTCACTGGTGTGTTCAATAAATCTTTTTGTGAAGGACCGCCCCGTTCGCACTATATAAAATTTACTGCAGTCTTCATAGGCAATTTCATAAACTCCTATGTCTAAGGTTTGGGTTTTTTATCTCTTTAGGTAATTTTCTATTTTTTTTGTTTTTGTAAGCTGCAATACATCCATATTTTTTTAAAGTTTTTTGCATTATTTTGAATGTTGTTTTATTGCATGTTACGCCTATGTTTTTTTTGCCTGCCAAGTTTTTTTCAATCCTCAATGTTGTTTGGGCTTGCAAATATTTCTTGTTTTTATGCTTTTTGTTTAATGTGTCAATTATTTCACCTATATATCCGTTTTTACAAATCTATGTGTTTTATGTTATTTAATTTTTCTTGATAATTTAATGCATTCATTGGTATATTGTTCAATCTATTGATCATGTGGTTTTATGCAGCTAGTTTATGTTGGTATGGAATATTTTGAATGTGTGTTTTGAATCTACATTTTTGATTGATAAATCCAAGAAATTTGTTGTGTTATTTTCTTCATTTTCCAACGTGAATTTCATGGAAAGTTCTATGCTGTTTATGTATTGGTGTAATAGATGGAGCTGTCTATTCGCTCCTTTGAATAATAAAATTATATCATCAACGTATCGATACCAGTAAATTATTTTTTCTTTGTGTGGATTTATGTTATTATGTATATATTTTGTTTCGAAACCATTGAAATGTATTTCGGCTAAAGTTACAGATAGTGGGTTCCCCATAGGTAATCCTTTTGTTTGTTGATAATACTCATTGTTATATGTGAAATAGTTTTGTTTTGTTATTTCGGTTATTATATTTATTATTTCTTGTGTATCTATTGGGTTTAAACCATTTTTTATTAACATATTTTTTGTTATATTTGTTGTTTCTTTTATTGGTATGTTAGAATATATGTTGGTTATATCAAACAATGCTAATTTTGCGTTGTAAGGTATTATGATTGGTTATATTCTATTGATTCTGTGTTATTTTTTACTGAATAGTTGTTATCAAATTTTATGTGATACTTCGATAGTTTGTTTATGTACTTCGCTATTGTTGGTGTATGTTGGTGCTGTGGTGAAATTAATTAATGGTCTTATCGGTGTATCTTGTTTATGTATTTTTGGTAATCCTCTTATATTTGGTAATGTTGGCTTTATCATTTTGTTATACCTTATGCTCTTATTACTTAATATGTTGATTGATTTGTTTATGATTAATTTTATATAAGGAATTTTTACTACAAGGAAGTAATATTATTATTAATATCCATAAAAACAATAACAACATTTTAAATGATAAAATCAACACTAACACCAACAAAATATATGACATAATAAAAAACAGCAGTGGAAATAGTATAAAAGACAAAAGTTTAAGTCAAAATTGTAATAATAATTTAAGAACTGATGGTGGCGGTAGTCGAAATCGATTTTCCATAAAAACAAAAATCAAATACAATTGAATATTTGATAATTGTTACTATAAGGAAGTAATATTATTAGTAATAAAAATAAAAATTAAAAATAAACATATAAAAGAAATATAGTTTTAATTATTGCATTTTAATGTTTATCTATAATAAACCTTGCGAAATATAGATGACAAATAATACATTAATTCAATTGCAAAACTATAACAGGTGTTTTGTATTGATATGTCAGATAGATAGACCAGTGCAGATACCTTTTAAAAAGGCAAAAAAGGTAAAAATTAGTAGCCGCATGATAAGTATTGAAATAGGAAAAAAATATTGCGCAAATGATAAAAAAAATTAATTAAAGGGGATCCGAGTTACGAGGTTGAAATGGGGTGAGCTTTTAAGGGTAGAAATTTGTTTTTCACAATTTGCAGCGGAACTAGAACTTCTATAAAAAAAATTAAACTAAAAGTTGTAGGTCATAAAATGGTCTATAACTTTTGTACAAGCTATTTTTTCACATAACTTAAAATTTGCCGGATGAAATAGAAATCCGAGAAAAAAGATTTTTTCGTTCTTAATTTTTATCGCACAACCAAAAAAGAAACCCCATTTTCATCCGAAAACTCTCTTGTTCTGTAGCCCTATTCTGGTACATCGTGAAATAGGAATTAAGAAATAAATTTTAGCAATTTTGTCACAGCTAGTATTCCGTGAAAAAATTTTCACCCTCCATAGTTAAAAAAAAAATTGTGGTAGAAAATTTACAAGATCGCGGGAAATCGGCATTTTTTGGAGCTTGCCGAACGAAAAAGAGACCAAATTGAGGAAAATGGCGGAGCAAAAATTTTCGGACTCGTCAAGCACAGGCGCCTTTCGATGTATAAAATATGTGGTAATCATCACATGAAATCGGCGTGGGCCCAGGGACTATAATCATTATTTTTGTTGAAACGGTGTATAGAAACGGCTTTTAAACGGTGTATAGAAAAAATAAGCATTATTATGAAAACTTTATATTTTTTAAGGATTTCAGCGGTAATTTTAACAAACGATGACAAATTTTAAACAATGATTGAAAAATAATTTTTCAAAATCAAGTTTATACAGTTTTTCGCATTTCCTGTACCCCTTTAACGGTACATGGTGAAATAGGAATTGAGAAATAGATTATGTAGCAATTTCTTCATAACTAGTATTCCGTGCCGCGGAAAATAACAAATTCGTATTAGAAAATATATCTCTATTTCACTTTTTTCTCAATTCCCGATTCCCAGGGAAATGCTGGAATAGACGCACTGGAAAAAGTTTTATAAAAAAACAGAAATCATTATTTTTGTTGAAACGTCTACTTTTAGATTGAGTAAAAAAAAAAAAAATTACAAAAAATATAATAAATTGTAGAGAATAAATTATATTTATAAATTATAAAATATTATGATTATAAAAAATTATAATTATAAAAATAAATAGAAACATACGCTATCTATTTATCCAAGGGAATTAATTAATTGTAAACTATACATGAATGAACGGATTATGCGCGGACTCTACTAAGGAAAAATCTCTAATATAACAAGGATAATTTAATTTACAAGACCATGATGATTTAAGACAATTCTAAATAAATTAAAGAATTTAAAAATAGAATATAAAATTGATAGATGTTTTGATGCTCCTTTAATAAGCCAAAAAGGTCCATTTATTTTTCACCTCTCGCATTACTTCCTTTATAGCATAAACATTTTCAGCGACTTCTTGCAGTGCTTTATTTTTCACAAAAGCACTAGTATTACGTCATTCGATCATCCGGAATCGTGCTGATCTTTTTCTTTTTTAACAAAATGTGCTCCTTCTTATTATTTATCAACGAGCACGGTTGACAAGAAAACTATTAAATATGTCATGACGTAATTAAAAACACAAATTTTTCTTTATTTTCTTATATTATTATTTTTTCTTTCGTTTTATATCTTTATTCAATCATTTTTTTTCTTGTAGGTATTTTAAACAGACATATAGGACACGAAACCTTATTAAAATTATTTCCATTTATAAACGTTTTTTTCTTTTCACTTGTAACATTGAGACAAGAATATATATTTAATATTTAATAACTTAAACACAACATTTTTCAATATTTTTTCAATAAACTTGATGGTTCAATAAACTTGATGTAATTTCACCAGCGCAATAAAACTTTCCTCTACAAACATATATTATTTGTTTTTCAAATTTTTTCTTTCTTTTATTTTTAAATTATAAAACCCCATTTTATTTACATAATTACAATTTTATTTTGACTTTTAATTATTACAACAACGACTTCTTATTTTTAAGTTCTAAACACCACTCTACCCAACAAATTGAAAAATGTTTGCTATTAATATACTTGTAATTACTCTAAACAAGAGAGAAGAAGAGTTGATTGCATATATTCTTAACTCGTCGTGCATATTGTTGTAAACAATACATTTATAACGAAACCAGTTAACAGATTGTTCGATTTTTCCAAAACATTTTTTCTTGTATTCTGTTAATTGTAAAACAAAAACAAAAAATTGGGACCACCCTTTTATTAACAAATAATCATATAATATCATTAACAGGTTTATTGCACACATCAATCGGCAAAAAAAAGAACTCACCCACCGGAATGTAAAATGGGTATACATACTTTGAGTTTTTCTTCTTGTATGCTTTAATACAACAATATTATACGAAAAGAGAGTTCATATTATCATCTCATTTGGCTTCGTTTTAATTAGGCAAAGCGATAATGAAAGAAAACAAATAAAATTCGAAACGTTTGTGAAGAGAACTATTATAACCTAGATGTTTCGACAGTGAATCAAAAATTTATGTATACTGACTGATTGTTAATAAAAATGTTAATGAAAAATGCAATGATGTAGCATCATAGATGAAAAAATAGGAGAGTATGTGTTGCTCCGGAATTAGTCTTTACTGTTAGGTTTTAACTACAAAGAACTAACTCCTTTACTAACACCTTTACTTAGAACTCAATTGGTTCTGTATCAGATTTATTTTATCTAGCGTATGGTTTTTTTTGTGACACATTAAAAATTAAACTTAAAAATAGGTAGACTCTTCTATGAAATCTACCCAAAACAAAACATGGATACACATTAAATGAACTTACAATCGATTTGATTGCAAGTCTTTTAGTAAAAAAGTTAAAAGTAAAATATTTGAACATTGGGCAGTACATTTGAACATTAGATGTTTACATCGAGCGAGTCTATCCATGCTACTACGTCGGGAGTTGCATAATGGATGTCTGAGATGTTGCCATTGTAACGTCAAATTGGACACACAGCTGCAATGTGTTTCATGGTTTGTTGTGGAGCGCCGTAGTCACACTCAGGGGACTCTGAAATGCCCAACTTGTAGAAAGAATCAGCACAACGTCCATGATTCATTCTTATTCGGTTTAATGTAATCCAGGTATGACGTGGCAGATCGAACCCAGGTTGGGTAGAAGTCATGTTAGTAATAGAAAGGCCAGTTGTGTTGTAATGATGCCAGGAGGTGTCCCAAGCATCCAAGATATTAAGATTAGTTGCCAGCAGGTTGCTGGAAGTTTTATGTGGAGGCTTTCTTGACTTCGATCGACAACAAGTGTGGTCACCGTAATATTCGTGCAAGGGTAACGTGATGTTGTTGGTTACCTTTACGCATGATTGTATATTGTTACCAACAATACATGTTAGACATCATCTAATTTGTGGGCACAACAAAATGAAATAAAGAAATATTTTCTAATACGAATTTGCTATTTCCCACGGCACGGAATACTAGTTATGAAAAAACTGTTATAATTTACTTCTCAATTCCTATTTCACGATGTACCTGAATAGAGCTGCAGGAAATGCGAAACTTAATTTTAGAAAGTTATTTTTCAATCATTGTTTAAAATTTTTTATCATTTGTTAAAATTACCGCTGAAATCCTTAAAAATATAAAGTTTTCATGGTAATGCTTATTTTTTTTACACCATCGAAAATTAGACGTTTCACCAAAAATAATGATTACAGTCCCTGGGCCCACGCAGATTTCATGTGATGATTACCACATATTTTACACATCGGGAGGCGCCTGTTCTTGACGAGTCCGAAAACTTTTGTTCTGCCATTTTCCTCATTTCGGTTGCTTTTTCGTTCGGCAAGCCCCGAAAAATGACGATTGCCCGCGATCTTGTCAATTGGCTACAACAACTTTTTTAAATTATGGAGGGTGGAATTTCTTTTAGAACACGAAGGCAACCTTGTTCGACAAAAATGTGTCTGCTATTGTCGAGTCCGACAATTGACACTTTGGCATATTTGGGTTGTCGGACTCGACAATATCAGACGAATTTTTGTCGGACAATGTTACCTTCGTGTTCTAAAGAAATGTTCACCCCCAACAAAAAATGTTTAAAAAAAATTGTTGTAATAAATTTACAAGATCACGGGCAATCGGCAATTTTCGGAGCTTGCCGAACGAAAAAATGACCAATCGAGGAAAATGGTAGAACAAAAGTTTTCGGACTCATCAAGAACAGGCGCCTCCAGAAGCATAAAATATGTGGTAATCATCATATAAAATCGGCGTATAGGCTCAGTGACTATTGCTACAGGGACTATTGCTGTTTTTTTGAAAAAACTGTTTCCAGAATGAGAAAATTTTCGTGTGAAAATGAGGTCTCTATTTTGGCTTAAAATCAAAATTATAGCGTATTAGGGACACAATGGGGTAGGTTTTCACCAAATTATTGGGAAATAAAATTTATTTTTGTGCGAGATAAATGTTAAAAACGAAAAAATATTTTTTTTCGTTTTTTTTCTTTTTTTCACGGCAAATTTTAGGTTATGTAAAAAATGACTTAAACAAAAGTTATAGACCATTTTTTGACTTACAACTTTTAGTTTATTTTTTTTTTATAGAAGTTCTAGTTTCGCTGCAAATCGTGAAAAACTCTTTTCTACCCATAAATAAAAGCTCACTCCATTTCACCCTTATAACTCGGATCCCCTTAAATTTATTTTCCTATCATTTGCGCAATAATTTCTTCCAACAGTTTTCAGGCTGTTACTAATTTTTTCCTTACCAATAATTATTTGCACTGGTCTAAGATGCAGAGATCATTATAGCTTTCCAGTTTTGAATAGAAAATGTTTGTTTGCCTTAAATGTCATAAAGAAACAAACCTTAGCCTAGTTCTTGGCGACGTTTGTTTATTTTTAATGCATGCAAATGTTATGTATATCAGGCATATAAAAACACAACTTCCAACTGCAAATTTAAATAATTATTAATATTTTACATTGAACATTTGTCATGAGTAATATAAACAAAACAACAAGTTTATTGAGTTACATTTATGATAAATATTTACACGTGCTTAATTTTTATTGTTTTTTTGTAATTGAAACATTGTAACCGTCATATCTAAATAATAATTTTGTTCGAGACAATGTACTAGTTTGATATCGTTAGAATATTTTTGTCTATGTTTTCATTATAAACTAGATCCTTATTAGTTATTAGAGATAGATTATATTACCAAATGCATCATTTTTTCTGGTACAAATGTCAGAATAAATGTTTCAGTTAAGCTTAAATCCTACACAAAAATTATTTAAAAAAACTTGGCGCCTCCACAATAAATATTTCTATTTTCTTTTTATAAAATTTATGGGTATAATGGTCGGTTGATAAGTAGATAGCATATTATACTTAGAAGAAACACAACCAACCTGTGTGTTGAATATTGAAATTTTTGAACTGGGAACTAGTAGGAAATGTAAATTGGTTAACATTTGGCTAACGACATTTCAATCCATTTAAAGTATTTAAATATAATTTTAAGTTTGACCTAATTTATAATATCATAAATTTAAGAATTTAATACTTAATCAATTTTTCCACGTAGTTCGACGTGATTCTTTAGCAAAATTCTGGAATTTTAAATTAAAAATGTTTAGTTATCTTGTTCTCAGATAAAATTGGTTATAGAAATTTGTAGAGTATAATTAATGCAAGTAGAGAATGGATCATTATTTAAATCAAGTTTGAATGAATATTCATGTTCATTATTAGATGTCAGAGTGCATTATTGAATTGGTTTGTGAACCGCAAACAACATTATAAATATTGGGGCCGAAAATATTCTAGGCATTTGTAGCAAATTAGTTATTTGTTTCATTGGAACAAAAAATTATGAATTTCGGGACAAGTAAGGATATTATAGTGCGATGCAATAGCGATATTACAGGGATTTTGCAAGTCGAAAATTTATTTTTAGTGCAAGTATTCTAAATATTTGAAACGAATTATAAACAAACGAATTATATTTAATTTACATCTTAAATTAAATCCAAACTCGTTTCAATTTGAATCATTGTGTTGTGTTGCATCGAAATATAGATTAATTTAATTTTTCTCCGACCGGACTAAAAACTGCACTTTTTTGTGGGAATATTTTACAAAATAGTACATTTTGATGCTAGGACGTAAATCTAAAGATTTTTGACGGATGAGGATTTTACAAATAGAGGTGCTAGCCCAGATTTGCACCCACATTAAGTCCAAAATAGCTTACGTCCGTGCATCATATACTATTTTTTATTCGCCGCTAGCAAAATGTTTTAAAAAAATTTGTTTATTCTAATTTAAAATTATAAATTTGCATAAATTTGAAAATAAAAATATGTGGAACAAGTAACCTTTTACAAAATATTTGTTATTTTTTTCAAATTATTGTATAACCATGACAACAAATGATAACAATTATTTTAATTGGATAATGAAACTTTGAATTTAAGGGTTGCTTTGATAAAAAATTCTATTTTTCATTGAATTTAAACAAATACAAATGCTTTTTATTTTTTTGGACGTAGCTATGACAACAGAATAAATAGTTAAAAAGGGACACTTTAAAGCCGCAAATCACAGTAATAAAGTAACACATTAATATGTAGGCGAATAAATGTGTTATTTATATATTGCATCTAGTTGTCATGGTAGCAGTCTCAAAAACTATCATTTTTTTCTTAGGACAAAAAATAAACAAATCTGTATTTCTATGCAAAACAAAAATCAAAGTTTGAATAAGAAATTTATTATTCTTTGACAATAAATTGAAATGGCTGCTTGGATTTAGTTTGAGATGTAAATTAAATATAATTTAAATGTTGAGTATTTTCAAATTTGATTAAATAACAGATTCAATAACGAGAGATAGATAGATCCTTTGTTTTTAGATACATTAATAAAGCAAGTTAAACGAATAGAAAAAAACAATGAATTTAATTTAATTTTTTTATGCTTTTAAAATTTTTTAAAAAATAAAAAAAATTTTATTCAATCTCGATACTAATTTAGTTGTTTGGTATTCTGAATATGAAATGATCTACAATGCAAGACATCAAATTTTATACTAATGAGAAACTAAAAATCAATCATACAAAAAATTAAGTTTTTCAGAATAGAAATTTAATTCAGTGTATTCATAATAACCTTTGATTTTTTTCCATATTTGAAAGAGGAACATGCGCATTAGTTTTAATTTATTGTTTTTATGAATTTATTGATATGTTTTTTATCAAATAGCATGGATAGTTTTTATCTGCGTGCGCATTTATTAGCTTCATTTCAAAGATTGGAAATTATATAAATTTGTTAATAAATAAAATATATAGAGTAAAAAAAATAGAATATTCTTTTTTTTAGAGTTTTATAAAGCTTTATGACTCTCTAATCATATAAAAATAATGCAAAAAAAATAAAATAGTTGTTATGAGTCATAAATTCGGTCAAAAGCTGTTTTATCAGTGTAAGTTACTTTTAAAAGCTAAATTTCAATTTGTTTATTTAAATGTGCAAAATGGGTTCTACTTGTGTAGTTTATACATCAAGCTCATCAGAACGGGTTGATCAGGTTTGATTCACAATTAAACGATTAATTTACAAAATTTAACCTGGCTTTAAATTAACTGGCAATGATGACGGCCTAGTCGTAGTATTCCAACATATCATAAGACAATAATTATGTAATAACTGCTGAAGATTTAACAAAAATCTTGTTATTAATTCAACAATAGCTGAAGGACTCGTAGGCTAAGTTTTATTTGTTGAATATATGACTTTAAATATATCCAAATTATTTTTCAATTAATTTAATTTTGAAATTTCATCTACATCGACTAATTAAAAATTTCTGGTTTATTCAACGGCTAAGAACTTAATTTGTTTCGATGACTTTTGCATAGATAGAGAGCAATCAAACAATTTTTGTTGAGAAAAAGGTTTTGAGGAGCTTTGAGCCTAACTTAAAATTTCGGTACTCACGAAGACTCAGAAGACATAAATACTTGGTAGACTTTCCGGTATTTAGTAAGGTTCCGGTATTTAGTAGACCATTAGTGGACAATATTTTCGTCTCATTCAGATTTAAAGACAATATTTCCTGGCTACTGTTAGGAGGTTTTGTGACTATAACCAACTTTTTGCGAACCGTCATTACCTATCACTGGTTTAAACCAAACTAACCGATAAAAAAAGTTATGATTGCGTTTTGAACTATTTAGGATTGCGTTTTGAAAAAAAGTTTTGAACTATTTAGGAGAATGTTTAATGTGATTCGTATGACTGCTTTTTCATCAAAAAAAGAAAGTAGCATCTGTTGAATATGAAATATAAACCCGATTGAAGCCCCGATGGTTTATAATAAGATAGGCAATTTTTTTTAATTTGCTTGAATTGGTCAATTTGTATACATCAATTAGCAATCGTGTATTAAATAATGTGAACGTTGTTCTGGGATCTATTTTTAACCAAATGTATGTGCATCAACCATCGAAGGACCAAAATCATGTAAGGAATTTGTTTAACAATTGATTCAATTTGTTTAGCAAATACAACCGTGTTTTGGCTTCTCCGAATCATTGCGTATTACTATATCGACGGCTACAAAGCATTTACGTGTAACTACATTTTATAAAAATGGAAAGAAAGCTCACAAAACGGTTGATTTATTGATTTATTGATAATCAAGTTTTATTTTCAAGCTTAATTAGAATCACAATAAATCTGTTTTTGCGTTTCATCTCAATTTTTCTAAAATTTAGTTACAAGTAAATGCTTTGGAGCCATCGATATATAAAGTTCATTTAATTTGTTCTGGAATTGTTGTACCTAAAATGAGGATCACAATTCACGAGTCGGACTAAAAAAGAATTTAAAAAAAAAAATAAAATATTTGTTTTTGGTTTGTTAATTTGTTTCTGTTTAAGTAGAAATAATGCTGTAGGGACCGTTAAAGCTGTTTTTTTTCAACGCGTTGATGCCAATAGTCTCTCTGTGTTAGTCAAAAATCTAAAAAACTTTAAAAAGTATTTATAAAAGAAAATGAAAAATGATTTTAATTTGCAAAACTCAAGCGTTTCCAACAGTTACTTCCAACAATCACTCACAAATATTCTCTAATTGGAATTAGTTTATGTCTTAATGAGGTAAAAACTGAAATGTTGCTTGATTCAAAACAACAACATGCGTTCCGAGATGTTGTGGCAGGAATGGATAACTAAACCATAAATTATATATCTTAAAAAATATGACATTAGTAAATATTTCATGATAGGATGGAGCAAAAACAAATAAAATAAGAGCTAAAAATCAAATTTCTTTAAAAATTCAAGAAGAAATTAAATATTGGGTTGTCATAATCCAGCTAATGGTATATTCCTTGATCACGCGATGAACTGTATTCCTCGGTTAACAAAGCTCACACAAAGAGTTTTGTGAATGTTCGTTTATTCGAGCAAGAAATAATATACCATAATTAAGAAATATTCCATAGCTAATATTAAGGATACAATACTGTTGACTGAATATAGTTCATCCGTCAGCACCCATAAGATATTACCTTGACCGGTGATATGTCACTACTATTGACAGTGGTATGTGATATTTCATGTTTACTCATATGTCAATAGCTGGAACTGGAGTACGCGAGCTTGTCTTACCCGTAAATGAAAAATAAAAAAAATTACAAATCACCAAAAACTGATCCCTCCAAGCGAAAACAATCCTCGAAGAGTGAAGAGGTCAATAATTTTCGTTTCTAATTCTAAAATTTATTCTTCAAAAAAGTTTTAAAGAGGTTAGCATCATATCGAAATTATCTCGTAACAAAAATCACTAACATAACATGATATCCCATAACTCATAGACAAATAACACCTTTTCCATAACAACATAAAAAAAATCAAACAAACAAAACTGATGGTTTTCCAATATTTATAATGAATTGCTGCGCACTTTTCAATTACAATTTATGCACTTTTTCTTTATTTTTCCACTTCACACACAATTTGTTATTTGTTTGTTTGCTTATTGTTATTTATATCAAAAAAAATATATAGTCATAATTCAATTTGTTCATGTTATCAATATGTTTTTTTTCCTCCGTTTATTATTTTTCAATGTATCTTATCGCCTCTACACTTCTCATATACACAAAAAAAACACAAATGCATTCATTTTATTGGGATAAAAGCTATATTTATAAACGTAAATTTTCATCGCAATCATCATCATCATCAATAAAAATGCATCAAACAACATACCAACACAAAATTACAAAAAATAAATAACTACCGCACGTGCTTACTAACTCATTGAAGAAAAAAAAAACTACAGTAAAAAAACTATTGAGTATTTAAAAAAAAACCATCTGTAAAACTTGGTTGACAAGTTGTTAATCCGGATAACAACAGTTTCTTGAACCATCAAATCTTATACGAATTACGAACTTCCTACATGTTCCTGATCATACAACAAAACAGAACTGGTTCAGATGCCATGCATTGAAAATTAACTTATATAAGAGAGGAACAACTTATCACCTCATCTTTATACAGTCAATTACAGATTACAACAACAACAACAAAAGATTTTTCATTTCCAATTTTGTTGTTGTTGTATATTTTGATTGCATTTTATTGCATTCATGTGGGGAATTTTGGTATGTGTAGGATTTGGGTTTGATTCTTTTTATTTATTTTTAGTTTTCTTTCCTGTATTTTGTTTTTTTTTGTTGTGAATTAAAATTACTATAAAGTAATAACTATATGACAGAATACGTAAACACAGCACGAGCTTTTATTATATTTCTTCTTTAGCTTCTTTGTTGTTGTTTGTTTTTTGTTGCGTTATGAAAGATAAGAAAGATATTGATTACAATGAGATGGATAAAAAATTTGCTGTTGTGTGTAGAACAAAGAATAATGAGTTTAATCGTATTTAATTGATGTAAAATATTTTGTATGCGGGTATATGTCTTGTATCACTGTATATCAAAAGTTATGGTGTAGTTAACAAAGCATATAAATTGAACTAAAGCTTGATTGAAAACTTTGTTTTCCTTTTTTTAGTTTGAGACATTTCAAATAGCTGACATTGATGGACCATTGAAAATTGTGTGTAACAGATTGGCAGCTCCCGATTTTACTTTAAATAAAATTTTCAACCAACCACCAAAACAGTACCGATATTTAAAATCACATTAGCAACTTTTTACCACAATTAATAATTGGTGAAAATTTAATTTGACGTATTTTGTTATCAATTAAATTTTATTTAAAATACGTGACGCAAATGTAAAGAACCTTGAGGCAAATTTGGAATATAAATTAATTGGGATAGGTTAGGTTATATAATAGCCGTTGCGGGACGAGGCAAAGGTACAAGCGGGCCGTAACCATACCATGAAAAGAACTTTTGCTGTTGAAACACTACCTTTTTGAAAACCAGCCACGAAGTCTCAAGAAGCTCTAAATGTCCCTGGAGTAATTTCAGAGACGTCCGTTAGATCCTGAATGATGCGTGCACTCCAGAAAGCTGAGTCTAATCTCAGTCAGATCAGGGCATGAGCAGGGAAGATGGAGTTTTCTCCATGAACCGTTTTCTTCTCCTCCTGATCAATCTAACTGCGATATTAGTTATGGAAAAATACAAATGGTCTGCTCGCATAGTGATCGACAAGGGAGTGTCCCAAAATGACATCCATAACCATGCTGATAATTTTGCCATTTATTGATATCAGTTGATTTGACCTGGAGCAGTCCAGTGAAGGCCATATCTGCTGGGCAATCATACGATAGAAGTAAGATGAAAGAGAATTTCTAGTGCTGCGGAAGGCTTGCTCCTTAGAGGTCCACTCTGTTGCTGACAACCTTGTAGTTTCGTTTGAGCATCTCAAAAAAGCTTACATCAATCTTGCTAGTTTTCCTAGAGATAATAAGAGAGACCCATGGGCCGCACGTTTAAGTTATTCCAATGAGATCGTTTGCGCGCCGTAGATGCAAAGATTACATTTGCCTCGGCTCATATCCTAGCAATGTGGCAAAGGCTGCACCTAAAAATGACTAGCTGCCAGATCTTGGTAAAATCAATGGGTTTTTGATTGTCCACAGGGATGACCTCATCGGGTCTTGTAGACTTAAGGGTTTTAAAGATTTTAGTTCAGTTCAGTTCAGTTCCCAAGATTTTTCATGTAGTAATGAATGAATTTTTAGCAAAATCCTGACTAGCCCTGTTAATGCGTATGTATAACGACCGCAGGTATCTTAGAGCAGCCTAAAAAATGCATTTCTAACAAAAATCAGTACCCTCAGTTCACAGACGATCTGCTCGTCTAGATAACTCGGGACGGTGGAACTAGTAATAATACTTTCCAAAGTCTTGATACCTTAGATCACCTCAGTAGTTCCTTCACAATTCATTTCGCTCATATTTAGAAGTCTTAAGGACTGGCCTATACGATTCCTAGTCCAATACAACCCTAGTTTTTTTTGCATTTTAAAATACTTCTTATGTACACTTCTGACGCGTAGCATGGACTTTCTTCGTCCACCATGGCGAATACGATTTTCCCATTGATCTGCTGAGAGTGCAAAACTCAAGAACTATTTCACTGAACAAACTAATCAGCGTTTCTACCTGCTGCCAATTTTTCCAAGTCACGAGTATATTCAAGAGTTTTTGAGAATGCAACTGGAAGCAACTCGTCAGGAATATTTCTAAAGGTGTCGCAGTTTATCCGTTTCGATTTCTAAAGCCGGGATTTTTTGAAAGCCAGAAAACGGTGTCCAATTCGAATTACAGATAACAATGATCAGAGAAAGAGTGTTGTTCTGACCCTGCCCAGCTAAGTACTCTGTTAGACATGAAGTCACAGACAAATGCGACATTCAACACTTCTTGTCTATGAATGTTTATAAAAGTTTTTTGCACTGCACATTGTAAAAAGCCAGATTTGTGCTGAAAATAGAATCTAGAAGTCAGTCACCTCGAGCATTTCTGTCGGTGCTGTCCAAAATCATATTAGCATCACATCCCAAAATAATGCTGACTTTTCGCCTATGAGAAGCCGTGACCAGATTACTTATACCCTATCAGGGGTCAATTTACTCGATAAGGTAAGTAAGCTGAGATGCTCCGGGCTTTTTATCAAGACAACATGCAGCTCATGTTTTACCAATTTGAGCAAAAGAACAGCGTTCACTTGTTTACAGTGGTGGTGGTTGACCTGAAGAAACTCTAGCATGAGCCATTTCCTCTACCTTCACAATAGTAAAATTCGACTCTTCACTTGAGCCAAGATAGTTCTCATCAGCGAGTTTGCACACCCACACCGATAAAGATAGCTCCGTATCCATGGAACAAGCGTCAATATAGACACCAGTTGTCTGAGACTACAGGAAATTAGTCACGAGGCACGCGTCTTGCTGCAGCCGAGGTTCCCTGCGTCGAAAAAGCTTCTTCAACAGATTCAGTCGCCACTGTCTTACCCTCAGTTTCATCCTAAAATGCTTCCAAAGTGACTGCTGAAAAGCTGAAGTTTATCATTTCGTCACGTATTGTAACTGACCTGCTATCATTTTTGGTAATCTCAAGCTTAAATATCCTATCCTTTGTGTTAAGAAAGCACTTGGATTGGTAGGATTTTCAGTACGTTAACCGGATCTTCGGGATTGGTAGGAATGGTCGACCTGTTTTGTTCTCTACATTTACCACTTTCAGTTTTGAACCTGCCCTTGTCTAGAAAACTGATCAACTTCTTGAATAGCGTTCAGCGTCCAACTGTGTCCATTAAATACCATAGGATTTGGTCTTTTAGGGACCTTTGAACGATCTCCCTACGCCCTAAATCTGCCTTTTGGAAGCAGATGCCTCAGTAGGATCACAAGCTCTGGATGCATTCTTCTATCCCAAACGAAAATGTAACTAAATCCGGATCTGTTTTTTTTGAGATCCAGAATAATCTCTAACTGTTTAAGAGCTTTCAACGTTTTCCTTCTAACATTGTATGACAGTTTGGATGGCTGCTTTAGATGGACCGTACTTTTCTACTTACTTCAACTATGTTGTTTTTTTGTTGATTTATTTGATTTTTACGAGTAGTGGAAAAAACAAGAGCACATCTACGCAGAGATCCACGACTCGTAGACCAGGTAAAGTATCACCTGGTATTCAAAATGGCTCCGTTCGCGAATGAGATATTTTAATGAGCCCCCAGCCAAGATAGCCTTGATCCAACCCATTTGCTTATCATTTTCCGTGATTCTATCCACACCTAGATCATTAATTAGCACACAATCAATAGATCATTAATTAGCACATGTACAATCGTACATACATCGTGCGAGAATTTTTGCATATAGAATTATTTAATAGAAAAAGCGTGTTTTAAAACTGGCTTCTTATGAAAACTCTTAAAGATATTTTTAAAAACATTGGTAGGCAAAATTTAACAAACATTTGTCTGTTATATTTATTAAACGAATATATGTTGCTTAAATTTAATTATTTCAACAAAATGTTTGTTAATTTAATATTTTTAACATTTTTTATTAAATATTTTAATTTTCAGTATTATTTGATTTTAACAAAATTGGTTGTTAGATACTAATGAATAACTATTGAATATGTTTTCTAAAATATTTTAACAAATGTGTTGTTATTTTAAGAGTCAATTGACGTTGATGATGTTGATAATTATTACTATACATACCTGTAAAATTTATTAACGGTTCGATGAAATTGACTGGTAAAATATACATCAGTTTTTGAATCTAACAGACAATTTTAATGATCCATAATGTTAGAAACGTATTAGATTACGGCTAATTTTACATACATTTTTTGCGCATAGAATTGCTATACCAGCAATTTGCAATTTCTGCAGTTTTGTCGATTTACGGATTTATGTATTATGTATTTTTTGTATTTGGCTTATATCTTGTATCACTAGTTGATTACATGGAAAATTTGAAACTTACGGTTTTTTTCTTAAATTCACAACTCGATTTTGTTAATTTTACCACTGAACATTTTTTGAGCCTAATCCAAGCAGAAGTAGTTGAAATAAATAAAGCAAGCAATAAAGCGCAACAGATTATCAAGCAATGCTTACCCGTGAAAATGTAACTTCTATTCGAGCTTCGAAGATGAGTTATAATGATTTTTTCTAATTTGCCAAAATAAATGAAACCGTGAATGCTGTATTTTATACCTACTTCACTTACCTACTACATTGATAATAACAATCAGTCAAATTCATGTTGCGTACAAACGATGCATACAGTTTCTTAAACGTGCATCATGCAAATTTTAAATTATATTAAACAAGATCAAGAATTCCCTCAATTATAATAAGATTATATATACACATATGTGACATAATCAAATAATATACGACACATGCCTTCTTGAATAATATTTAAATTTTATATATTTGTTTTACTATATTTATTATAACAAAAGAAAATTAAAAATAAACATATTCGTTCAACAAAGAAACAAGCACAAAACAAAACAAAAATAATATTACATAATGGATATGCACACACTGGTGCATTGCAAATATCATAATGAAAATGCAATTAGAAATAATGAAATATTTTTGTTATATGCGTCGACCTTGAGTTATATATATAACAGAGAAATAATGGTTTATTTAAATATTATTACAAATAATTGATTTTTGTTATATTTTATTGTATGTTTTTGTTATTATTATATTGTTAACGAACATTTGGGTTAATTTTGTTTAAGCTAATTGGACACATATGGTGTGTTTTTTTTTAGTATGTGGGAGTGGAGATAGAATTACTAGGTCATAATAATTATGATTTCTATGGCTACTTAATTAAAAATACATGAGATACAAACTATATAGTAAAGTGCCTCAAAGAAATGTAAAGAAATTAAATGAAAATGTTGACAATACACATATAATACACATACATACATACGTAATTATTAATTACTGGTGATAGGAAGTAGTGGGTAGTTTTGCAACTGCCATTTAATCCACACCTTTTTCCAAACTATGGAATGTTTGCAGATATATTCATGTTTTCAGAAACTCTTCTGATTCTATAACTTATTAATAGGAATTACAAAACATATTTTGTGCTTTGAACAGTTATGTATGTTACATAAATACAAAAAATATAAATTAAAATAACTAACCGGCTCCAGGAAACACAATTTTTTAAAAATTATCTACATCACCTCATTTAGATATCTCTTTTACTGCCATTTTCACATTCAAGTAACATATTTTCTCCAACTATAATATCCAATAAACATAACTGTTTCATAAAAAAGGCTAGAAATACAAATATCATAGTTTTATTGAGTTTGTTACCGCCCCACAAGTATTTTGTTTTTGCTAAAATCAACGATAAGTTTAAGTATAAATCATATTAAAGATACACATTTACAACTTAGATAAATATAATATATTATAGTTATTAAAGAAATAAATTAAAAAAATGTGTATGACTTCTAGCTATTTACGCAGCTGGAATCGTTAAAGATCGTCTATTAACCACTTAAACTGTTGTCGAGAATTTTTTTTTTTTTCATTGGCAACAACATAAATTAAAATTTGAACTTACGTCTTAAGCGTAAACATTTCGGTAAATTAACCAATCAAAATAATAGAGTAAAAAATTTTGTTAAAATTAACAGCTAAATATTTTAGGTCCTTCTGAGACTATATGTAAGACCCACACGATTTGACAACTAAATACAATCGATTTTAAAATTCTAAATATAATTCTGTTTCTTTTGTTGAATTGTGTATATCATAGTTTTTGTAAAATTTCACAGAGAGGAATGCTATAATATAAAATAGCGAATAGCGATACTTAATACTTATTGACCCGTTATTAGGCTTCCGTTTTTTATACGGAACACTATTGGTGAGAGTACAACGTGTTTTTCACATTATTTCGAAAATATCGTGAAGCATTGATCCTATGAACTTAAAATTTGAGGTGTTTATAAAACTAACTTATCCACACAAGATGGTGGGTTAAAAAATAAATAAAGTTGTGTTCGTTTGATTAAAAGAGGTACGATGTAAAGCCTTTGAAAACATACATTTTTTTATCGAGAGGAGTAGGGTATCATATGAAAGGGCTTCATTTCAGCATTATTTAAAAATATATTTTGGAATTTTACTTCTTACCATTTTTTGTATAATTTTGAAAAATGACGTTTTCTGGATGTTTTATTGCCCCGATTAACTCCGACCCTACTTCATCGAAATTCTTGAAATATATTTGGCATGATTGAAAATTAAGTAGGTTTTTAATGAAAAAATATGGAGGGGCTGAAATCTCACAGCTCTGAGATATCAAGACTTCGGTCTGGGTTAAGGATTTTGATATAGTTTTCGGCAAAAAACTTTTATGAGGACATGGTTTTTAGTTTTGAGCAGCTATGTATATCAAACATAACTCTTTGTTAATGTGTTAAAGTACAATAATTTTTATCTCTGTTTCAAAATTTATTGCAAAACTAACACGAAACATCAATACGTCGCCGGAAAATTATAATCAAAATTCCAAAAATATTGTTAAATTAAATAAAATCAAACTTTTACGAAATTCCAAAAATATTCCAAAAATTAGAATAAAATCAATTATTTAAACCTTTTCTAAATTCCAATAATATTTCAAAAATTCTTAAATATCCAAACTTTTTCCAAAATTCTAAAGATATTGCAAAAATTATTACAAAATCAAAAATTGAAAATTTTTCCAAAATTCCAAAAATTATAATAATATCAATAATTCAAAATTTTTCAAAATTCTAAAAATATTCCAAAAATTCTTACAAAATCAAAAATTAAAACTTTTGCCGAAATTCTAAAAATATTGCAAAAGTTATTACAAAATCAAAAATACAAACTTTTTCAAAATTCCAAAAATATTTCAAAAACTATAACAAATTCAAAAATTTCCATGTCCAATTTCATTCTAAATTACATTTACGTCATAAAAACGGCTACATTTTTTTTCCCAAAAATTGGCTAAAAAAATAAATGAAATCATTTTTTGACACACTTGACATTGTTTTTTGACAAACTTATAATGCCATAATTCTCTATAATAATAATAAAATATCATGTCATACAAACTATTAATTTTATTTTTTTCTAAAAAAATTGGGTAAAAAATAAATAAAAACCCTTCTTTTGACACACTAGACAACATTTTTTGACAAACTTATAATGCCATAGTTCTCAATAATAATAATAAAATTTCATTTTAAACAAAAAATTTTATTTTTTTCCAAAAAATTGGGTAAAAAAATAAATAAAAATCTTTCTTTTGACACACTTGACAACATTTTTTTGACGAACTTATAATGCCATAATTCTCAATAATAATAATAAAACTTCATTTCAAACAAACAATTAATTTTATTTTTTTTCCAAAAAATTGGGTAAAAAAATAAATAAAAATCTTTCTTTTGACACACTTGACAACATTTTATTGACAAAATTATAATGCAATAATCTAGATTTTGGTCTCACATACCACCCCGACCATCAAGATTTCTCCAAATTCAATGTTCCAAATCGTAATCACTTAAAATGAACGTTATTTACGCCAAAAATATGCAAATTACCTTGTTGTGGACGTTCCTTGGAGTTACCAAAAGCACCAAATTTCCAAAACATTGCAATTTTTTTTAGAATTTTGCGGTACACAGTTTTGGAGTTATTCTAAAAAATGTGCAAATTCCAAATCGTTCTCCCCCCTACGTTTCGACACTGATAGACAGAAAAAATTTAATAAATTCATTGAGACAGGAAGCTAGCTATATTTTGAACGAAAATTATAGCGAACTCTCAAATATTTATATTTCTGTGTATTTAGGGGATGGGTGTGGGGAAGGAAAAAAAACTTTTTTGGAACCAAACGAGTGGGGTGTCATTTGAAAGAACACTTAATTTAAGAAACATTGCAACATTTTTTAGAATTCTGCGATGCACAGTTTTTTAGTTATTGATAAAAAAAGTGCTATTTTAAGTGTATGTATACAACCCTATATTTCGACGCTGATTTATAGAACAAATATTCCCAATTTAGACCATTAAAATTCTGGTTAAATCTTTCTTTAGCTAACATAAACAGCTATGGGTAAGATTTAACCTCAAGAAACAATCATGATCAATGTAGACGTGATTGACATTTACTATTGACGTTTAGGATTAAACATTTATTCTGTTATGCGTCCATAGTCTGGCGATATAAAGACTTTAGAACATAACTTTATGTGATTTATTTTTGATATTGTGTTCTTTTACATTCACGGAACCCTTGGCGAGCGAATTTTATTCGCACTTGTCCGTCTTTTTTTATTATTGTCGGCGCTGATACTTTAACAATAGATTCAGGCATCCCACTCATCGATGGTTCAAAAAATTAAGGAAATTTAAAGGTTAAGTATGTACGATACAATTGATAATTGGCATTTTTGACAATCTTTTATTTTGCATTGCCAAGTTGACACTTACAATCGTTAAAGTAGTCGATAGTTAAATATTTGACCTGCCGCCCTTGTCTACATCTTTTTTTTATTTATTGTACTGCTATGTTAAGTGCTACGAAATACCCGCGTTAAATTTATTAATTAAATTATTTTTCTAACCAAATAGTCCATAAACTCGAAAAATTAAATAGGTAGGTCTCTGGTTTTTACAGTTACATTTTCTTTGGAATCTAATAAGTAGTGTTAATAAAAACATTAGTTATTTAGTTTTATTGTACATTAAATTGTCAATTCTTCACTTAAATAAAAATATTATTTAAGCTTTTAAATATTGAAATACAATGTTTATAATCGTGAAAGTAATATCTATAGTGTTAAAAATATATATAGAAGAATGGTTAATATTATAACCTAATAGCAGGACACGGCGTGTCTTGCTACGCTTATAAATAAAGTTTTTGCGCAGAAATTTTGTTGACGTAGGAGCAATGATTTCAAAAAATGGTAATGGAAATGATAGCCTCATTTTTAATTTTTTTTTTACGAATGAAAAATAATCAGCATTCTAGCTGATCAGTTCGGATATATATATATATATATATATATATATATATATATATATATATATATATATATATATATATATATATATATATATATATATATATATATATATATATATATCTATATATATAAAATTCTCGTGTCACAGTGTTTGTAATTAAACTCCTCCGAAACGGCTTGACTGATTTCCATGAAATTTTATGTGTATATACGGTAGGTCTGAGAATCGGTCGTAAACTATTTTTTATACCCTTAAGTGATAAGGGGGGCCCTCCCCCCAAAATTTTTTTGTATTTTTCAGACAAAATTTTTTATTTTTATTTTTTTATGATTTGACATTAAAAAATACATATAATCCCTACTTTTCCCCCTTCTACCACCAACCCCCATTTTTTAATTGCGATATTAGTACTGAAATACTCTTCAATTACTCCTCCGAAACGGCTTGACTGATTTCCATGAAATTTTATGTGTATATACGGTAGGTCTGAGAGTCAGTTGTAAACTATTTTTTATACCCTTAAGTGATAAGGGGGGCCCTCCCCCCAAAAATTTTTTGTATTTTTGAGACAAAATTTTTTATTTTTATTTTTTTATGATTTGACATTAAAAAATACATATAATCCTTAATTTTCTCCCTTCTACCACCAACGCCCATTTTTTAATTGCGATATTAGTACTGAAATACTCTTCAACTACTCCTCCGAAACGGCCTGACTGATTTCCATGAAATTTTATGTGTATATTCGGTAGGTCTGAGAATCGGTTATAAACTATGTTTTATAGCTTTAAGTGATAAGGGGGGCCCACCCCCCAAACATTTTTTGTATTTTTCAGACAAAATTTTTTATTTTTATTTTTTTATGATTTGACATTAAAAAATACATATAATCCCTAATTTTCCCTCTTCTACCACCAACCTCCATTTTTTAATTGCGATATTAGTACTGGAATACTCTTCAATTACTCCTTCGAAACGGCCTGATCGATTTCCATGAAATTTTATGTGTATATACGGTAGGTCTGAGAATCGGTCGTAAACTATTTTTTCTACCCATAAGTGATAAGGGGGCCCTCCCCACCAAAATGTTTTGTATTTTTCAGACAAAATTGTTTTATTTTTTTATGATTTGACTTTACAAAATACATATAATCAAAATACCTCCTTCTACCACCAACCTCCATTTTTTAATTGCGATATTAGTACTGGAATACTGTTCAATTCTCAGTAGTCGACAACTGATCAATCTATTAATCTATCTATCTATCTTCTATCTACATAGCTATATATGATAAATAAAAATGTAAATGTTCGTTGGTTCAAAATAGGCAATCTAGGAATGTACTGGATCGATTCTCTTGAAATTTGGACACAATGTTGCATTCAGAAAGTTTATTATATAGTTTTTTTTAGCGATATGTGTTTCATATAGGAATGTAAGCTGTCGACAAGCACAAGTGTCCCTCACCTGCATTAATCTCAATTCAATCTGTTTATGGTCGAGTTTCACTTAAAGACTTAATTTAATCGATTAGTTATGTATGGGTGATCTGATCACCCATATATAGTTTTGTCCAATTTATCAACCATATTTTCTGATTACCGGTTAATTGTATAACCACTCCAGTGTCCAGTGTCCAGTGTTATTGTGTAACCAGTGTATTTATGTTTGTTAATGACTTTGTATAACAACACTTTGACCTAAATGGAAGTAGTGCTAACCACTAGACCATTCAACACATGTATACATACATTTATATACATACGGTCATAAAAATGTTCTATTTCATTTTTGCTCATTGCATGGAAATTGGCTCTATTGTATATTTTACCAAATACTTCCACACGGAATGGCATTTTGATAATTTGTTTGAAAACCAGATTGCAAAAAACGATTTTGTGCATTTGTTCAAAACAGCAGTTGACATGATGTATGTGATACATATATAAGTTTCAATAGGTCAGGTTGACAAAACGCCTGCTTGAGGACATATGAGAAGATTAAATGCTCAAACAATAAACGAAGTGACAATTAATAAAGTCGGCAATAAATTTCAAGCGGGATATATTTTTGTCAATAAAAGAGGGATTAATGATCCGAGGGGAAGATTTCCACATTTGGAAATGCCATCAATTGTTTCACCAATACATGGTAGATATGTATGCAAAAACATTCGAAACAGAACGTTTAATATTCATTCGATTAAATCAAACCAAGTTTTTCTCTGAAGCACCAGTATATTTGCGAGAGCCAATTTAATATGACGGTTATTCACAACTAACGCACACACACAAAATCATCTCAAATGCACACGGCAAATATCCGATGCCAGCTTCGATAAAGATTTGTAGGAAGTTGTGACGAAAAATATGTAATATGAGCTTTCCAGAACACTGAATCCACTGAATCCAAAGTACGCAAAGTGATATCAAGGATTCAGTCAGTTACACGAAATTCAGTTACATGAAACGATGATCCTTTATATAAAAGAAGAGCCGCAGCAGATGGCGGTAAGGTAACAACATATAGATATGCGAAACGGGAACATGGAAATAGTTCCATAAACATGGATGGTTGTTCCATATTAATCTTTTGCTACAAAGAACATACAGATCGCACATAAACTTGGAATACGGTATATACGTCAAATCAGTCAAATACGTAAGTTAGAAAGTACTTTAATAAAGGCAACATTTCAGTTTTAGCGTGCTACAATGAAGCAGCACTGGGATGTATGTATCATTCATCAATGACACGTGCAGCACTTCACCTCCAAACTAAGTTCGAGCTATGTTTGAAATCATGCTGACCGCTTACTGTTCTTCATCTACAAGAACGTTATGGGAAAAAATGTAAATCGCACATGGTTGATGATATTTCCTGTCCAATATAGCAAAATGATTGAAGATCTGTGCGTAGTATTCGCGAACTTAGTTCCCAATCAATTATTAATGCTCCCGCCGAATCGCGGTCAATGTGAAATTACGTCGTTAATATAAATACAATACTGATGATTAGGTTTAATATAAGTATAATACGGGTGATTAGCATTTCAATTCAAAAGATCACAACTGTCAATTAAATTGATGTTTGCAATCACCATAAAAAAAGATCACGCTCAATCATTAAAAGTGCGCGCTTTAGATGTAGAATGGATTGATTTTCGTATGGACAATTATATGTTGCGTAGATAGAATAGAGGCATAAAACTAGATAACCTCTATATCTGAACCAACAATGGAGCCACAACAAATAATGTATAACCTGCAGAAGCATCGAGAAATTGAACATTAGAAACCTGTAGGCTCTCTTTTCTTAGTGAGCACTCAGCACATTGAACATATGGGTACTGAGAACATTTGTAAATCTATTTATGTTCTGTATACTGTTATATATAGAGATGACACACCTCTACAAATTCAACAAGTTGCTTAAATTTTTTTTTGCTTACTTGAAAACTTATTTGATCGCTAATTTTTCATATATCCGAACTGATCAGCTAGAGTGCTGATTATTTTTCATCCATATTTTTAAAAAGATAAATTAAAAATTATGCGATCATTCTCATTACCACTTTTTGAAATCATTGCTACTACGTCAACAAAATGTCTGTGCACAAGCTTTATTTATAAGCGTAGCAAAGCACGCCGGGTCCTGCTAGTATATATATATATATGAAAAATTAGCGATCAAATAAGTTTTCAAGTAATCAGTAAAAAAATTTCAACTATTATCAATGCCTATATGTATGTATTGTACTTCTACACGGCCGATGAAAAGAAATATATAAAAATTGTGTTTGTATTGTCAAGACTTAAAAAATGCATAAAGTAAAAGCCCGATTTTCCGGCATTCAATTAACCGAATATTCAGCTAACTGGAATTTTGAATTTTTGAATTGTTTAGGCCCGCTATACACTTGAGCTAAGCTATGCGAACTATGCGAACTATGCGAACTATGTTTTTTGTATATAACGTAATCAAATGGATGACTATACACTTGAGCTTAGCTTATAGCTTAGCTCAAGTATATAGTCATCCATTTGATTACGTTATATACAAAAAACATAGTTCGCATAGTACGCATAGCTTAGCTCAAGTGTATAGCGGGCTTTATTCTTTTACTAGAAAAATGTTTTTTTTGGTTGCGAATTCACAGGAAGTATATTTTGCTTTAACTTTTGAGTTACATATTTAAAACTTTAAAATATTCTTATGATTTACGTCATTTACTTAATTTTGTATTTATATAAAATATTAGCAATCAATGTTATAAACAACTTGAAATACATGTATACACACATCAGTTTCTAGTATTTTATTTGAATATTTCATTGAAAAGAATCCTAACAAAATATGTATATGAAGCATAACCCGAAATAGTCTAAAATTTAATTTACATTCAATTCATGCATATATATATATGCATTTTTTAACGACTGTAATAGAAAATAATGTTTTCTATCTATCAGTTTAAAACAGAAAGTTGGCTTTTGCTGTTTAGTGTGCATTTTTTAATTTTTTCTGCTCATGGACGGAAAGTAAAAACACAAGTAAAACCAAAGACATAATGGACAAAGACATAATATTAAAATCTATTAATTTCTTCTCCCCAAAACAATTATGATTTTTTGGCTCTATAACCCGAGGGCTTCTTTTTTAAAAAAGGCAAAAATCTTTTATATTTACTAATATCCAAATTTTCTTTAACGATGAATGTTGATTTTAACATTGAATAATTTGAACACATTGTTGAAAACTTTTTTGTCTGCGGTAGTTCACCAAAATATACCAAAAACACTTCTTCAGAATAAAAATTTCCTGTTTTTTTATTCTTACACCAATTGATAAATAATAGGTAAGCTTTTTCATACCGGACCTAAGATGTTTCAGGCAACAGATCTAAAGTTAAATTGTTGGCTGCTTCTTTTATATGAGGTGAAGTGCTAATTATATCACTTACATTACTACTGCTCATTTTAAATTATTTTTATTTAAAAATAGATATAAACAAACTCTGTATAAATTTTAAATTTATTAATTTAAAATTTTAATTTGACGTCCGATACGTTTTTTAAACAACAAAAAATGCCTCCTTGGCAACTTTGATCGCATTTGTCGGCAGTCGTTAAAAAAATAGTATGTACACTTTGAGCAGAAAGTAACATTGCTGCTCTGACATGATTGCTGGTTTCGGCTACGCCTCAACCAGCAATTTTCATGCTCGAGCAGCAATGTCGTACTTTCACTATTCTCTTAATCGGCCATGTACATTGTACAAATACATAGGCATTGATTGTATATAAAGTTTACATATATTTTGAGATTCTATTTTCAATTAAAAATAATTTTATATTTACCAAATTAATTGTAGAATTAGATTTATTTAGGATTTGTTATAAAAATATTTAAACCTTATATTTTAGATAATTTTTCTGAATACTCTCGCGGGTATTTAAAAATCGTTTCACGGGTCAGTCCATGAACCGCGGATCGCAGGTTCACAATCACTGCTATCAGTGTTAATCCTATTCCTTTATGTTATACTTAATCCAATTTTTTGTTTCTCGTGCTCGAACCTCAATTTAGTAACGATCGAGTCACGACCCAAAAGTTCAAATTTAGAATTCTTTGTCGCACCCTCACCCCTCATTTTGAAATATTTCCGATTAACAATTAATCGGTTACAAAAAACCGATTAATCGATCAATTCACCAAAAATTAAAAAATTATATTTAATAGACTATTATTTTTAATATTTATGTTTAATTGCACATAAAGGGCCACGAAAAAGAATTGTAAAAGAATTGTAAAAAGCTCGTAAAAATTCGTAAAATTCGTAATAGAATTGTCGTTCAGGTAACATAATATATATACGCTCGGATTGGTTGAAGGGACAACAATTTTTTATCTGAACGACAATATTTTTGATCGTACGACAAAAATAATTTCTTAAAGATTGTTCTATTTTTTTGAAAGATATAAAAACATAACTTAAAAAATGTTATTTGTACGGGCATATTAGAAAAATAAATCTTAGAAGTAAGATTTACCAATAATTAATTAAAATTAAATTAATTTGATTATTTGACCTTTAAACATATTTGTTTATTAATAATGTATGAAGGTTTAGGCGCTAATTAAAATAAATATATAAAAAATTTGTCAAATGTCAAAATAATCAAATTAATTTAATTGTAATTCATCATCTGTAAAACTCACTTTAAAAATTCATTTTTTAATTTTCTGTGTTATGCCGGGTCCACACCTACAAATATTTGCGGCGAACGCGTGCGCCGCAAATATTTACGGCGCATTCTACGCAGTGTGGACGTATGCGGCGCATGGAAAGGACGCAAGAATTTTTTTCACATTCAACACACACGATCCGTAGCTTGTCGGTTTTTTGACAAACATCAAAGAGATTTGCGCCGCATGCTGTTTCTAGTGTGGACGCTTTTCACAACATAAAAATTTATTTGGTTCAAATCCATAATTATTTATTTGAAATTGAAGTAAAAGCAGTTAAATTATTTAAATTTTTATATGAATTGCTAGCTGGGTATATTTATTGCCATCTATGTATAATATAATATACTAACATTATATGAACTGCTTATTGGGTAATAGAAATATATTATTTTTATGATGTAGTAGAATCAGACTTGAATTAACCTTTGTAATGAAAATAATAATAAATGTAAATTCTTTTTTTTAAATATATATATTCTGTGTTATTACTGGTTACATTACTACAAATCAGAAGTGGGATACGAATGTAAAAACATAATTTTCGATAAACTTTCCGAAATAAAAGGTATCAATTTTATAATATTATGTACGAAATAAATAAAATGTACGAAAACGGAATGGAAAATTTGGAAGAAACCACATGGCGTGACAACCGCATTCCACCGCATCTTCCACCGCACCTTCCGCCGCTTCATATAACCAATAGTTTAATGCAATCAAGATTGATAACACCGGAACAAATAAAACAACGTGTTATTGATTCCGATAATTTTGGAGACACTACACTCGCTCCACCGATGACAACTTTTGAGAAATCAACCGTACACTTTCAACCACGTGCTAGTCCGGAAAACCTCCTTCAATACTCGCCGGTATATCAACCGAGTTATGGAAATTTTCAACACATGTCACCTGGAAGTTTTGAGGTTAGGTGTCAACCTCAACCAACGAAGCCGATTAATAGTTTCACAAACACGAGATCTACCAATCATCAACCAAACGTAAGTCAAATGAATCCTATTAATAATGAAGTGCTTTCTCTCCACAGAGAGATACAAAATTTAATTCAGCAAAATCAATTGCTATTAAGTCAACGAAATAATCAACGCAATAGAATGTTTCACCCAAGCGAAATCGATCAAATACTACCAGAATTTGATCCGGATAATAAAAATGGAATAAGTGCAATTCAGTGGATTGGAAAATTAGAAAACCTAAAGTGGCAACACGATTGGACCGACTACGAAGCAACTTTATATGGGACAACACGGCTGCGAGGATCAGCACAAGTGTATTTTAATAATATATGCAGAATTAATCCTAACAATTTTCAGGAATTTTGTTTCGAAATAAAAAGAAAATTCCAACATGTTCACAATGAAATGGATGTCTTTCGACGGATGAAGAATCGAAAGAAAAAACCAAATGAATCATATGCAAAATTCATATACGACATCATGGCGATTGCAAATCAAGCAGGATTTTCAGACGAAGCAGTTATGGAGTGCATAATCAAAAATTTAAATTGTCCAAGAATTGCTGAGAAAATTGCCGTAACACCTTATAAAAATATTGAGGAATTGCTATTCGTATTACAACGATTAGAAAATGTTCCATTGAACTATAGTAACAACAAAATGGATACACCGAAATCAACAATCAGCAACAGTAACAACAATATTACCGATTCCTTCATTAATACGCAAAGATGTTTCAATTGTAACCAAACAGGTCATCGCAGTTTAAATTGCACTGCACCGCAAAGAAAACCACGTTGTACATTGTGTCAAAGAACGGGACACACCGAAGCTAATTGCTATAAAAATAAAAATATATCAAAAACCATCAGTCTCATATATTCCGATGAATTAAGGATCCCTACTCAAATCAACAACAATGAAATTATAGATGCTATATTAGACACTGGATCTCCTATTAATATAATAAAGATGTCTCGAGTCCCAATGGACATTACGATAGGTAAACCCGATGGGAATCATTTACCGGTGTTAATAATTCTAAGTTAAGTATTATAGGTATAATTAAGTTAAATTGTCTAATTGATAATGTAAATTTTTATTTAAAATTCTATATCGTGCCGGACGACGCAATCATCTACGACCGCCTGCTGGGACGGGAATTATTAAGAAGTAATTCTCAGGTGAGTGGTTTTATTTTATCTGGGGCAGATTGTGGTAACGTTCAACTGAAAATGTCAGATGTTAGATATAAAAACGGTAAAAACGACTCCGACATGAATTATAACGATTTAAAATTTAACGATTCTTTGTATGTAAAAGAAAATATTGATAATTCGCAAAATATTTGAGCACTTTTTAACGAAATACTTTCTATCAATTATGAACCAACAACGAATACTAAGGATTACGATATTGGACCGTTTTTCCAAAATCCTAGTAAAGATAATGCATTAGAGACAAAATGTTTAAATATTATTACGTCTTTTGAAAGCAAAACGAAAAACGTAGCACCGAAAGTTAAACACGAACTAAAAATCTCATTAACCGCCGATAAAACGTTTAATTGTACACCACGTAGGATGTCTTTTAAAGAAAAGGAAACCGTTGATGGAATAATTTCAGGGTTATTGAATGACCAAATAATTAGAAAAAGTAATAGCGAGTATGCAAGCCGAATAGTTTTAGTAGACAAGAAAAATGGTAAAAAGCGTTTGTGCGTAGACTTTAGGGAATTAAATAAAATCACGGTAAAAGATCGATTTCCGCTTCCACGAATCGATGACTGTTTAGATAAATTGGAAGGAAAAATATGTTTTAGCTTGATTGATTTAAAAAATGGTTTTCACCATATACCCATTGAGAAAAATTCCATAAAATACACCGCTTTTGTAACGCCTGATGGACAATATGAGTACTTAAAAACTCCTTTTGGTCTGTGCAATGCACCGGCTGTTTTTCAACGTTTCACTAATCAGGTTTTCCATCACCTTATCCAAAAGGGAAACGTAATTGTTTATATTGATGATATTTTAATTGCAACACGTACGATTGACGAACATTTTGAAACATTAAATGAAGTGTTTCAATTAATGCATGAAAATTGCTTGGAAATACAACCGCTTAAATGTGTATTTTTTAAAGCAAGTCTTGAATTTCTTGGATACGACATTTCCATGGATGGCATACGACCATCAAAACGACACACCGAAGCAATAATAGAATATCCTATTCCGAAAAACATACACGATGTACACCGTTTTGTAGGACTTGCTAGTTTCTTTAGGAAATTCATTCTAAACTTTTCCATTATTGCGAAACCTCTATACGATTTAATTAAAAAAGACGCTGTTTTTAAAATTCAAGAGGCAGAAGTAGAGGCATTTCGAACGTTGCAATCAAAGTTATCCTCATCTCCGTTGTTAAAAATCTATAAACAAGAATTAGAAACAGAGCTTCATACTGACGCGAGCAAAATAGGTTTTGGTGCAATCCTTCTGCAAAGGCAGACCGATGGAGAATTGCATCCCGTAGCCTACTTTAGCAAGAGAACAACCGAACCGGAATGCCGAAAGCATTCCTTCGAATTAGAAGCACTAGCCGTTATCTATGCCGTTAAGAGATTTCATGTTTACCTACATGGTATTCGATTTAATATAGTTACCGATTGCCTATCTTTCAAACAAACGTTATCTAAAAAAGATTCAAATAGCCAAGTAATGAGATGGTCAATATTTTTGGAAAATTATAACTACACCATTGTGCAACGTGATGGCACGAAAATAAAGCATGTTGATGCACTTAGTCGTGCGCCAGGTATATGTACAATAACAGAGTGTACTTTCCTAGAAACGTTAGCATCATTTCAAATGACCGATGAAACGATTAGGACAATTAAAGAGTCCTTATACGATAATAATGATAACGATTTTTATACTATTCGCGATAATCTTTTACACCGCAAATATAAAGATAAATTGCTATTGTATGTACCACAAATTCTGGAAAATAGTGTAATACGTCAAAGCCATGAATATGGTCATTTTGGAACCAATCGGACGGTTGAGTTTTTACCTGGATCATTTTGGTTTCCAAAATTAAAAGAAAAAGTGGACACTTTCATTAGAACTTGTCTAAAATGCTTATACTTTCAACCGAAAGATGGGAAGAAAGAAGGATTTTTGCATATTTATGACAAATTCGATAAACCCTTCCATACATACCATATAGACCATCTGGGACCTTTTGCCGAAACAAAAAGTCATTATAAATATATATTGGTAGTTGTGGATAGTTTTACAAAATTCACGAAATTTTATCCTACGAAAACGACGAATTCCCGAGAAGTTGTTAAACACTTGAAAAGTCATTTTCATAGTTTTAGTACCCCGATCAGATTAATCGCTGATCGAGGATCATGTTTTCGTTCAAAAGAATTTAAAAGCTGTATAAGTTCGCATGATATTAGCCTAGTGTTAACCGCTACAGATTCCGCTCAATCTAACGGACAAGTTGAGAGGCAAAATAGGACCGTTCTTCCTATGCTTGCGAAAATGGTAAATGTAGATTTAAATAAGGATTGGGATAAATCTCTTATAGATTGTAAATTTGCTTTTAATAATTCACTAAATCGTTCAATTCAAACAACACCTTCTATGGCACTTTTTGGTGTAAACCAAGTAAAAGAAAACGACAACATGTTACGATTTATAGACATGTTAAATAACGAATCACGAAATTTAGAACGTATACGCCACGAAATTGTTAACAACACGCGCATTTTACAAGAGAAAAATAAAGATTATTTTGATAACCGTCGTAAAGTTGCTCATATTTATAAAGTTGGCGATATTGTTTTTGTTAAAAATAAAATAACGGAAGCTGGAGTTAATCAGAAACTGACTCCAAAGTTTAAAGGGCCCTATACTGTTACAAGGGTGTTACCGAACGAAAGATATGTTATTGAAGATATACCGGGACAAAAATTATCTAACATTCCTCTGTCTGCGCTCCATTTAATTTGAAACCACTGACCTTGGCAACCGGGTCGATTGCTAGGTCAGATATGGCCGAATGAAGTAAAAGCAGTTAAATTATTTAAATTTTTATATGAATTGCTAGCTGGGTATATTTATTGCCATCTATGTATAATATAATATACTAACATTATATGAACTGCTTATTGGGTAATAGAAATATATTATTTTTATGATGTAGTAGAATCAGACTTGAATTAACCTTTGTAATGAAAATAATAATAAATGTAAATTCTTTTTTTTAAATATATATATTCTGTGTTATTACTGGTTACATTACTACAAAATAAATATTATATTTTAATATAAATATCAAAAAATACAATTTTAACCAGGGAAGCCACGGAAGCCAGGGAAGCCACAAAAGCCACGACAAAAACAAACAATTCAGAAAATTAATATAACCTTTTCTCGTTTTCACGCATGGCTTGAGCGGAGTGACATAAAAATTTACGTGAATAAATATTTGTGTGATAAAATATTTTTGCGGCGAAAATATTTGCGAACCAAGCGTTCGCCACAAAAATTTGTAGGGCATTACCCGGCATTATATTTTTATATCTAACACAAAAATAGAGCAATGCTTAAGACATTTTTTTGTAGTCGTACAGTCAAAAATATTTTCGTATAGATAAAAAATTGTTATCGCCTTTCAGCCAATCAGAGCGAATATTATTTGATTTAAACCACAATTCTTTAACATAATTCATGGCCCTAACTGTTAAGTGTTTTAATAATTAGCCTTCATAAAAAATGTATCTGTCAAATTTTTTTTCAACTACTCGAGCAGAAATTTGTCAGGGCTCTAGTAAGGTTCTGATCAGGTTTGTCCTAGTCCGGATCAGGCATTGGTAGGGCATCCTGATTGGGCCATGAGCATGAGTGTAGACCTTTTGCCCTCTCAGGTGCTGGTTAGGATTACCGGATCAGACCCTGATTGGGATAATCGGATCAGGCCCTGATTGGGATATCCGGACTAGACCCTGATATATATTTATCTATTATATACATAAATTAATCAAATTAAAATAAAAAAAAAACAATGGAAAAAATTAAAACATACACACCACCTTAATCACCTTCATTATAGTCTTTCAGCCGAGAAGCGATAACTATAAAACATATATGAAACGATTTTAACTATATACTTCTAAAATGGATAATACTCTAGTGAATTTTAACTAAATGAAATTTTAGC
This sequence comes from Diogma glabrata, assembly GCA_963693315.1. Classification (NCBI taxonomy): domain Eukaryota; kingdom Metazoa; phylum Arthropoda; class Insecta; order Diptera; family Cylindrotomidae; genus Diogma; species Diogma glabrata. Next base: position 238,732,996 of record OY856188.1, on the reverse strand, counting down.
TAGGGGTCAAATACGAAAAATCTGAACAGAGCCGGATACATTCAAATAAGGTTAACCCTAAAGGGTATTCTAAATCAGGCCCGGAACCCGACTAGCATTATGTAAGGGCCCAGATCTGGGCTGGATACCGCTTTCCCTACCACTGATAGGGTCCGGATCAGATACCCTGATCAGTCCTGATCAGTAATGTAACGCCTCAAACTATCCAAACTGGATCAGGCAGCCCTACTAGAACCGGACCAGGACCGGATCAGTTCAAACAGAGCAATTTATTAGTAAGTAAATGACAAAATGTACAATTTTTGAAAATACGTTAATTTAAAAATGTCTAATAAATTCGTTTATAAAATATTCTAACTTTAAACTGACCTATATGTCATCATATTAAAACGAAAAGAAGCTATAACTAAAGTATAAATGAAAGTTCGCAAACTACATATATCTCAAATGGATAATGGATAATACTCTAATGAAGTTTAACCAAATGAAATTTATTCAAATGATAAGGGCTCAGATCAGACAAATAGGACATACCTTAATTGAAAAACCAAATATTATTTTGATCCGGCTTAGATCCGGCATTTACTATTAGGGATTTCCCAGTCCGGGCCGGATCAGGACAAATAGGGCGTGCCCTATTAGTTAAATCATGTATGATTTCTGATAGGGGCCGGATGAAAATGCCCTATTAGGTTTTACCTTATTACATTCTGATCCGGGCCGGATCATAATAGGGCATGCCTTAACAAAATGCTAGTCGGAAACAGGCCCACATCAGATTGCCCCAATAGGAATTGCCCTTGTAGGACTGAACAGGCTCTGATCACGCACTGACTGTATTCAGGTTTTCTCTAACTAATTTCTGCTCGGGTATATCGACGCTGTAAATTATATTTAAAAAAGATGGTTATAAAACTGCGATTTCAAATATAAAAAAATTTTAAATTTCAAAAATAATATTAAAATTGATTAATCGTTTTAATATTTTTAATAATTTGATAATAATTGATCCGCATGGAGTTTTTGTTGTTTTGAAAATTTTTTTATTTTTGATCTGCGGGTGTGACAACCCCGCGTACTCCAGTCCCTGCTATTGACATTCAAGTTAACGTGAGATATCACATATCACTTGCAATAGCAGTGAGATATCACTAGTCAAGGTGACATCTTGGGGGTAGTGGCGGATGAATTGTATTCAGTCAACGGTAGCACTCTCAATCTTAGCTGTGAAATAGTCCTTGATGATGAGACGCTATTGCTTCCTTGAAGAAACGAGCCTTCATATAACTATGTGTGGACTTTAATCCATCACAGGATCAAGGAATATGCAACCGGATGGATTATTGGCAACTACAGTTTTGTTTTGTTTCAGCAAATTTTTGTAAAAATTTGCTATTTACTTTTTAATTTACTTTATTTCATACTGATATCTAAAACGACATTTTTCGGATTATTAAAAAAAGTTGAACTTCAACGTCCTAGAACTTTATAAAATTTCATAAAGTCCTAGGATGTTAAAGTTCAACTTTTTACACCATAAACGTTGAACTTTAACGTCCTAGGACTTTATAAAATTTTATTTAGTCCTAGGACGTTAAAGCTCAACTTTTTGAGCTAAATTTAAAACTCATTTCTTTTTATTTTAATAAATTTCCAGTTTGAAATAAAATTTTGTATTTACTTCAAACGAAAAGTGTTTTTAAAGGTACTCACTAGTAGTAAACAACTAGCTCGTACTTTAAAGTTTCACTTTTCGTTCTATATAAATAAATAACTATTTATTTTCTCTATTCTATCATAAAATATTGTCCTATGTCATATTTTGTCATGATATTAGTGGAGTCAAATTAGCATTTTATATTGATGTAAGAGCAAAGTTGAATTTTTTTTTGTTTTATGTTAAGGACATAAAAGTTGGTGGGCATGTAATTATTTAGCAAACTTGGAGGTCCGGAAGTGATTAAAAAATGGCAAAAACTGGTTTTTTGGTGTTTTTTGAGTAGGTCGCTTCACTATTTTTGAAATATTTCGGGCTCTAATGATCATAAAAAAAAAAACAAAATATGCAAAATGTTTGTGATTAAATTTCAAATCCATCTAGGAGGGTAAGAAACTTTAAAAATGTAACCTAACCTCAAAAAATCGAACCGCGTGACTTTTTTTTTTTTACTAAATTTATGACAAGGGCCGGAAAAATCGTCGAATTTTCATGAAAATTTCAGGAAACATGTATTTTAATGGTCTCAATATGGGATTTAATTTTTATGAAAAAATTTTAATTTTTTCGGCCACAATTGGCATTTTTCGTTAAATTTGGCAAATGGTGCCATTTTATGAGAAGTCATCCAAAATAAATTTTTTTTTTTTTAATCTGTACTTTTTTTTATCTACTTTAACCGAAGTATAATCAAAATTATGTTGCCTTAATTTAAATGCCCATTTTTGGGCATGAAGAAAAAACATTAATTTTGGCATTTTTTTGACATTTTACCATATATTCGGTATTATTTATGCTATTATCATGTATTTTGCATAAAAGTGAAATATGCAACTCAAATTAATAAAAAATATTTTTTAAAATTATACATAACCTACAAATCTTTTTTTTCTTGCAATGCCCTAAATTGCTTTTGGTAAATAATTATAATTAAACTAACAAAATATACGACATAATAATAAAAAATAGCAGTTGAAGTAGTATATGTATAAGTAATAGTTTAAGCAAAAATTGTAATAATAATTTAAACTGAGGATGGCGTAAGTCGAAATCGATATTCAATAAAATAAAAAATCAAGTTCAAATTGTTACTATAATAAAGTTTATATTATTATTAATAAACTAAAAATTTTAAAAATAAACAGCAAAAAGTATATTTTTAAATATTGCATTTTAATTCAAAAGTGACAAAAGCACACAAACAGTGAATAATATGGAAAACCATAATAACGCATATAGAATTTTCAATTGAAAATATAATTGGCGTAAAATTATTTATGTTGTGTATTTTATATGTTTGAAAAATGTTTGAAAAAAATTGAATATTACATTTTTTCAAAATCTCATATCAAATATTTACAATAATTGTAATAACATTTTAATTATTTACCAAAAGCAATTTAGGGCATTGCAAGAAAAAAAAGTTTTGTATGTTATGTATAATTTTAAAAAATATTTTTCATTAATTTGAATTGCATATTTCACTTTTATGCAAAATACATGATAATAGCATAAATAACACCGTATATATGGTAAAATGTCAAAAAAATGCAAAAACTAATATTTTTTTTTTATGCCCAAAAATGGGCATTTAAATTAAGGCAACATAATTTTGATTATACTTAGGTTAAAGTAGATAAAAAAAAGTACAGACTAAAAAAAAAAAATTTTATTTTGGATGACTTCTCATAAAATGGCACCATTTGCCAAATTTAACGAAAAATGCCAATTGTGGCCGAAAAAATTAAAATTTTTTCATAAAAATTAAATCCCATATTGAGACTATTAAAATACATGTTTCCTGAAATTTTCATGAAAATTCGACGATTTTTCCGCCCCTTATCATAAATTTAGTAAAGAAAAAAAAAGTCACGCGATTCGGTTTTTTGAGGTTAGGTTACACTTTTAAAGTATCTAACCCCCCTAGATGGATTTGAAATTTAATCAAAACATTTCTCATTTTTTTTTCTTTTTTATGATCATTAGAGCCCGAAATATTTCAAAAATAGTGAAGCGACCTACTCAAAAAACACCAAAAAACCAGTTTTTGCCATTTTTGAGGCACTTCCGGACCTCCAAATTTGCTAAATAATTACATGCCTACTAACTTTTATGTCCTTAACATAAAACAAAAAAAAAATTCAACTTTGCTCTTACATCAAATATATCACTTTTTTTTACTAATTTGACTCCACTAGTGATTTTTTGTTTAGTTATCCATTCTTTAACCAAAAATATAAAAAAACAAAAAAAGAAAGATTTACGTCCATCAAGTTCTTTGAACGTATGTTGTTGTGGGACTAAAAATGTTTTTATGTGTTATTGTGACACATATTGTAATTCCTACTACACAACACATTTTACTACAAAAAAAAAAAATTGCCAAATAAATTATTAATCGATTAATTGATTAATTGAAACAAGCTCTAGTCTAGATCTGACACAACTTGGTAGCGGTATCATCACGCAAAATGATCCTCATCGTCAATACGAAGCAGTTAAATATGCGATTCTTACTCGATAAGGAAAAAAGATAAGACTGACTGTACATAGCACCATGCTACAATGATGCGAGCAATGCGGTGTGAAGCAAAACAAAATTTCTATGATGACACATAGAGTTCTGTGGAGTGAAAAACTTTCTTCTCATGTACGAACCGCCATCATTGCAGTTTTCAATGCCTGCATGTTTCCATTCATTTTCCAGTTGCATAACCCCAATACTTATTATATTGGCATACCTATTGCTAATTCAAAAAATGTAAATTTTGAAATTTCCTTGTAATAGCAATTCAGAAATTCAGAACTTCAGAATAAAAAGTTGGGATATCAATTATCTGAAATTAACTATCAACTATCAAACCGTAATAGGTTAAAATCGCATGCCCAATGCGGCGAGGATTGTGGAGGTATTGAATTAGATCGCGACTTGTGATCACAAGTCGATCAATGATCACAGGTTATTTTATCATCGCCATCTTCGTGTAGAAGATTCGATATATGGCGCTGATGTTTGGTTTTAAATGATTTTATTAAAAGACTCTAAAAAATGACAAACGTCGAAACTATAGTCGGAATCTTCTCTCTAACCTTTCACAAACTTTAAAAACCAACCCAGCGATATATCAATGATCGTCGATCCTTCTCTAAATGTTCAACTTGCTATGAGGGTCGGCGATTACGACAAAGCAGTTGGTGCAGTCGTTCAACAAATGCTACCCCACGCCTCAGTTTATTTACGGTAAGACTAACTCATCATAGCTGTAGCACTTATTTAGCCATTAAACACACTATCATACTCGTGTGATACTTCAAAAAACTAAGATAAGACTTTACTTACTCACTTTGAAGCCAACCGTTAAGTTTATACAACAAATACTAAACCAATTTCAGCAGCAAATCGCATATATTATCCTAAATTAAAACTCTCTTCTATGTATTGCAATCTCATTTAAAACTTAAGAATGATTGGTGATTTGATATAAGGCATATACACACTGCATTTGGATGACACTGATTGCAACAGTCTAATCGTATATATACGTATGCAAGAGCTGTTCCTCTACTTTAATCTATTTTCTGAAAATTCAAACAAAATTTCCAACACACCCTGTAGCACTAGGAACACACAATGGTTTTTACATCAACTGCACTCAAACAAAAATTATTTTAAAAATCAAAGTAATCTGAGGTAATATGAGATGAAATTTGGTGGTTGTCATGGTAAACATATTTTTTAAATTTGAATTTGAGTAAAATCACAGAGCCTACTGGAATGAATAAATATTTTGATAGATATTTTCTGTAGTTCTAAAGATTTAAGTACAGTTTTGCGTTGTTCTAACTAAACCGTTTCGATTTTGTTTTCTTAGATTCTAAACAATGTTTAATCTCATGTGGGATAAAAAATATTTATTGATGCTATATTTATATACAATCATAAAAATGCGTGCAAGAGATATGCAAAGTAAATTAATAAACGTTTTTGTATTTAATTCTATATATGATTTATTTATTAAATATTTATTTGCTTGAGATAATCAAAAAACAGAGGTATTTATACAATTTACATATTTAAATGTTACATTATATATTTATTAATTATAATCTTAGTTTTGTTGGTTGTTGTTCTTATTTAAATTTATTAGTTTTGTATTATTTTTTCAGTTTGTTTACTTTTTAATTTTTTACACTTTTAATTAGTGAAGACAATGTGGGATAACCACACTTACTGGAAAAATAATTGATATATTGCAAATGATTAAATGATATTATTTATGTTTTAAATTGCGAGTTAAAATATTTTTCTAGTAAAGAAGGTTTTGTGTTGGTTAAACAAGCTTTTTTCCAATTCATTTAAACTAACTGTATCATATATATCAGTTGCATTAAAACTATTGCAACGTGTCGTCAATCTATTTGTTATGCTGGAAAAGAGAAAAACTTGTTTTACTGGCTGAAACATATTATGGTTTGAATACCAAGTTGTTACGTAAGAAAGATTTAAATAAAACTTTTTCAATTTAAATCAAATTGAAACATGAATTACTTGATAAGAAAAACTCAATAAGTTTTGAACTGGTATTGAGTTATTGGCAAATAATTCCTAATCACCCATACTGCAAAAATTAAAAAATCTTAACGTGAATATCAAATAATCCTTTCACAATTAAAAACGTGATTTCATTTTTTGTTCTTCGTTACAAAAGATGACATTAATAAATAAAAAAAGAGGAACAGCAAAATTTAAAAATGATGAAAACTTTCAAATCATCCAACGGTCTTTACATCTTACATCTTTTATATCTCAAAAATAAGGTCGGTGGTTAGTGGGTTAGTTTTGGATGCAACAAAACTATGAAATGATGCTTAGGAAAAGTTTGGAAAAACGAAAACATCGACCATACATTTCATACAAGAAAGATGATCCAGAGCTTACAAAATTAATCGAATAACAATTAATCTACAAACTTAACACACAAACCACTGACATTATCTGTAACCACGATATTCATATAAATTATATCACAGTCGAACATTAAAATTGTTACAATAAAATAAAATAAAAAACTTCCATCTTTGGAAATTTTTACAACACAATTGAAATTAATTGTAATTAATTTATATTATTTTATTTTTATATTACAGCAAAGTTGCAATAATGTATTTGTTTATAAAAAAGAATATTTATTTTTCACTAAGCGATTATTTGTTTAAAGTTTTCATTTCTGTGGTGCTATGGTTATTTATAGAAGAAAAAAATCACAAAACCACACGTGTTTTTTTTAAATTTATTTCACTATTTGTATAATTTCTATGAAACATTATAAATTTATTTTCACAATTAATAATCTACGGATAAGTTTAGTTTTTATAAATTTTCTATTATGCGATAACACTCCACCCCATCGGTCTGCATTAAACAGATATATTACGAATGAACGTCAAATTAAAAAAAATTAAATTGGTTCAATGCATTGAGATAATTGTTCTACTTTTAAATTTATTGTTCGATTCGATGACTCATACCATATCATGTTTCCTTTGGATGTTAAATTATAGGAACCCAAACATGGCCTAACAACCGCTTAAAAATTGTATGATTAGTTATCGGTTAACCAAAAACATTAACCTTAATAATAAATTAAAAAAAGAGATTAAGTAATCTGTAATAGAAACCAATAATCACGTTCGATTCAAAACCGATTTTATTCATAAATAAACTAAGCTAAACTATGTCACCGCATAACGATTTTTTTTTATAATTTTTTCAATTAATTTTTTTACGCATCAAAATCGTGAACAATAATGCATGCAAAAAAATAATTAGAAATAAAAAATTATAACTGCATTCTCCGTATAGTAAATTGATCGATCATACAATAACAAATAATCGGTTGTATTTCCGCAAAAACAAAAGTGAATACAGTTAGCGTCACAAATGGAGATTTCCCAATATAAACGGTTTGAATATATATGTTAGCGAAAATCCCCTTGTAAATAGTCATCGGTGGCGTTATTGATAGCGAATATAGCACTGATGAGGAAGGTTCGAATTCAACTGAAACACGTAAAATGAGAAATGAAGTTCTCTGAAAAATTTCCAACCAAACCTTCGAACTGAAAAAATTCAAATTATTTCTTTACTTACTTGAGTTTAATTGCTCACAAAAATTCCCAAAAAATCTTAGCTTAAGTTATTATAATTAATATATTCTTGCCTTTATTTATTTTTAATCGACATTTAATGTCATAGCGTAATATGTGTATTACTTACGATTTGTCTCTTATTCTTCATCGAAAGCTACCTAGACTGATTTTGACCATAGGCTTTAAACTTATTAATCAATGTGTTGTTTTAACATATTTTGATATCATAATTACATAACACTTTTATCTTTTAAAAAAAGTAATAATTTTCCAATTTTCCATAGTCATATTCACATTAATTTTTATATTTAAAGTTTTTTATTTTAAAATAAATGTCATTTAGATTTTACTTTTTGATATAACAATATATGGGAATTATATCCAGAACTAATGACATATAGATGCACTTCATACACACTTAAAAACTTATGGTTAATGATTCTTTGATTATTCACGGATATTGATAAATTAATGATGTTTATTAAAAAACCAATAAAAGAAGTGGCTCTGGTATACATATAGCAAACGAAAGACAGATTTTTCTATATAATGTTATAACGGTATGTTTATAATATATGATATTTTGATTGCATTTCTATGTTTAATTCTACTGTGTTCACAAAATGAAATTGGTTATATAAAAAACATCAAATTTTTCAACAAATGGGCGGAGTTTAAAAATAATTTTTGCTATGAGAATTAACCATTAATCTTTCTGGTGAATAAAATTTTAATCGATTGCATATCAGACATTTGCATATCATAAAACTTAAATACTTTTTTATATAAATCTAAAAATAGATAAACTTTATAGTTTTTAGTTCACTTTCGAAATTTGTTGTTATCTTAATTTTATTATCGAATTTAAAATTAAATTGTTTCAATAATTAAAAACTAGTTTTTTTCGCAAAAGCAGCAAATCATTAGAAATGAACATAAGTTGATTTTTAATAATAAAGATAATTTGTGGAATAACCATACATATGTAAAATTACACTGTGATGGGACAAAAGCAATTAATAATTGCGGAATTGAGTTGTAAATCAATTTGTTTTTTTTGTATGACAATTAGAATTTTTTTTATCATATCCAGGGAATAGAAACAAAACAAACAAGAATTAAAATAATACTAAATTCAACACGAGATCTCGTGACAAAATTAAATAATAATAAAAGTTAAAGCTACAAAGTTTTCAAAAAATCATCATTGACATAAATTGATAAAAATCATAAAAAAAAAATAAAAACAAATTGTATTAAGAAAAAAAATAAATATTGTTACGTTTTTCTAAGCTTCCTTCGAATTGGCCTTACTCACAATTCGATAAACGCAATTCCCAATCTCTTCCTGAGTTCGATCACTGATTAGTAAGCACAAACACCAGGTTTTATTAAGTATTCAACACCTTAATTGTTTCACAACAACAGGAAAACAATACAGCAAACAATATTCTTGACTAGAATATTCTTCCAACAGCTTCAGAAACTCCAACGAATTTCCAGTAATAGAACGTTTAAAATAATACACAAAATATTTCTACTCAATAAAACTTAAAACTTTATTCACAAATTTAAAGATCACTTTTATAATTTTAACTTCACTATCGCAGGTTTAAAATAAACTAATTTTACATTTAATCTCGCTTTACTGTCGCAGGTCTAAAATAAGACTAATTAAAAACTACAAAAGGTATTTTTCTTATATACCTTCTGCAATACTTCTAGATAATTCGACATCACTTTCCAGAAACCTTGAGAAAATATTAGAATATTCGATTATTTTACGTTATGTTGATTTGATTCATAAAATCGTTTATGTTGACCCTATTTCTAAGAAGAGACAACAACAACAATATTCATTTCATTAATTTGTCTGTTGTGTTTTGTTGATTTTATTTTCCTGGAAGTGACCGTAATCGTCTAGATTTTTCTGAATCGTAACAATATTAATAATTTTAATGATGCATTACGAAAAATTGAAAAATATAAGGAATCATTAATTAAACTACAATTTTTATCAAAAATTTACATATTAAGTTTTAAATTTTATATTACTTCGGTTTTGAAAAAACCAAAGTATTGAATTCTCGAGCCAAAAGTGAAATTCTTACCCCCACCTTTCTTTGGCTTTTCTCGACGTTTAAGGACCTACTGAATCTAAAAAAGCAAAAAAAAATGTATGTCTGTCTGCCGGCCGGCCGACAGACAGTTACAACCGACGAAATCTCGAAAGCAACTGGAGGGATTTCAAATTTTTTTATATATAATAGGTATTCCTAATGGGAGGAGCCGAAAGGACGATGTGTTCGATAACTGTACCGGAAGTGTGTCAAAAAATCGTCAAGTGTGTCAGAACAAGGAGATTTGCATATTTTTTGCTTAAAAAACCTTCATTTTAAGTGATAATGAGTAGTAAACCTTAAATTTAAAGAAATCTTGACAGTCGGGATTGGTATGTGAGACCAAAAACTAGATTATTGCATTTTAAGTTTGTCAAAAAGTTATTGTCACGTGTGTCAAAAGAATGACTTTCATTTATTTTTTTACGCAATTCTTGTAAAGAAAAAATAAAATTAATTATTTGTATGATATGACAGGTGATGAACATGAAATTGGACATGGAAATTTTAGATTTTATTATAATTTTTGGAAGATTTTTGGAATTTTGAAAAAAGTTTGTATTATTGATTTTGTCATAATTTTTGCGATATATTTAGAATTTTGAAAAAAGGTTTGTTTTTTTGATTTTGTTATAGTTTTTGCAATAGTTTTAGAATTTTGAAAAAAGTTACTTTGGTCTGAAGCTGAATTTTTGGAATATTTTTAGAAAATTGAAAAAGTTTAAATTTTTGATTTTATTATAATTTGTGGAATTTTGAAAAAAGTTCGTTTTTGATTTTGTTATAATTTTTGTAATATTTTGAGAATTTTGGAAAAAGTTTGAATTTTTGGAATATTTTTAAAATTTTGAAAAAAGTTTCAATTTTCGATTTTGTTATAATTTTTGAAATATTTTTAGAATTTTGAAAAAAGTTTGTATTTCTGATTTTTTTATAATTTTTGGAATTTTGAAAAATTTTAAATTTTTGATTTTTTATAATTTTTGGAATTTTGAAAAAAGTTTCAATTTTTGATTTTGTAATAATTTTTGGAATATTTTTAGAATGTTGAAATAAGTTTGATTTTATTATAATTTTTACAATATTTTTGGAATTTTGAAACAAAAATATGAATTTATGATTTTGTAATATTTTCTCGAATCGCTAAATTGAAGGTTTTTGAATAGTTTGCTGAAAATGAAAATGAAATTGGACATGGACATCTTTGAATTTGTTATAGTTTTTGAATATTTTTGGAATTTTGAAAAAGTTTCAGTTTTTGATTTTGTAAGAATATTTGGAATATTTTTAGAATTTTGAAAAAATTTTAAATTTTTGATTTTATTATAATTTTTGTAATTTTGGAAAAAGTTTCAATTTTTGATATTGTTATAATTTTTGCAATATTTTTAGTTTTGGAAATAGTTTGAATTTTTGAATTTTTAAGAAGTTTTGGAATATTATTAGAATTTAGAAAAAGTAAAGTAAAGTAAATATTTGATTTTATTCCAATTTTTGGAATGTTTTTAGAATTAAAAAAAAAAAATGTCTAATAACTTCGGTCTGAAAGACCTAAGTATTACATTCATGAGCTCAAAGTGAAATTCTAACCCGTACTTTTTTGGCATTTCTCGACGTTTTAGGACCTACTGATTCTAAAAAAGCAAAAAAAATGTATGTCTGTCTGCCGGCCGGCCGTCTGGCCGTCATTACCTACGCTGCAGGGAAAACCACTGGAGGGATTTCAAAAAATTTTTTTTTCTAAAAATATGTATACTCAAGAGACAGGTCCGAAAGGATGCTGTGTTCGATAACTGTACCGGAAGTGTGTCAAAAAAATCATTATGTGTGTCAAAACAAGGAAATTTGCATATTTTTTGCTAAAAAACGTTCATTTTAAGTGATTTCGAGTAGGAACATTGAATTTCGACAAATCTTGATAGTCGGGATTGGTATGTGAGACCAAAATCTAGATTATTGCATTATAAGTTTGTCAAAAAAATGTTGTCAAGTATGTCAAAAGAAAGATTTTTATTTATTTTTTTACCCAATTTTTCGGAAAAAAAAATTAAATTAAAATTTTGTTTGAAATGATTTTATTATTATTATTGAGAACTATGGCATTATAAGTTTGTCAAAAAAATGTTGTCAAGTTTGTCAAAAGAAAGATTTTTATTTATTTTTTTACCCAATTTTTTGGAGAAAAATAAAATAAATAATTTGTATGACGTGAAAATATATTATTATTATAGAGAATTATGGCATTATAAGTTTGTGTCAAAAAAATAATGTCAAGCGTGTCAAAAAATGATTTCATTGATTTTTTTAGCCAATTTTTTGGGAAAAAAATGTAGCTGTTTTTATGACGTAAATGTAATTTAAAATGAAATTGGACATGGAAATTTTTGAATTTGTTATAGTTTTTGAAATATTTTTGGAATTTTGAAAAAAGTATGTATTTTTGATTTTGTAATAATTTTTGCAATATTTTTAGAATTTTGGAAAAAGTTTTAATTTTTGATTTTGTAATAATTTTTGGAATTTTTTTAGAATGTTGAAAAAAGTTTGATTTTGTAATAATTTTTACAATATTTTTGGAATTTTGAAAGAAATATGAATTTGTGATCTTGTAATATTTTCTCGAATCTTTAAATTGAAGGTTTTTGAATAGTTTGCTGAAAATGTAAATGAAAATGAAATTGGACATGGACATTTTTGAATTTGTTATAGTTTTTGAATATTTTTGGAATTTTGAAAAAGTTTCAATTTTTGATTTTGTAAGAATTTTTGCAATATTTATAGAATTTTAAAAAATTTTAAATTTTTGATTTTATTACAATTTTTGTAATTTTGGAAAATGTTTCAATTTTTGATATTGTTATAATTTTTGCAATATTTTTAGTTTTGGAAAAAGTTTGAATTTTTGAATTTTTAAGAAATTTTGGAATATTATTAGAATTTAGAAAAAGTAAAGTAAAGTAAATATTTGATTTTATTCCAATTTTTAGAATGTTTTTAGAATTTAAAAGAAACATTTTTTAATTTTATATATATTTTTAGAATTTTGAAATAAGGTTCAATATTTGAATTTTTAAGAATTTTTGGAATATTATTAGAATTTAGAAAAAGTTTAAATATTTGATTTTATTCTAATTTTTCAAATATTTGGAATTTTGAAAAAAGTTTCAATTTTTGATTTTGTTTAATTTTTGCAATATTTTCAGAATTTATGAAAAAAGTTTAATCTTTGATTTTGTAATAATTTTTGGAATATTTTTAAGATTTTGGAAAAAGTTTGATTTTATTTATTTTATACAAAATTTTTGGAATTTTGAAAGAAATATGAATTTGTGATTTTGTAATATTTTCTCGAATTACTAAATGGAGAGGTTTTTGAGTAGTTTGCTAAGTTTAACTAAAAACCATGTCCGCATAAAAGTTTTTTGCTGTAAACTATATCAAAATCCTTAACCCAGACCGAAGTCTTGATATCTCAGAGCTGTGAGATTTCAGCCCCTCCATATTTTTTCTTTTGTAATGTTCATAAGGAGGAGGGAAATTTTACATTTTCGAAAATAAGTCGAAAACTATGCTTCCGAAAATTACAAAAAAACTGTTTTGCACTACAAAAAAATCGCTTTTCATATGACACTTACCATGATCAAAAATAATTGTTTTCAAAATTTCTATTTGAAACTCACTTAAATGAACATTTGAAATTATATATATAACAACCAAAAAAAATTTAGTTTCGATTCAGCAAAATTCCTACATCCGTGATTTTTTTAAAACTATTCTTTTGTAATGTTCGCAGATAAGGGTGAGGACCAAAAAAAGTTTTCATTTTCAAAAATAAGTCAAAAACTGTGCTTTCAAAAATTACAAAAAAAACTGTTTTGCACTACAAAAAAAAAATCACCATACATACGACACCCAACTTGATATTATCAAAAATAATTTTTTTCGAAATGTTTACTCTCAACCCTCCAATGAACAATTTAAATTATAACAACCAAAACAAAAAATAGTACATTTCGTAACAAGTGGAGAAAGTAAGTTATTTCAGCATTGGTGAAAGTTTGTGCACGAGCGATAGCGAGTGCAAACAATTCACCAATTCTGAAATAACTTACTTTCTCCACGAGTTACGAACAGTGCTTTTCATAATTTCTCTCATAATTTTACGACGGTGATTGAGCTTTTTTCTCTTTCATCCAAGAGCAAAACGTGTTGTATGTTGCTATATATTTGTCTCTAGACTTGTCCGGTAGAAGCTCTAAATGAATATTTGCAGCAGCTTCACCAAATTCATTAGGTCCACCATCACTCAAGTCACTTGTAGGATCTTCCATTTGTGTTTTGTTTCTGTTTCTGCTCTGAATCAATTTACAAGGAAGTTGAACAATGAACTGAAATACATAGTTTGTTTGACAGGAATCACTCGCGTACTTTGATTTAAAAAAGAAAATTTGAGGCCAAAACTTCAGCAGTTACGGTAAGTAATTGACAGCGGTTACGATATGAACTTATCTAAACTGCTTTGATATTGACAGCTTTCGCAACGCTGGACAATTAAAGCAAAGTGTACTTTTTAGAGAGAAATTATGAAAACGGTGTTTTTTGTGAAAAATTTCTACAGCTGTGAATTTTTTAAATTTTTTTCTTGCGTAATGTTCAAAAACTAAGCAGTCGAAAATTCATTAAAATTTTTGGAAATATTTCCATCTTTTTCGATTTTTCTAAACCAAACTCGATTCCTTAAAAACTTTTGTTTTACTATCTCCTTATCTATGTCCATAAAATATTGATAAAAACAAATTTTTGAAATTTTTTTGTTATCCACAGGCGTTTAAAAACACATTTACTAACTGTAGAAAATTTCAAGTTGATAGCACTTATAGTTTGTGAGTAAATTGAGTATGTAGAAATTCGGACGGACACCAAGTCTATCTATTACGCATGGCATTATGATTAAAAAAAAAAATTATTGTGAAAATTAATGTTGTTAATGAGTGTGGCAACCAAAATTATGCACTATATAAAATGCCCTACCATTGATAGGAACTGGATCATTCAGCTAGTTCACCGCCCGTATTAGGTCTAAGACACAGAATATGAAAAAGGAAAAAATGCCATTTTTTGTTGAAAGTTGCCTTTTGTCATCTAAAACCACACCAAACCGGATTAAAAACAACCGTTTATTGACATTTGATAGCAACATTTGTAAGTTCCCCTAAATTTTTTGAATTCGGTTGTGTTGTTGCTTTTTCTGTTTGTTTTATCAAAAGTGGTAGTGGATTATGTTCAGAATTAAGTCTGGGATAGAATAAAAAACCACATTTTTAGGAGTATACTAAAACCAAGAGATACACAAATTATCTGCAAACAATTATGTTTCACTACTTGTCTTACAAAACGCTGCTACATTTAATATTCATTAAATTTGTTTAAACGTTATCAAACATGTTAATTGGCAACTTTTGAAATAATAGAATAAGTCACAAACACACCGATAATACTTCACATCCAAAATTCCAAAATTTAGTAAAAAATTCACATCTTTTTTAAAAAGTCAATCTTTCATATCTGGATAAAAAATCGGTAAGTTATAACAAAAATTATGATTTTTTTTGCTACAGGCTAGCTAGTGTTATGGCCAATAGAACTTATGGTTCCCCACAAAATCGATTTTGAAGGTCGAACGGACACAACAGCTCCATGTTAGATTTCCACTTTTTTCAAAGCACAACATTTTTTATGTATTTTATCTTAGTTTTTCTTTTTTTGAATTATAAATATCTAGGATTGGGATGAAGTTGACTTTACTTTAGCTTTTTTTCCTACAGAAATAGATCCGATAGTCGATACGATTGTAAGTAGTCGAATAGCGAAATAATTACACTGAAAAAAACATGTCCTATTTCCAATCGAAATGCAATTGTCCCAACCTCACCGTGTGGTCACATATGGCGAATCAAACTACGAAATTGCTTCAACAACTCTACAATTATAAATCGATGAAGTTGAGACAATCACACGAAATATTTATGTGAAAATAAAATATATTTCAATTAATCTCAAATACTTAAACTTTAAAATGAAAAATTCATGATAAAAGGCCAAAGAAATTTTTTTTCAGGGAAATCGTTATTATCTTTATTCAACTACTGTTATATTGGATATAACACTTAATATTTAAAATAAACCTCATTCTGTTGTTAGGAAAATGTTATTGTGTAGTTGTCCCAATTGCAGTGAAACTTTTGCAAATAATTTTTCTTTGCATTTCTTTGCAAGTCAACTGCCAACTTCGAGATGAGGTTGTCATGAACTTCAATTTTTTTTTTCAGTGTAGCTACTAAAGATCATTGTTTGCTTAAATCGATTGAAAAAATCTTCATTTGTGGTCTTCTATTAAAATTATTTTACTACCTCAAAGATATTAAAAGCACTGCAATCACAGAAAAATATTAAAAAGTATCTATCACATTATTTAAACGAAGGAATAAATTTGTAGAATCAACCGTAAAAATAGTCAAATGAAAAAAACACTCTTGCTGGATAATCACGGACAAATCAGCATTATAGTCAATAAATAATGTCTTATTCGTCACATTTACCGACAAAACAAAAACACATAGTAAGATTGGCGGACGACATGGTATTTATTGTACATTCCACAGTAGACCAGAAAACGTTTTTAAAGAGTATAAAAACTACCCAAACCATTGACAGCGCCTCAACAAGTTCTAGCAACAATTCACTGTAAACATTATATCATTAAAATATATTATATATAATCAGAAAAAAGTTAAGAAAACAATTTTAATTTAAACATTTCGTTATTTAGAAATTCAACAAAAAATGTAATTAGCTACATAACACCCCTCATTCACGCAGAAGACATTCTTAGACGAGTAAAACTATATCCAAACAAATTATTTTTTAAGGCAATTTTAAATCATTTTTAAAAGATTTAAATAATAAAATACTAAATAATAAAATTTACATTTACCAAAATATTTATGTAAATGGATCTGGAAAACTATATTCTATAATATATTTTTTTTTGATGTTTCAGGTAAGCTTTGAAATGTCACTTTTAGGAGAACGGAGCAAATGGCAAATCTATGTAACATTGTATATATAAATAAACTAAATGTGTTGAAATATCTAAATGCTTCAGTCCGTATTTTTCAAATCTCAGAACTGGGTTCAATTTTTATTAAGGTAAGAGGCGTTTTATATATCTAATATTCTGCATAATAAAATCACATGTTTTAAATTCTGCTTTTCCTTTTGCAAGCATTATTACAACCGTTATTGCCATTAACCGGTTACCAGGTGAAGAAAAACGTGTTCTAGACCGAGTTGTGAAAACTTGACCATTTTCGATTTTCCTGAAACTTGGCATATAACTACTTATGGACAAAATAAAAAATACAACTTATCTTATAATTTTTGGAACGAAGTTCCTTATCGCGCGTTGTGAAAGGGGGTTAGACGGAAAAAAGTAAGACTAAAAGTTGTAACGACACTTTTGTGATGAAATGAGAAAAAAGTAAAAAAAAACGAAAACGAAATTTTTTAGTAAAAATCGAAACAAGCGAAATTTATTAAATTTCTATTTAGTATTTTATATTTTCTCTCATTTAGTTTATGCTTTGCTTGCAGAGTGGATAGACGTATTATTTTAGATTTAATTTATTTCAGGCTTAACAAAATATAAGTTTTAAGATTTCAGCTGTGTTTAAATTCATTTTTCACTTTTTTTTTCGGAAAATTAAATTCATGCATAGGGAAAGATTTAAAAAAATTATTTTAAGTTTCCTTTCTTTTGCATCTTAACTTTTATTTTAGTCATAATTTTCTTTGTTTTTAAATATTTTCTATTGATTAGAAATTATAGAAACAATTCATAAAATTGATTTGTTCTTTCTTTGCAAAACAAGATAAGCAGGCGACAGATCTTCAAACAATTGAAATAAAATTTAGGGATTTTTACACTAAATTTTATTTCGTTTATTTGCGTTTTCGAATTGGTTGACAAATTGATTGTAGGTCTGTAGCCTGCTATAGAGAAATATTTCATAATGGCCGTGTTCGATTTGACTGAAACAACTGAATTATCTGAAAAGAATATATTAAGCATAATATGTAAAATGTATTTTAACTAGAACATAAAAAACGTTTCGTTGTCATTGTCGATGTAGTGGGTTATGAGAAAGGTTCGCGGTTCAACGTGGACCCTATATTTATTTTTTATTGTTTTTGTCTATTTTTTTAAGAACATTAAAACTATTCCTTTTGTCATCATTTGTCATCATTGTCATCATTTTGAGTGATTTATGATTTTTGATTTTTAATTTTATTACAATTCCTTCACTAATTAATCGAAAGGAACTTCGTTCCATCCGGGTGTCCCTTGACACCTCTCTTTACTTTTTTAAAGTGCATTGTTTGAGCATAGGGGGCTTCCCAACATGCATGAAAAATGAAAATACTGCCAAAATTAATTTGCTCAAGAACGGCCTTACCGATTTCATCAAACTTTTTTTTGATAGGTGATTAGTTAATCGTTTGAAAAAATTTTATTAATTGTTTTTGTAATTAATTTTAAAATTAAAATATTAAAAAATCTTTTTAAAAGATGGCGGACGTTAGGGTTTGTTCTATCCTTCTTCTAAAATATTCAAAATTTACAAAGAGGCGTTAATTCGTGTTCTTGAAATATTTAATTTTAAAGATTTTTAGTACGACTAAAATTCTAATTGTTCATTATTTTTTTCGAACAATTTTTATCAACAAAAAATTTTCACCACTGAAGTTCGAAAAAATGATGAAAAATTCGAATTTTAGTCTAACCAAAAATCTTTAAAATTAAATATCTCAAGAACACGAATTAACCCCTCTTTGTAAATTTGGAATATTTTAGAATAAGGATAGAACTGTTTTACAAAATAAAAATGTAAATTAAATTCCAATTGATCTTTCAAACTACCGCCATCTTTAAAAAGCTATTTTAAATTTTTTAATGAAATCATTCAAAAATCATTCAAACCTGCATAACAATTCGTTGTCAGAATCTACTCTCAAAGCGAATCAGAAATATTATATTATTTAATTGACTTTTATTCTAGTAAAGCATAAACAAACGTTTCAAAATAAAAATTGGATCTGGTTTTGGGTTGGACTTGTTATTATTTCAATATATATCAGTATCACTTGTTTGTAATTGAAGTTTCTGATAAACTTCCAATACTTTAAAAAATTTGCAAATTTGAAGCTAAAACTACAAATATAGTACAATTTCCAGATATACAGAAAATAAGAGCTCGACCCTGAAATTATTCTATTTGCTGAACTGTTATTTGAAAACTGAATATTTGGTTAACAGCAATCTGAGAAAAAATGAACACAAATTATACTCTCTTAACTGCTATATAGAAGTCACGATGGAGTGATATTCAGTGCCGGGTCAAGGTATTTCAGTGCCGGGTGAAGATTAGGTAAATGGCGCCCTCGAATTAAATTATATTATAAGATAATATGTATATGTTTAAAAATCAATGCAATACTTGTTTTAATACGAAGTGTTGTGTAATAGAAATTATGCTGTGTGCCTCACACTAGTATTTTTTGCTAAAACACTGACTTTTCTAAACTAATTGCTAGTACACATATGCTTTTCATAGATGTCACTCTTATCAAACGTACAACCTGTGCCTGACCTCATATTTAAATTAGAATCTTTTTAAATGTCAAAATTTGAAAACATTGTCATAATGTGATAATGAAATTGTATTTGCGTTATTTGGCAACATTATAATAAACTATTATCGTATTATTGTTATTCTGGATTCTATAAATTTTAATGTCTCATCATATGTCTCTACAAATAAATATTAATTAAAATTTGTACTTAATTCTCATAATGGAGCTTGTTTTTTGAAAATACTTACATCATACGCATACCGAATATTTTCTTTTGTATCAATTTGAATTATTTTCCATTTTTTTTTAAATAACTAATTTTAAATATATTGACAACGTTTCAATGAATTGACAACTAACTTGAAAAGCAAGATGACGAGGAGACTTTTCGTCCGCCGCCTGGTGGTCAATAGCGCAACTTGGGTATGAAATGAAAAGTCACTGATTTAGCTCAAAAAGTTGGTGTGAGGCACACAGCATTAGAATATGTTTCACTGATATCCCAAAATTTTATGATAATATGTGAAAAATAGAAACAAAATAAAAGTTAAATATTTTTTTTTTAAATTTGAAAAACATAATTAAAACTAGACTTCTAATAATCCAGCTGATGGAATACTCCTCATTCATGTAATGTACTCCCGTGGTCAATGCTTAAAGTTCACAAATAGAATTAGATATATATATAATATATATATATATATATATATATATATATATATATATATATATATATATATATATATATATATATATATATATATATATATATATATATATATATATATATATATATATATATATATATATATATGTATATATATATATATATATATATATATATATATATATATATATATATATATATAGAGGCATATCTTCGAGCAAGCAATTGCTCAGCGCCACCAAGTAAATAAAAATTTATTATAATAAATAAAAAATGTTTCAAATATTTCACATTTTTTAAATATGTATATTGTAACGATTATGGAGTGCAATGTACAAAAATCTATTGATAATTTTCTTTCTGGAAAGTGGTTCTGCTAAAGCAATACAAACTGAATAACACCTAAATAAATTTCTGAAAGTAAAAACAGAATTAAATAATTTTATCTAATACGAAAATAAAATATAAACTAAACTAAAAAGTCTATGATAAATTTTTAAAAAATGAATGAAAAAGTACCTTATCCTTGTTTACTGAGTTTTACTTTTTTTTATTTTTTATTATATACGCATTTCGAAAGCCATGCTTTTATCATCTGTAGTATATAGAAACTCGCGTATATAGTAAAAAATAAAAATAATAAAACTCAGTAAACAAGAATAAGGTGCTTTTTCATTAATTTTTTAAAAAATTATACTATCTTGTTTAGTTTTGAACGAACCAAAAAATGTACAGTCTATGATATAGTAGGCAAATAAACAAAATTATAAATTTCACACCTAGGTGCGAAGTTTTGAAGATTGTTATGTTTTTTGCTATTTAATTTTTGACTAGCATTAAAAAGGTTGCGTTGGCGATAGATTAGTTCAAAATAAACGATACAGTTAAATGCACATTAATGGTGACAGAAGTTATTGATAATGTAGCAGTGATACGGTATAATTATATAAGATATAATTCACAATTCAAATATAATTTACACAATGTGAAAAAAAAATAGTAAAAGAATACATATTATAAAAGTAAAATTATTATAAAAACAAAACTGATTAAGAAAGAGGAATAAGATTAATGGACGCATAATCTCCCAAGTAGGTTTTGCCAGACATTGACATACGGCCAAGCACTGGCCCATTAATGGTTAACAGTACTTGGCTATTGTTATTGGGCCAATACTAGAACCATTCATCGGCCGATCTATGGTTTACAGAAAATGGCCAGTATATTGTTACCTTTGAATGGCCAAGCACTGGCCCATGAATGGTAAATATTACTTGTCTATTGTTATCGTGCCATTACTGGAACCATGAATCGGCCAATCTACCGTTTATAGAAAATTGTCAGTGCAGTTTACTTTGAATATTCAAGCAAAGGCCCGCTAATGGTTAACATTAATTGGCTATTGTTATTGGGCCAGTACCGTAGCCATGAATTTGCCGATCTATGTCATTTTTTTAAATTTCACTAGAGTATCATCCCTTTTAGAAATACATAGTTTGAAAAATTTCACATGTAGTTTAGTTATCGCCTTGTCGGTTAAAGGACTATGATAATACAAAAAAGGTTGCTATATGTTTTAATTTATTTTTATTTCTATTTTATTTTAATTAATTATTTTGTAAATAACTTATTTAAGTTTATGTATGAAAATATAATTTTATATTTTTTTCAATGGCGGAGTACTGGTGGAGTCATGTTTGCCATTACTCAGTCATTCTTGCAACTGAACCAGTTGTATGGGGAGTTTTGAATTTTTTCCGTCATTTTTATTTTATTTTAAATTAGTTTGTATTTAATTTATTTAAATTTACATATGATAATAATGTATATTTTTGTTAACGGCCCAGTCATGGTTGCCAGTATTTGGTCATTACTACAATGCTGGTCATCATTATTGGCCCCCTACTAGGGCAACTGTACAACCTTGTATGGGCCTTTGCTGTGGTTTTTTCTCTGGCCCATGAATGGCAACCATTTATTGTTCGAAGTTATCATCCAGTAAAATTATGTTAATGGCCCAGTCATGGTTGCCAGTACTCGTCCATTGCTGCATTACTGGCTGCCAGTAATAGACAATTACTGGACCAGTTGTACAACCTTGTATGGGATTTATAACGTAAAAAAATCCATTGTTTAAGTTCCTTAAATCTAGAAGTCGAACCGAATATAAGCAATGGCAGAGTTGCTCTACGTTACAATATAATAAAAATTATTAAACAAAAGTATGAATAAATATGAAAATAAAAATAAGATTAATTTGTAAGAAAGAATAATTATAATATGAAAATCAAAAACATTATATCATTCATATATACAAATAAATTTGTAGTAAATAAAGAATCACATAAGAAAACTCTTTTATTGCTGATTCCAATTTTCATAAATAAGAAATTTCAGATTCAATTGATATAAGAGAAAAGACAACTAACCTCTCCCAACACATGCTCAATCACCTAGTGTAATTTAGAAAAGCTCCTTTCAAGTTTCAGCGGGAGGTACTGTTAATGACAGTATCTTGGCTTTAAATAAATTCGGAAAATATCTTGCATGTTTTGCAAATATAGAATGTGTAAAATTTTCTATAGGAGTTTCAAATTTTTTAAAATCTAATCCCTATCCTAATTTTTTTAATTAAAATATTTTATATAAAAAGCCAGATCTATCATTGTGCACTGCTCATCCGTAATAATAAATCGTTCTAATGAATCAATAGCAAAATCAATAGAAGAAAAAGAAATGTTGTGGATGATCCTGGATCTTATATTATATTATCTTGTATTTCATTTTCAAACTCTTTGCCGTAGGAAGAATTCGTATTTGATTTGGATGCCGAATATTCGGATCCCGTCAGCTTTTACATACATTCAATCAAATAAATTCAATAACATTCAAGTTCAGACTTTGTATCATTTTAGAAACAACATTAATTTTGGAGAGAAGATCGTTTCACAAAATTAAACTGCAAAGATATTTAAAGCAGCATTATCGTCGCTAAACGTTTTGCTCCAAATTGTGTTATAGTTCAATTTCAATTAAAGTATTTTAAAATTCTACGGTTTAAAATCTAAGAGGTCTTACACCCGATTTTCGTTTTTCCCAACAAGTTTCATTACTGGCCTTAAACAAAGCTTTTTATTTGCTGCCTAAGAAGATCAAAACGACACGACAAACGAATTTCGAAAAATATGCGTATATGTAGTTGAAAAAAATTAGGAGTTTCTCCAGAAGATGACGCCGCATATTTTATAACAATAATTTATATAATAATAATGATATAATTATATATAATATTGACACTGCATAATTTATAAAGAATTAGAATACAATATATAAAGAATTTTTTCCCTTCATGCATTATCAAATCTTTGACTTCTTTTGTTATTCGACGAAATCATCATTACAGTAAGCTCAATTAATAATGTGTTCATGATATAAAATCTATGATTTTTTTCGAATTTTCTTTTTATTACTTTTTGTTTCTTAAGATATGGATAACTAAACATTAAATCCTATCATATAATGAAACCAATAGATAAACATAGACCAATATTTAATGATGTGATGTAAAAAATTTAAACAAGAGGTGAAGAACAAACTTTATAAAAATAATTTGTAGAAATAAATCATGTGAACTTAATAATTAAAGCCCACATATAGATAAATAGAAAAAGAAAAACTGCTTATGAAAAGCAGTTTAAATTGCCTTAAAATTTTAATTTGCCTTAAAATTTATTAAAAACCAAAACGAAAAAGTAATCGAATTTAAAACAAAACTCAATTTTTGTGCCTTTTGTGTTGGCGCCTGGTGCGGTCGCTCCATTGCACCTGTGGTTTATCCGGCCCTGAGTGATAATGAATTCCAATGACAATGACCAATGTATTCATAAGACATAATCTCACTCAATGTAACTAACCTCCTTTGCACAAATAATTCTAAAAATGTCACATGTTTAAATATAGATTGAAACAAAACTTATGCAACAACTCTTCAACCATAAAATACATATATTACACCAAAACTAAAATTACATAATCAAATAAACCTTCTTAATTCAAGTTTAAACGAAGATCCGGTTAATTACTTTTTTATGTTAGCATAAAGAAAAGAAAACTTATAAAACTATATTTACTTAATTTGTATACACCAGAAACTACTACTACAATTTTTTTTGCTTATAAACTTGACAAAATCAAAAACAAGAACACATAAAAAAATTATAATTATTAATTTATTATTATTTAATTGACAATTTATACAAATAAAAAAAAGAAACTATTCAAATAAAAATTGTGTATGAAAAAAAGCGAATATAAGTGATAAGAAAATGAATAAGAAATTAATTGAATATGAAGATTAAATGAGTCACATATATTTATTATTTAATTATCGTATCGTATGTGTATTCTTAGGTGTTATAGTGGATGCGAAAAGTGGTTTTGATAAAATATGTCAAACTAACATTTTTTAAACAAACCAAGTTTACATAGTTTTATCAATTGTACTTTATTGATTGAGCAACAAACATCAGGTTAGACCAAATTGGGGTTTTAAACTTTTGCAGATTTCAAGTTGGGTTTTAGTTATGCAACTGTACTAAATTGAATCGTTTAACTTTGGATTAAATTTTATTGATGCTTATCAATATCTGTCTGTAATTTGTTATTTTGGGTCTACAGTAATCAATAATATAATCTTTTTATTGCTGCTGTGCCAAAGCGAAATTTGTTTCTAATATAAGATATGTCATATGAGTTTACTAAAAATAAAATTTTGTTAAACAAACAGCGATCCGAAATTGGATTGCAAATCGGAAATATAATATTTCAAACAATATATACCAACATTTAAAACTGTGAAGGCCATTTAAAAACTTTGTTGTTCATCAAAATACGGTTATTCGGTTAATTCCAGGGAGCCGTTTATTGTGATTTCATGGGGTTTTGTTTTATTGTCCCGATAACCGAACAAATTTAAGATGTATACCAAATAGGGCATTTAATACCGAACTAAAATTTCATTACCGTTTATTATTAGAATCAGACAAAATAAAACCGTAACCTCACAAAACAATGAGAAATTCATAAACTTTACAAATCTGAAGATAACTATGCATCCTTTCAAATTTTATATTAAAAGAGTTCAAACAGTTAAGTCCAACATAGATTCAAATGTCTAGAACTATATAAACGATTGCGTATATCAGTGTTTGGTTATTAAGGATGTGACAAGTTCTGCATATTCAATTTATTTAATTTATTTAGCATCGGTTTATTTGACTCGCGTTCCATATCTTACAAAATTTTCTCTTTGAAGTAGAATAAATATCCAAATATAGTATGCAAAACCCTAGCCAAGCGAAGCACGTTCAAAATATAATGGATTTTTTTTTTTTTTTTTTTTTTTTATTCAAAGTTAGGCATGTTTAGTGTTAATTATAACAAATTATAAATTAACGTCTCTGAATATCCGAAGATACCATGCCAACTAGGGATAAGAATGGAATGCAAATTAAGATTCTCTGAGAAATTTATGAACGTTAACTTTAAAGCCTTGAGGATTAAATTCATCAGGAAAAACCCAGGAAGGTAAGGCATTCCAAAGATGAGAGACTCTGTTGAAAAAGTCACGTTGGAAGGCTACAGTTCTACACCTAATTATTTGAACTGTAAAGGGATGCGCTGCTACGTTTGCTCTGGTGTGACGCGAAAGGTTTGCTGATTTAGGTAAAATCGATTTGATCTCTTCAGAAGCTCGCTCATCCATAATATATTTATAAAATATAGTCAAATCAGCAACATTTCTTCTGTGCTGCAAGGAATCAAGACCGTTAGTAAGACTTGGGTTACCAATGAATTTAATAGCTCTACGCTGTACAGAATCAAGGCAGTTGAGACTACTCAAGTAAGCTCCACCCCATATGTGAGAACAGTATTCCATGCAGGGACGTATAAAAGATTTATAAACTAAAAGAAGTTGTTCGCTATCGAAAAACTTACGACATCGCCCCAAAAATCCTAACTTTTGAACAGCATTCTTAGCCAGATTAAAAATATGAGAATTCCACTTCATATTATTTTCAATCTCAACTCCTAGAAGTCTGACAGACTCATTCTCTAAAAGATTTTTGGGGCCAAACGTTAATGGAAAAGGATTGGGTGTCGTTATCCTAGAAAAATGACAAACCTGTGTTTTGCTTGTATTGAATTCAACACTGTTAGCAATACCCCAATCCATAATTGTTTTAAGATCAGTGTTAAGGGAATCTATCAACTTTGATCTACACTCACTAAGCGCTAAGGGTGTATATAATTTAGGTGCTTCATGAGACGCATGAAGCGTGCTGTCATCAGCAAAACTATGTATAGGATGAACCGTTGAGTCCAACAAATCATTAATATAGATAAGAAAAAGAGTTGGTGACAAAGCGGAACCCTGAGGAACTCCTGCATTAGTTGAAAAAGTATTCGATGATACACCGTCAACATTGACCCGAAATTTTCGATCAGATATAAAGCTCTGTGTCCAAGATATAAGCTGCTCGTCTAAACCATAGGATCTCAATTTGCATATAAGGTTGTTATGCCAAACTTTGTCAAATGCCTTGGAAATATCAAGAGCAACACCGAATATTTCTCCAAAGTTTTCAAGCGACTTGTTCCAGATATGAGTGACAAAAGACAGCAAATCTCCCATCGCTCTTCCTTTTCGAAATCCATATTGTCTCTCATTAATTAATTTGGAAGACTCTAAGAAGCTCATTAAATTAAAATTGAGATATTTCTCAAAAATTTTAGCAACTACCGATAAAATTGAAATGGGTCTGTAATTCGTAGGATCAGTCTTACTGCCCTTTTTTGAAACTGGCTGTACACTAGCCATTTTCCAAATTTCAGGAAAAATTCCTTTCTTATATGACAAATAGAAGATTTTAGTGAGGATTGGTGCTAGCTCCTTAGCAAATGTTTTAAGTATAATCGGAGGAATAAAATCAGGGCCTGTTGCCTTGTTAGTATTGATTTTTAAGAGCATTTTTCGAACAATGTTTTTCCGAAAAATTATCCGCCTCATTTTATAAGAAACTTTAGAAATAGGTTTAGGTTGGAAATTAGGTTCTTTTAAAGTAGAATTTAAAGAGAAATAATGCCCAAGCAAATTAGCTTTCTCTTTTGGATCAATGATAGGGGCATCTCTATTAACAAGAGGCGGTAGGGAAGATTTACAAAAGTTGCTTTGGACAGCCTTTGCGGCTTTATAGAAATTGCGTGAACCAGTCGGATGTTCTGCGAATTTAGATGCGTTTTTCCTATTAAATAGATGTTTCTCTTCATCTATTAACTTACGACATAAATTTCTCTCTTTACGGTACTGTCTAAGGTTTTCATCGGTTTTGTTTTGATTATACTTTCGAAAAGCCTTTTTTTTAACTTTTATAGCTTTTTTGCATTTACTAGAAAACCATAGATCAGTTTTTGGAATGATCAATTTATTAGGAATAAATCTGTGCATACCATCAATTACAGTTTCAGAAAAATTTGATGCAGCTATGTCTGGGTCTTGGCCGGTAAGGCAATAGCGTTTCCAAGGAAAACATCTAAAAAAACTTTTAAGTCCTTGCCAATCCGCAGCTTTGTAATCCCAAACATTGCGAGGATTCGCTTTAAATTGTTTTGGAATTTGTATATTTAGTTGTGTGGAGATCAAATTATGATCTGAACCACCCAATGGTTCTGATATTTTAAATTGAACCAGATATGGATCGTTTGTCAAAAATAAATCAAGTGAATTACTACTTTGACCAGGAATGTCAGGAACTCTGGTTGGCAGGTCTATTATTTGAGTAAAATTGTGATAAAGAGCAAACAACTCAGCCTGTCTACCAACCTCGTCAGTTTTAGAACTGTGTGTAAGCCATTCTTTATTGTGGACATTAAAATCTCCAAGAACTATAAACTTTGCATTAGGATACTCAACCAACCTATCTATCTTCTCAGATAAGTCATGAAATAAATTAGAGTTCTCAGGTGAATTAGGTGAACGGTAAAGTCCAAAGACAAACAGCGTTTGACTTGGGCAACTAATTTTTAGTGACACCATATTGTGAAATTTTGCATTTAATTCAAATTTATTTAATCTCACATATGGTATAGTATCCCTAATATAAGCACAAACTCCATGCTTAATGTAGAAAGAGGATTCAAGTTCATAATTGGGACAAAGGTATCTGTTTTTATCTAAGGTCACAGCACGCGCACTGATAATCGTTTCCGTTAAAAACAAAATATCAGGTTTCATGGTTTCAAGAAAAAGATGGACTGAATTAAGGTTTATATTCAATCCTCTTATGTTCGATAGCTGATAGACAATTTTGCCATTTTAACTCAGAGAAATATCAATGAAAAACATACATACGAAAACCACAGTAATGCGAAAACAAACAAACTCAAATTGAAATTGAAATTGACTACTTCAACAGCTGGACAACCTGAATCTAAGTCTAGGTTCACTGTTAAAATCGACAATTAAAATTATGAAATTGTAAACAAAATATTATTTTAGAAACATCAAAACAAGATGTAACTCAAAGACAGGAAACTATACATAAAGTGTACTTAAAACCTGTTATTAAGTCAACAAGACCACAAGAAAACTAACAACGAAACTAATAAAATAACTACAATTCTACATAAGTCAACAATAAACAATTATTGTACCTTACCGTTCACGAATATTTCGAATTGCTTACTGTATTATGTTTACAATAAACAATTCCAATTTAATAGATTATGTACAACAATTGTACACTAAATTGTTAATAAATATGAATAAAAACTAAATATTATATTAAAACGCTTATCTTATTTTTATTTTCTTGAATTTCTTGAATCTATGGATCTAAATTTTTGTTGATGTTTTTGTTGTTAAATTCAGTTCATCAATTAATTTTTCCAAATAGATTATTTTCCTTACCTAAAATTAAAAAAGATAAATAGTAAGAATTAGTATTATTTACTAATAAAAAAAAAAAAAAGTAATAAAAAAAATATAAAAGAAATATAAATGAATTATTAATGAAATTTAATTATTATTATTATTTTTTGAAAAAAATTGTTGATCGAAAAAATACACAGCCGTTCTGTTTGACAGCTGGCCTACTTGGCCTATTCTAAAAAATTTCACAAATATGCAGATGGTTGCAGATCTACCCAAAGTTTGTATATATATTAAAAAAATATTGAAATCAAAAACAAACAAAGCATATCTATCCACTATGTTTCCATCGAAATTTCATAACCTAAAATTTTTTAAATGTTTAAGAGACTGATCTATATTAAGTTTTTGTGTGGAAAAATAACCAAAACTATACACAAATATTTGCATGTAGAGCTTACAAACTCTGGTCAATCGGAATTCCTGTTCTGTATGTGACAAATTGCCCAGATAGAACATTAACCTCGATAGTCCCAATTAATCGTCAATAGTCTTGTTCAGATCAACTCGTGCTCCACATTCAATTCAATAAATTATACTAATTCTTGTCACATCTGTAAATCAAAAATTAAGATTGTTATCTTTGGTATTTGCCGCTACATATATTCTCCCGACAAACATGCATGGTGCATGTGCATTTATGTAAATATTTGATGAATGACTTTTAAGACTTGGATCTCCTGATACTCTATTGATCTTTCCAAGACTAATATTTTTGGTAACTTCATTACGACAAAGGGGTTATATTTTTAAGTTATAAATTGAAAATGCATGTGTGCACTGAAAGAAAAAAGTAAGTATTTTCAACAAATGTCCATCCCCCCATTAATAAAAAAACAAAATTGTGGTAGTAAATTTACAAGACCCTCGGGCAATTGTAATGTTTCGGCCTTTTCCGAACGAAAAAGCGGCTGAATCGAGAAAAATGGCAGGTATAAAAGTTGTCGGACTCACCACAGACAGGCGCTTCACGAAATTTAAAATATATGGTAATCATCAAATTCGAGACGAGATTCCTAATAGTTTAGACCAAGAAAAATTGAATTTGTGTTTGCCTCTTTTATCAGTGATGCCAAATACCATGCATAGACACTAACAATTCGGCTAGTCCTAGTATGCAACGTTGATAATATTTCAGCATTTTTACGAATTGCTGTATTTGGCAGATTACTGTAGGACCTTGAAAGTTTTAAATGGTAGCAACTAACAGTTGGAGACGGCAGTAACTCCCAACTTTCGATGGGAGTATGATATTTTTCCGAAATAGAGTGGCCCAGAAAATCAAGTGATTTTAGGCCAAAGCTGCATTTTTAAGCTTTTGTATTTGTGCCATACTAAATTAAGCGTGTGAAAAGTGTCTGCAAGTGCTGAAGATATTCCGGTTTGGAGCGGCTAGCTATGATCCTCTATGTAGAGAAAAAATTGAGTTCCCTTGTGACTTCATAGATGGAGCTGGCTGTGTGTGCTGGCTGAGATGCGTAAGCCATTTGGCTTACAAGTAAGCTCAAATAATCCGAAAGGTGTGGTCAAAGCTTTTTTGCAGATATCCTCATCTCCCATTGGGATCTGGTAATAGACTCCTACCAGATCTATTTCGGAAAAACTTTTGCATCCTACTAGTTGCAAGGAAAAATGTTGTATATTGGGAATGCCACATCTATTCGAAACAGTATCAGCGTTAAGCTGTCTATAAAATCTCCACAAGTTTACTAGTTCGCTGGTCGCTACACAACAAAATGCGTTCTGAGATGTTGATGAAGGCATTTTTTAAAGCCTTCGGAAATACAAGCCACTCGAGAAATCGTTCTATTTATACACTGTTTGGATAAAGAAACCACTTTCCATGTCCTCTCGCTATGATAGTGAGCGATTGTTCTAAAAATGCGTTATGATTGCATTTTTAACTGTGCTTGTTTTTAAGCTGTAATTCTTTCTAAACTGTACCGCGTTGGATTCTTTGTACCCAATTTCATTAAATTCAAGCAAGTGGTATCACAACGAAATATTTATAATATTTGTTACATCAAATATAATACGAAAATATCGAAGGGTGAAGTATATCGGTACCATAACGACCTCATTCGGTTTTATTGGTGTTTGGTAAGACTTATATATTTTTGATCTACGAATGCGACAAACCTGCGTACTTCAGACCTGCTTTAAACACATGAGTTAACGTGAGGTATCATATTCAACTTGCAATAGCAGTAAGATTTCACAAGTCGCAGCCAAGGTGATATCTCAGGGTTACGGGCGGTGAATTTTTTTCAGTCAACGTTAGCACCTGCAATCTTAGTAGTTATGAAATACTCCTTGATGATGGCACGCCATTGCTTGCTTGAAAAAATTAGCTTCCATGTAACTATATGCGAGCTTTAATATTTGATAAAAAACGCGGGTCATATGAACCCTAGCACCACTAGCACCAGGGTTATTGGCAACCCAATTTTAGTTGTGCTTCTGCAAATTTATTCTTTAAAAATATATAAATAAACAAAAACGGTGAATGGTGATCATCAACACCTTCTAACGCATGTAGTTGTGGAATCTAGGTCTTACAAAGTTTATATGTATTTGTGCGACACATTGTAATTCCTATTACACAACATATTTTCCATTTCTTATTTTCTAGAAAGTCCTAAGCTGCAACTAACTGTATGCTATCTTAAGAAAACAATAATAAATTTAGCCATACAATTCGTGAACAAGCGGAAACAAATAGTGATTTTATTTTTTTCCAACTAAATCAAAACCATAATCCAACGAAACATAACAATCAACATCACAAAGCTATAAATTTAGGCCCTGATTTCGATATCTCTTCAAAACAATATATTTTGCTCCACTTACCTTTCCTTTACGAATGTTCATCATAGCCGCCACCTTATCGCTAGTCAAACCAGCTTATAACTTTGGTAATAAGTCAGCAAATTTTCCGGTTCATTTTATCATTCGATGAAGTATTGACGAATTCAATGAATTACTTGTTGAATTTGGTTCTTTATTGGCGTTTATTAAAAGTTCGATGGCAATCTGTTCTAAAGCCAATTATTTCTCCTTTTCTTTTTTCTCTTTTAGACCAGGGTAGACGCCTTTAAAAATAATAAAAACTGAAAAAAATAATAGTAGGATGAAATCCATTAGAAAAGGAGGAGAATATTATAAAAATGAAAGGAAAAATAGTTTACGGGCGATCTGTGGTCGGGAAGGGGAAGGGGTGAGTTTTTAAGGGTAAAAACGGTTTATCTCGATTTCCGGCAAAACTAAAAGTCCTATGGAAAAAAATTGAACAACAAAGTTGTAGGTAATAAAAAGATCTAAAACTTTTGTATGCACACTTTTTTCACATAACCTCAAAATTTATGTGAAAAATTCAAAAAACCAAGTTTTTGGTTTTTTATTTTTATTTTTTACAAAAAAATTTTTTTTTTTCACAAAATTTAGTGAAAACTGACCTTTTTATGTCTCAAATACGCTCTAATTTATTTGATTTGAAATATTTATTTTTTCACCTTATTTTTAATTAATATCGAAAAAGCACCCTAATTTTCAATCGAAAATTCACTGGTCAAAATATCAGCTTTTTTCAAAAAGTTGATATGCTTTCTGTTCGTTGAAATCTCTACTTTCCTCAACAAACAGAAAGCATACCAACTTTTTGAAAAAAGCGAATATTTTGACGGGAGAGTTTTCGATTGAAAATTAGAGTGCTTTTTCGATATTAATTCAAAATAAGGTGAAAAAATAAATATTTCAAATCAAATAAATTAGAGCGTATTTGAGACATAAAAAGGTCAGTTTTCACTAAATTTTGTGAAAAAAAAAAATTTTTTTGTAAAAAATAAAAATAAAAAACCAAAAACTTGGTTTTTTGAATTTTTCACATAAATTTTGAGGTTATGTGAAAAAAGTGTGCATACAAAAGTTTTAGATCTTTTTATTACCTACAACTTTGTTGTTCAATTTTTTTCCATAGGACTGTTAGTTTTGCCGAAAATCGAGATAAACCGTTTTTTACCCTTAAAACTCACCCCTTCCCCTTCCCGACCTCAGATCACCGTAAATTATTTTTCTTTTTCATTTTTATACTATTCTCTTCCTTTTCTAATGGGTTTCATCCTACTATTATTTTTTGTTTTCAAAAATTATCGACCCTGGTCTATTTCATAACTAAATATATTTGTTTTTATTATATAAATATTTGTAATTCTTTCTCAGCTTTACCGCGTTGGAATCTTTGTCTCCAAATTTCCCAACAAAATATTTGTTGGTGACCCTATACATCATTTTATCTGAAATAAATAAAAAATTTTACTACGACTTCTATATGTTTGAGCGGTTTGAGGAATTTTCTAACTATGGAATTTCAAACAAAAAATTTCTGTCCAACAATCGCACTGGCAATGCTAGTCACCTATATGTTGTTTAAAAATATATTTAAACTAAGATAAACTGTTATGAAAAAGAAAATCTGTTCACATATCCAATACGAAAAATATAATCTTAAAAGTCAGTGGTTCGACCTGGAAAACTGAATAAATCCGTTACTAAAACGAAACAAAAATAACGTTAAAATTAATGCAAATAAATTTTATCATATCAAATATGCAGTCAACCTTAAGTTACATTTCCTTACGCTTATCATACAAGATTGTTTTTCGGCTAACGGCTGTAAAGTTTAACTTTACTGCCGCTGGGGAGTAGCTAAAGTCTTACTTTTTAGCCGGCGGCTGCAAAAGTGACGTCATTTTTACTTTTTCTGCCGGCGGCTGTAAAGTAACTTCCATATTTTTACGGCGGCTGTAAAGTAATTTTCATATTTTTACGGCGGCTGTAAAGTAATTTTCATATTTTTACGGCGGCAGTAAAGTAAAATAAAATGATATTATTAATTTGTTCAAAACAGAATGCATTTCAGTTCATTTTAATGAATACAAATAAAAAAAAATTAATTTCAGAAAATTTATTACCTAAAACATATTTTTAAAAAATTTGATGCATTAATTTCATATTTTTAAACAAATTTAAACGTTTGCCGAAAAAATAGTGTATTGAATTCGGAGCTAAAGTGACTTTTTGTGTTTCGTCTATAATTGTCGGCCTCCCTACGGTCGGCCGCCAAACTATAGACTCAACACAAAAAGTACGACTTTAGCTCCTAATTCAATAATATACTATTAATTGAAACAAATTGACATACATTTTCTTCTGCGAATCGAAATAACGATTCTAGTTAGAATATTTTTGTATAATAATATAACTGACAACTTGTGACATTCACGATTAGGAGTGTCTAGTGTGTGTATGTAGATTTTATTTTAATCAAATCGTTTTACATATAAATCTACTTTATACTATGATTCTAGACAAAAAAAGAGAAAGGATATGTGACAAGCTTAATAATTTATTAAATATCCGCAATTTTTTTCTTTTTCTTCTTTCTATATTTTAATTATTTGCATAGCAAAGATTTTGACAAGAATAAAATTTATGACAATTTTACACCTAACTTCATAAATGATAATAATATAGAAAATCGTGAAAAAATAGTTTAAAGAAGGATTAAAACAATTTTTTATCATTGATCCGGTTAACGTAAATTATTTATATTAATTACTTATTTTTTGTAATAACGGGAACGTCACTGCTCTCACATAAAACACATTTTTCTATTAAAACCTTCAGCTATAATTTTTTTTACGAAAATATTATTTTACCTCATCTCTAAGATTATAATTAAAACTGAGTGGAAGTAGAAAAAAATAATCAACATCACGAATATAACAACTTTTCGTAACAATCTAACAACTTTTATGATGACACATATCGTAAAGTTAAAAAATCTTTTTGATCATTACCGTTTCTTTACAAATATTTAATAAGATGATAATTTTGTGTAATAGATTTTCTTTTCGTTTTTTTTTTTTCAAGTCGTAAATAAGGAAAAATTGAAAATAAATTTCGATATGATGCAAATTGAAAGAAAAACGTGCGGTTAGTTATCGTATTTAACGATGAGATGATTATAGTTGTATGTTAGTTTTAATGGCTTTGCTTTATTTTTTTTAAAAAGAAAATTTAAATTAAAGTTTGATGTTAATGGTATCGATTTAGCACAAAAACAAGAAACGTAACACCATATTTTATGGATAACAGACAATCGAAAAGAATTTACGGTAAGGTCGAATAGTTTCGATTTGATGCAGTTATAAATTTTATCTTTGTTTATCATGACATCCCGTTCGAGACGACACAGATACACAAAATATTAAAGAAAGTTTATTTTTATAATAATAGTTTATAAAATATATTTAAATTATTTTTGATATTATTTATATATTTAAATAAATGCCACAAATATGCATTTTTTTTACTAATCTTGTAGTCCCTGGGCCTTCACCTATATAATTTTGTGATTACCACATATTTTATACTTCGTGATGCGCCTGTCCTTGACGAGCCCGAAAACATTTGTTCTGCGATTTTTTTCAAATTGGCCGCTTTTGCTTTCGGCAAGCTCCGAAAAATGCCGATTGCCCGGGATCTTGTAAATTTTTGTTTTTTTTAACTATGGGGGTTGGAAATTTGATTTAGAACACAAGGGTAACCTAGTCCGACAAAAATTTGTCTGCTATTGTCTAGTCCGACAACCCAAACATCCAAAATGTCAGTTGTCGGACTCGACAATAGCAAACACATTTTGGTCGGACAAGCTTACCCTCGTATTCTAAAACAAATTTCCAACCTCTACAGTTAAAAAAAATAAATGTGGTAGCAAATTTACAAGATCGCGGGCAATCGGCATTTTTCGGAGCTTGCCGAACGCAAAAGCGGCCGATTTGAGAAAAATCATAGAACAAATGTTTTCAGGCTCGTCAAGGACAGGCGCATCACGAAGTATAAAATATGTGGTAATCACAAAATTATGTAGGTGAAGGCCCAGGGACTATTGATTCCTAAATTGAAATTTTATATTTATATTTTTTTAAATTAAATGTGTTGGATTTACAACATTTGTCACAACTACAGATGTAAAAGTAATATTACCAATGGTAAAATTACCGGTAAAATTGGTAATATAACGTAATATTACTTAGGCTTGGTAAAATTGGTAAAATTGCAATAAAATTTGAATAATTTTTATTTAATGAAAATTAAAGTTTGTGCTTTTTTGTTGAAAACCCGTATAATTAAAAAAATTCCGTGCACATTGTTGTGAGAATATCTCAGCTGATCGATCGATTTGAAGGTGAACACCTATAAATGTAGGGAGTTTTAACGTCTCTACGTGTTCTAAGTTGAGTATTTTAGGCAAACATTTATTTTGTCTACTGGTGTCAATCGGTGGGTTGGAATGGGTAGTATTTTTCCCTGGTAGCAATAACGCAACTATTCTGGATGAGGCAAAAGGTAAATGTATGTCATTTTGGGATCATATTGCTGCAGAAGGTTTCTCCTACCCTGATATTGAGTTTGCTGATTATTCCTGTTAATCACCCTCAAAGTTCACTCGTGTAGTAATTTTGTTCACGTTCAACATTATCAATGCTTGGTTGTAAATTTTCGCTGCAAAACGCACGGTCATGTTTAAATATTGCTTGCGTTTTTGAATGCAAATATCTTCAGCAATTTGTGATTTATATTTTTTTCCATGAAGAGAAAGAAACAATGCATGAATTAGATAATGATGTGACGTGTTGCACACGTAATGCATACAATTATCCCAGTGTCGGCCGGGGCAAGTGTTGTACGCGAAAAAGTGAGATGTGTAACGCCGTTAACAATTATCAATTGCAGGAAAAGCGTCTAACCGGGTTCATTTTCTAACCAGATGCGATGAAATAAACTTGATTGGGATCCCATGCGTACAGTCTTTACCAAAGTAAGTTTCATTGAAAATGCTTGGTTATCTGTCAATTTGCTCTTTGCATTTGAGCCATTGAAATGCATTTATACTTCTATTTCATGTTTAATACATAAACCTTTCCGAATACGTCAGTGTTTTCAAAAACGCATAATTTTAAATAACAGTGAAGAAAGCAGTTATCGTTGAAGCAGGTTTGTTCAAGATTTGTGGCATTTTTGCAGTTGTGAAAATAGCGGGCAGCCTGTTTTCAAGATGACCTGCTAAAAAAACAAAAGCTGAACTTTGTTCATGTATGGATGGGCATAAAACAATTTGCCATTGTTGCATATGTATGTTCCTGTCTATAATGCTCTGCGAGTGAAGATATTTACACTCGATAATCATATGTTTGATTTGCATTTTATGTTTTCATAAACTAGAAATGATTGTGATAGTCATCAATTTTGAATTAAATGAAATTGGAACTATATTTAAATATTTGGAAATATGTAGTTTTATATTTTACCAATATTACCAATTTTACCAATCTTACCGGTAATTTTACGGTAAAATTACCACAAATATATTTTACCGGTAAATTTACATCTGTAGTCACAACACGTATAGACTTTTTAAGACCTAGATCCCATAACAAAATGCGTTCTATATTTATATACATTACCATATTAAACTGCCCAAAAACAGTATAACAAAGAGATTAATGGCACAGTGCAATTAAATCATCATAATTCAAATGTTTAATGGGAGTGTCTAACCGCACCACACACTGGTCACACGGGAAATCATGTTATATGCTATTCAAAAAGAAATACGTGTACACCTTAAAATAATACGATTATACTATCAGATACATAAGAAATTTTTATAATACTTTCCTTATGCATTTTCATGGGGAGTATGCATGTCATGATGGTGATTTTTTAAAAATATTTTTATTTATTAATTAAAATCGCCAAATGGTTATTCGCAACATACACGGGTTACAAGGGAAATTATGTCATACGAAAAAATAGTGAATATTTCGTACTGATTACTATTTCCAGTACGATTTTAAATAAAATTTGATTTGGTAGGCTTTGATAATGTTTATTATTATAAATAAAATTGCAGTTTGGACCAGCTAGATCAAATAACTTCGATCTAAAAGGCTTAAATACTATTCGCAAATCACAAAATAGTAAATATTACGCATTGATTACTATTTCTAGTATACGATTTTGATTAAAATTTGATTTAGTAGGCTCTGATAAATGATAATGTTTATTATTAGAAATAAAATTGCAATTTGGACCAGCTAGATCAAATAACTTCGATCTGAAAAGCTTAAATACTATTCGCACATCACACGGGTTATACACGGAAAGTTATGTCATACGAAAAAATAGTGAATATTACATACTGATTACTATTTCTAGTATACGATTTTGATTAAAATTTGATTTAGTAGGCTTTGATAATGGGCGATATGTATAAAAACTAGTAAACACTAGTTAAACTTTACTACCTAGTTTAATCCAAAATTGCTAGTATAGTAAAAAATTGGTTTGAGTATGAACTAAACTAGGAGGATAGTATTAAAAAACATCGCACTAGGTTGTTGCTATGGCGTTTACTAGGAATTTAAATAACAAACTTTTTTGAGTTGTCAAATAAATAACTTATTTGTTATATATCTTCGTATATATTTTCAAATTATCTTTTTATTTAGTAAATTTGTAGAATTTTATGTTAATAATTATAAGAAGAAGTTCAATATTAAAATATTCATTTTATTTTATATTTTTGTGTTTGTTTACATGGAAGTGAAATAAGTTGTTTTATTGAAGAAAAAAAATATTTATTCAGAACCCGTATTCAAGTAAAAATTTCTTCTAAAACTTCGAAACCTTTTATGTTTGATCTTTCATTATTCAGACATGCAAGAATGAAGATCCAGTCCAATTTCTTTTCAGAAAAATTGGCGATAGACTATTTGTCATAAGAGCTTTGAAGGTTTTCGTAGATTTGATACGTAATCTTTCGTAGATTGCTTGCAGCCATGGGATCGCAATTTGTGTATTGTTTTTGAGATTTTCCTATACGTTTTTTCAATGTTTTGGGGTGTAAAATGAACTGGTCATTGAATTCGTTGGCGTACCTCTTATTATTAGTCGTGGCCATGCCGTGAATCGTTTTCATTACGTTTCTGATTTGGAACTGCGGCTTACACAGTCTTTTATTTTTGCGATGAATCATTGGTTCCACCGCTCAAGCAACACTCTGTTTTGTCTTATTTAATGCGCTTATTACAAATGTGTGATAATCGAAGGCGCTCCTCCTACTAGCGATGGTATGCCTTGGCGATGAGTATATCGAATTATGCTAGAAACATTTGTTTTGATAAATTTATGCCTGGTGGCTTGGTGCAACAGGCTGCCGGGGGTATAACCAAATTTGTGTTAACTAAATAGTTGACATCACTAATGACTATTGAATACAAGAATTACTCCTCTGTTCTATCATAATTCTTGCAAATAACATGTAGTTTTCAGCATTAATATTTATATTTGGATTAATTTGTAGTCGTTACAGTTAAACTATAAGGAAATGCTATTGTTAGGTTTAGTATTATTCCTGTTATAAGTTGGTATCCGGCTTTTATTTTTGTTGCTATTGAATATGTTAGAGACACAAGGGGATTTAAACCTCCAAAATTAGCGAAAAACGTTTCTTTAGTCTGGTAAAGTTAGAATGACAGTCTTGAGAACGATAAACGAAAAGAACTTTTGCTGTTTAAGAACTATGCTTCGAAAACAATCTAGAGCTTCTCAAGTGCGAAAACTTAAAAATTTGAATGTGGTTTGGGCCAGACTAGGGCGGGAGAAAAGAAGATGAGTTTGAGGTGTTCTTATATTAGAGTGGTTCTTATATTAGATTAGTTCTTATGAAAAATTTAGAATTTTTATGCTTTTATAGACTCAAAGGGCTTAAAATAAATTTGAATCTTTGTTTTGCTTGATTTGATTTTGCTTTACATCTTTGACTTTCATATCTTTATCTTGATATAAATCTCCGTCACCTTGCCATTTAGGTTTCTTTAACAAATAACATGGGGGGGGGGGTTGGCATTGAATAAAATAATCAAGTGGCGATTCTAGTCAAAGTACATTAGACGAGCCAGTCCCAACTACCCTTGCAATAAAATTGACATGGGCCAAAAATGTGGGTTAGAAAATAATCCTGCAAAAACAGTAGTGATTCTTTTTGCCAGGAAGCAGAGAATCCCTGATATTGGCTCCATTGCTTTGGAGGGAAGTGATTTTGCACTTACAGAACTGGCAAATTACCTATGTACGTGCTGAGTACCTAGGTGGACTCACCTGGAAATCAAATATCACAGAAAGAGCCAAAAAAGTTACAGTAGCACTATCTATACTCATGTAAAAAAGCCATGGAAAAATATGGAATCTTGCACCTCACATATCCCAATGATTTTACATCTCGGTGATCAGACCGATCTTAATGTACGGTGTGATCATATGCTGGACTGCAATTTCTAATGCTTCAACCCAGTAATGATTCTCCGTAATCTACCCTTTAATGTGCTAGATCAACATATAACATGCAAATCAACTCTTTGACTCAGGTATAGGGATATGAAGCAGCTGTTCTGGATTTATTGATTACAAGATTTTTGAAATATTGTAAATTCAAAATTCCTTTTTTGATCTGTATGAATCTAATTGCTTATTGCTGCTCAGTTATTATGGTTCTTGATACCTGATTGGTATTGAACACACACCTCTGGCCACTTGCTAGAATAATTCATACTAAATACTTGTAATGATGCATCATTTTGTTGTAAATACTGCATTTTGAGAGATAAACAAAAACCAGTATCATGTCGGCAGAGCGGCGGTCAATTTGTTTTTTTCAGTATAAGATTAATCTGAAACTAGTGGTTACTGTCCACCATCCAATAACTGATTCTTAACGAAGAGATTGATACCACTTGCGTATTTTTATCATTAGAAATCTCACTACTATACACTTGCAAGCTAACATTTAAACAATTTTCTTAAAAAAACAAAAGCCCTTGAAAATGAACAAGAAAATTGTTCAAAACGTTTGGTAATGAATAAAAATAAAAATTGGCTACAAACAATAAATATTTTTTACGTAATATTAACATTTTTTTCGTATGACATTATTTTCCCTGTGTGGTACAAATAGTACCCGAGCAGAAAATTGTTAGGGCTCAAGTAAGGCTCTGATCAGGTTTGCCCTAACCCGGATCAGGCATTGGTAGGGCTGCCTGATTGAGCCCTGATCATGAGTGTAACGCTTTTGCCCTATCAGGTCCTGATTGGGATTACCGGATCAGACCCAGATTGGGATAATCGGATCAGGCCCAGATTGGGATATCCTGACCAGACCCTGATATATATTTATATCTTATATACATAAATTAATAAAATTAAAATAAAAACATTACAATGGAAAAGATTAAAACATACATACCACCTTAATGACTATTATTATAGTCGTTCAGCTGAGAAGCTACAACTAAAATATACATGAAACGATTTTAGCTATATATTTCTAAAATGGATAATACTCTAGTGAATTTTAACCCATTTAAATTTCAGCTAGGGGTCAAATACGAAAAACCTGATCAGGGCCGGATACATTCAAATAAGGTTAACCCTAAAAGGGTATTCTAAATCAGGCCCGGAACAGGCCCACATCAGATTGCCCTAATAGGGATTGCCCTTGTAGGACTGACCAGGCCCTGATCACGCCCTGACTGTATTCAGGTTTTCCCTAACTAATTTCTGCTCGGGTAATTAAGTCTTTCAGATTGAAGTTATTTGATCCAATTGGCCCATGATTGAAATTTTATTTTACAAAAACCAATTTTCAAAGCCTACTGAATAAAATGTTAATCAAACCGTACTACAAAAAGCAATCAGTGTGTAATTTTGACTATTTTTTGTATGACATAGTTTTCCGTGTATAGCCGGTGTGTGGTGCAACTAGTAATTAAGTCTTACAGATCAAAATGATTTAATCTAAAGATGGTCCAAATTGAAATTTTATTTCTAAAATAAACATTTCCAAAGCCAACTAATCCAAATTTTAATCAAAACCGTACTAGAAATAGTAATCATCACGGAATATTATCATTTTTTTCGTATGACAAAATTTTCCGTGTGCTGTAAGAATAGTAATTAAGTCTTTCAGATGGAAATAATATAATCTAATTGGCTCAAATTGCCATTTTATTTCTAACAACATTATCAAAGCCTGCTAAATCAAATTTTATTCAAAATCCTGCTACAAACGACCATGACATAATTTCCCGTGCCACACCCATGTGGTTGGCTGTGCCACACCCGTTTAACTACCCGTGCTTCACCCCTGTGATTCCCCGTGTGA
This sequence comes from Diogma glabrata, assembly GCA_963693315.1. Lineage (NCBI taxonomy): Eukaryota > Metazoa > Arthropoda > Insecta > Diptera > Cylindrotomidae > Diogma > Diogma glabrata. The sequence goes on along the minus strand of OY856188.1, from coordinate 238,690,375 downwards.
CACCCGTATGACACCCGTGTGACACCCGTGCAACACCCGTGTGGTGCGGCTAATGTCGCTCATGTTTAATATAACAAAAAAAAACGATTTTAAGAAAATCTAAAAAGGTATCAGTTAAGGCGAAAAAGGATAGTAGTTACGTAAGTGAAATAGAGACAATAATATTTTAGCTCAGTTTAAACAAAGATACATTTGCTGGACAACAGGTATTGTTTTGATGCTTGCCAGAAGATGATATTGTTTGTGCTACGTGCCTCTGTCGTTATATCCAAAGGAACCCAAGGAGTAACACTTTGCTTTTCCATAAGGTTGTTTGAGTGTTGGCATTGGGCTGGTTTGCGGACGCATCAAATGGAAAATGTTAGCATTTGGCTCTCTGAGCCATAGTTGGACCACATGTTGGCTTGTAAGACTGTTATTATCACTGAAAAAAATCTTAAAAGGCTTTTAGCTGATTTTTGTTTAACCACCTAGGTTCTGGAAGTGGGTTCAGCCACAAATCTACCCTAATTTTATTGGAAAAATATGGAGGGGCTGAAATCTCACAGCTCTGAGATATCAAAACTTCGGTCTGGGTTAAGGATTTTGATATGGTTTTCGGCAAAAAACATTCACGAGGACATGGTTTTTAGTTTTGGGCAGCGATATATATCAAACATAACTCTTTGTTAAAGTACAAGTATTTTTTATCTCTGTTTAAAAATTTATTACAAAACTAACACGAAACATCAAAACGCTACCGGAAAATTATAATCAAAATCCCAAAAATATTGCTAAATTAAATAAAATCAAACTTTTTCAAAATTTCAAAAATATTTCAAAAATTAGAATGAAATCAAATATTTAAACTTTTTCTAAATTCCGATAATATGCCAAAAATTCTTAAAAATTCAAACCTTTCCAAAATTCTAAAAATATTGCAAAAATTATTACAAAATCAAAAATTAAAACTTTTTTCAAAATTCCAAAAATTATAATAAAATCAAAAATTTAAAATTTTTCAAAATTCTAAATATATTCCAAAAATTCTTACAAAATCAAAACATGAAACTTTTTTCAAAATTCTAAAAATATTCCAAAAATTAGACTGAAATCAAATAAATAACTTTTTCTAAATTCCAATAATAATCCAAAAATTCTTAAGAATTCAAACTTTTTCCAAAATTCCAAAAATATTGCAAAAATTATTACAAAATCAAAAATTGAAAATTTTTTCAAAATTCCAAATATTATAATAAAATAAAAAATTTTTCAAAATTCTAAAAATATTCCAAAAATTCTTACAAAATCAAAAATTAAAACTTTTTCCAAAATTCTAAAAATATTGCAAAAATTATTACAAAATCAAATATACAAACTTTTTCAAAATTCCAAAAGTATTTCAAAAACTATAACAAATTCAAAAATTTCCATGTCCAATTTCATTTTAAATTACATTTACGTCATAAAAACAGCTACATTATTTTTTCCAAAAAATTGGCTAAAAAATAAATGAAATCATTTTTTGATACACTTGACAACATTTCTTTGACAAACTTATAATGCCATAATTCTCAATAATAATAAAAAAATTTCATTTCAAACAAACAATTTTGTATTTTCCAAAAAATTGGCTTAAAAAATAAATAAAAATCTTTCTTTTGACACACTTGACAACATTTTTTTGACAAACTTATAATGCCATAATTCTCAATAATAATAAAAGCGAAGTAATTTCGTTTCAAACAAACAAATTTATTTTTTTCCAAAAAATTAGGTAAAAAAATAAATAAAAATCTTTCTTTTGACACACTTGACAACATTTTTTTGACAAACTTATAATGCAATAATCTAGTTTTTGATCTCACATACCAATCTCGACCATCAAAATTTCTCCAAATTTAATGTTCCTACTCGTAATCACTTAAAATGAACGTTTTTTAAGCCAAAAATATGAATATTTGTGACACACATAATGATTTTTTTGACACACTTCCGGTACAGTTATCGAACACAGCGTCCTTTTGGACCTATCTCTTGAGTATACCTATTTAAAAAAAAAAATTTTGAAATCCCTCCATCGGTTTTCCCTGCAGCGTGGGTAATGACGGACAGACACACATTTTTTTTTTTTGCTTTTTTAGAATCAGTAGGTCTTAAAACGTCGAGAAATGCCAAAAAAGTGGGGGTAAGAATTTCACTTTGAGCTCCTGAATGTAATACTTAGGTCTTTCAGACCGAAGTAATATTGAAATTTTAATTTTTGTGGAATCTTTTTCGAGTATTTTTGTAATTATTATAAATTTTATTGAATTTTTTAAAATTAAGAATTTTTGTTGTATTTTTTTAAGTATATTTTCGCTATTGTATTTTGAAAAATTCTCTAATTTTTGGAAGCTTTTATTTAATTTCTAGAAAAATATTTTTGGAAAAAATTTTGTTAAGTTTTTATAGTTTTAGAAAATATTTATTAATATTCTTGGAAAATTTTTGATTCTTTTTTATTTGTAATAGTGAATAATTTTTGTATTTTGTGTATTTGATAGACATTATTAACTTTTTTAATTGTTTAATTATTTTTTTAATTTAATTGTAATTTTTTAAAACTTTTGAAAATTGAATTAAAGTAATTTTTAAAAATCTTTATCATTTTAGAAAAACTTTGGTAATTTTTATAAATCTTTTTGTAATTTTTTTATTATTTTTTCTATTGGTTATAACTTAATTTGGATCTTTTTTAAAATTATTTTTGAAGTGTGAAAAATTTTGAAATGTTTTGATATTTTAAATTGTTTAATTTTGAATTTTTGTACGTTTTTTTAATTGTTTTTGATTTTCTTAAATTTTTTAAAATTGTGTTTTTGTAAGTTTTAAAATTTTTTGTTTTGTATCTTTATATAATTGTTCTTGAAATTTTTAAATCTTTAGTAATTTTTAAATTTTAAATTTTTTGTTAGTTTTAATTTTTGTAATACCTTTTTTGAATTTTATGAGATATTTGTAACTTTTTAAATTTTCTTGTAATTGGTTATATGTTGTGGTGTGACTAGTCACCACTCTAAAATGAATTCTGGGTGTTTTGTGTGAGGCATGTGCGGTTTTGTGACTGTCTGTCAGTTGTGGGCTAATATCTTTGTTTTAAATTATTTGTTACGAGAGTGGTCGGTAGAGTTCCGATCTACTAGAGCTAACGACAGGGTAGAAAATCGTGCGCGACCAACTGGTGGATCTTCACGGACCACCAGTCCTCCCATTACAAAAGAAAAGTATAAAACGAAAGTTTTAAGAAAAATTTGAATTTGAACAAATAAAACCAAAATTGGGTTGCCAATAATCCAGTTAGTGAGATATTCGTTGATCATGTAGCACACTGTCTTCCTCAATTATTAAACCCCACGAATAGAAATATATGGAGGCTCGTTTGTTCGAGGAAGCAAAAGAGGGCTAGTCATCACTCCATTACAAATTTTGAGGGTTCTGCCATTCACTGAATACAGTTTATCCGCCAGCACCCCTAAGATATCACATTAGCTAGTGATGTCTCACTGCTACGGTCAGTAGTATGTGATATTTAACGCCAACTTATATGCCAATAGCAGCGACTATTGCACACGGAGTTGTCATATCAGTAGACAAAAAAAATATATTAACAAATAAAAAGAAAACTGGTTCCTCCATGTGGGTAAATTGTATTCAAAATATGACAATTCCTACATACTGTCAATAAATCGACAATGGTCCAACAATAGTAAAATTTTCCAAACAACATGAGAAGATCCACTAAATATGTTGCCATTTCTAGACCCGTTGTTTGATTAAGCTCAAACGTTATCACGGTGCGTGTTTTTTGGCAATTTACTTAAGGTCTTTTTGTCTATATGTTCCCAGGTATGTTGCCGATGAAATAAATTTTTTATATCTGATAGTACAGTTTATATCCTCATTTCATTTGATATTGTTTCATTACAGTTAATTACAATAGTTGAAATAATTACACAAAAATTACATTTATTTGAATCATATTGCCCATTTAATCAACAAACAAAAAATTAAACCCAATATCAAAACACAAAGCAAAATGTTTGTTATCGTTTAAAACGCAAATTAAAACAATTATAAAACAAAAGTTATAATGTAATAACAATAAATTATTATAAACATATGTTCTCGTGTTACTTAAATTCTGTAATGAAAAAACGTAGTTTTAAAATTATTAAAAAAAAAAGTTTATTTTTCTCGCGTTTCTGTTTACTTATTTATACCAAAGCTCAAGAATATCAACAAAATAAAAAATGAAATGAGATGTCATTACATTAATACTAATTCTGAATAAATTTTATCTGGTCAAAAACAATAACAATTAAAAATAAATGTGTTTATTTAACAGTGGATTAGAAAGATGATTTTTTTTCGTGTTTTATCTTATGTTTTATGATCATTATTTTAGAACCGAACCCTTTCTTGTTTTTCTAGTTCACATTACTTTCATGTATACTATTATGGCAAGCTTGTTTGGTTTCCGTTCATAAATTTCCGAACAGTTTTAATTTTTAACTCATTCAGTTTTACGGTTGAGGCTTATTTGCAGACCGGGGTGTGGTGGGTTATTGAAGATTTTGAAGAAAAGCTTGTAAAACCCTATTTGCTCTGACTGGGATTTCAACCCGGGATTTTCATGTTTTGTTCAGTCTGTACTCTGTCTAACCACCCATCTATTCACATCTTAGTCTATCCATATTAATCCAATAACTTATAATAATTGAACTATAAATTGTGGAATGCGCCTGAATTTGTTGAACAAATCAAAAATAGTTCGGTTTTGTAAGACAAAAATGTTTTCGTTCGTAATTCGTTTTCCCATTTAAAAAAATTCCATTACCGGTATTGAAATTTTGGTTCGGCATAATTTCCTTTCTCAATAAATATTATTTTAGAAAAAAAGTTAACATTTTTCTTTAATGTCATAGAAATTAACGAAACCATTTTGAAAAATTGAACTCAAATTCAGAAAGTTCTACTGAAACTTTTTTTGGTAATTCTGAGAAAAAATATTTGAAGTAAAACGATTATGAAATAAGAAAATCACGTGGGTTTGATTTAAATTTTTTAATATTCTTTAGCGGTTTTGACAAATAAGTTTTTATAAAAAAAATCTCGGCTCTTGTTTTTTCTCGTGAAGGTGCTTATTCTGGGGATGCCCCAGTTGACCTAATTTTTTGGGTGGATATCTAGCATAGAACAACGGAAGAGTTAAGTGCTGAGCACAAAAGAAAAAACAATATATAATCTACATGTACTACGCTGGTAGATAATTCAATTCGCTTTTTAAAAATATCAATAGCCAATATGATTGTATCAAGTTGACCATCGAATAAGAAATTAGTAGATTGACCAATTCTTTTGATATTACATTTTTTATTAACTAGTTAAACATGTTAGTTAGCTAATTAATTAGTTAAACAGCATTGTAAATTTATTATTTAATAGACGAAGATACTATGTAAACCATGAAAAAAATTGAAGGACGATGAAAAAAATGAAGATATGGGGATTATGCTGATTGTTTTGAATGATGATAGACATTTTAATATATTAATTTTTTGGAACATATGTTCCATATAGGAATGTAGGCTGTTTAAAAGTGTCCTCACCTGTATTAATTCTCAAATACACTTATCTTTATAACCGAGTTTCACTCGAAGACTTAATTTAATCGATTATTTTTATGTGGGTCTCATACCATATGTGTCCCAGCCCATTTAGAGTGTTTTTCCAATTTATCAACCAGTTGGTTGACTATCGGTTATTTGCAAAACAGGGGTGTTAATGTTGCGGCTTAAAACACCTAGATGGGAGTCGAACCCAGGTCCACCGCATACGATTCCAACGTGCAAACCACTAAGCCACACAACGCAACCTAGATACTACTAATGCAAGAGACAGTAAGATCGTCTATGTCATAAGATTCCAATTAAGCCATGTGCAATGAACACTGGAGCTGCTAGTGACTCACTAACAGGAAGCAAATGGAGGACTGCGTGTCTAGCAAAGCTTTTATTCCGACAGAGCTTCAGCCATGTGTGTTCGAGAAGTAATTTCCCACAGTTCAGTACAAATGATCAAATATGCACACAAAGGAGACTGTGTAAACGGAATTAAACAAGCGAAGACAAGGAACAGGTACTCAGACGAACCCCAAAGTTCGAAAAAACCGAGGTCAACACACACAACAATAAATGTAACTACAATTATTACATTTAACAAATATTAGACTAGTGATTTCATAAACGACTCACCCCATAATTCGTTCCAGATCCAACTCTTGTACATACTCCTCCTCTACTCTATGTACATAAATGGTTGACTAGACCATGTTCTATAATAAATGGTAGTCGATGTTGACCCATAAATTGTTATAAAAAATTGTTGATATTGTTGACCATTAAGTTTTCCAATAAATTGTCCTACCAAATTGTTGACGATGTTGACTAATAAGCATTCCAGTAAATTGTTAAAAACAAATTGTTGATGGTGTTGACCACTAAGTTTTGCAGCAAATTGTTATTGCAAATTGTTGACGGTGTTGACCAATAAGTCTTCTAATAAATTGTTATCAAATTGTTAATGGCGTTGACCAATAAAATATTACAATAAATTGTAGATAGTAATAATAACAGAAAAACCAACAATAGCGGATCCAAATATGTTTGGCCTTTTATTTAAATATAATGGTCTTCTCCTGAGAGGCTGTCACTAAAATATCTACAATTTATCAACAATATTTCAAAATGAGACAAAAATGAAAAAAAAAGAAATATCATTGCGAGCAGGGTTGACAAAAAAAATATGAGAAAAAAACGATAAGTTGTATTGAACGTGTTGATTCATATCTAATAATGTTGTTTAAACCAATAAACTTTCACGAGGCAAACAGCTTCGTAACACATGATATTTTTATGTCACGCTTTATTAAATGCTTTAGACATATCCAGTGAAATAATAAATGTTTCAACATAGTTCTCCAACAAATTTGTTTCAAAGTTTTTTTTTTTTGAGTTTTCCAAAGCAGTGGATGCTCTTTGCTTTTGGAATATGTTTGTTTTTTAAATATGCAAGTTTATGATATAAATTTGGTCAGGTTGCTTCAGCTCCGAGTGCTTTGGACTTCGGATTCGAGTAGTATTTTACATGAACTTTAGATGTTTTTGTTTACAGTAAACATGTTGTTTTTAAAGTGACAAGCACTCACGGTTTGATTTTTTCAGTTGTTATACATCTGCAGATAAATTCAATTAACGGATATGCTTTTCAGTTTCGAATATTCGAAATCATTTTTCATTTTCTCTTCGAAAAATTTGTGATTCGTGTTGGGAATCTAACTTGGGATTATTTCATAAAAAAAATGTTTATTATTTAGGGAACACTAATTAAAAATCTTAATGCTCAATATATTAATATATTAATCAAAATACGAACCGTATGCGTATGATTTATTTTAGAATTTTTTCTTACATCATCAGAGAACATAAACATTTAAAGCTAAATTTTTTTCCATTATAACCTTACATATAACCACTTAACACTACCAACAAAATTTAAAAAAATTATTTATGTGAATGTATGTAAAACATCCTTTTGTATGGATGGTTAATCAAAACACAAGCTATGGCACATTTTTCACTGACAATAAAAATTGATTGATTGACTGATTGAAATTTTGTTCTAAAATAAATTAGTTCAATAGTTTTAATAAAAATTTCACACTTCATTCGCAAAACTAAACAATTGCTTAGTATATAAGCTATGTCTTATAACAGCGCAATAAAAACACTATACAAAATTAAATATTCGCTCTTAACAAGTTAACATCTTCAACTAAAGACAGGAAAGAAGAAATAAAATTCCAAAGATAACAATAATCAAAAACGATATTAGTTCTGGTAAGCGAATAAATCTGTTGATATCAATTTCAAAGCTAATGTCAAAGTATTGTGACAATTAATTCAGAAATAATTTTTTTTAGGAAATCTTCGAATGAGACCGAATATGAGTTAATAAAACTAAATTTGGTATAACAATACAAAGGACAAGTGGCAATTTACTTTGAACGAGTTTTGATTCTAAGAACGATTAGTAGTTGGAAGTATTGTATGGCAATTTTATTGCAGTTTATTCTCTCATTTATTGTTATCTCCGAAATTTCGTAAATAAATTTTATTCTGAATAAATTAACTGACTGTTGATTTTAATTCCACTTGTTTTCGCGTAGTATCCTGTGCTCACTTAATTTTGTCGTTGAAAAAAAGTTAAGCTTTAAGCATAATTCTCATTCATTTACCAGCTCCACCGGTAACTAATTATTCTATAATTTTATCCACAGTCATCATGTCACATATTGAATTGCATTGATTGCAAACAATATAATAATCTGTACTATTCCCATTCATGCTCTAGACTTTTTAAACAAGATATAAAATAAAAAATTCGCTTATCAAGTTTTGTATTTACAGTAATCTTTAAAAATAACAAAAATCTGAGTGCCATATATTTTTTTAGGCAACAGTTACATTAAATTTATAGGCGCTTTCACTTCTAAGCAACGGCAATCCAGTATAATAATTTTATCTTTCCTCTAAACGGTATAAATTATCTGACAATATATTTTTAAAATAAAAAATTAACTTATAGAATTTATTTTTAGAACGATCAAGATTTTATTTGTTTGAGTTTTCGATAATATCCATTCCTCAATTAACTGTTGATCTGTTTAATGCTCTAGATTATAAATACTCATATGGTATTCTAAAATTTTAGTTCCTCAACCAGATCAGATGAAAATAGTTGATTATTTGAAAACCAGTAACTGGCTAAAATTATCTGTTAATCTTTTATTGAATTGTCGTTGTAACAAGTTTCCAACTTGTAAAACGTAATTCGATATATATAATTTATACGGTTAATTGGGTTCAGGCTACACACAAACATTTTTGTTATAATTTATAATTTTCCGTTGTTACTCTCTGTTATCTAATTTTAATTTACAATAAAGTTAAGTTATTTGTTTAGTCTTTTTTTTTTGTTATATTATATTTATTTTTATATTATGTTAGGTTTATATAGATTGTGTTACGCTCTGGTTAGTTTATGTTGTCAAGTAATTCATTAATTTATTTGTTGTTGTAATTATTATAGCTATATCCAAAACAATAAATTAAAATTAATAATATTAAAAGTGAATTTATTTTAATTAATGACTTTTTAAACCGTGGGTTAGTTAATTCTTGTAGTTGGAATTTCTATCAGGAAATCATATTGCAAATAAGAAATGGTGGAGGAGGTTGTTACAATATGTTTTTAAACTCGAAAATAAATTTCACCAGAAAAAGTTTAAAATATTTTCTCTTAATTCAACTACTTTTTCTATAAAAATTATTTGTATGTTGCTTTTTTTAATTAACTAATCATTGCAATACTATGCAACTTAATAAAAACTAAAAGTAAAAAAACATAAAATTTAGATTGTTAATCTTACGTTAAGATCATTAAGAAAATTGTCTATAATTTTTACAATTTTCTATATATATATTCTGTCGTGTCTAATTATGTTTCTTTAATTACCAGTTTTGTTATGTTATGTGTTACTAGTATAGTTAAAAGTTAAAAAATTTCAAGGGAACATAAAATAATTAATTTATGGTTTCGAAATTTTTTTAGGAACATTAGAATAATTGGTTTAAGGAAAGGAAACTGATTAACATCAAAAATTATTATACAACACGATAATGGCTAGAGTACAGATAAACAGCGTACACTACAGGGACAACAACACTATCAAGTGTCGTTACGTCTGATCAGTTATGTTGACTAGCCTGGACTCAAAATCAATAAATTAATTGAAAATTCTCAATACCATAAAAACTACCAATGAGACTACCCCAGCATTTCTGACCATGCGAAGTTTAAAAAACAACTCAAGTCGGAGAACGAAAAAGACCAAACTATGGTACGTTTAAATATTGAAGTAAATAATAGAATGAAAAATATCCCGAAGTTATAGCAATTTCAATCGGATCGGGAATCAAACTTTTTCTTAAAATTAATATAAATTTAGCAAAAGTTGTTATACAAAATATGTTCAAACAATTTCTCCGTCATGGGAAGATGTTTTTCCATAATTTTATATTCCAAGTTTTTTATCCCATAGACAAATTAGATACCGCCATCAACAAACATAAGAATAGCAAAAGACCAGGTATCTCTAAAAATCCTGAACAACTGTTTTAAAATGAAGGAAACAATTCTGCTGCTCTGCCCGTACATACGATTCGATTATTGTAATCAAAGGTTGTAACGATTATTCCTATTTCCATTCCCGCTCTATATTAAGAATCAAAACCATATAAAAAAATACCTCCATAAAAACAACACAATATCCTTTTTCAGTTTTTACTCTTTATCAAAATAAAAAAATCAAAGGTAAAAACATTCAAAGAAACTGCGTAAATAAATTTATTATTTTTTTTGACCTGCCTCAATAATGGAAATTCGGTCATACGATTATGGGCGGTCCGCCCCGGGTGTCACCCGTTTTGGGGTGACACCCGAACGTAAAAAACTTAAACAAACCATCACAATGTTTTCAACGATAAATCACTTCGAAACCGTTTTGGGGTGACACCCGAACGTAAACAACTTAAACAAACCATCACAATGTTTTCAATGATAAATCACTTCGAAACCGTTTTGGGGTGACACCCGAACGTAAAAAACTTAAACAAACCATCACAATGTTTTCAACGATAAATCACTTCGAAACCGTTTTGGGGTGACACCCGAACGTAAACAACTTAAACAAACCATCACAATGTTTTCAATGATAAATCACTTCGAAACCGTTTTGGGGTGACACCCGAACGTAAAAAACTTAAACAGACCATCACAATGTTTTCAACGATAAATCACTTCGAAACCGTTTTGGGGTGACACCCGAACGTAAACAACTTAAACAAACCATCACAATGTTTTCAACGATAAATCACTTCGAAGCCGTTTTGGGGTGACACCCGAACGTAAACAACTTAAACAAACCATCACAATGTTTTCAACGATAAATCACTTCGAAACCGTTTTGGGGTGACACCCAAACGTAAACAACTTAAACAAACCATCACAATGTTTTCAACGATAAATCACTTCGAAACCGTTTTGGGGTGACACCCGAACGTAAAAAACTTAAACAAACCATCACAATGTTTTCAACGATAAATCACTTCGAAACCGTTTTGGGGTGACACCCGAACGTAAAATACTTAAACAAACCATCACATGTTTTCAACGATAAATCACTTAGAAACCATTTTAACCAGGTTATGCATATAATTTTAATTTATAAATTGTGATAACTTATAAATATGTCCTATAAATGTGTTATTGGTTCAAAAAGAATCTATTCTACTTTTTAAAATTTTTGAGTTATTACGTGAAATAAAATTTTAACAATATTAATCGAATCAACATGTTGAGCATTGAATCCCATCACCACAATTACTCAATAGCTTTGAATATTCCTATAGATACCATATTGACCGTTTTTTACGATATATTATTTAGTATGCAAGCATGATTATTTAATGACCAGGTCTGAAAACACATATGCTGAATAATGTATAGGAAAAGTGGTTTACGTCGATAATGTGGCACCCTTTGTCGATAGGGTGGCACCCTTGAGTTACAATGTCTCTATTCCAAAATTATTTCTAAAATATCCGCTTAACCTTACTACCTAATATATGTTTTACATTTCAAACAAATTAATTGCAAACACCTAAGGAAACTAACAAACAATCAAATTACCGTGTTTGTAAATGATCTCAAAATAATTTTTTTCCTTTATCTTGAAACTCAAAGAATAAATTGAAATATATCGTTTTTCAATGGACACAAAAATAATTAATGTGGAATAAAATGGCAGTTATTCAATTACTGCAGTTTTGCAAATTTTTGTAGGTTGATAGATACATACTCATACTGTTTGTTTTCAGTTTTATATATTTATATATTTGAATTAAATGAAAGTTTATCATTTAAAAGTACATTTTGTTGGGTTTTAAATACCTTGGAAATTTCAAACTCATTAAGTGATTATTTTAAAAATCCTTGGCAACATAAATGTAAAGCCTTCAATTTTTTTTTTAAAGTGGTGTAGCTATTGTTATTAACTATGTAAATGGTTTGCTTTAAATTTTGTTCATTTTTCTTCATAGGCAGGTATTCCTTAAATCAGTCTTTAAAACATTTTCCGGTTTTCCGATGTAAAATTTTTCACAAAAATCACATTCAATTTTGTAAATTATTGAGCATGATTCTAATTGGATATTTAATTTTGGTTTCAATTCTTTATATAAAATATATTTTAGGATTTCATACTTATATTTTTTTAAATAGTTCCTTATAATATTAGGCTATGATTTGTATATTCCATTTTATCAAATATTATTTAATATAAGTTGTTACAAGGAAATTTAAATAAATTAATTTTCTTGGCGGTGTATTTAGTCGTTAACACAGTGTACTTATTATGAACTATGTACCTATTATGTATCCTAGAAATATATTTAGAATTAATGCTTTGCTGATACCTATACTATAATTAAAAATATTTTTTTAGATTTCGTTTAGCAAATATCCCAAAAAATAAATATGCCACGAGGAGTTCATACTTTTTAAAGAAAAAGTTGGTTCCAGCAGAGAAAGACCAAATCTATAAATATGTTACGAAACCCGATGATATCCAAGGTTCATCAAAAAAAACTGATTATCACGTTGATGCAACGAATAATTCAGAGAATATTGGATCATCTTCGGAAAGTAACAGCAACAATACAGAATTAATAATGATAACCTATGATGACGAATTAGAAAGGAATAATGAAAATGACAGTGATAATGCCGCTAATGCTTCTACTATCGAAGACAGTATTTGCATGGGTGAATCACTTCAGGACTTAAGAGATGTATCACATTGGAATATACTCGTCTCTGGTAATGTTCGCATTGAAATCATAAAAAAAGAAAGTGAACATTTTCAAAATAGAGAAGGGTCGTTTGTTACTGTATCTAGACACGGGTTAGACATAAAAGGTGATGTTCGCCATCTTTCTAAAGAATGGTTTTATAAAATGATGAATAATGGTGAAAAAATTCTACGGCCATGGATTGTTTATTCTCCTGTAAATAATAACTTGCGTCCTGTATTGCTTCTGTTGTCGTGTATTTGCTGTCACCAATAATAATAATACAAAATCAACATTTACTACTGGATATCAGAAGCGGTGGAAACTAAATCCCAAAGTGGCCGAGCATGAAACTTCAAATGAACATCTGGAGAATTTTGAAAAGTGGAAAACTTTGGAAATGAGGTTAAAAATTCATAAAACGATACGAGACGCAGCCTTGCAATTAATATATAATAAAAAACAGAAGTGGAAACATCTTTTATCAAGATTATTGGATATAACTTTGTTTTTATCTAAACAAAACCCAGAATTTCATGGACATGATGAAGGACAAAGTTCTTCAAATAAAGGCAATTTCTTAGAACTAACCAAACTATTGTCAAAGTATAATGTAGTGTTAAAAGAACACATTTTGAATTTGGAGCATGGTAAATCACCAAAAGTATCATATTTGTCACCAGATATACAAAATGAGTTCATAAATGTTTTAGCGATCCACGTAAAGTTTAAGCTTGTCAACGAAATTAAATCGGTTAAATATTTTGGAATTATGTTTGATAGCACACCTGACATTTCACATATTGATCAAATTTCAGAAGTGATTCGTTATGTGAAAATTGATGGTAGTAAAGTGGAAATCAAGGAAGTATTCCTTGGATTTTTTCCTTTACGTGGAAAAAAGCCGCTGATTTAAGCGATGAAATTCTTACACTGAAAAAAAATTGAAGTAATGATAACCTCATCTCGAAGTTGGCAGTTTATTATTCATGCAAAGAAAAGATATTTACAAACAATTTCACCGTGATTGGGACAACTACTCAGTACTCAGTAACATTTTCCTGATAACAGAATGAGGTGTAATTAAAATATAAAGTGCTATTCAATATAACAGTAGTTGAACAAAGTTAATAACTATTTCCATGAAAACATATTTCTTTGGCCTTATATCATGAATTTTTCATTTTAAAATTTAAGTATTTGAGAGTAATTGAACTATATTTTATTTTCACATAAATATTTCATGTGATTGTCTCAACTGCATCGGCTTATCATTGTACGGTTGTTGAATCAATCTCGTATTTCAATTCCCCATATCTGCCCGCACGGTGAGGTTGAGACAACTGCATTTCGATTGGAAATAGAACATGTTTTTTTCAGTGTAAAAATCTTGAAAATGATGGTATAGATGTTATGAATTGTCGCTCCCAAAGGTTATGATAATGCAGCTGTTATGAGTAGTATACATGGAGAAGTGCAAGCTATTATTAAAGCAAAAAATAACAAAGCAATTTTTTGTGGGCTGCAAAGATCATTCAATTAATTTATACGGCCAACACTTGTCAGTGGAAGCCATTTTTACATGTTTTTCTGCTTCGACTAGCCGCTGGGAAGTACTTACTAAACACAACAAAGCAACTGTTAAAATACTCTTAACAGCGCATTGGAGTGCT